>OX940880.1:22575000-23200000 GCA_954870665.1 Stratiomys singularior
ATAGTATCCTTCTATACACAGCATTTATTGAGTAATCGATTTCATACTTTAATCATACGGCAATGCAGATGGCCATATAATATTTAAGAATTTGAAAACTTAAAATATTTGCAATTGTTGGTTCGGATGTTTGCAACCTTCTAAAAAATTAAAAAAATTCTTGTTAGATTCCATTTTTAGGTTGATATTTTTATTTTGAAGAAGATGGGACTTCTGAAGAAGGGACCATATCGGCCTCGAAACAGCTGTCTGTTGCAAAATAAAAATATCAACCTAAAAATGGAATCTAACCAGAATTTTTTTAATTTAAAATAGTTTTTACGTAATCACAGTTTTTGGCGCAACGCCTGCCGGATGGTTCCCGCAGATTGTTTCACTAAATTCAATCAGAGAGAGGGTCAAATATAAATCGGACTTTCGTCTTTATGACTCTCAGACTCTACCGAGCGGTCTGGTTGGGTTAGGGATCTTAGCTTGGTTTGTTAAGAGTGGGGACAGTCGCTCCCGGCCTGCTCATTCTTCCAGTTAATCAGTAGCAATCATGAGTGAGCAAGTGGTTCCTTTATCCATCGAGCAACGTATTGTTATTTAATTTTTAACAAATGAAGACGTTCCACCATCGAATTTTTTGGCTAGGTTGAAGGTGCAGTTTGGTGACAATACGCTTTCACGGACGCAAGTGTTTGATTTCGCTCGAAAATTTAAAAATGGACGAGAAAGTGTAGAAAATGAAACTCACGATCGACGCCCAAGATCAAATGTAACTGTTGATAATATTCGAGCGGTTCGAAATCTAATCGAGGGTGAACGCCGATTCAATATTGATAAAATCGCTTCAGAAGTGACTGAGAAAAGAAGGAAAAATCCCATCAGAGGGGTCATTCTTCTCCATGACAATGCCCGACCTCACACAGCTACATTGACAAATGATAAATTCATTGAGCTGCATTGGGAGACCCTGGAGCACCCTCCCTGTAGCCCAGACTTGACCCCATTCGACTATTTTTTGTTCGGTCCCATGAGAGAAGCTTTGGGAGGCGAAAAATTTGAAGCGAATGAAGAAGTTGAGGAACGCGAGCGCAACTGGTTGACAACTCGACCTCAAACTTTCTATCATCAAGGAATTTTTAAGCTGCCGAATCGTTGGGAAGAATGTGTAGGGCGTGCAGGAGACTATGTAGAAAAATGATTAAAGTCTAATTTGAGTCCGGTTTATATTTGACTCACCCTCGTAAGTAAATTGATTTAAATACGTTGCCAATTTTAAAAAAAACACAAAAAATCAAATATAAGCCTATTAGAGGATTTGGCAATCCAAATTATCGATGATTACGTGGATCTGACCACATGTATTCTATGACGGCATACATCTCATATAATCATGTTGATTTCAGTACAGAAAGCCGCAAATGCAGCCTCTGTCTATCACACCGAAACGGCTGCAATCATAACTTGCAATAGTGATTTGAAACCACTATTTTCACCACGCTACAGCTTAAAAGCTTAAATAAACGCCAGCCAAATTATCAAAAATAATGACTCCCGCTGTATTTACTGAATTAACTATAATAATTTCATAGAGAGAAGGATGCCATTTGCAGTGTTTCACCTTTTAATTCCATCCCATTGGCAACCATCGATTTCGAATTACGAAACGTAAATTGCCATTGGCAATTGCAAATATTGCTCGGAAAAATTACCAGTTTTTGGTCAGGGGAAACTATAAACACTACCCAAACTGCAAACACTCAATATTTTCGTTCAAACAAAATTATCTCGCCACCAATTATTAAAAACATTAAATATTATCGTTGTTTCATCCCTTTTGTGGGTGTGCGTATCCTTTCACCGCACTGCATTGAACCATTCCGTAGGATATGACAGGATCGAATACTATGTACCGAGAAACGACAAAAGTGCGGTCGAATGCATGGTCAAAGAGTGCATGCCAAAATATCCTCTACAAGCATAACATTACAGGACGAAATGATTTTCCGTGTTGCTAGAAACCGTCCAAAACAATTTTCAATTCTACTGTGAAATATCTTTCAGGTATATCTCGATGTCTAACGCAACGACAAAAATTGCTGCAGAAATGGCGTCGGTGCGACCATCAAGTTATTCCTTACGATTGACTGCAGTGGTAGGATGAATTCGAACTGTGACGTTGTCGTCCTATTGAGGTAATTCTTATATGCTCAGTCATTTGATGCAGGACGCAATGTGGCGAGCGAGATGTCCTGAGAGCCTGTATCTCTCTTGGATACGTCAAGGATTGCTGCGAATGGGTTTTGTGGTACACCTGTGCAGTATTCCATCGCAATTGCGGTTTAGTTGGAGTATTTCAATTTTCCAAGCCATTAATGAGATACTCGCATTGTATGCGGAACGGGTTTGATTAAGTTGGACGAAATTCTGCCTTTTTGCTTAGATTAGAGTCCTGATTCTTTTCAGACTATTTGCCATCGAAAACTTCAAAAGATGTTATCTTTATTGACCCTATGTGTAATTCTTAATAAGCACATTAAAGCCTGATTTCAGGAATGACAAGACTTTAGACAAAAAATCTTCATGCACAACATGGCGACCGCTTAGTGTGTATCCTGTCGAAAACCAATCTTCTCAGCTGATTTACTTCCTTCGTCTTAAGGAGTGTTCACTCTTGGCGGTCGAAAGTATTGCTTGTCATCAATAAAATACTCTTAATATGAATACAATTCTTAGAACCCACCACAAAGTGGACATTGTATGCATGTTGATGATCGTCCTGGCCGTCTAAAGTGCATGTCGATAGTCGTCCTGCCCATCTAGTCACGAGAGTATTGACTGCAATGCAGATATGATGAAGTTGATATCCTAATTTTGTCAGAAACAAGCATAATTTTCAATTGAATTCGGAACGAAAAATCGGTATGAAAAATTGGTTAGGACGCGCACCTTAATACATTCACACTTAAAAACATTTTACGTCCCGTATGAGACAGTTGTGGCTGGAGAATTTCGTATGTTGACAGTGCGTTAGATTCAAAAAAAAAAAACAATATATCCGGGCTATCGTAAAATTTCTATAGTGCGAAAATCAATCAATAATAAAAGTGATTTTTTACAGGTAAAGTGAAATAAAATAAAATACAAATCAATTGTTTGGATTGCCACGAAATTGATTTTATTGGAAAGATAATTCACTGCCATTTTGATTATGATTTTGGGCATGTGAGCGCCACAATTGGCGGAGCAAAAGTCCAAACGAGAAGTCTTGCCAATAACGTGGCCAATGGTGTCTTCCAAATGGTCAAGCGCCTCAGGTTTACCGGTTTAGACGAGTGATTTGACGTTTGAAGAAATAGTCCAGCGGCGTTAAATCACAACATCATGCAGGACAGTTCACAGGCTAAAAACGGGAAACTATAATTCAATAAGTCAACGATTGCACGAGCAGTGTAGGATGTCGCGCGCTGTGTAGGATGATTATGGCTCGATAGCACTCTTGACTGTAATATCATTCCTAACATCATTTATAAAGACATATGGGCCAATGATTGCACCGGCCAATAAAGAACACCAAACAGTGACTTTATCCAGATGTAACGGTGTTTGCTTGAGCGCTGCGGTTGGTTATCACTCCAAATGCGGCGGTTTTGTTTTTTGACGTAGCCACTGAAATAGAAATGAGTTTCTCCAATTAAAAAAAAAGGCCCATACACAGAATCTACGCCGTTGTCATTCGACCTAAATTTTGTAAGCCTGCAAACCAATATCCTTTCATAAAATCCTGCAAATTGTGGATAGGCACAGGTTTAATTGCTCAATGCAGGTTGTCTTCTGATCATCGATATTATGCTCTACACATGTCTC
The DNA here is from genome assembly GCA_954870665.1 of Stratiomys singularior. Classification (NCBI taxonomy): domain Eukaryota; kingdom Metazoa; phylum Arthropoda; class Insecta; order Diptera; family Stratiomyidae; genus Stratiomys; species Stratiomys singularior. The sequence goes on from OX940880.1 coordinate 22,578,856, forward strand.
CCGTCTGGATAGATTCGAACTATCAGTAAGAGAAAACGTGGAGCGGAGAAATTCATGGTTAACCGATTTAATTGCTCTGATGGACAATAATGTTGGACGAAAAATGACGGACCGCGCGATGAACGGAACAGAACCGAATTTTTATCCATAAATCTGCACATTTTGCAGACGTTACTCAGACGTCAACCTATTATGATTAAATGGCAAACCAAACTAACCATAAAGCGCATGACAGCTGTCACAGGATACGTAATATTAAAAAGTGTTGCCAACTTGAAGTTCTATGTTGCCTTAAAATAACATCCTTTAACATAGCGAACGCATAGTACAGTACAGCACAAAACGCTAACAATCTCGGGCGAATTCTCCCAGACAGAGATAGCAAAAGCACTAGTATATTCATTTTTGATTCTAATTATTATCGGCTTGCTTTAGAATTATAAAATTTCCAGTTTGCTGAGCACAGATCGTTAGAAATGATATATAGAATAATAATATATCATATTATACGGAAAGTTTCCACGGCATTGGTATGGGTTATAATTTCATGCATAGGTTTTACAATAATGGGCGTCCGCACTGAGAACCGTCGTATTGGTAAGACTCTTAAGTTTCTTAAGTCTAACTCAAATGTTGACCGATATCGAAGCAAGATAGTCACTCATCGTTATCTACGCACTCACCAAAAATGGCTAATTTTTACGCTCTCTATCTAGCATGTGCTTATTCTATTAGCGCCATAGAGTGTTCGTACTCCATTCTCCGTGATGTCTCCCGACCTGGTAAGTGATTTTCAATATTGACGCTACGGTTCATAAAGACCCAGCCTTCCCCAGTTGACAACTTGGAAAATTATGTAAAGAGATCCTAATTTGAAGTCTTATTAACCTGTTACTAAGTGTATCTATCAAGGCTAAGCTCACCTCAGAGTTGCATCTTGCTGATTATTTGCATCCAAATTTTTGACTTAAAAAATAACCTTTTCGGTTGAAAAAGATTCCGAACTCGAAAGATTCGCTAAACAGAAAAACCTCACGATTTAATTTGAAGAAAATTTTCAGCTGATTGAAGACTGACCGCATGGTCAGTCGACTGACAATGGTTTTTTTTTCGTCTTATGGCTCAAGACGTAATTTGAGCTAAGTTTTTCATAGATCACGTAATGGATACTGAAACAATATTTGCTGGCACGAACTGGAAAATTTTGACATAAGAGGCGATACCACCTGTCAAACATCTCGCAAGATTATCAAAATCGCATATTCTTGGTGCGAGCGATTTCAAGGAATGGTAACATCAACTGTTCACTAAAATCGTGGTATGTCATACCATTCAACCTTTTTTCTAGGTACGGTGTAAAACCATTGGCCTGCAAGAACAACCCAAGCAAGGTTCACGATCTTGGACAAACATCAAAGACCCTCCAGAAAATTGATCATATAATCTGTGTGGGAAGATGATAGAAAATCGGATATCAACACTGATTAGCGAGGAGGACAACTAACGATATAATTTCTAGAACTTAATGACATTGACTCTTTTTGAATATTAGAAATAAACCATGTAAATATCACTGGTGGGCTTAGTTTGAGCATGTGTCTTAAAGCCTCATCGGTATCTGGGCATTGGTGTGATCGGTGATTCCAAGTTATTTAAAATGATCGCGAATTGTCGAATGGGCAACGCCCCATTTGGAGGGATCAATAAAGCGCGTAGCTCACTTTAATTGATTCCCGTGCGTTCCTTCATTGGCCGATATTGCCTGATCTAGCGTGTCAAATTTATTGAATTATGGCTAATGGGTTCGTTTGTGAACCGTAGCAAGTACGAATCCCCTGTCGATAGGGATTTCTTTTGCCCAAATGGGGTTTCTCCTTGCCCAAATTGCTTTGCGCCCTAGATTTTGAAATTTGTGAAGAAAATGTAGCAGTTTTCGACTTTCATGTTCATTATCCTTTCAACAGAATTAAGAGCGAACCCTAAATGACATCATAAGTTAATTTGTTATATGTCAATTTGCTATATGACTAGAATCCGCTGTTGCGAGTTTGATATTAAACAAATCGCAGGTATTTCATGTCATTGCACATAAAAAAAACATTTTAAGTGTACCAACCCAATACTCAGCAGTCTTACCAAATTATTTGACGAAAATTGTAGCTCGAAACAAAGTTTTACTTACTCGGATCGCAGAATTATAGAGTAGAGAAGAAGTTTTACTCACCTGAAAAAAAAGAAAAAAAATGTTCTTAAAAGATTTTTAATTATTCTTGAAATATTATTATTCCCCAATTGATTTCATTGAAGCATTTAATCAGAAAATTATCAATCATCGTTTTCTCTTTCGGATCCACTTACTGCAAACTCGCTAACAAAGAAAATGTATTTATACTGACAAACACTACTAATATTTCTCTGTTCTCATCCTTTGGTGCGTCTTACGAGAGATGACATCGCGAAGTCGTCTAAAAGTGAGGAAAACTTTACTGTCATTCATTAGCGAAACTGCCGACACCTTTTGTTTAAATTTAATTAGTGAATCAAAAAATAGCTCTACACCCCCACCAACTTGCGAACTGAAATTAATGCCTTATCTTCGCTTCTGCAGCATTCTCCTCAATGCATTGATCCTGCTAACCTAGCCCAGCTTATGAAACCTTCTAGAAATATCTTCCTCACTTGCCTAAACAATCTTACAACAGACGATGAAACTTATAGCAAGGAGTGTTTGTATGCGAGTGTGCATGGACTTGGTGCATGTTTCCAGGTTAAAGAATTTTAATCGTATTATATGATGACTAATTCCTTCAATTGGGTTGCCATTAAAATCGAGAACTTTAACACTTAGCTTGGTTCCCGGACCTATGCGAGTTCCTAAATGGATGCGAAACTTTCGCTTGGCTGATGTCGTTGGTGATGCGAACAAGGAAGACCAGGAAGGATAAAATCATGTGGTATTGGGAGACGCTAGACAGAAGCGATATTGTACTCAGTTCAATAAATGGAGACACGAGTTTGAGACTTCTCTGAAGGGAAAATGGTTTATTGTGCAAGGATATATTGTTTCACTAATATCAGTCAGAGAGCAGTCGCGGCTTCGGCAACGTCTTCACAATATAAAACGATAAACTCTAATAAAGGGGTCATACGAAAGAGCAGATCCTACAGATTTTCGATTCCCTGTTGAATTGAAATTGAAATGCGACCTAAAGCAAACTATCGAGCCAATGTTGAAAAGGACTACGTCTACTCTGGTGTTTCCTCGTAATCATTAATAATGTAATCTCATTTATGCTTTGCTTATTTGGGATCTTTCAATGGAACTTTATGAAATATTTCCTTCTAGGACGCAAAGGATGTCATAACGGACAAAAGATTAGTGTATATGTCTGTTGAGGGTTGAAACATAAATGAGCCCGCAAGCGGTTAATCTGACTTACAATGGCTGTATTACACTGCGGCTCACATATAATTTAAAAGAATATTATGGATTAATTAATATCCTGTATGTATATTCCGTGGTTTAGCACAACTAAATTAGCTCATCTATATACATTTGTCAAATTAAAAACATAGTATTTTGGAATGGAAAATCAAAAAATAAGAGCTGATTGAATATGTTAGAAATTGAACTTGTTTACACCCTCACGTTTGGACTGGAAATTACATCTCTCCTGTCAAACCAAGAACCAATTTTGAAACTGATCCTAAAATAACTTTGTGTTGAGGGCCTGCCACCGTGTCGCACCGTCATTTCCGTGTCAACGTGCAGCTTCTGAGTAAGCGTTGTTTACTGATACATATATACCAATGTGACGGCCAAAAAATAATGGCGCAGAATTTTTTCACCAAAACTCTCGCTCGAAATTTGGTACCTAACTAAATGGAATAGAGTAATTGTCGTTCGCGGAGAACGAGGGATCCAAACACCATATTCAAAGAATTTTTGGAGCAAATACCACAGGATATTGAAACAAAATAAAAAACATACATAACGTGTCCTGAAAAATTAATCTAAAAAATCCCTATACTTGCTTACACTGCCAGAGATGCACTTACTGTAAGGTTATGACGTTTACATCGTCGCAATCGCAACAATCTCGAACAATATCAGCTACCTTTAATTGACCAGAAACAATCAATAGGCAAGAAAGAAATCAATGTTAAAGCAGCAAATATTTGAAGGGAAGTTAAAAAGTAAAAATAAAACGTAAAGTACTTCTAATAGGAAAAACAACTTTGTCATGTATAAAAAGGAAAACTTATGTACTGCACAAAAAAGCAAGAGCCCACAATAATACAGCTAAAAAAAAGTAACGAAAACCAAACTTTCCATTTTTCTTCATTTTTCGCCTGTATTTTTTTTTTTTTTTTTTTTGAAGTTCAGATTATTTTCGGAATAATTCTCTCTTTATCATTATTTATTTCAACTTTGCAAACTTTGTATGTATAATAATGCGGAAATTCGTCTTTAGAGATGCCCTAGTTTCAGTGGCGTGGATATCAAGCAAGAAATGAGTGGAAGACTTTGACTAGAAATGTTCAACGAAAGCACGAAGGAATCGTCCTCTTTGAATAAGATTAACAAAAGAGCAGATTCAATGGATGAGACGTAGCATTGTCATGGATTGTGTAGTTTAAAGCAGATACCTTTTATATTTTCATAAATTTCGTCTCTCTTTCATTCACCATTTCAAATGGAAATGGTAGAAATATCGGATATACTACTCTGTATTATTTCAGAATAATGAGACTAATCATGATGAAAATTAACTAAGGGAGATAGTTTCACGAAAAATGTTGGAAGTTTTCACATAATTTATCAGAGTTTGTTGCCATGTTTTTCTTATCTTTTGTGGTTATGTGTGAAAATATTTGCTAGAAACACAATCATGTGTTTTAGAAAACAATTTAATAGTTAATTAATACTGAACAAAGAAGTGCTCCACATCAAGGATAAGTTCAAATAGTTTATATAAATGTCTCCAACGTCTATAATTAACCTAACTATTCTCTATTTGTTGAAGGATTTAAGGAACTTTTTAAGCTCGAGAGACCAAAATTTTTCTCTTTGAGATGAGAGTCTATCAAATCCTGTTGCAACTATGCATGCCGTCAATTATTCATTGAAAAGCAGCCAAAACTACCTCACCACATATGTTTTGCATCCTTCCTTTCTTTGGAAGCTCCTTCCTGTACCATTATTCAATATTTTTGGACTGTAGCAATAGCAACTCGTTGGGTCTACACTACCGAAAATTGCGATGGAAAAACCTTCTTATTCACATCTGGAAGGGCTCCGCAGAAGCTTGTGCTCCGATTTGACTTAATTCTCTTATGAGAATACCTGTTTATTCGCTAATATTCTCGAAATCATTTTTATATCTAATATTTTGCGGAAAATCGAAGTTTGGAGTCGTTGGCTAATTTTTTATACATTTTAAGATGAAAGATATTTCCTTTTTGGACCCTCTATACTGGACTAAGCACCGCAGTTACTAACGAGAATTCGAATTTATTTCGACTGATGAAAGGAGTTTTCATCAATGATCTGTCAACAATCTGCTGGACATAGTAGATCTTCAATTAAAATCCGAATTGGCACCAACTAAAAATAAAAACCGAGAATCAAATGAGCGGAATGTATTCCATTATAAAACAACATGCACGCAATGCCCTAAAATGTATATGGGACCAACTACAAGGCTCCACCTTGAAAGATTAAAGTAACACCAGAACTAAGTGCAAGTTACGTCAAAAAAAGGTTAAATAAAAGGTAAAGACGAGGTGAATTCATGGGTAGCAAAGAATTTGTTAGAAAGAAACCACAAGAAAGGAAAATATGATGTGAAACTAACAATTAGTATATGGTACCAACTGGACGCATGAGACAGCTTGATGATATCAAGGAAGCCAATTGACATACGGCCAAGCCATGACTTAAGGAGCTATCTCTTTCCTTCAATGAATGCGTTAAATTTTTAAGAATACTTAAGAAACAGATAAATACAGTGATAAGGCTAGAGGAAAAAAAATTGATAAGGAGCAAGTTTTATGATCGCGATAAATTCAAAGGACCTACCAAATAAGTCAGCAACATAAAAGGCAAATTTGTTACATGGTCCAAACTTTGTACAAACTATCGGCTTAAAATCGGCCAGAAAGACACCTGTGAGATTAGCCAGAAGAGGGGTTCTCATGCTTCATGACTAATGCCGTCGTAGTAAAAATGTATCCCATCAAGTCCTTTAATAGTCATTCCTGCTATGTCCGTAAAGTCTTCCAAGTTGTAAGATCCGTTAGTTATAATGATTTCTCGCTGTATTTCGAACGCCATTTGAGGCAACTGATCACGTTTATGTGTCATCTTAAAAAAAATTTACTAGACAAAGCAAGAAAATTCACTTTAGAATAAGGAATTGGTCAGTTGGAAACAAAATCACTTTGCTCCCTCCACTCACGGTAACCAATCCTAATCGCAACGAAACGTGTCTAAACAAACTGGATTTCATGTGCAGATTGGGTAGTAGTATCCTTCCTTTAGTTTTGACAAGTCACTATTATTCAGCTATACTACATTTTCTAATTTATAGGTCTCTGCAGTAGATGCAGTAATATGCAGTTTTTGGAAGTTTTGTTGCTTTTTTTGAGAGGAATAGACAGATTTTTTTGTAGTATCTGAATTTTTCGTCGTTGCAAAGACAACAGTGATGAATTCCTACACTTTTTCATACTTATTGATGGTTTTACTGAGCAACTAGTAGGAATCACAAAAGTCTTAGCAACAAATATTTCCGTCAAACCATCCCGAAAAATTCAAAAAAGTGAAAAAAATTGGCTGAAGAGTCTGCCGAGTTTTTATCTTTACCAAAACATTGAAACACAAGAAACACAAAAAATAGGTACCTCAAGGAACATTTTTTCGCTTTGTGAATGTTTTTTAGATAATTTCAATTGAATTTTTGTATATTATATTAGTATTTTGAAATTGCTTTGCATTCTACTAAGTTTTTATTTCAGTTTCATCATCTTAAAACAACAAATACTCAGAAAATTCAATAGCGTGCGGTTGCAACAATGTAAACCCTAGGCATCTTTTTTAAAGATATTAAGGCTTTAGGGGCCTGTTTGTAGGTGTCTCAAGTTTGCATCGTTGCAACCGCACGCTGTCAAATTTTCAGACTATTTGTTCCTTTTAGATGATTAAACTAAAATCAAAACATAGTAGAATGCAAGACAATGTAAAAATGCTAATAAAATTTTTCAAAACTTTAAGTTAAATACCCAAAAATACAAAGCTCAATAAATTGGAGACCAAACCGTTTCCTCCGATGTCAAAATTCAGACACATATTTTTGGGGTTTTAGGGACCCATTTGTAGTTGTCTGAAGTTTGTATCGACGCAAATGCACGCGGTAATTTTTTTTTTGTCTTTTTGTTATTTTTAGATGATTAAACTCAAATGAAAACCTATGAGAATGCAAAAAAAATCCGAATAAAAAAAAGTCAAAGTCAAATTATCCAAAAAAAAACATTCACAAAGCCAAAAAAATTTAAGACCGTTTGGTTTACTACAATGTATTTTTAGGCACCTATTTCTATTTGTTGCTTTGCGCTTGCTTTGTTTTGGGAATCATAGAAGCTCGGCATGTCCTTCAGACTTCTTTTTATTGTATGTCATCATTGAGTACTTATTCGGAACATTTTTAATCTTTATTTTTTCGCGAAGTTTAGGATGGAGAATGTAAGAAAAAAGATAATTCATAGTGCACTTGTTGATTTACTTATTTGTCTGGGTCTAAGCTGGCGTTATTTCCATATCAGAGTTATATTAATAACCGCTCTCCGAAGAGCCCTCCTAATCGCTCTCCTAAGTTATGATTTCCGTCAGCTACATTTAGGGAATCAAAAAGTACCAAAATCTTCATTCTATTTTAAACGCATGCGCTATTGTTTTAAAGAATTACTAGGGATGACGATCGTTCGACTTGCTCTTTGGTTTGGTTATCCTTTCTTCTTGCTGTCTTAACCATAACTCTCATGCTTCAAGGTCAAAAAAGCGGCGTGTAAATTTCGGGACAACCATATGGGAACCCTTTAAGATTGAACAATATTCAATACAGAAATTCAGTCACGCTGGGCAGACTTCAATATCATCCAAGAATGTCTATTATTGCCTCGTTTTTCTTCTTCAAAGGCTAAGATTCAATACAATGATTATTATATAATCGATAATTGGTTTGATCTCTTGAGGAACAGCTTTCACGTGGCATTGATTCTTTTATTCACCTCTCGCCTAATCTACAAAAATGTCTCCTACATCACTATCACAGCTTTCCTAACTTTTATGGGATTCTAGCTGAGTATCAGGTTCACTAACCTGGATTTCATCAACCTTTCCTAAAAGAACAGCCAAAATTTGATCATCACGCGAACTGGACGAAAAACATGCGACGAAATTGTTGTGGAAAATGAGCAATCACTGTTTGTGACGAAAGGACTACAAGTACCCATTTTTGGAAATGATTTTACGCGAAAACAAATATCAAATACACTGTCAAAAGATGTTCCATAAGGACAAAAATTAAAATGTAAATTCCGATTTTATCATCGGAGTTAAATTTTTTCCAAGGTTTTCTGAAATTTTATGAAACTTATGTTTTCTGACTTAGGGGGCTTAAGCGCTAGTAAACAAACAGTTTATACAGATTTTGTAGATCGTTGGACTGCCTAGCAAGTATTGTAATCAAATCTGATAACCGACGGTCATCTTCTCCGTAGAGCTGGCAAACAGTTTGCATTGACCACAAAATTAATCATTTTCAGAATTGGAAGAAATTTTAACTTAGGTGAGGAATTGAGAATAATATACCCATTTCTTACGTCCTTTTATATTTTTAAATATAAAGTACATTATGTTTGAGATTGCAAGCAAGGATTTCGTGTGGGTTGCCTTTCAAGAAAATCGAAGGAGCAGATTTTGTTATTTTTAAAGGTAATCTTCTTTATGGTGTTCGAACTACGAAGTCAAGCTGATATCAAATATGCCCAATATCGAATAGGTCATGCCAAATGTTGGTTATTCGTACTTTTTTTTATCAGTTTTAAATTTGATTATATTTGTCTCCATTGGCGCGTACACTAAATGACCTTTTCTCTAGTTGGTTTAGTTAATTTTCCCTTCATTTATAGGAAACGCCCAATGATTGCAGATATTGGATTGACATTATCCTACGATAAAATTGAATTCGAAGATTTTTATTCGTTTTCTTATCAACTGTTTTTGTTTTTCAAATTTCACGCATCCAAAACGTTTCATCTCAAAGCCTTACTTTTTACATCATAGTTCCTGTTCTTTAAAGCTAACCTTTAATAGAACGATTGAACAGAGCCTTTTTATGAAATGGTTATTATCTTTTACCATGTTACCAAACATTCCGACCACAATGCAATTGTGATTTTAATTTCAGGGAGGTTTTTTGCTCTGTTTACATTTCCTGAAACGCTCTCTAGTCTTGCTTTGAAAATCAGAACTGCTTGCTTGCTTGCTTTTGACCCAGATTATGGTAAAAGTGCTCGTTCGAGTTTTTCAATCTTAGAAAGCGTTTAATCTTCGGAAAAGATTCTGCAAAGATAATTAAGAGCATAATCACTGTAAGTTCTTCCTGAAGTATTAAGGACGCAACTAATTCTTTCGTTTAGTCGAACTTTTGGTTATTTTTCTTATGTTTGGTTGTTTTTTTTTCGGACATGATTTGAAGCGCACGAGCATTATTCTTTCAAACCTGATTGTGACAATTTGGCTTTAATTGAGAAATGTTATAAATTAATAAGTCACTAAGCAATCAAGACGAGAAACAAGTGCAAGTCCAAGAACAATCAATTCTAATGCCAACCACCACCACCACAATTTACTTTCAATCCGTTGTTCCGCGCTTTACATTGAAATCATGGACCAACACATTACTTTTCACGCTGTAATTTGATAAATTTATCATAACTTAGACGAGAAAATCACCTTGACATCGTTTGAGGGTAGTGCTAATGGCATCATCCCTTCTCACCATTCCATCCTCGCTGCTTTTCATTGAAATGGGATTTTTATGCGACTGCTGATTTCCACCCAAGGTGAACTCATTCGAAGAGTGGTTTCCTTGCGAGCGGTTATGTGATGAAGTGAATGTCGAAGGTGATGCCAATTGCAAAGCACTTTTCACCTTTCAATTTTCTTCTCAACTATGATGATATTTTCTTTGAAAATTTATGTTGAACACACATTACCATCGTCTGTGTTGAAATGATGAAATCAGTTTAAACTCGGAGTGACGTTATCGAATTTGATTAGGCTAATAGAATCCTTATTCGACTCTATTAACCAAATCGAATTCGATAACGTGTATTATTATACATTATAATCAAATTCGATAACGTAGCTATGAATGAATTGACTAGAGGTCAACCCATACCATGATTGGTTTTGTGTTGTGTTTTCGTTTATTCGACACAATAAAGACCCACTGATAGGGTAAAACTCAAGCGTAAACCGATAGTAAAGTTGTCACCCTCTTAATGAAATTATGCGCTCATGCATGTTACATGGATAATTTCAAAAACAAATCAACGGACCACTTCTCTTTCAAAATATCAATCACTTCAAAGGCAGCAAGATATCTGACCAATATTAAATCCTTTTAGCCACAAATCAATTATTCGCGTGTCTGACGATGATACTAGTGATAACTGATTTCTACGATTGGGCGAAATTTTCCAATTATTAGAAATCGATACATGCAAATTTTCATAACATCGCATAAGCATATGGAAATTTCTACATATGATGTACTTGAATATCCCACTATCATTCGTATGTGATGTTGCTCGGGATATAGACATCATGTAATCGCATATTGGCTCCGAGTTGAACGCATTCCCAGTGTCCTTTCGTTGCGCTCCTGATGGTAGAGTAAGTGGCGATAGTGCTTTTCATTTTCCGGATTACCTTTAACCAGTTGCAATTATCCTTTTCTCCTCTTTCACTTTCGCCTTGGCCACTTCTCCCTATTTGTCCAGCCTTTTCATAGCAGAGAATATACGAAATGCCTTTATGTATTATTTTTGTGGTTAGTTTCAGCCAAGCGTGCCGTGTGTTCTCCTCGTCCTGTCATAATAATGATGGTGCATACTACAGTTTAGTGCTTTGCATGCTTTGAACATTAAATTAGTTGTTATTACATAACCATGCATATGTCCTTCTATTAACGTATGAGGAGTAAGAATAAAACGCGAAATGATGTGGAGAACACATGCTTAGTGTGTGTTGCATAGACGGAGAGTATCCCTATTTGCTGGGATTTCGTCACGACTGGACTTGATTAATTTTGATTAAGTTAAAAGTTCGGAACGGATTTTTTTTAATTAATTTAAATTAGTTTTTACGCAAGATGTTAAATGAAAAGTAGACTGGAGAACACCAGCACAGATTTATGTTCATTGACACCCTTATAAACTGATTTACAGCTTTACAGCTGATGTAGGGGTTATTTGAGATATTGAGACGGGATATTGAGACAAATGATAAAATGGGCAATCGAGCACAGGACATGGTTGAAAATGATATTTATTTTATTTACATAGTTTGCTGAAAAGTCAATGAATTCAGTTATTTTTCTGAACTTTGAATGTGCAAAGAAAATCTTATCCAGGATAAACTTCCCAAAATACCTCGACCATCAACCCCCACTTCGAATTTCATGCCACTGAGGTTTTTCTTCAGTCGAGAAAAAAAGTCGCAAGGAAATAAACCAGGAAAAAAGGATTGTTAGTTCGTATCTAAGATGGCAATCACCGCAACTTCAACTCTATGTGCGAGTGCAGTATAAGTTTTATTGCAACTTAATGAAACAGCTGATTTGGTCGCAGTTTGTTCTGTTTTTTTTTCTTTGATGACCTGACGCTTGAATTTGAATTTGGTTAGGATAGTTAAAGCTCGAAATAGTGGCACCGTTTTTGAAATTTTCTACCACTATATTTCACTCTGCCATAATATTGATAAAAAATCAATACGCCGTATCCACCCTCGCAGAACATGAAACTTTCAATTTCTTAGGTGTTATTCTAGGACAAACTTTTTGAAGCCTAGTTGATTGCTGTTGGTCACGTAGTAATATTTTGCGTACTGTCACACATACAAAAACTTTCCTAGTCAGCCTGGGACCGCAATTTCGTCCTTCAAATGCCTTATTACCTCTTCTTTTGACCCTCTGTTATCCCTTCCAGCACACCCGTCTCACCTGTTAGAGAACTTCATCATATGAAGTTAGTTGACGGTTTATTGCTGGCATATTGAATCCTTGAATGTCGCGCAAGTACCTGACGATAACTCTTTTATATGATAACAGAAGATCTTAAATTTTTTGACATTATTCTATGAGAATTAATGCTTATGATCGATTGAAGTATTGCCCGACATCAACTCTTTGTCCGAGCGTGCTACTATAGAATAAGAAAGGGAAGAATCACTAAGCCCCAAAATACATTCTTTGTAGATCATCCTTAAGAGACATTTTCAATAAAAGCTCTAGTGCGGTTTTTTTTTCTTTAAGCATATTATTAAAATTAATTTACCAACTTAAAAATAATCCCAATGCTCCACACTTTTCTCACCAACTCATGATTCATAAGACCCACAGTTTACAAACATAATCCTACTACTACCAAATGTTTTCTCGGTTTTGAAAAGTTTTACATTGATTTGAGCTTTAATTCCCAGCTGTACGAATTCCTCTTAAGCGTTTTTATATACCAAGACAAGATAAAGTTAATGTTTTCAATGATATATATTAAACGTCAATGGAATACAACAAGGGTCACTGTTATATGCACTACTTTTTCCTTTCTATATCTTTTTCTAAGCCCACGCGAATCATACAACTAATTTTACACAATCTCACTGTAGTAGAACATTTAACTAATTCCGATTCCTCACAAGGACTGGATTTCCAGCTCTTGAGTATAAATCTGAACAAAACCATAAAATTTATAGCGGCTTGTTAATCAGAAATCATCAGTTCAAATTCTGATAAACTTGTGTAGAAACTTTCATGTCGATTTTTCCGTTAGTAAACAATCGAGAGACTACCGCCTTATTATATTGTTTACTGTTTTTCGTCCTGTAACCTAACCCGCGAATACGTCTCTAGGTAGCCGTACAACATGATCAGCCTATAATAGCATCCGCATTTATAAAATTTAGAAGACGTTATACTCGCCAAATATTCTGTACAGGTCATGATTATACCTTATTCGTATTGAACCTGTCCAAGGAACTCAGTTGGTCAGGTTAGTTGATGCTACTCTTTCAGATGACATCCAAAAAGTGATGATTTCATTTGAATCTTGGTATTGGAGCTGACAATTGCATGTGTTATTTTCTAAATTTTTTCGAAATGAATTTTAGGTGTTCGGCTCTTTACAGAAAAGTACTCTGTATACTCTGATTTGGACGGTAGACCAAGTCAACAACGTTTTGTGCTTGCGTAGGGCTTTAACTTGCCGAAAAAACAGCAGAGCATCGGCAGGATACGCTTATTTATACAGGTAATGCTGAAATTAGCTGACAAATTAAATACATTTCGTTTTTCAAACTTTTTGTTTTTTTTTTTGAGTACTGAAATCATATGAATCTAAATAAAATTACCACATGGTAAAAAAAATAACCCTCTATTCCTAACAAAATTTACATTACATACCAAGAAAAATATAGTTTAACTTTTTGATGATATTTATATCATACGTGAATGGAATCCCACAAGGTTCGATGCTATTTGCACTAATATTTTCTCCTAATTTTCAATTATTTTATTCACTTAGTTTTTGAAGCGCCAGCTACTCCATCTCTAGTAGTTCTCTGAACTTGAACTGTCCATGCATACATTATTGATTATTCTTTTGGCCAGTTTCGATCCAGTTGGCTGAACAAGCCGTGAAAAACGAGGTGAAGCAATTAAATGGGCTCATTTCTAACATAAATGTGCATCGATTTTCAGAAAATCGTATTGATTCAGTATCGGATTCAGGGAGGATCGATACCGTGTTTCAAAGAATTTTTGTTGAACGCAAATATCTTTAGGAATTTATAGTAATTTTCGTAGTTTTGATCCTACAAACTAGTTTATTTCCGGCCACTATAGATAGGTGAGTATGCAAAGAATATCCAAAAATCGAAAATAATCACAATAATCAACGTCCAAGGCATATCTATTCGCAACTGGGTCCTTTGCCAACATTTTACAATCATTACATGTCACTTGTATGGACCTAATTTGGCACCGACATTTTCTATTAGTATTTGGCCATTTAACAATGCCAACACAGCAAACAATAAATTACCCTGAATGTGTTTATACCCGACATTATCATCTCTCCCTTAGTATCACTATCATTAACGCTGGTGGCATTCTACCATTGCAGAAATGGTTGTCATTGGCTCCTGGAATGAAGTACTCAGTCAGATCCTATTGAACTGCTGCCGACAACCAAGTCGTGGATATGCCCAAAACTTATTTCACTGTAACAATTTAAATATTAAATTCTTTCTTTCAGTTTTAACAATAAATTTTCATTTTCTGCAATAACATTTACAATACACAAAACACCATTCACGCGCATTACAAACAATCACCACAATAATTTATTTTTATGTGAGATAACTACGTACACAAGATGAAGTGTTAGAGGCCATGGGTCAATTTTGAGATTTGTGTTGAATGAAAGTTATAGTGGGATTTGTGGAAATGTTTGTGGCAAACAGTGCTGTGCAATGCATGAAGCTGTTGTCGCACATGTGAATGTAACATGGGGTAGAGAATAGACCAAGACCTTCCACAGTAGTATGACAATCTGTTTAAAATTCTACCACGTCCTAATCTTGTAGATCAGAGCGCAAAACTTGACTTATTTTGCAGTTGTGTATAGTTTACAATTAGTTTACACTTTTCCTTCCCTGGCATTCCAGTGGTTAAGCAGCATTATATTTCCAGGACAACCTCTAGAAACGTCTTGACCGTTATCTAGAACTTACCCCGATTTACAAACCTTGCTAAGAACCATAAGAACGTGTGTTTGCTAGAATGCATTAAATTAGAGGAAAAACTCCTGCTCCTTCACCGTTAGCGCCATGCATTTAACAGCGAATTAACGTACTATTCGTTTATCGCGATAAGAAGTAATGAACACGTCAAAATAAAACCACGGTTATATATGCACGTGATTTTATTTCCCATACTAAGAAACCCACAATATTTTACCAACGGCTTTGATATACATCCAGTGATAGTGACCTTACATGCATGCATCCTATCGCATTTCCACTTCTTTGGCCTCTAAAGCCATTAAACTTTACACACAATGTTTGTTTACATTCCTTCTGATTCCAAAGCTGATGTTATCCATCCTACGTATGCCGCGTCTGTATTCCCTTACATGCGTATCTCGATAAGATGTCTATATTAAATGTTTATACTGCAACACACCCACAAATTTCCATGATGTAGCATTACATATGTGTGCTTTCTTTTGCTATAGCAAAAAACTTGGGGTTAAAATAGCGGGAGAAGTGCAATAAAATGCGCGGATAAGCTTTTCTCCCTATCACACGAGCGTGTGTTTCGTGTGTGCTTTATGAGAAGATGCTCCACTAACGCGTATGAATATACATAATATCGCTTCTGCCATGCATGTACCACCAACATATATTAGTATCACGTGTTGGGTCACGTTCTGATTTTTCCCTGTCGCAAGTAGATATGCTGTGTGATATAAAAAGCCGCGAAAAACTCTACCAGTAAATCAACCAAACTAAGATATAGGTAATAAAATATTTACTATCGCTAAAGTTTTTTTATTACCCCTCGGTGTGCCCATTAACTTATAGAACTTGGCTGAAACTTTGTGTAATTACAATATGATGACGAAGCATTCCAAGCATTATTCATAGACGAGCCTTATGCTATAGAAAGGATTATCCTGATTGTCATAGTAAGACACGCTAATGGTGATACAATCGTGGAATGTTGCGAACAGAAGATGCCTGGAATGAGCCGTTTCTTGGACAAAAATAAAGCGAGTCCTGTCTTTTGACTGATAACGTGGTTAACATGTTGAGTGCCATGCGGTTTTATAGCGACTTCCCCGTCAGACCGCGGGCGCAGGTATCTTATCAGTATCAGGTATACTGTCAGTCACCGGTGACTGACGTGGCACTCACCGTGTTAACGGCAGGTTGACCAAGGTTCTCTAGAAAACCAAGAAACATAAAGTATTCTATGAAAAATGACATAATTTTGACAGTTGGTAAGGCCTTTTAATTATAACATTTAAGCTCTGTTGTCATTGATAACGTTTACCACTTGATCGCAAGTAGTTTAACTTAAGCACAACATTTTAAAAATGTTCAATTAATTGACTAAGAATCGAAACGTTGTTTCTGGAGAAAGGATATTTGATACAAAACTGAGCACAGGATTGGCACGCAATTTTCCATTACTTGCTCTCGCATATTGTTTGGTAACTTTTGACTGGTGCTTTGACACCAAAACGAACGTTCTAAGGGTCTTAGGTCGCATGGTTCTGACAGTCAGTTGGCATTACCATTTCTTGAAAAAAATAACAACGCACAGGAGTTCTTCTACAACAAGTCGAATCTAATGCGACACGTGTAATAAGTCCCACCGTTTTGTTGAAAATAAACACTGAATCAGTCTATATTTTCCAGTTTGGGTCAGGAATATACATACAAGTTTGCAGGTTAAATAAGGTCCAATGACGCCTTGACCACAAAGAACTCACAAAACAGTGATTACCTAAGTAGTCTAAGAAGTCCAGCACAAAAGCTGCAGTATAACGTCTACATTAACTTACATATCTTGAAATACGCTTCATTATTGACTTATTGTAAATTTACCAGGTTGGGCCAAAAATATTCTTATAGCATATTTCGTTGTATTCACCATTTTCAGCAAAGAGTAGGCTGTTAAAATACGGTCTACGCCACAAATGCCACTAATTTTCTTAGTAGTAGAATGCGATTCGTGAATTAATTGAAAATTTCCTTCAGCACAAATTCTGGAGTTTGCCTTGCACACGAATCTAACATGTCTTAATTCCTTCATTCAATTCAAATACGCTTCATTCCAAGAGATGAGTTTTTTCAAAACCTTAATAGGCTTTCAAGAACTACAACGCTTAATATGCAAGAGTTTGTGGCTAACTCTTAAAAATTTAAAATTGTCCAAAGTAAAAATTTCTGACTCAATTGAATCTTATGGGTCTTCAAATGAAGATATCTCTGTGTTGTCACTTGAGAAAACCTGGGTTCTTTTAATGATACAGAATACAGATCAAGGGGTTTTCCTTCACAATCTTTGCCTAAATCTGCGATATTCTTGCCAAATTGTATCATTTCTTCTCTTGCCATGTCATTTTTTCGATTGCCAAACAGAACTGAGCTGAGGAGCGGTGAAAACATGTACATAGTGAAGCTTCAAGCAAATTAAATGCATGACTTAAAAGCATAACGTTCCTCCTGAAAAAGCACCAACAGTAGGGAGCGGAATCACGAAGAAAGAGTTAAGAATAACCCATGTATCAAATAAAGTTAGCTTTGCAAGAAAGAGAGCTTCGTTCCTTCGAATCGCTACGTTCCTAAGTCTGAATGCTTGTGAGAATTAATGTTCCTGATTAATAGTTAATGTGTGTAATTGTGTGTAAATCAGGGCGGGGCCGTACGTAATAATACACATGGGCGTCTTCACTTGCCCATAAACACACATGACCCTAGGAAGACTGACTCGTCGGGAAAACTTGTTTGGGATTTTATATGACCTCCGCCGAATAGTATTCGAGTTAATTTGGTATATCATTAGATTATCGTAAGTTTTTCGGGTAAAAGTGCCAACCGTACGCGTAGGAATCTTTCTTTTTCCATCAAACAACGAGCTACATTACCTATTCATATCAAAATAAAAGTCCGCGGTATGAAAACAAAATTCACAGAAAACAGAATTCTAAACTCAAAATTCAAATGTCAAATTTAAAAATATCCGCACTTTTGTCTGTTTGCTATCTTCAACAAGAACTCCTTGCAAATGGAAAATTAGCGTTGAGTACCGTTATAATGTAAGTTTGTTCGAAGTGTCACTGCTTTTTAGGAATTATATGTTCTGGCTAAAGCGAATTCATCCCAATCTATTTTTAACTGATCTATTCCGCGAAGATCTCGTATTTGTAAAATCAGCGGAGAGATGACATTTAGACGAAGGTCTAAAAGCATTCCCTCTGACATGACTAAGTACTACAAATGCATTGGAAATATTTATAAGTAGTACCACCAGGTTATAACAGGCAGCCATCACACACCTGGGGGCGAGTCGAAGGAAGAAGTAAAGAGAGAGAGAGAGAAAAAAAATAGTCATTTTGAGTGGCCCGTGTGTCCCGAATTGATTGTGTTTTATATCAGTTCCAATTCATTACATCCTCATTATAAAGCCTAAACTTGTGTCTCGAAAAGACTTGACTTGCGCTGTCAAATATTAAAAATATACCAACCCGTAGCTTTTGAAACTATGCACACCTCAATTAAGATAATTGAAAATGGGTATCTTTTTGAAAGCTTTTGACTCCCTGACTCGAATCCTTCTCAACAGTATCTGGTACGGCAGCTATCAGTTTTTGGTTTGAAATATAAGTACCGGAAAAATACCAGCAGATGTTTTGGATTACAGCTTGTGGTTAATAGCTACACCAAGCCAAAGAAAATAATTCAAATATTACTAAAAAACTTTATAAGCAAAAATTAAACCCCAAACTGAAACCAAAAAGGTGAAACTTGGACCATAAAACAGACTCGTAAAATTTCAACCATTCGTTAGGTTCTTTGTACTCAAAATTTTTCTTCTTATTCTCATTCATTCAAAACAGAATTGCCAGCACAATTATTGTGATGGATATTATTTTTTGACACCTTGTCAAAATATGAATGTCATAGTATGATTTAAAATTTTAGTAGTGTACCGAGGAAGTCAATGCAAAGCCGTAGCATTGTAGTTAAATAAAGGGATACGTTTCAACAGTTGAAAATTCTGAAAGAAGAATCTCTTTGACGGAAAAAGAGTCACTTTTAAGATCAATCAAAAAGAGCTCGCAGGTTCCACAAGAAAAAGATTTATTTATATCGGCTTGAAAGAGAACTGGAGTATATTCAATTAAGTAGAGTAAATAGGGTGACAGTTCCTGGGAAAATAGTGGGGTGAAATTAATAATTTGCAATGTTGTGTTGAGAGTGCTTCTTTGATTTATGTTTACGGTTATTATATCAAAATGTTTAATTGTCTACTTTGTCACACTCCAAGTTATCAAGGATATTTTCTACTTAGTTCCAAAGAAATGGACTTATTTCCTTCAGACTGAGTCTTACATGATTTTATGCTGTTTTTCGCGTATCCTTACAGGCAATGAAAATTTAGTGTAGCTTTTTCCAGAAGGTCTTTGATCAGAAGCTTTCTTCACTTTAGCTGACATTTTAATCGACATGACTCGACTAGGATTAATTGTACGTGTCCTTTTTTTAACTTCAACTGACGCTAACGAGATTTCTCCAATGAAAGATTGATATTTATAATAGCTATTTCGGGTCTATTAAATTGTATGCATTTTTATTTGAATCACTCAGTCAACTGATTAAATTCTCTGCTATAAGCATGCAAGCAATGTGCAAACATTCAACCAGAATATATTTCATCAACTTTATTGACATTGCTTATCAGGGAAAATCACACTTTTTTCTATAAAATATTTGTAAAAGCGGTCGTGGGATCAAGTGAGTTATGCGATAACAATTTTTTTCCAAAATTCTTACTAAGAACGGTTAAAACTCAATCAATTTGAGACATATTCGATTTTTTCTGATAATTTTTATCTCATCTAGTAATATAGCAAACGATTGATATCCGATTGATGGCAATCAACACAAATATTCTGATGGAATATGTTATTGAGCGATTAGCAGTTTGTCTTTTTTTATAAGATTAATTAAACGCGATTTAAAAAATTTTCAGCCTACAAGTTAAAATTGGATAGTGAAAAAATTTAATTTTAATCCGTCCATAATTCTAATACCTTTTTATGTGATTACTTTAATGAATAATTTTTCAGACATTATGAATTTTTTTGTCACAAAAGTACAAATATCATCACGACTAAAGTACAAATACTATCGCCAATAAACTGTAGCAAATATTTACTTAAAGTTTGGCTCAAAAATTGAAGTAATACCAGATACTTAATAATTAGCACGAAGCTACCGCGTGGATTTCCAAGTTACCGCTGATAGTATTTATGACTAATAATGATATGCATTCACAACCATGATTTTTTCACTCCCCAATGCAGAGCAAATCTTTGACTTGGAAGGTTGTGACATTCGCAATGTTAACAATGAAACTGCAGCGACATTTCGCTTAATTAACTATTTTTACTAGCCACTTACTAGTTCAAACTAATTTTACACCACTCGGCGAGTTCTGCCACGCCGGAAAAAAATATTGTTTTAAAGTGAAAATTCTCTGCTTTGCCAAGTTTGCATCAGAACTTCCCAACACATGTCTCTAAATTTACACCCAATTTTAAAAAAAAATGTGTTTGGTCAGGTATTCTAATGAGGAGGACAACATCTAACTGGCTGCTGACATTAAAGCTAAGAATAGACGATTTCCTGTAATTACTTCCAAGCTCTACCGAGCCATAGGTCACTACTTCTTTCTAGTCCCATCAAAAACCCGACATCATCTTCCTTGACTAATCCTCGAATAACAAACACCCCCTAGAATTCACCTTGAAACGATCAAGATCTCTGTCACCCATTTTGTACATTATCCACTTATAACCACCCGTCATCATTTTGCAAACAAATGGATCCCTTTCGTTCCTTGAATGCTGATCTGGTGCGGCACACAAACCTTTTTTAATATTCTGTTTTACGCAAACGATTCAAACGGTTTCTTGATTAACGTTAATTGTTGAAGCGATTTGACAAATATGTCATATGTCGATTTTCTTCAACTTTTTCCCTGATTGCACCGACTTTTCCCACATTACCCCATTCCCTCACCATCACATAGTATTTCTGTGTTTCTACTATCTAGAAAAATAATAAAATGAATTAAAAATAAATTTTTTTTCTCAGATTATTTTCTGTAAATAGAATTTCCAAATTCATCTATTTATCCATCTTTAGACTGGCTCCAATGTTTTCAAAGCTGCTGTATCCCTCTCCTGTAGAAATATTCTCACCTTACCCTCAAAAAAGTTAGCTAGCCTTATACGAGGTCCATCTTAAGTGTTGTATTTACTTCCTTGCAAGTACCTGTTCAGGGACCGAAACAAGTGATAGTCTGTTGGAGCGAAATCGGAAGATTCCCAACGAAAAAATTTCCATCGTATGTCCACTCATTTGTCTTGAGGGCAAATTGAAGGGTTGCGCAACTGCAGAGTTGTGCAGTCTCGCAGTGTCCTGTTGAATGATGACTCCACGACGATTAACTAATACCCGACGCTTACCACTTGTTACTTGTTCAAGCTGTCCCAATTGCTACCAGTGCAGAAGTTCCAAAAAAACGACTCCTGACAAATGAGACCTTCAGTGGAAAGCCTAGTTTGGAGATGATGCTGGTCATTCACCGCCGTTTCACGTTATTGTACAGGAGTCAATTTTCATTTCCAGGAACCATACATTGCAGAAATCCTCGAGTTTTTCGACGAGCATGGGAAACACCGCAGGCCCTCCTGTCTTCTTTGTTTCATTGGGACATTTCGTGTGCCCAAACATCAACTTTAGGACATATACTATCGCATTGGATTTTCTTTCAATAGTATTGCTGTGGGCCTGAAACCACTTCGATAATTCTGTGATAGTCATTTTATCTCCTTCTTATAGGACTTCGAATAGATTACCTTCTGTCATCTCCTTGGGCTGTCCTGATCATGACTGATTTGCAAACTGTCGTTCTACATTGAAAGCACTTAAACCACTGTTGTAATGCAGCTCTGTTAGTATATTTTATCCATAAGTTTTGCTTACATACCGATGAGCCTCCACTGAGTGGTATCCAAGATCAAACTCGCATAGTAAACAATGCAAAATCCGCACTTTATCAGCCTTTATGGTTGAAAGGGATCAAGGATTATTATGCACAGTTCAAACACCGAAAAAAAATGTCACACGCCCAAGATATTCCTAGCTTGCCACGATCACTAACCAAGCGTATGATATGCAAAATTCGTATGAAATATCCATACATCTAATGGAAATGATGTAGGAGCCAAAAATCAGTTTTCATCACAGGAAAATGCATGGGGTCCTTCTGGTGAATATTTCACGTGTGAAATATAATAAAACAAAATAATTGGCTCTGTTGGCTTTAAATTTCTTCGGTTTCTCCGAAGAAAGCCGGAAAATCAACGAACAAATCAGTTGGTTAATTTTCTTTCTTCCACTTGTGAATTTTAACTTTTTTGAAGGAGTTTGTCCTTTTTTGACATTTTCCATTGTCTTAGAAATTTAACATTTTGAATGCCTTAAGCAGATGAAAGTTGCAAGCATCTGTATTTTTTCACGTGTCTTATCTCTGGGTTTGGGTTTCTGGCTCAAATTAAATCTCACCTCTCACGGTCTGTGCATCAAATTCTTCAGAACTAGATCGGGGAAAGTAATCTACAGTAAACTCAACCTGAAAATGGCACCCGTATGCAATGGGGAAATTCAAGCAGCACACAACCCCTTAACGAGGTGAACGTTGTTTTGAACATTGTTACAAAGGTTTAGACGATGTTCAGAAATCCTTAAGATGACTTCCCAGTCGCCTTTAATTACTTCTTTGCGTCTCGTTACACTTTTTTTCTCACTAGAGTTATAGGCGAGTGAAAGAAAATCTGAGATAGTCCCGTGCAAAGTCTACTTTCGAGCAATTGGATGTGCCTTAATAACTTTTCTTTGTCTGGTCCAAAAACTAGCCCGAATAATCAACCATTCTTGTTATTGTTCATTCATTCACTGAATCTCATACGTAAAATTCTTGGAGATATACCAAACTTTGTGGTCGCTGCGCTAATTTCATGATTGACCCACCCTATTCGATTTGCGGTCATGATTTCGAAATGTTTGGCCAATTGTCCCATCAGATGGGTATAATGTCCTCAGAGTCTAATAAAGATACTCAATTTCGATTCAATGACATACTGATGCTGACATTTCTCCATCTGGTATATTGTTACACATGGTTACTACATCATCTACAAAGGACATTTTCACGAATTCGTGACAAATGAAGTCGGGCTTGATGTTGATTTAGATTAAATCTTGCAATTATGACTTGAACAAGGAAACCGAAATAGAACATGAAAGAATCAGTTCACGAATATGCTGTTTTTTTGGGAACTGGTCAACCTAAAATACAGCTGCAAACAAGAGAAAAAGAAGTTGCGCGTAAACAAGTCCAAAATAGTTTTGGTGCAATGCTACGGGTGCTAAAAATGGAGCTTACAGAAGCATCTGAGGATTGTCTGTACTGAGCATAATCACTAAAGCAAAACAAAATAGAGTCCAATAGCAGAACTGATACGATGAGTTCTAGGAAATATTTGCGCGCCAGAAGTTTCGAAACTAATAGAGCTATTGACCCTCCATTGAGCTGACCAATTGCAGCCTATCGACAAATGTTGGTTACCAAGAAAGTTATTGTTGACGGAAGGACCACAGCATAAGAAGCTAAAGGGCAAACCACGAAAGCACTGGGCGGATTCAATTGATGAAGACACAGTAAGCAGCTTATTAGGTATTAGAATAAAAGGATGCGATCAAAGGATTCTTGACCTCGACAATGTGGAATATATTCATAGACAGTTGTTTTGATATTGATTATTTCAAACAAGTAACAAGCAATGCATGCAGAGCTTTCTATTTATGTGTTTCTCTGCAATAATTATTGACTGGAATTTGATTTTCTGTCTTCTTATTTTTGTTAGCGAGTGGCATTTTCACACATGAGTGGAATGCAAGAATGTAGGTTGAAACAGAAACAGGCAACAAATCGATGTGAATTAAGACAACGAAAATGGAGGACTAATAAACATTTTTAAAAGAAGAATTCAAAGTTAAATTATGGGCAAAGTCATTTCTACACCAGCCAAGTCGAGGAAAGCCCTTAACCGTGTATTCCTTAAAAAGAGAGGAGAAGAAGAGCGAAGCATTGCCAACTTTTTTTCAACACATGTAAAGGTGCATCATTATAATCTGCTGTCGCGAAGCAAACCACATAATTCCTTCATTTAAGAAGCTATTTCGCTACCGCTGGGCGCTTCCAACAACCCACAAGCATGGAAGCATTAAAGGTCGAGTCCTTGTGGGTGTCTTTGTGCAAAGTGTATAACAAGAAGAAAGTCCAAAACAAGAAGTAATGACCGAGTAGATAGAATCTGTGAAACTTTTCACACAAACTAGTTCTACTATTTCCGTATTCGAGAGAACAATCCAGCATAATTTGCTAGAGCAAATGCAATGCAAGTTAAATTTCGACATTATATGAACTATGTATTCCTTGAATGTGAAAGAAGGAACAAAACATATGTTGTTCATATTTGCTAAATTTGCAGCACACAGTTTTGCATGCATGGGGCTCCTGGGGCGCCGCAAACACAAGTAAATCGTGAGCGTGATTTTCACATTAGTTGCTCGCATATGTCGTCAAAGTGGGAATTTTTTTCGAGGAAGACACCAGTGGAGAAAATTTTTCGCAGGCGTGTTTCTAAGATATGCTAAAGGATGCGCTGTCTATTTTAAATAAAATTTCGATAGTTGTCGTGGTTCATTTCAGTGTTCCGAATTTTTCGAGTCTCTGTTATTCTCTCGGCACCCAATAGGACTATTTTCGCACCATCTTGGCCTGATTCATTTTCTTTTTTCTTCTTCCAGCGAAGATTCAATGAAATTATTTTTTAACATTCCATACAAATATATTTCAAATTAGTTGAGAATTTATTTCTGCTTTATTATGAATGCTCGGATCCGAGCGAACGTAAATTTGATTTTTATTATGCCCATAATACATTTCTTGTTTTTTCATACACGAGTACAAAACAGCTGCCTATGTGTGCGAAAATATTGAGTCAAAGTCAAAGTAAAGGCGCACTGAGAGAAAGTTTAGTACAAATGCTACTGTATGCACACATTTGAAAATCATTTTGAATTAGACAAGCGAAATGTTCTGTAACTTTTACTCCCACCAATTGTTTCCAACCCCGAAAGTTCTCACAGAGTAAAGTGAACAAAGTCAGGCGACTGCAGCGGGAACACAAAACAAAAGTCGTTGGTTGTGCTCCACACAATATCCTTTCCGTTCTTGCAGTCGTGAAACGGATAGACTTTGCCGTAGAGAGTGGTTGTACATGATAAAAACAGGGGCTACCAACAAACCCGCTAAATTGTTTAAAAACTTTTCTGCTGGCAAAATAGGTTTCAAGCTTTTTTTTACCAATAGTTGATATAAAGGGTTTTTTGAGCAGCGTGAGATAGTAATCCAGTTCGTCGTAACATTAGAACTTTTCTGTTTAAATTAAACGACGGATTGGATCGTCCTTCAGAAAAGCGAAAAATTCAGTTACAGCAGAGATGAATGCCCCATCGAAGTTAAACTTCGTTCAAAACGTTGATGCAAGAGAGTGTTGAGTTCAAACAAACAAAGCTTCCGTTTTTATGGCCTTTATTATTGGTTTGATGTGTTCGTTGGACATCTGCAACTATACTCTACCAGCCAGATTACTTACCTCCTACTATTAGAAAGAATACTTACTGCCCCTTATTCAAACTGTTCACTACCAATCAATCAAATCAACACCTCCTTTTTCGATTGGATCCTTTTTTCCCTTTTCCACAACAACTAATTAATTTCGAACATGAATTATGCATTTTTCTGCAGTTATTGATCTTAAGACTATGTCTAGATTATTTTAAATTCAAATTAGATTTTTCCATCCTTTTCGACTTCAATTATTTTTCTTAATTTCATTTCAAGCAGATTTAATACCCACAGAATGGTTGCGGTCTAGCATAGCAAGGACTAGAAGCGATTTTGAATACGGAGATTGCCAGTTGGCGTCTTTCATTATCGTCATCATGATAATTAATCACTTCCAATTTAAACCTTGGCTTTAGACTTTTTAATTTTTAACAACGTAGCTTTGTCGCTCCGTAATTCCTATGAAATTTATTTTCATTAGTTTTGAATCAAAATTGTAGGTACTATTCATACTATGATATTCGAATTTTCACCAGAAGGATTTGAAATTAAAGCTATTGACGAAAGAATGAAAAGTCAAACCAAAATTGTTTGATTTAATAATACAGAATTCAATTTAATTTAATGCAATTAACAAATATGGATGAGACTCAAGCAAAACTTGGGGAATATGAAAAGTTTTCGTACTAATAATTACGGTGCTAGTACAATCTAGAAAGCCAAAAATTGATGATAATTATGTTTTTTCTTCTCAGGTTCTTTATTTGCTTTAGCAATGAAACAGTTTTTATCATATTGTCCTAGGTTCAATTTAACACAAAAGATATTTTTATGGATGATGCGTTTTTTGTTGTTTTATAGATTGCACTAGCGTCAAATGTAAATTAAAAGAGTGTAGCTGCAGGTCACAGGTGCGAAGGTCAAACTCGGAATTGGCACCACTGAATCAAAAATTCTAACGGGATAGTAAGAAGGAAATAGTCTTAAGCGACAACTTAGCAACATTTGTCAAAAATCACGACAACAAAAATGGTGGATATTTGGTTTCCCAAATTTTTCATATGACATATTCGCTCTTAAGTGGACTTATTGTCATACAGGAGACTTTAGTAAACAAAATGCCCCAAGCATTATTCAAGTTGGCCGAGGAGATCCGGAGAATACCTTGCAGCCAGTTGAAAAAAATGTCGTTTCGAGAAAAACGTGTTTAGAGTTCTGATAGTCGACGCAACGTGTGTAAACAAAGTCAGCTGTATATCATATTTCCCCTTTGAAATTTCTATATAAAATTTTGGGAGATGATTCTTAATACTCTAGAAAATAAAAAAATATTATATAACTAATTATATTATTTATTATATTATTTTATTATATAATATAAATATATTTAATTTTTATCTAATATACGTAAATATAAAATATCTAGACCGTACTAGTAAGCAGTCCAATCCACGTTAATCTTACGGCTAACACGTGTTCTTTATGTTACGACGTCCAGGATTTTAAAATATATGATTAGTTAATATGATCAAAATTTAACTTGCTGTACTTTTTCGTTAGATGTCGTTAGATGTTGGCCTTTTTGAAACCGTTGGAAAGATGCAAGCGTGAGTTAAAACGTCACTTGACAGCTACGTGCAAATAGTTCGAAAAAAAAAATCAAATTATTTAAAACACACTCTAAACTTAAAAAAAAAACACCAAGACTTTATTCAAATTGGACGAGTAGATCCGGAGGAAACCTAGAGGCTAGTTGAAAAAAATGTCATTTGTCATGTAGAGGTAGAGGTTAATAGCCATTTTGTTTTTGTTTTTTTTTTGTTTCGAGTTTCTCTGTAAAATTTTAGGAGATGATTCTTGATACTTTATAAAATCAGCGAAAAAAGTCAAAAAGTGAAAGATATCAAGACTGTTGCATTTGAAAAGATACAAACTTCAGACACCTGTAGATTTTTACGTATGTCTTTATCCAACATCAATGCCCTTGGTAATCGAAATAAAAACTAGCGGCATTGAAGGTGTCTGCACTATCTACTACAACGTGGTAATTCACCTAAGATTTGACGAGCTTCTAAGCCAATAGCCAAACGTAACACCATCAAAATAAGGATGATCACGAGAGAGTCAGTTTCATGCAGTGTAGCGTGGTATATTGTATGGCAAAGTCAGTCTCTTTAATTGCGAAAACTGCTTTACATTTGAGGACATATATTTCAATTGAGTAAACAATATATATGCAATTCGGTTCTCAGAAATAGTCTAAATATAAAATATTATCGCCGAAAAAAGGATCTTATCACTCTATTGTGTATGGATTTTCGGCACTAGCACTAGCTTTGCAAAGGGCTTGTGTTTTGAGGACATGTAGCTAAATCCATCCGATTATCTCTGAAGATTTGTTCTTTTCTTGAAAATCCCTGCTCTTAAACGCTAAAAAAACACTAATAATATTTTGTACTCAAGATTTAACCATAAAACAAGGATCTGATGTACAAATTCTTGTGAAATAACGAATTTCAGCTGATTTACCAGGGAATTTTTCTTTGATTGGCGGCTGGTTTAACCCTTTACGGCCACACGGGATGAATACTCACCTAAGGCTCATAAAGAGTGAAATCAGAGGTCGAAAGCCTTTGAAATTGATACAAGTTGCGCCGTCTGTCGGTAGCTGACAATTATGGGATGAGACTCCATAACATAGGAACACGGTTAACCGTGTCACCCCAGTGTGGCCGGAACCGTAGTCTTTAGCCGGAGACTTTATTTTCAAATCAACTTGTT
Organism: Stratiomys singularior; assembly: GCA_954870665.1. Classification (NCBI taxonomy): domain Eukaryota; kingdom Metazoa; phylum Arthropoda; class Insecta; order Diptera; family Stratiomyidae; genus Stratiomys; species Stratiomys singularior. The sequence goes on from OX940880.1 coordinate 22,607,481, forward strand.
GGTGGTGTCAATTGTCAAAATAAAGGAAAGTTTTTGCTATTCTAGTAAAAAAAAGGTTATTTTTCATTATGAGTCGTTATGACATCTCGTCTGTTCATGTGAAGTGATTCAGTTTCATTGTTACGTGATATTGTTTATTGAATAATTTTAGTGTACATTCATTGTAGACTAAGACTTGGGTTCTAGTTTATGAAAATACTATATTTAGATTGAATGAGATGAACAATCCCTAATGTCAAATTATGGGCATTTAAACAAGTTTTCAACTAAAATAGCAGTGATAAAGTTTTTTTTTCGTTTTATTACTGCATATACGCTGTTTTGGAATCAATTCTCGTGTAAGAAAGTATACGGATCACGAGGATGGTATACTTGCTCTTTCGAAAAGAGAATACAATAACATACGTATACATGTGTGACGTGCGTGTATTCCTTTAAACGAATGATATCAAAATTTTTTCAAACATTTTGTCTTATGTATGAATATAAAACGATTGATAGTCCCGAGGTATTACCTATCGGAGAATACTATTATTCAAGCTGTAATGATTCCAATTCACGGCACCAATCACAGAGTGACTTGCGACAATTAGTTCTCTACCGCCCCTCTCCTCACCAATATGTGGGTTCAAATTATCAACATATCTCTGACTTGAATGATAAGAAAGAATAAACCCATGAAGGTGAAGTTAACGTCGAAAAATCCTCCTAAAATAATGTTTCGGCACACTAAAGACATAATTTCCTCACTTTCTTAAACATTGAAGAAGAATAAAATCGTCTTGGTGGCGTCAAGAGATAGAAGACAGATAAAGGACTGTTGTCAGGTCTTTTGCTTTGAAAAGAGCTGTAGACGGTCATCCAAGAACACCCTGAACATTGATAAAAGCAAGAAAGAAGCTACCTGGAAAGAGCTTCCTACGACCCTGCATAGAGGTGCTTACTATGCGACCGAGAGACGCACAAACAATCGGGACTCGGTGGGTCAGCCAGGTTTCCAAGGAAAATCGGTTTACTATGCATGACGTGTGTTAGTCGATAAAGTGTGATTCGAAACAATTTTTTTTAGATATCAAGAAAATTCAATTTTTTTTTAGTTCATAAAAACGTATTGAGAAGCTACTAAAATACAAGGAAAAAACAAATTTTATGATTTGTTATTTTTTTCATTCCGCCTTCAGGAATCGTGCAAAATAAATATGATCTTTGAATCATCAGCGTATACCGTTATCTTTTTATGGAAGTGGTATATTTTGTGCGTACAATCCTAAAATTTTAGCCGTTAGTATTGAAAAATGGCGTGGTATTGATTTTTCCCTGCCATTTTTGCTGGATTTTCAAATGGAAAATAGCCAGGTTTGCTGAATTTTAAAATATATGACCACTTTTTAGAATGCCATCGTTAAATTGAAGGAGTAAATCATTAGAAATGCTGTTCATCAAACATGAAGTTATCGGTTATGAGTCTTGAAACACCCGCATGCGTTGTACAATAAGGCTTTTTCAACGTGAAGTGATAAATCCCTCTTGTGACCGTTATGTGGCCTGGTTGTGGTGCGGCCTTTAACATTAAACTCATATACCTCAAGGAAAGGTGTAAACCTAAACAAGGGTAGAACAATTTTGATGCTTTTTACTACCACTCAACTCTCTTAACAATTCCCTCTTAAAAATTTATTTATCCAAATAACTTATACACGTAGACTCAAGTGATAACCATAAATTTATCCACTGAGATAAACCTGCAGTTTATTCAACCCACGATGAATCAAACCGTAAAAATGCTAATCATTTCTCCATACATGAAAATGTACAATTTCGTTCTAGTACTCATCATACAAATTTTGCCAAAAATAACTTATTTCTGCTTATCGACCAACTAAATCACGTTGCACACCGTAAATGAACACCCTCTTGCAATACTTGGCACCACTTCACTACCCCTTAGCTGATGTGCCTCCGCTCGCTCAATTTCAAAATATCCGTAGTATATTACATCAAAGATTTTTGACGTCAGACGTACCTCTATTTGCCGTAATAATTTAAAAATAGTAAGCGCGCCAAAAAGCACATGTTGGCCAGTTCTGTGTTGACTAATGGCCTAATAGGTGGTTTGCCTCGCGCAATTCGCATCGAGTGACGTGTGGTTGCTCTATTCTTGCAAAAAAAAAACTTTGATAAATGCTACGTAATTGAACATACACCGGCTTTCGTTGTGCGAAATTCGCCAAAAAAATCTGCACCGCTCGCGTATGGTACAACAGCACATTTCGAGAAAATTGATGAAAATTCAACATAATGAGCAAGCGAAAATGCGACCGTCAAAAGATCAGAGCATGTGATACATCCTGTGACAACCACATAAGCTTGCTTGTCCACGGTTAGACTTCTCATTACGAAGCAATTCAGCGTGAAGAGATAAATACGTTTTCTTATCGATTCTTTGTCAAGTATAGTATGCGCAGCCACGATATGTGGCCGAGCCTACTTGTCGAAGGGGTATTTGGAAAAACAAAAATATCACGTGTAGTTGCCAACGCAATCTTTCTTTAGATTGTTTTCTCTGATAAATTTTACATGCGTCGATTGATGTGCGTACCGAAAATGCAAGACAGTCATCCGAATGAAAATACATCGTTGCTTAGACATAATGAATTGGATCAATGGAGGACTGCGAGAGGCACTAGACAGGAAAAGTACTAAGCTTTTTGGAAGGACAATAGATCAAGCGAAGCCAATTATAGACCGATACGTGAAAGGGTACTCAATGGAAAACTTCTCTCTCGCGAACGTTAATATTTTCTTTGGAATGTTTAAAATGCCGTCAGTACTATCAAATGTTATCATGAATGTTGTTTATGGTTCCCTTATCTGCGCAATTCAAATCAAAAATTTGGCTGTGCAGTGAAATCACTGAAATTAGGAAGCAAACGCTGTTGACCATAAAACTAACTCCCAACTTAAGTAAGAAAGTAGATGGAAGGAGGAAACGATGAAAAAAGAAGTGTCAATTCACTCCTCTACATCCTTCGTTATTTCGACAGAAACCTTATCAACTTTATTTTCCTAATACGAGTTTCAACGGCGAACGGTCTAACTTAAAACTCTTAGTGACAATTCAGCTCAAAACTAGGTTTTTCAATTTATATTTTAAAAAGAGTATTCTTAAGCGTTAAATAATTTAATCGCAGAATGACAATGATGTCATGACAATGAATGATGTCATGGGTTTTTTAAAAGAAAAACGAAATCACCTGAAAAAAGCCACCAGAGCAAAGACATGAGCGTGCAATGAGTATGAGAAAAGAATAACATGGGACCACCGGAATTAAGTAATCGTATATTGACTGTACAATGTTGTATGCAAGGTTTTGTTTAAAATAGGGCATTTTCGCGATGATACAACCTGCTGTGATAAAAAGCTACCCTTTTAGCCGTCGCGACCCTAAAGCGTAGCTGAAAATCGATAGGAAGCAAAGGACTTATAACTTATAGTCCAAACGTGCTCCCAACCCTCATAAGTGAACGAAATTCAGAGAAATCAGAGCGTCAGACGCCAAAATTACTTTAATCACTTCAAATTACTGATTCGAGACTGTTTAGTTAAAAATGCAAAAATGAATATGTCATTAGTGCGGAAAATCAATTTCTGGATATGTTTGCCCCGCTTACAAACTACACTACACAACATACATTTCCATTGCCTTCTAATCAATCTGTTTTATTCATTGTGCGATTTTGATTAAACGAAATCCATTAAGGACATGGCTATCAGTTGTGCTTGTATATAAATCTCACCTTTAAACGGCATTAAAGTCGCACTTCAGGCCTACTATCAGTCATCCAGTTGACATTGTCTATCATCAATTATTTTCAGTGGCCCTCTACATCGACCACACTAACCAGTTCAGTAATAAAATGAACATATCTTACTTTTTTCTTTTTTTTTTTTTTGGACATGAAAAAGATACAACTTTTTTCTTACCAACTGCCTGCATACATACAACTTGCACGAATATACGAGTAAGTTCGCGTGATATCAGCAACGAAATAAGTGAAAGCGTCAGAAAAATCTCAAACACCCAAAATTGGTCCTCAGGGGAAAACAAATTTGCGTTCCATTTGCTTAAATCATCTGACAATGGAGCCTTTATTCATTCCTGTTGGGATATGTTCACGATGGACTTGACTGCGTCCAATCCATCCTTTGTCATCGGTCATGTCCCTTTCGGAAAGAGACTGAACTGGATACCTTCCTTAGTTGAAAGGATGATACTAAAGAGCTGATTTCAGTGTGTGAAAGACCGATCCTGGTATATACAAAACTAGGAGGTGATGAATGTCCAGCAATTTATAATCCTTTTCGTGGAGTACTAAACGTTTCTGGAAAGGCTTTACCATTTGTACCGCACAATTGCTTTTTTACATACGAACACGTGAAACATTCCGGCGGGAGGACGACGACGCAACAATAAATTTATGGTTTCGGCCACGATATACATACGTAGTAGTGCCGGAGAGAAACTGCTCCGCCCGATCGAGTCCACATCGTCCCGGATCACTCCTGCCCGATACGAACGGGCATGGCGTGGCCGACAGCAAGGCATAACAAAAAGACTGTCAAAAGCTTCTCTTGGCCCGATGGGACACTTTCCTGGATGATAACTTCATAGTCGTTTAGGGAGTGATGAATCGAATTTAATTTAGCCGGGTACTTTGGCTTTACGACGGACTGCTATTTGTCCTGATGTTGCGAAATGATAACACAATTTGTTGTAAAGTTTTATGAATTTGAAACGCGAATGTGATGTATGCAAAACACGGTAAGAAGATGCAGACGAAAAGGACTGGCGGTGTATAGCCAAGGAGTCATTTGTTTGTTGTGAGACTTTCGTTGAAATGATTTTCCGAAAAGCATTCGCATTATGCAGATATGATTTTGGAACGTTATTTTATTTAAAACTTCTCTTTCCCTTTTATTATAATTTACATTCCATAAAATACCGCGAATCAGGCCAAACGCTCATTGACTTCTTCAAGGAAGGATAAAGACAATACGAAGGGATCCAATTTACATTCTTTTCTGATTTTCGTCATGTCATTTATCACTGCAACCCACATCCAATTCGGAATGCTCGAATTATCAAACGTCCATCGACGGATGTTACGTTTTCAATGAAGGTCAATTGTAACATATGCTTATAGATGCAACAACACATACTCCCAGGCAACCACCCCGTCCACTTTCATCTATTTACTTATTTATTTCTCCAGTCGTGTTGCGTCTTTGCGACGCGTATCTGTAGACTTTGGACGTGTATAGTTTAGACTCACTCACTTCGTGTTTTAATTATAATTTTCATAGCACTTCAAAATGATTTATTGGACATATGCGATCCAAAAAGTTTCTGAATTGCTTAAGATTAAATCCAAACAAATATCAATAAAGTTTCCAGAACACTTCAAAGTGATGCGGTATAGGGGCGGAATTCCGATGAAATAGCGAATTCACTGAATTCTAAGCTGCAGTAAGAGCAAACTGCACTATGCACTATGCATATGGTGATGATTGAAGCCAAGAAAATTTTCTTGCGTCTGGAATAATTCGCATATGTGGGTTCTGCTCGTCCAAAACTCGCGGTCTAGGATGTGATTCATTTGCAGATTGGAAGTGGACTGAAAATCACCTGTCCAAACAGATGTTTAGCATATGCGCTAGAATTTTATGAACACTACTTTGTTTTACATAATTTTCCAAAAAAAATTTTGACCACACTTCTTATATTGATAGATACGTACATTTAACCTTATGGCACTTGTAAAGATACAAAGGCTGAAGATTAAGTGGACACTGAGGACACAGGCTGACTTGTCATTCATAAGTGAAAAAAAACCATTGATAAGCTTTGACATCCCCAGAACTCCAGCAAATCAACACGCATTTGAATCTTCCTTCAGCAATAATCACACCTATCTTCAATCTTTCCAATGAAACGGGAATCTTTGCACTTGGCTTTGCTTTTCAGCACACAAAACAAGGCTTTATTCACAGATATGTATAAATTGGGATCAGGCTATATTCTTCGGTTGGGAAGGAGACGTTCAGTTAGTACTCCGGCAGCCGGCTGTGCTAGAACCCAGGGTAATCGTCGATCATTGAGATCATCATCATATTCTCAACAAACTTATCTTTTCTTTTTTTCAACAAAACAATTCTTTTCTTAATCGAGCTTACCGACCTTTTCAATTTAATGATTCATAGAAAAGTATCAATACGCTTTTTAGCAATCATGCTGGAATCAACTGGATGATACACTGTAGTAAATCACAGCCTCAACTCACAAATGAAACCTGTGGCCCATTTGCCTTGACCTTTTTTTTGATTCATTTTTCCTGGGTCAAAGAGAAGGGCCTGATTCTTTGCTCTCAAGTGACAGCCACTCATTTTAGCTCCTCTACAAGATTAGATTCTCCTTCATTCTTCAGTAAAAACTGTTGTGGAGATCACTAACGTTATACCAACCACCGCCGCTTCTGAAACTGTCTAAAGGACAGAATGCCGTACTCGTTAATAGGGGTTTCTAAGTCAAGACTATTCCCCTAAGTATTTGCCGTAAGGCAAAATTGGTCAAAAAACCAATTTTCGAATCAATTTGTTCAACTTTTTTGACTTAACGACCACTTTCCCTACCTGGACTGGAACAATTTCGAGGATCCACTTCTTGGTCATTAAGATGACGTCGGTTTCCAGCTCTAGGTTAAATCCACGGTTGATCATCCACTGGCTCACTTGACACAGTATTATTACATTTGATAGGTATTTTGTCCAGCGAAAATTACCCCTAGTTATCTACATCAAATGGGACTCATCCTATAGTTGCGGCTCAAAAAGTTCGTTATACGAGAGATTTTATCGGTTTGGGCCAAGAATGGAGCCTGACGCTTCTTCTAATGTCATGTTCAGTTGGTTCCTTGAGGTAATCCTTTACTACGAAAGAGGTAAAAGAGGTAAAAGACGGTGAATTACGGTTTTTGTTTATGGTTATTTGCATTTACAATATTTAAGAAAAGAAAAGAAAGTTCCTATGACTTTCTTAAAAAAAAACAACAAATTTTCAGGTGTCATCTCATCACAATCGAATATTTCTAGTCCCTTTTGCCCACTATAAACAATCTGTTATGAGCATCTATTTATTGAGCACCTCGCAGAGTAAGTTATTGTTCACATTATTTTTTCAAGTGATTGAAAAATAGCTCAAGCAACAAGCGAGCTGTATCGAAAGACATTCTGTGTCTGCTAAAGAAAAGGAAAGAAAACAAATATTCCAAGGAAACAATAAAATCATATATTGAATAGCTGAATTTCATCTAAATGTTGATAAGCCGTGAAAAACAAAGCTAACTTAAAGTTCTGTTATTGTGAAAAAACGGCTTAATTAACATGCTTAGTTACAGTTTTCGTCCTTCGGATGAAATTAAGGTGTAAAGCACCAAAAATTTAATTTGTCGTGAATTCAGTGCACTCTATTTTACATTTAACAGAAAGGATTAAAATTTCTCTCTGTTGTAAGATGTTTAAACACTTCCTGTGCGTAATACTTAACGTTATTAAGGTTCTTTCCAGGCTTGCCTAGATAGATCTGTCAACAGCTCATGTTCATTGACACAGTTTACATGACACCGAAAATATCACATTTAAGCTGCACAGGCAAAATTCGTAGCAGTAAAGTATGTATACTTATCAACACTTTGCATATGTTAAAAGTATCATTGACTCTATGATTTGCTAAATATCACCCGAAACGTTAAAAAAGGGACTTACCTTAAAACTTAACTGCAGCATGATGCGGCAACATATCACTTAGCAACGAAATTAAAAGTCAACCTCATATTGTATCTTTCATATTTCTGTTAAATTTAATTGATTTATCGTCCTCGAAAAACATGTACACTATGATGAAGATTCTCTTGGTGTCAACAGCATGTTAGAAGTTTCATTCTTACCCTAACTATATACATTACAATGGGATCAGGCCTTGTGCGAATCTTCCTTTTTTTCGGGTGAAACTGTGCACGTGTTCGTTTCGTAACTGTTGACAAAAACCCTAAAATGCATGCAATTCACCATGTTAGCATCACTCCTTCAATTCAGGATTACATTCCCTGATGGATATGGCATGTTTCTGTTATCGTTCAATGTGAGAAAGTGTTCCAACTCCTAGCTATATAGTCCTGTCTGGCTACCTACGTATAAGCGCTACTGTGCGGTTAAGGAAGAGAGAAGACAAAAGGATACACATCTCATTTTTCACTTGTCAGTTTACATTTTTTCGATCGGGTTCTTTTCTGTTTTTGTTTTTAGCTCAACTTGCGCCTTCGGTATTTTTTCTTATTGTTTATTGCGAGAATTTATACATTAATAACACTCATGTGTTGATGAAAATATGCAAGAGTAAAGTGTATATGAATTTTTCAAAGTATATACGCAATGAAAATTGCAATAATTTCTTTGACTAGAATATATTGAACGTGGAGTGGTGATTTTGCAGTGAAAATTTGAGAATCCTGAAATTTTTAATAGCAAAAATTAGAAAATCGTCGAGAAAATCACTTGATTACATCCCAGTTGAAAAGGCCAAGGAAAAACTTTGAAGGTAAACTAGTAAAAGTATATAAATATAAGGAATATGAATGCCACACGATTATACTCGTATACCTGAACATACTTTGTTCAAATTAAATTTTTGTTCTAGACTTTCCCATCGGCAAAGTTATACCAATAATAGCCAACGGTTATCAACAGAAATTTAATCGCGACCGTTGATATATTTTGGCAATAACCAATTCAGTATGTTTTCATCAACCTACATACGACGTTTGTCCTAAAAGTATCGAGCCTACTTTTATATCTCTGAGCCATAACACTTGAGTGCGCTCTAGGGGGTATCAATATAAACTACAGTTCTTCAGGAACTCACCTAGTGCCGCAGCTTTCCACGTTACGTCTAAGTTTGCACATAAAGTATATTTGTCTTCATAGTCTTTTCCGTCCTTGCCGGGTTTGTTTATTGCTAAGAATGGCCGAGTAGATGAAAAAAATCAACAGATTTGCATCAAGTTTTGCTTTAATTTTGGCTTGGAGACGATTTCAAATTCCAAGACTGGCTTGGTAATAAATGATCTGATGAATAAATGATTTGGGAAAGAGGTTATGAGCAAAACAAGAGTAAAAAAACTGTACATGCGATTTAAAAATGGCCGCACGTCAGTTAGCATTGATTCTCGCTCAGCTCGACCTTCGAGCGCTATAACATCGGGAAATGTTAAGCGAATGTGACTCGCGATTGAGGGAGATCGTCGGTGAACTATACGTGAACTAGAAAGTGATCTTTCAATACCAAAAACTACTGTTCCAAAAAGTTCAAGTGCGGATTGAGGATTGCTACCGCATGTGTGCGAAACTTATCCCTAAATTTCTAAGGAAAGAACAGGAAATAACAAGCTAAGAAAGATTAGTACAAAATCGATCAGGGCATCTGATAAGTGATAAATGATTGAAACGAATGACGAAAATCTATTCAAGAAGATTACCATTGATGAACGCTTTTGATACAGATACAAAGGGACCGCCTTTACAGTTGAAACATTCTGAATCGATGAGGCTAAAAAATCGAAACCACTCCAAAATCGGAGCAAAGTTAAGACAATGTTGCCTATTTTCTTCGCAGGTGTTGTGCAGCACGAGAATGCATTAACGGATCAAACGATCACTAAAAAATATAACGTTGAAGTATTGAAAAAGTTGCGTGATTCAGTAATTGGTAAAACTATTGGTCGAATGGGGCGCGAATGGACAAGCTTGTGCAACAATGATTGACAAATCATCAAAAACAGCTTGGCCAGCCTCGGCATTGGCCCGACATAGTTTCTTGTGGCTATTGGCTTCTCGCATGAAAAATACTTCTCAAAGGACGTCGATGCCAAACATATCGTTGTAACTAATGCGACGAATGCACTGAAGGCCACTCAGAATTATTACTTCCAGGACTACTTCAGGAAGTAGAAACAACGTTGAAAGCTTTTCACTGAACTTCAATTGAAAGTACTTTGATTGATATCATTGATAAATAATAACACCCGTGCAGAGGCATGAAAGTATGAGTAAGTAAGAGGCAATGAATGTTTTAATGTCACTGCGTAAAATGTATATACTATCCTTATTCACCATATTTATAATGACAGCTGTCAATATTTCGGAAATTTTTTTAAATAGTTTTAGTTTGAAAGAAGTGAAAGTCGTCGAATTCGTCGACCGATCAGGTCGCTTGGTAAGAGTTGTGAAGAAAAGTGAAATCGCATTCCGTTTATATAGACCATTCCCTTTCATGATTCAAATTTATTTAAATTGGGCGAAACAACCATTGCTAATGAAGGGCGCTCAGGTCATCCAATTGAGTTGAAGAATAATAGTTCATAAGACACATAATAGTGTGTTACTTACTTGTTGGGCTAAAAACAAATACATACCATTTGACATATAAGAAATATCCCAACAAGAAGAGTTGAAAATTTGAAACCTATTGGCAAGATGCAGTCCTCGGTTGTTCCAAGTTGAGGAATAAAGGAAACCCATGACCAGTTTGGGGCAAATTGAGCACATGTGTAAAAGCTTTGACCATCAAAACCCATGTTTTGAATTCCGATGACGTTTTATGACTGTGGGCGAAACACAGGTCACTGCAAGCAAAATGAACAAAATAAAACAGCCAAAATAGTAGGCATTATTTGGCGAACCTTTTCTCCAAAAAAACCAAAAACTTTTCCATTGATCGCAAAACTACGATCAGCGTTTATATTCCTTTATCATGAGTTTGTATCATAATCATTGACTTTTATAGAGTATGTACAAGACTATAATGATTTCTTGAACTAGTTCTATGCTGAATTGACAAAAAAAGATCCCTTACCGTTATTCATTACAGCAAAACTAGTCAAATTACGCTACGAATTACTCCTCATCATCCCTGTTTTCCAAGCGGTTGCCCTTTACGAACTGATTTCCCCAAAGGCACAAAAACGGCTTCGCCTAAATAGGGACACTTTGTTTAAGGAAATATTTTTCTAGTGTTCGACAAATTTCATTGTTTTAAAGAATTGAGTACCTAATTTAGGAAATTTGATCGAGACTAAACACTTCACTTGCTGGAAAGAGCCAATATGGGCAAATAGACAGAACAAATTGTTATCCTTCCTACGACTGAAACTTATTATACAGGTCAGAAAAACTGAAATTACACTGTCACAAAATCGAGAGAATCCGAGTTTGGATAGGTGGAATAGTGAACTGAATATATTCTGCAATTCGGAAAATTATATTGTTTCTAAGTGAAATTCGAAGGATTTTCAAAGAAGAGGGCTGAAAGAAAGAAGGCTATCTCAACATAATGTGCCGCTCATTATTTGCAAAGTTAAGTCAAATGCTAAAAACAATGTTCCAAAATTAGCCGCAGAAATGTTCATGATTTTTTGAAAAGCAGCTCCAACACAAATCTACTCGAAATAACTTCAATAGGAAAGTCGCCAGAAGAAGCCCTTCACTTCGGTCACCAACCGGAGGAACTTTTCCTAAAGGACATGTCAATTTTCAGCATGACTTTTTGAGAGGATCATTCTCACTAACGAAACTAGTCTGTTTCGCCCCATCAAACTTAAAAATATCTACAAATATTTACCCAAGCCTGCAGGATAGGGGCGATCATCGCATGCTATAGAGCTCTATCGCTGCAAATGGAACTAAATATTCGGAATCTTTTGGGTCAAGCTTGGAAGAAACAGATTTTTTCAGAATCTAACAGGATCCAAAGCGATGTCCCTTCATAGTTCGCGAATGGTTTTGTACAATGTTCCATAGACTGCAATTCTTTCATACTTTCCATATCATAATAAATGGTCTATAAAGCATTCTATGGATAAAACGAATTAAAATGCCAAACAAGGGGACATTTGGTTAAAAATTCCACAAACACTAACTAAAAGCTGTTAAAAATTCAAAGGGGTCTTGAAAAGTATTATGTTTATGTGTCCACATTTTTTAATTTTTTTAAAAATATTTATCAGAAGTCTACACTAATCTTTTTGGACATTTGCCTAAATTTTAATGTTGAATAGAAATTTCAACTCACTTTATTGAATGCTCGAAAGGGCACTTGCCTAGCTAATTGTGTGGAGCATGTAACACGATAAAAATTAATCGCACAAAATCGTCTACGAATCAATTGCATTATTTGAACAATATAAATAGTAAATAGGCAAATTTTCGACTGTTGAATATTACTCAATGCAATCCACTATTTAGAATTCGGAACATAATATTGAAATTTTCATTATCCTATTGTCTATGCAATGGCGGATTGATTTGAAATGTTTCATTTCATTTGTGTTTTATAGTGCAATTGTAAAATTGATTTGGACCATTCTGCTCAATTCAAAACCTATCATTGTTACCTCTATAAATTTGATTGATTGCTGTTATTTAAAAAACCTACAATTTAATATATATAGTTACATTATTAAATAATTTAAAAGCACATTCCAGATACACAGCTAAAACATTCTCTAATAGGAAATATAATATTTTCAAATGAAAATTTTCTTCAGCTCACACATTTACACTTAAGGAATATAATAATGAATACATTCTCGCGTGTCAAATGCAATTGGAAAGTGCGTTTCCAACAGATGGGCAAATATCCTTTTAGCCCATATGCTAAAGTTTGTCGCCTACAATATGTCTACAGATGTGAATATAGACACGAAATATACTCTATGTAAATATATTCTACTTTCTCAAGGATTTCAACCAGACAACTTTTTCTTTTAGCATTTTTAGAATTTTCTACTCTTTTTGTTTGAACACGCATTGTGTCTGGAGGCACGTATATATACTTTTCGTATGCATTCGTGTCGTATCAACACTAGGGATAGCGAAGCTTGTCGCATATGTGTAGGAATGTGACATAATCTAATATTTTGGAGCGTACACATTCACGATAAAGTTTCGTTGTGTATAAATTATCTTGTTTTGTAAACACAGGTTACAAACATCAATGAAAGAACCTTTCTAGAAGTAAATAAATGGTTTAAAATTAGTAAAAAAATATTTGAAATTAAAATACTTTTGCTTTGCAATTAATTAAAATGCGGTAACATTCTGAAGTAATTTCACAATCCAATTTTGAAAATTGGTAGGACACGTTGCATGTTCTATTTATTATGTAAATTGAAAGAATGCAACTCTATCCTATGTATAAAGACGCAAAATTGAGATTATGGAGAGGAAACGTATTGAAAACCACTCTTGTATGAGAGACATTACAAAAAAGCGAATTGTTGGCTCCAACTTGGAAGGATTAGATTATACGTAATAAATGTTCCATCGACATCAAGAATGTAATGTGAATTTGTAACCAATATTTTAAAACATTGATGAATTCTTCCAGCCAAAAGGATAGAGAGGCGATGAAATGCTAGAAACGCGAACCACCAGTCCCACCAAGCGATAAAATATGCCCTAATTCTTACGACTATCAGAAAATAAATTTCTACATACATTTCTACATTTCTACATCATCGCATCAAACATCAAACATTCTAGGAAAAATTCTATATTTTCATCAAAGGAAGCGGAAGGAAATGTGGCAAACATCATCTTTTTCATCTACACAAAACATGCAATCAGGACTTTTCACTTTCTGTGGATATGTTCCTCGCCATTGTCTTCATTTCTGCTCAAGTCAATCATTCCGCATGTCTGGGAAGCACAGTGATGAGAACCACTTTGAATCTATTGGATAGTGCCAGTAAACTACCAAAACAATACTCTTTTTATACAAGCTTGAAGTTTTCAGGATATTCACTCATCCAACGAAATTCAACGCATATTTGAAGGCAAATGTAAGATAGAGCTTCTGCGCTCGCATCAAAACTGTAGCACCTTACTCTGCAACCTTACTGCTGTGGTATTATCTTCCGATTAGCACTGGTCGTAGCAGTGAACTTTCCTTTCATGAGTTTCTCGAGCACTTTTCCCAGCCGTGTTGAACATAGTACGCTGAAGGCGTGTCCTATTCTTGCTGAAGATCGGAACGAACTTTACTACCTTTCGACTCTACACAAGTAGGCCTAAAACTGGCTGAGCAAAAATCCAGGTAAAAATGATAAACCAATCGCTACACTACAGCTGGGAGTTCTGTAATAATCTCATAGCTAATAAAGGAGCACAAGCTGTTTCATCATTGATCGCATGGGCACGGACGTGATGTGTAGGGAGAAAAGCCCATACTTTCTTGCCCTTGTTTTCAGCATCATGTAAGGAATATTGTTGTGACCAGCTTGGATCCTAGGTCCAGCGTGACCCTATTAACATTATCCACGAAGACTTACTTCACTGTTCTAGATAACGAAGGCATTATCCTGCATACTAATCTCAAGGCGTAAATACATACAGCGCTAGCACTCTCGGGCGGCTTCTTTGAGACAGAGATAGTAACAGCACAAGTAGATTTTTATTTGTATAGCGCATTAACGCGAAAGCTTTGAGAGCGGTTTTCATTATCTATGCAAAAATGAGAGTAAATTTACCAATTGCCGTCAGATCGGAAGTTTGTTCAAAGTGTTAGCGCCGGTTCTACATACGTTGCATTAACATGATACAGACCATGTCTCACTGCGATTACACAGACAATGAGTATTTCGCCAAAATTTGCTGAGCATAGATGACCTTCAAGAAGGCATGATTATACCGACAGTTAAGCTCACCACTTCTGCAGCTTTCAGAAATATCCTCCCCGATAAATTACCCACCAGCAATCCATCCACTGTGGGTACATTAACGAATCTTCCAATAAATATTGATCACTAAGAACTTCTAGTAGTCCACAGTTAGGTGTCCTTAATAACAGATACTTCAGTGCGAATTAAAGATCAAATATGGTAATGCAAGCCAAGAAAAGCTCCAAATGCAGATGGGTAATAAGCTGAGGTGCTGCATATAGTTTACCTGCACATCGGATATCCTGGAAGCGCTAGAAAACAATTGCAAGGCATCAGTATATCCAATGCGGATTCCGCAGGACCAGCTGACCGTTATTCTCTTATACGACATAAACGAAGTTAGACATAGAAAGACAGCTGCAACAGGTGTCGCTTAGTGCTCCCTCCCTAGAGGAACATCTCGTATAACCACGCTGGAAAAATGCAGCGTTCAGATTCTGACAAAAAAGGAAGGACTATTAATATTAGGCAAATCTCTCATCAATTCGAAACTAGCAATGAAAAAGCTGGACGGGTTGATTGATGCAGAAATAAGCAAATCATGGCAACCGCGGGTACGACTGCAGTGCATGCAAGAGTACTCACTTCAATGAAGGTTTGATACGATACAAATTTCAGACACCTAGCAAAAAGATACCTCAAGTTTACATCCTTGCAAACGCATTGGTCTGGAAGTATTGTCTTTTTGATTTTTGCGATGCTTGAACAGGATTAATTTATGAGCTAGCAGCAAGCAAAAACTGAACACTACAAAGCACTACCTAATGTTTTCTGGAGAGGATTCTAGTACCATGGAAAATCGGAAATATCGCAAAATAATATCCAGCAAAATCTGAAAGATGTAATATTTGGAAGGAAAGCAAAAACAAGAAAACGAACCCCGGTACCGAACAAGGTATTTGACTGGAGGACCCAAGGAAGGCTGATTTTTTCACTATTTATTGAACACCTTTGTTGAAGTTCTTTGATTGAAGTTTGTTGATGGAGTTCAACTATATTGTTTCCGAGGTCCACTGTTAGTTCTAGAATAGACCTGAGTTAGTCCTCAGTTTCCCATATATTATTCAATCATTGTAGATGATCGATTCATGCGTGGAAGAAGAGTTACATGATGTATTGCCTGCAGTACCGTGGTCGGCAGATATTTCAATTCTGCTGTCTGCTTATGGATAGGGCTCGGAGTATCTAAAAGGAAGTGTTATAGGCTTTGTTCCTCCTCTTCATAGGTACGAATGTATCTTTTGTTTAACTGCCAAGTCATTAGACAAGTTGACAAAGTATGATGTGGCCTTTAAGGGAAGGATCAAAAGGCTTGGCTTTAACGACAGTCATCCCAAGCGGAGGTATCTACAGAGTTTCGTCGAACTACGGTCCGACTGTTGGCGGCACGTTCATTGAGTCCACTATTATTGTATCCTAACCTACTGAACCAGTGCATACTAATTCGTCCACTCTTTCGTTTCCATCTATACCTATGTTTCTAGGTTCCAAGGTACGTTCAACTTCTCCCTGATAAGCTGCAGTTTTCGATACCAACCTGGAGTCCTGCGTACCCTGTAAGGCTATACGGCTAGAAGCAAGCGTATGCAGGGCTTATTGGAAAGGACTTTAATCGCGAAAATTTCCGGCTAGAAAGTTATGGTTACTCTACCTTGCAACTTTGTTTGTTTTGTGAAAGTCACATTCACTGATATAACCTCCATTCCAGTATCCTCATCTCTTTTGGATCTGTCGGTATAGATTGTGATTTCATATTTGAGATGAAGTTCTACACTGTTTCTCACTCTTCTCTGATCATAATGTTTACACTTTTGTGGTCGTTCCTTTTTCAATCTAGAGAACATTCTTCAGGGACAATGAATGTTGAAATAAAAGGTTGTATACCATCAGAATGTTATCTACATGACTAGGGATCGGAATTCAATATCAATGATCTCAAATGATGTCAAATAATCGCTGATGTCAAAAAAACTCATAAAACTGTTTATCCATCAAAAGTTTATCTATAAAAAAATCTAAAAAATATCAAAACAACATAAATCCAGGCCATATAGGTTACACCGATATAAATTGCAGACACCTATTATTTGATACCATTGATTAATTATTCCATTTTACTAGTTGTGAAGGACAATTTTCGACATGTGCCACCAATTTTTCTGTACGAAATTATTAATATATTTATTATCAATGAAAAATATGAAAAATCAGATAAATTTTGAAAGTATTTAAAGTTATTAGTTAAAATAATGCACAAGGCATACCAACAAGAACGGGGTTTCTTAAGTGCAAGCGCAACGGTCTGGTTTCTTTCACTTTTTGGCTTTTTTGATGGTTGGACTACAATAAAAAACTAGTAGGGTGCAAATAATCAAAAATAGAAAAATTAATTTCTAAAAATTTTAGTCCAATAAAAAAGTCCAAAAAGTCGAAAAAATTTAGAGCATTGCGTTTTCAGCGATGCAAACTTCAGACAGCTCAGGAATGTGAGAACTTGCAATTGCAACTGCAACCGTATCCATGTCAAAAACGTCAAACGAAAACGTCACCTATTGTACTCATTATTGTTTGGCAAGTGATTGTGAAAGAGTTGACGATTCAACAAAACATAGAAATTATATTGCATTGAAATTACAGTCCAGGTCGTCAGACTTTTCGTGTATTGAGAGAAATTTTATCCTCCGTTTAGTCAATAACCAAAGCACTCCTTATTTTTCCATTGAAAAATTGAAAAAGAACTGACTGAGTTGCAAATAAGTTGAGCTTTATGCATCCTCTAACCGCCCCACTAGTAAGTATCTGCAAATATCGAAGCTGTAAGACTGACCTAAAGTTTTACCCGCTGCAAACATAACGGCCTCTAATTTTCTTAACTTTTTGAATAATTCCATTTTAATTTTAAAAAAGCAATAAATGTCCAGTCCATTACCTTTGCAACGATGTAAGCTGAAAACAATACTGGAAGCGCAAAAGGTACCTGAAGTTTGAACGTAACGAATTTTTTGCCTTTTTGAATGTTTTTTGGATAATTTGACATACAATTTTGGAAAATTTTATTCGCAAGTTTATTCAGTTTAATCATCGATATAAAACAAGAAGTAAAAAAATTAACGGCCTTTCGTTACGCTTGAAACTATATAAGCGTCAGCCAACAATTGTAAGCCAGAGTGTGAGGGATCATCAGTATCTCTCTCTATTCCGTGTCCTTTGCAGGAACTCAAAATTTCTCAGACGAAAACCTGGAACATATTGTTTAAATAAATTCATTTAAAGGTTTAATTCATTCAAGGACTTGAATTCGTGTCAAACTTTAGTGAATTCGTCGCTGTTTCGAGAAATTAATATATCAGCTGGCGACCAAGATTGAAACATCGTAGACAGATATTTGAGATATCTGTGTGAAAGTTATGCAACCAAAAAGTGGTACTAAGATATGAATACAATCTTCGTACAAAGAATACAGCAAGTCCAACGCAGCGCAACTTAATGTTATTGAATGTTTTGCAAAGAATTAAAAATGAAATTAATATAATAAATAAATTAATATAAATTAAAGTAAGCGTACTGTTTTGATTTGAAATTTTCGAGCCTGACTTTTTCAAGCCAAGCCAAGTCCTTTTCTTCTCTTGAATCAAATCCTTTTCTTCTCTTAAATTAAGTCCTTTTACTCTCCTAAAATAAATTATTTTCGTCGCTAAAATTGTGGTTTGTCAGTCAACCTAGTGAGTGGGGCGGACTAAACACGAACGCAGTACCGGTCACCGTGACAAAGTTGACACACAAAATTCCAATGTTTAGAAAAGATGAAATTTTAAACAAATTGAAAGATGAAATTTAAGGCAGATTAACTGAAAGCATCTACAATTTTTAAACGAGCTCAATGAGCGCTAGAGATGAGACCGGCTGTAACAATTGATATTTTGTACGCTAAAGTAGAAATTTACAACTTTGGAAGATCGATGGAGAGTGTATTTACTATTTGATTTATGATTTTTGTAGAGGTTTCCTTTTTATACCGCTGTAGAGTGTATTTACTATCTGATAACATTCTAGGATTTTTTTATTTTCAAGAATTCAAGAATTATTTATTTTCATGCGTGAATTGGGTACGTTTAGTTACTGACGAGTGATTTATTATTCTTTGTTTGTACCAAAATTTTTAATGAAATTGTCAATTTAAAGCTGAATTTTTTCAACAACTATTAATTTTAGTATTTTTCGCTTGTTTTCGTGATAAACAATATATTTAGAATTGATTTAATAAAATACTATAACATACCCTGGATCGTTTGGCACCTCAGCTGGTGAGCCGCTAGTCATGTCTTGTTGAGATTGATGATCCATCATTGCCATTGTTTTAAATATTTGAATTAATTGAATAATGTGTAGAATGAATACTAGATTTTAAATTGCCACCGATTAAATTCACTATTTTTTTTTTTCAAAAAATATATATTTGTTGTTTCGCTTTCCTTTTTTTTCTTCTTATTCCTTCTCAATGGAATATTGAAACAGCACAATTGATATTTGATTTCACTTTTTCAAAAAACTATTGCAATATACTGGCAGACAAAATAGATTACCTCTTCTTTTTTTATCATTTATATATTTACTGAACACAATTTCCAGACCTTGTTACGGTTGAGTTACTTATTATAATATATGCCGAGTTGGGTTTTTAAAAATCTTAATATTATTTGATTTATTATTAAAATTGCACTTGTTTAGCACACGGAAATACTTAATACACTCCTTAGAAGATTATCAAGTAACACTATTTTGATTATTGTTATTTTATTATTATTATTTTATTGATACTATTAGTGATGCAGTTGGGAATTGGTTGGGCTGCGATATTGACGTTTGGTGCTTTTGGATTTGCGAGAAGTCTTTTGTTTCAATTAGCATCTATACTGTGTTTTCTTTCCAAACCAATTTTCCAGTTGATATTAATAAATTGAGTGTTATTAAACTCAATTGAGCTTATCAAAAACTGTTCTACGAGATGTGAACCACTCGATCAACACCGGGTGGAAATACAAATGTGACGAATACAATAGCTTTCTTGTTATTCTCGCTAACGATTTTTCGATTCCAATAAAATAAAGCCTCGCTGGTGTTTCCCCAGTGATTTGGAAAAAAATGTCAAAAGCCGATTGAATCAACTACTCTAAAGGCTCAAGAAACTGTGAAAAGAAACGAAGAATGGAAAATTAAAATCGTTTGCTCTTATTGGCGCTGAAATTAAATTTAATTGAATTTTAATAGCATCAATTTGCAATATTATATTGTATTCGTCGTTATTCATCGACTGCATAACAACAGTCGCAGGCGAAGTGCTAACGCGAATCACTCCACGATTTCCCGCGCAAATTTCGTTCCAATCAACTGACAAATATTCGGAACGATAACACACGAAATTCTATCTGAGTATCTCGACACGAAGTATCTACGCGTAACAATGTACCATTTGATGCTGTTATCAGTGCGGGGTGCTCGTGCTGCCCAATCGACGGCAGATTTAACTCGGATAGCGATGAATTGAGCCGCCAGCCAAGCGATATGTCCAATTTAGACAATCGATTGCGCGAGGATCTAATAGTTTACAACGAAAGTAAGTGACTGTTGCAGGGTTGCAGCCGCGTTGCACCACCGCCTGGCAATGCCCTCTCCGGTACTGTCCCGCCCGGCGACCATGTAAAATGGCTTAAGAACTTATTTGGATCTTCGCGAAGCTGTTACCATTCAGCACCCCTTGACTTCGCGGGCTACCCTGTCGCGATTGACAACGAAACAACGCTGTTAATCGGTCTTAAAGTTAATCTGAGTGTTAGTTGCTGGGAGCAGTCGTGATTGTTGTGTTATCACCACTGTTCACTTTATCCAAAGCCGAGTGCCCGCATGCAAGCAGATAGACCAAGTAATTAGCACACGTGAATCAGCAGCACGAAGTGGCTTCAGTAGCAGACGCGAGCCGTATCTTCTGCGGAGATATCGAATGCGGATACGGCGTCTTGGGAAACTCCTCGCCGGCGCGATTAGACTACTATCAGTGTTTATACGTTCAATTATCGTGCAGCATTTCGGGGGCCACTACTTACTCTACGCCGACACCAGCACCTACGACTATCGCTACGCGCTCTGCAGAACGAGGACTTGACTCGACACAAACGACCGGAGTTGCGAAACCGTCCCGTCGTCCTTAGCGATTCGACCAACCTTCGCAGCAGACACACAGCGTGGAAGCAGAGTACTACAGAGACTAGGAACTACTTTTCCTAACCGGGTAACCACGGAAATGCAAACTTCCCTTTGGAGCCGACTGATTCTAAGCCGATAAGTACTCGACAACTACCAAAACGATACTGAAAACTTTCGTTTGCTATGTGAACAGCCGCTCTGAAACACGGACGAACTAGAGAACGCAACGACACACGAAACACGGAATGTGTGCTATGCTATGGTGGCGAGCTGAGCTAAGCTAAGCTGCGGCGCTGAGGCGACGGAGGCAGCCACAGAGTCAGAACAGTGCCAGCCCGAGTCGGGCCATTGTGTGGCATAGGAGTCGCATGGTAGCCATCGCCAACATCAGCCAGCCCGCCTGGCCATGCCAGATCCTATCCACAGGCGAAGCCGCCGTTTTCCCTGTCAAATATTGAGGCTGTTCCGAGAAACGTCCCCCGCCTCCGTGGCGAGCCGAAGCCAGCGACCGTAATCGAAATCACCATACCACAATGCAAGTCCCAACTTATGGGCTTAGAAGAAACGGCATGCCTCTCCGACGCTGTTATGCATTCCATACAATTCCGTACTACGCCAACAAACTAAGAATTTTCCCACATTATCTTTTCCGTCCACGTAAAGCTCATAAGAGTTCGTCAGTTGGCGAGTCCCTCCACATGCTCCCGACCCGGAGTGCAGAAGAACTTTTCCCGGCAATTTGACGGGTCTCGTGCTCAAGCTCTCTCCATCCGCCCCAAAAAGCCGGACCCACTCCATCGCCACACACCCCGTGCATACACACATCGAATACCCGAAGCGTTTCGCACTAAGATTTCCGTTCCCGCAATCGGAAACGGTCGGAAAATCCAACTCCGCGAAAAGCTCGGCCTGCTCGCTCTCTCTCACTCTTGATCTCTTGGAAAGCTCTAAAAATTCCTATAGAATTGAACATCCATGCACCATCATCCCTTTCGGTCGCATGCTAGTTGACGACGGTTTTCCTGCATTCGGTGTGTTCCCATCCCAACTGTTCTCGCTTAGACCCAGGTCGGAAAATCTCTCGTGCTCGTCGTTCGGCACGAAAACAGAGAAAACTTACGCGATGGCAGGCACGTTGGAAACCGATTATCGCAAATAAATTCATTCTCTTTACTTCCGGGGTGTTGTGTCATAGGTGGAGTTGCACGTGGAACGGGAGATCAATGGGAAATCTGCACAAAAGCTGAGGCAATGACACACGCCGGCCGGTGAAAATCTCTTAGCAGCACGGTTGGCTGGCAATGTTGGGTGGTCTCTTCGCATTCGCAGAGAACGACACGAACCGCTTGCGATTGAAGCAATCAATCGTTAATAATATTAATGAAAGCACACTACAGACATAAATAATGAGAGCGCCACGCACTCGATTCGGTTGTTTTGTTTCTATTATTTTGTTTTTGTCTGCTGTTGGTTAATGTTATGAATGAACCGAGCGAGCTTTAGTGCGTCTAAACATATAAGCATGATATCAAAATAATGCACGAAAATTCAGGTGAAATATTTCACTAATTAGTAACCCCAGACGTGATAATAGTTTGTTTGCTAATTTGAAAAAAATAAACACCTAAATGACAAGTTCGCGTTATGAGTTGCTGATCAAACAAGCTTCTTCCTAAGTGGACATAAATCTGAATATAATATGCTGTGTACATAAGGTAAAGAGAATGTAACAATTCATAGTAACTTAATTATATTTTTTTATTTTTAAGCATCTACAGTATATATCTTTTATAACGACATATCGGGTATTACGACGAATTTCGACCCCGACCGGCAACAGCAGTTTTGTATGTGAGAAATGTCGTTTATAACGACATCGGGTATTGCCACGAATGTTATATAGCGAAGGAAAATTAAAAGAGAAACTGGTTAAATTTAAGCCCTATAACGACGGACTTGCGAGTAAGAACACTCCAAGCAACCATCGAATCAGGAGATTCATCGGATTATGAACACAAACACGACAGAACATATACAGTCAGTTTAGTGTTTTGCTCAAAGGAAGTTAGTTGCTTAGTTTCATATAAAAGATCCAATATTTAAACAGCTTAACAAAGGCCGACATGGCGATCAGAAAAGTGTTCACAATCGCTGAAAAAGGATCAATTATTTGACGTTTGGAAGCTGGAGAGACAAATGTCTCCATTGCCAAAGAATTTGATATAAAGCCCTAAATAATTATGCAATGTGTAAAAATTCTATATTTGCACGTTATTTCATCTGAAGTGGCACATTCAACAATTTCCACGGTATGGAAAAATCGCCATAAAATACAGAGTGTATATAAGAAGAGCTCTAAATTATTAAAATTAAAAAGGTTAAGTTTTGTTTTACTAATCTAGAGTAGGACAGTGCTTTATTTGTATGGCTCAAAATTCAAAGATGTAATATTCCCATCAGTGGTCCTATTTAACAAGGAAAAGCGCGCGATTTTGCAAGACGACTTGGATTAAAAGATTTTAAATGCAGAGTGGAATGGATTCAAAAGTTTAGAAAACTGCACAACACCATTTTTAGTAAAATAAGTGGAGAAGCGGCAGATGCACCGGAACGGATGTGTAACGATTGGATAACTACATTATGATCAAGTTTAAGAAAAGGATATAAAGATAAAACCTAAGAAATAATCAACACAGATAAATCCGGTTTGTTTTTGAAGAATAAACATAATCGACATCGACGAATATGCTGGGTCTTATAATTGCATATTACACCTATTTTTCTGTTTTAAAAGCTTTCAATTTCAATTTTTTGCTCATGCAAGGTTTGATTTAAACATAACAGAAATCTTTTTTGAGCTAGATGATTCACAACGCCCATCGAAATGATGATGACTACAAAATGATCAAATAAGGTTGCGCATAATCTACCTTTGACTCAATGGGTCTGCACTTTTGCTGCAGATGACTAGACATCACAAGAGTGTTGGGGCATTTTCCAATCATTGAAGAGGAACTCGAAATGGCGGAGGACATGATCAAAGAAGAAATTTTAGGCATCTCAAATCCAGATTTGGAGTCGGGTATAAACAACGACCAAGACGAAATGAATCCAACTACCGATTTCCAACTATCTCAACTATCCAACTATCTCAATTCCAATCTATCTCAAAAGATGTTTTTTTCCAGTAATTCAAACGGTACAAAACTTTTTTTCATATTTAATGAGAATTTTAAAAGGGACTAAAACGGATCTCGCTTTGCTACATTTAGAAAGAGAAATTGAAAGACACATTTTATAAAACAAAAATTCACAAAACGCTGGAAAAATCTCAATACATTGCGGGGTTTGATTTAATTTTCGACATAAGAAACTTATTAGAAAACCAGTGCCCGTGATTAAACGAAGACACAATATCGAAAGATATGAAACATCAACTATCGAAAGGTTGAAAAATTAAACACCCTTCTTCTTACTACGGCCATATTATTTATGGACGATTGCTGGTCTAGAACAACCTCTTGTTTGCTTAGCAGAAGATAGAAGTTGCAAAGATAAGGAAAGATTTCTGATGGACAATTCTTCGTAGCTAGTTAAGCAGCTGGAATTACCATAATCAGATCGTCGGTTCGTGATACAATTGCCATACAATCCCAATTGCTTGACAGACGCCCTTCGAGTCACAATCAATGAAATTATATCTGGCAGATATAATTTCAAAGAGGAAAACGGAATATCTTCGAGCTTCAACGTCAGCCACCGAGTTTACATTTGCAACCAATATTAAGCTTAGAGCTAGTGGCATAGAAACTGCCTCTAGATTAGTAAAAGAAGTAACACAAACTACTCCCCAAAGAGTCAGTAAAGAAGAATGGAAAAATGCTCGCAACAAAACCATACCAACACCGACAAAAACGCAAAAAAAACATTTTAGAAAACCCTTCTTTTATTTTGAATGAAATTTTAGCCGCGTATGCCTTGGTTCTGTTTTTTAAGGCTGCCATACCATACCATAAGTTGAAAGCAAAGAATTTAAATGGGGTGGGAAATCTTATGAGAATTCCTATTCTCATCCTTACACCATCGAGGACTTCTTTTGGCACTCGGTGTGAATTTTGAACCGTTTCACCAAAAAAGTTTCGCCAACATGAACCCCTTGCTAGACTCTGGAGGTTTCTTTTAAGTGGCTGCTTATGTTAAAAGTTTCATTTCATGCTTGTAGATCAAGGGAGAAATGTAGTTTGATAATTAGTATAACGAAGAAGTTCTCAATATGTTTACTGGGTTTAATTAAGGAACACCTGGAATGAATTGAATACTTGAAACAAGTTGACGATATGACAACAAAATGCTCTTTCCTAACGATCTATTTGAGCCGTACGAAAGATCGGAGCAAAATATTAAGCGATGGTACGGGTTTAATTGAAAGATTGCTAGGCACTTCGGACAGCTTCATCTTGAATAACGTCAAAGAGCTTGTGTCACTTTGTCCTGGTTAAGCTCGAACGATGTAGTGACCAGTACCCAATACATTTAGAAATCTCTCTAAGATCACTAGACTTTAGAACTCCTTGTACCTCCCGTTTTTGCAGACGATAGTGAAACAAATAAATAGAAAGTTAGCAATATTCTTCCATAATTTTGCTCGACACTATCGTTAGTATTTCCAGCCTGAAGGCAAGACTGTCCTAGAGGCAGTAATCGTAATTATCAGCAAAACAATAGCGGTTGTTCTGAGATTCGAGTGGATCTCTACGCTTCAATTCTAACAGAGATTCGGCAACTTCTTTGATTTCAATGCCTTACTCAGTTGACTAGGTTATGTCTACTAGCTTATGTCTACTATGTTATGTTTTTGTTTAGCGTGATAGCTCTTCCGCTTTTGTTATCACAAATGTCTTCACTAGGAGAATGTTGAATTAGACTGGAACTGGTAAACTCTAAACCATATCAACATGTCTCCTGCATTGCTTCATCGTTCCTCTTTAATCTGAAAATGAAAAAAATTGTAATACGGGAAAGTGAAAAGACGTGATGTGGATTAGAACTTTCTTGCCATTTCCTTTTTTGATAATCACCCATAAATTCATTGACTCGGTTAATTACTGAGGAGCAATGGTAATATCCCTTCGATAATGCGTGCCTTCTTGTCCTCTCTTGACTGTAGGTTGGCATAAGCTTCGATTAAAATGTATCACGAGGCTGCCGCAAAAAGGTTACGCCTTGGTATATTTTTTCATATCTCTCATTAACCCGAAAAGCTTTCTGGTTTTTTGAAAGTTTTCATGAAAATCTGGAATACAACATAGTGAGTGAGTGAGATTGCGGAACTGAAAATAAACTGATTAAGTTGATGTAGACCTGAATGCAAAGAGCCCATCCTAGCCTAAAATTAAGTTTTATTTATTTATTGGAAACTGGAAAAAGGATAAACATTTTATAGTTATTGGGACGAAAAGAGGGCGAGAGTGGAACTCTAATGGCAAAGACAATTTTATTTCAGAGTCGTTAAAGTTGGAGACGCATGAATAATTTAAGAATAATCTTTCATGTTAATACTCATTGGCTACTAAAATGTATTGCATTGTCCATGCATTGAATGATCCTATCTTAAGTGAGGAAAAAGTGATAATTTTCAAATAGTTCTAACAACAATTTGCATTTCAGCCTTATGTAGTTTGAGCTACTACTTCAGGATATGATTTAACATAATCGTAAACTGCTCCCAAACTTGAAAATTTCAGCAACCCCAGCGACAATTGGATGGAAAATTGCTCGGACTCCTTTCTTTTCAAATAGTTCTTAAAAACCACTAAAGGCGTGAGCTAAGATCCATTGACAACACACGACATAGGCATTTTCAACCACACTGCAGTGCTTTACTCAAACGAAATTTGCCAAACCTGCATAATACGAAAGTATTGAAAAACTACTTGAGTTGCCACAGTGCCCTGGAAATTTATTCGATTTCGTTCGATCAAACAATGTAGTGTGCAACCAAGCACCTTACATTTCAGTCATCTCTCTTTCATACCCTCGTAAACATAATATTTTGCCCTTTAATTTGTACTACTATTCTACTCTGCATACGCTACGATTATTCTGCTTTCGCTTGCTTCAGCGAAAATCTAACTAGAATACAACACATTTTCCACTCAGACAAATTATTATCAAGCCACCACCATCGCACGTTGTATCACCGCCTCACGTCGTAGGCAACATCCTAATTCTCATTCTCAATGACGACATCCTTGTCGATATTCAATCTCTTTCCATTGCTTTTTTCCTTTGCTTTTTTTAATCGTTGCTTTTTCAGGCAATCGAAATGGATTTCCTGCTTTTGCCCGGCTTCGAAGAGGCTCCAACTAGAGCACTAAATGATTCTTTGCACCTAGTTGAAAAGTCAATCAGACGAATTGCCTGAAAATGGGTAAAGAGACTGAAATTGAATTATCTGGAAATATGCAGAAAGAAGGAATTCCGTCCTTTCACTTCTTGTAGTTCGTACCGTCTCCTCGCTGCTCCTACAATGCTGTATCATACCAAGCCGTCATAGAAGTTCTTATCGACGATACTTCGTTCACCTTTACTCGAGCAGACTTATTTCATTTCCATCCGGAAGTATTTAAAAGCTTGAAGTAAAGTTCCTTTTCGAGTATTTTGATTATGCCGGAAAGATAAATCCTTTATGCAGACATTGTTAAAAGTAACGTGAAAGAGTATGCATTCAGATCATAAGAGAAATGAAAGCGATAAGAAAAAAACTCATGAGAAAGCTTTTCGCGCAAAACTAAGTCCTGCAAGCTTTTACGTTAAATTATACATGAAAGGCTTGTTAGGCAAATGCTATCACAGATGCATAACAAAAAAATTGCAATCTGATGTAGGCTTTCAATTCAATTCACTATATTCTGTCGAACGAAACTTTCAGCATGAAACTCAAAATCAACTCGAAAAGGACGAACCCTGATGAAGCAAGCTACGCTTCACCCTGTTTGCTTCCCTCTGAACACAGAGAACTCATATAGCTTTGTTTAGATCATTCTAGAACCCTCTGAAATTGTTTTAAACCGTTGACGTTAAGTTTTTTTTAAAACATTTGTAATCAGCGAGAACACTCCCAGTAGCTTCTGGTAGAAAGAGATATGAAAAGCAGTAGTAGATTTGTAATTGTATTGCGTTTTCACTCAAGCGCCTTGAGAAAGTTGCTTATTTTACACGACAGAATCAGAAAATCAGTATTTACCAATACTAACAAATTTCTACTTATTTTGGTCGAATTCCGTTAGATCTGTTGTTTACATGGTGTGTTGCAGCTGTTGTTTGCTTACGCTATAGTGCGGTGATTAAAGTTCCCACGGTAAATTCCAGTTTCGATAGGCGTGTTCAGAACGACAATGGAGCTTAGGAGTGATATTGACCAAATAACGTAACCGGGCTTGCATCAAAATGCTATGGAAATTGTTGGTTTTTGGTATAATATCAAGATGCTTAATGTCAAACAAAATATTTAAAAACGACATTTCCTTTCGAATAGCGTCAGTTTAACACAATTACTTTCATTCTACTGAAACCATGAAAGAGTTTGGGCATGCCAGTGAATTTGGGCAAACTAGTAAGAACATCGGATCATCAATTTTTCTCTGTACAACAATGTCAATTGCCTACGTAGGATGCTTGTGGGGAAGTCCTACAAATAAGTTGATTGACCTGTTGATTGATCTGATACATTCAGATCATGTTTATGAGAGAAACGTCAAAATCACTTTAAAATTTGTTGGATGCCACGAACAAAAACCACCTCTTGTTCCTGCATAGCCTTTTTACCAAGTTGATTTTTTAAGTAAAGTAAGGTTATTCAGTTAATTTTTTTACAGTTCATAATTACAAAAAGAACAGAATGAAATTGAAATTTTAAGTGAAACATTCGATGGGGGGTAACAAATTATTTTGTTTTCCTGAAGTATGTTACAAGGCATACAAGTGGACGAATAACATGCATTCTGCCCCTTAATTATAATTATTATTGTTGCCCTATTTTTACGTCGACGAATAACTAATTGCCATAAACAAATAATAAATCATGTAATCAACAAATCATTCATTCGCAATAACATGAATGATCTCGAATTCATTTTTGAGATTTTCTCGATATTGTTTCCGGAATTCATTTGACATAGGATCTCTTGGATCAAATGGAGCCAACAGGTTCAGATAAGCTGTAAGGAACTCAGAATTTCAGAATCAGAAACTATTGGATCAACAAACAAAGTCCTCTAGTCTTTTATTCCTTATATTTTCCACATACCTAGCAAATAACGATTAGCAATTGATAGTATGTCACAAGCTGGTCAGCTTATGCGATTTATTCTATCAGGTGGAATAGCAACCACATACAATCACATAATATGTAAATTTGACAACGAGAAATTTACAAAACAAGGAACTCTAAACGTACAGAACAGATAAAAGGCAGCGGATACGATACGGCAACAAAATATAAAGAGCAAGTGAAAAGTTTCAAAGAATATAATAGAGAGTAGGAAAATATTGTCCATGATATCCAATTGTATATTATACAATTGTCTGACACCAACGTTTTGGGTCTTTTGGTTAGGGAGACTGAAGTTCAAACTTTGAAGCCTGGCACAGACGTTCTAACGTTTTCTCGGTACAATCCCATGAAACTTGAAAAAAATTTTATGACTGATTTTACCATATATTAACCAATGCTTCAAACTCTTTGCTATTGGCTCCCGCAAAAATTATAGTATCCTCACCACTGACGCGTCAAAATGTGCAATAATGGTTGTATAGAAGAAATTAGAATATTGAAACTGGAAACCACTTTTGTTTTTGATAATCATCCTGAATTGTGTGTGAATTATAATTCTGCACACTTATCTTTAGATATACTCCTACATAATCGCATGATGTAATACCCAGCTTGGAAAATGGCAAGGGTATGCCTCTTCACTTGCTTATTCATTTGCGTAGAAATATTGTTCTCATTTTATGCATTGCAAACTTAGGTCTGTGTAGCGTAGTACCGTCTTGTTAAAACGATCTTCTTGGTTATAACCGATTAATTTTTTTAATTTCGAAAATTACAAAAGAACCGAAATTCGATAGGAAATTTGCAATAGATATCAATACCAACAGTTTCCCATTTATTAGATATATTATATACCCTTCTGTGGAAATTCCGTCCCACCCACCTATTGTTGAACAATTTCAAGTTTCCGATGCCACTCGAATTTGTTCTTGGGCTACCAATAATCCATATTCGGTTGATTGACACGACCATCGATATAAAAATGTGCTTGGTTACTGAACAATATTTTCCCAAGCGTATGAAAACTTCAAAAACGTTTCAGCAATGATCTTGCGAATAATATAAAGCTTGCATCGTTTGAAACGCAACAGTCTCGAGTTTTATCACTTTTTGATGTTTGTGGATGATTAGATGGAACTGAACACCTAGTAGGAAGTCTGTAGAGTCAGCATTAAAAAAATAATGAAGCGAAAAAGCTGCTTTGTTAGCAACGATAAAAACTGTGCACACTTGTCATAGCGAAATATTCGCATAGAAATTTATGTTTTCCTCTTAAGTACTGCTCGATTTCTGCAAATTCCGAATTCCTGATAAAAGTGTGTGCTGTTGGTTTTTTTTATTCCAATTTATGCTGCAATCTTTCAAATTCATTTACGTGGAGTCTGTGGAAATTCTGTGTTCCGGCGTCATTGCAGACCATTGATAGCCATCTTTTCTTGTCTAAATGTTTGCACCCAGGACCATATAAGTTACGTGGTTAGGGCATCAGTATGCGCTGCTTATGAATACCACGCAAAAGTACCAATGATTCACCAAACCTTGAATATTGATTTCAACCGTTATTTGTTTGACAGATTGCTAAAGTTGCCAGCGTTAACTACATCGTTGATTATTAAACAATTTTTATTATTTAATATTGAATATTTTCCTTTTCCTTGTCATTTGTCGCACTTTTCCACACCTATCTTCAATTTTTTAAGGTATCCAAAAGTAGTTTTCCGTAAGATTCAAACTGACATCCATTTTATAAATTATCTCTTTTGGTGAATATCGTTACCAACGGCTCCATTTTTCAACTTAGGACATTAGTAATCAGTTGGTGTTGAAGACGGAGAATAATAATGTATTTTATTATATAACCGGCCTTAATCTTGAATACACTCTATCGAAGGAAGCATAAATCCGTGCATTTTTGTGGCGGGGGATCTCCTTCTTAGGGAAAATTTTAACGTCAATGGGTCAATAGAAACACATTATTTTTGCCAATTTTTAAGTAAAATATATAGCCACAATTACAAGGTGTATCCCAAGTTTTTCTATCGGGTTAGGACATTCCCTAATTACGTAGAAAACATTTGAATGGTCCCTGTTGGATGCCAGAAAAAAGTATTCAGCTGCATAGTGTTGTTTTTTCTCGCATTTCCATCCTTGAATGATAAGAGTTCATTGAATCTGATGATCTGAAAATTTTGAATGCAACGGGAAATCACCCTCCGCCTCCTCCATTTTCAGCCGATCTCAAGATTAACAATTCTCCTAAAAGGAAATCAATTCCACGACACCAAGTTAGTTCAAAAATATTCTACTTAAAAAAAAGATAATTCAAGGATTCACTGATTTATTATCTTTCACTCACAGAAGCCAAATAATTGACACACGATAAAGCTCATTAGAACTTCCAAAATCACAACATTTACATAGCACACTTAACTACTAGTCAACTGAGTACTTCCATCGACAGTAACCACTTGTGCTTCGTTGTTACTATTCAGCAGAGCCGTTAGGGTTGCATGTTTGGAACTTAGTGAACTTTTTGGTTTTGTTGTGCTCGAGGAAGGTAAGCAACTATTTCCGTTTCCATTGATAATTGCGCCACTAGTAGAAGTCACTGAAGTCACCAAAGGGCTACCCTGAAGTAAAGCATTGCGCAAATGACTTACGCCATTATTATTAGTAGTGAATGAGCTTGTTATCAATCCGCGACTTTTGATATTTAAATCGACAAAAAATGTTCGCATCTTTTGAATGATAAAGCTCGGAACACTGAAGGCATGCAGCATTTGTAAATTCAAATTCTCCCGGCTTTGATACATTTCCGATTTACTTAGCTTGCTAACTTCGTCGTAGACCAAAAACAGAAATCTGGAATTTTTATTCTGCTGAGGTATTATGCTTTCTTGCACCAACCAATTGCGGTCTTCTTCATCAGGCAGATATCGTATCAATTCAGGATGCTTGCTGGCCAATCGTTCTCGGCCATCTGTTCCCAATCCAAACGCCTGATTGGCTTCGACATCCAAAACGAACTTGGTCTCGGTGGAAATGTTTGAAGTATTCCAAAATATCCTTCGCCGAGTTTGCTGCTGAGTCGACGGTTGTTGCTGTTGTTGATGCTGTAAGGGCAAGTTTGCTGCGTTACCGGTATCCAGACGTTGCTGTATTTCGACTGTGGGTTTCTTGGGCGGTATTTCGACGTCTTGAGATTGTGCCACCAATTGCGCTGCAGGACGTTTGAGCGCCGATATAAGTTCTTGCGTCAGTTGTGTCCGCATTAAAGAGGAATCAGGAGCACGAAGTATTCCTAAGTTTTGCTTAGTGCGGATATTATATTGAGACTTTGAGTTCTCTAACAAAGCGCAAGCCATTTTGCGGAGCTGTGAAGTAATAGCAACCACCAATATTCAAAGTGCTGACTAATTTCAAGCATTGCTTACTTACCACATCTTCGGAAAAAACGTGATCTCCCAAATTGCTCTGTAAGTTCTTGAAAGCTGGCTCGAAATATATCTGCAAATAAAGAGAATATCCTTTGTAGTTAGTCCGTTGAGTGAACTGAATTTAAATAATATTCATACTTCCATGAAATTACGAACTAATGTATCGATTTCCTTATTGAATGCTTGCTGTACGTTTATTCTCAATAGTTCCAAGGACCGCATCAAAGATTCCGAGGACATGCGGGGTCCTATGAGAGCTAAACCATAACGTTGGTTCAACTTGGCAAAGTATCCATCGGCCAGTTGCGGAGTTATCGAACTCATCTGCAGTGTCATTTATTGAATAATTGATTTGCAACTATTAAAATTTAACAACGAATTAATGAAGGTTAAGCTCACCGCACATAGGTTACTTCTCGACGAATTCGTATTTACAGACGATATTGTATGCGAGGACCCGTTCGAATCATCCGACGAATGGTGCAAATTATCACTTGAATGCTTCCAACCGCGCTGAATAACCATTTCCTTGATCAATTCAAACAGCCCTGTATTATTATTTCACGGTCACGAGGGAAAATACAAACAATAACGACGTCTTGTGTGTTTATAAACAAAAAGTGGGCGAAGGATACAATATTGATTTTTCCGGAAGTTATTTCATACGCAAGTAGGGTTGCGTAACGGACGTATCGTGAAATTAACTAGATTTGTGTAGTGGCAGCACTGTTCCATCAAATCGTCTGGACGCTCATTTGACATATCAGCTGATGACTGTTGTGACGTTTTGCGCCAGTTCAATTGTCGTGTATGTGTCCAATGTGTTGTTGCTCGGCATTAGTTTTAAGCTAAATTAGTGATGAAATGGGCGACGCCGCCGAGTCAAAGTTCTCAGCTCTGTACAAAGATTCGGCATTGTTTCAGGAACTCGAAATAGAAAAGCAGAAAGCTAGGCGAGAGCAGATACTGGAAGAACAAAAGAGTTTGCGCGCGGCTCAGCATGATAATTACAGAAATTTGGACAATTTCATTGAGAAGTTGCAGAAGAATAAACATAATCGACCTCAGCACAGAAGAAAATGCTTCGACGAGAATCCTCTGCAGCTGTCGGAATGGATGAAGGGGAAGCCAAACGATTTAGATGAATGGTTCCTAGTGCCGTGCCCGAAAGGCCAGCGGTGTCTCCTGGTGGCTACCAATGGCAAAACGGAAATGTACAACAAGTACGGATACTTTGTCAAATCGTTCCACACTAATCTGCCGGGCGACCAGCGTGCAAAGCAGCAAGTTACAATCCTCGATTGCATTCGCGACTGGAAAACGAAACGGATATTTGTTCTAGACATGATGGCGTACGGCAGTCAGGACATGGCCAACTGTGATACTCAATTTCGATTTTACTGGGTGACTACAAAAATTGCAGAATCTGAAGTGATTGATTCCAGTCACACTTTGATACCACTTTCACATTACGACATGGCCGACGAAGTGTCGGTTACATCCTGTTTGCAAAGGTAAATCAATCGGCAGACCATAATTTCTCTCTCTCTCTTTTTTTTTCAATTAAATATGTCCTCTTCTTGATAGGTTTCCTCAGTTCGAGAATGATAGCCCGCATTTAGACGGCTTTCTATTCTACCATAAGGAAGCGAGCTACACCTATGGCAAGACTCCTTTAGTTCTGTGGTTGTTTGCGTTCATGATTCCAGAGATATTGGGTTACGATGTCCATCCCACGTACATGATTAACAGACCCACAGAATATGTCGATTATCGCCATTTCATTGCCAAATTTGACGAAGAAATGTCTAAAAAGGCAAAAAATAGGAATTCGCGTGACCGAAAGTCAAACCTGACAAGAATGGACGAAGATCCGCACTTGGGATCTGAAGATGATAACGGCGACATGGACGATTCAGAAATCAGAGAAGATAGTTGTGAGTTGGAAGACATAATTTATCACGAGCGACGACTGGAAATGGACGGTTGCTGCGAAGGTCCAACATAGTGCTCAATATGGTTGGGCTTTAAATAAATACACAATGACTAACAAATTGATTCTGTTTCATTTTATAAACTGTACGAAAATAAAAGCACGGCAAAGATATGGACTCTTTTTTCACTTTTCAATCGAACAAATAGCCAAGAATGGCGTAAACGAGATACAGCGTAAAGTAGCATAGCATGAGATGACTTTGATTAGTTACTTTTTGACAGTTAAAGTGAGGTTTTTTTCAGATGAAGTAATTAATTTATAGCACATAGCCTAAAGTGTAGATAGGGTAGTGGTAACCTTGTGATTTCTCTAATAAATATTGAATTAAGCTCAAACATGACCTCCAATGCGACAATTTCTGGTCGCTTTCGCTAGATAAGGTTCTAAAAGCAACTAAATTAGCACGAGTTGAGTTTGCAGCTAATGCCAACGACGTTGTGCCGCTGACCTCTAATATCAGCAAATACCCTCTGGCGTTACCACGAACCGTTTCAATTCGAAAATTCATGTTAACCCACAAAAATCAATCATCAAAACGCCCTACTCGGTGGAAGTCGGATGTAGTCTATGAAGAATTCGGTTGAAGTCTATGTTTTATAGTTTTTTCCGCTTTATTTGTATATATATGTATATTTAACCTATCTATTTTATTATTTTGGTTTAATGGATTTACGAAATTATTTTGTCCGTTTCTCTGTTTTATGATATATATCATGGTTTTTAATTAGTATGTGAAGAATAATGTTCATTTTCCATATAATTTTATGATTGACTACAATGTTTCCAACAGGGGCCTCATGGCTCTATCTAGTGAACTTCCTAGTTGTTCTCTTTTGAGTTCGTTTATCTTTGCATCCCGCGAATGATGTGGTTAAATGCCTGACGAATTCATTCGACGAAACATTAATTTTCTACACTCCATATGTCTAAAACATATGAAAACTTTTAAAAGTTGAAGAATGTAAGTCAAGTTCAATAAGTTGTTGAAATATTTCCGAAAACACAGCTCGTCCTTAGTCCGTATGACTAACTACATTCAGCTTTAGGTCTGCAGCATAGTTGGTTAGGGCGCCGTCGCGACATATTTATTTGAACCATATAAACGGCAAATTTGCCAGGTTTCGACGTTTCCCAATATGTCAACTCGCAGGTCTCATATGAAACATGGTGAATGTCACCGGCGAAAAGAGTTTGGTGGCCTGATATTTACGATTGTTTTTCGTAGTAAATCAGTTTAATCCGTATCGGGAGAAAGTGCTGCTTACTTAAAACCCCATTCTGATTCTACGAGTCGGTGCCTAAGGAGTACGCACACGCCAATAACGTGAGTAAAGTGTATTGAAGTTTAATCAACCTACAAACTACAAATTTACGTCAGCCCTGGATAGCCCCAGTCCCACCTCGAAAATAAACAAATCCCATCTGATGGATGAAAGGCTAGGCAAAAATTTGACGCGGCTGCTGCGGCATGGTGCGAAGAAGGAAGGACTCGGAATTCGAAGTGATGGCTTCGTAGATGTGGAAGAGGTGCTTGGACATAGATCCATGCGGCAGCGCAAATGTACATTGGCCGACATTCAGCGCGTGGTAGAAAATGACAAAAAGGGAAGGTACATTCTGAGGCAGGACGACGCAACAGACCGTATTATGATTAAAGCCACCCAGGGCCATTCCATCCAATTGCCCGATTTGAGCCTCCGCAAAGTCACCGACCCGGCATCCTTGCCGATGGTCGTACACGGCACCTACTTGGATTGTTGGGAGAAAATCAAAAAGGAAGGCCTGAGGAGAATGAAGAGGACTCACATCCATTTCACAACGAGTGACGTGGTTGGTGCTGAAACGAATTCGCAATCAATTCAACAAATAAGTGGCTTCCGCAGCAACTGTGACGTCCTGATATACATTGACGTAACGAAAGCAATGGAAGAAGGTCTCACGTTCTGCCTGTCAGAGAATAATGTTGTTCTGTCGTCTGGACTCGACGGAATCGTAGCCCCGAAATTTTTCCAGAAAGCCATCAATCGCAGAACTGGGGAGCTGCTCTGTACTACCCCCAGCCACTAATCGCGAATCTTTTCCTCAATTTCAGCAAGCAACCTCTGGAAGGCGCAGCACAATGGCAAACTTTGACGGCGCAGCCGAGTACAAATGCAAACTGTGCTTTATGGAATTTGGCACAATCACCGCAGTCCTCCAGCACGAACTATCACACATGATGGCCGGCAACGAAGGCAATGGGATCCAGACGGGGACGAAACGGCGAAAGGTAGGTGGGAAACCGTATTTCCACAAAAAAAATCGCAAATCCGTGAAGGTGGCGCAAGTCGAAGTGGACGAAATATTGGCCGAATTGCAAGAGGAGGTGCGCGCGCAGCTTCTGAGCTGTGAGGATGGATCAGAATTAAATGTGCTGTGCAGGATCTTTCAGCCAGATCCTGGTTATCTGGCGCAGGCTTACAACACTATTTTAAACGATTTGTACGCCGTCTTGGGAGTCGAAGGAGTGTGGAACATTCAAGCCTTCGGCTCGACTGTAACTGGAATGGCTTTTAAAGGTACTGAATTAGAGAAGCGTTTTCCAGTAGACAATTTCGAGTATCCTTACTTTGTTTGGTTGCAGATAGTGACATCGACTTTTATATTACCCCGGACTTCATTGACCAGCCATTCACAAAGGCTTTCAATCGAGTTAACACATTGCTACATCGCAGCGCATTGTTTGGGAAATGCTTAGCGGTGCGAAAGGCCCGGGTGCCCGTCCTTAAATGCGTTCACGAGCCCACAGGTATTGAAATCGATATCAATATGTCCTCGGCCTTTGGCGTGCACAACAGTCGCTTCATATCGAAATTGTTCCAGTACGATCAGCGAATTCATCCGTTCATGCTGATACTAAAGATTTGGGCCAAGTGCTGGTGCATCACGAAGTTTGGACGCATGAACAACTACACGCTCATCCTGCTCGTTGTGTTTTATCTGCAGACTTGCGAAAACCCCATTCTACCGCCAATCAAAGTCTTTCGACAGAATACACCCGCACAGATCGTCGACGGAATAAACTTCGCCTTCAACGAAAATCTGCGCAGTCGCACAAAGAACAGAAACAACATTCGCAGTATGTTGCGCGAGTTCTTTGAATTCTATGCGGATTTCGACTTTGCATCGAACATTATATGTCCGTTCCTGGGGAAAACCTTGAATCGTCTCGACTTTGCGGCCGGCACTATTCCCTTTCCCGAATACACCAAGCAGCTGGAGATGCTGAAGAAGCGAGAGAATGAGTTGAAGCAGTTGGGAACGCAGGACTGGAACCGCGACGTGCGTTCGACGCCACTTGATTATATGTCGTTGATGGTGGTACAGGACATGTTCTGCTTTAACAACAATACTGCGAAGTCAGTCGGCGTTCAAACACTTGAGGCGTTCAAAAGACAATTTGCACACGCGGCCAGTATTTGCCGGGAGCAGAACGCTTCGCCCGGCCAACTCCTAGTACGAATATTCTACGAACAACCTGTCGTAGGGAATACTCCGCCGCCGCCACAGATCGCACCGAGCACTGGACAACCGACCAAACAAAGTGGTATCCACACGTGTCGTTTGGCTCCTATCGAGACAGAACTGTTCTTCATTCGACTTTACCTGCGCAAACTGGACAGCGAGAAAACATATGAGAAACGCGACATCGACAAAACGTGGACGGAATGCAGTGTTCAATTCATCAAGCAAACGCTGACAGATCTTTACAAATTGAAAGTAACTCCGCGCAACAGTTTGGGTCCCAATGACAAGTTCCATGTGAATGCCGAGATGGAGGCTTTCCACGAGACGTGGAAGCTGCGCAAATGCGATACCAAAAAGGGATATGCAATATTTTTGCAGGAACAATCAAATTTTGCCGATTTGCTGGTGCAGAACGCCTCGACCGAGCGCCTCATTCGATGTCGACTAAGCATCGAAGCGGACGTCGAGAATTTCACAGGAATCGTAATCACAATGCAACAAATGCCACCAGCACTGAAAAATCATCTCGCGATATTCTTCAAGGATCTCACTTCGCGGATACGTTTGTTCCTGAAAGCTTACATCGAAAAGTTCGCTTTAGAGACGAGCGAGAGCGGGGCGTAGTTCAGACGCGTGCGAGAGTATTGTACTAATATTTTTATAACTTAAGCTTACATCTTAGCGAGGAGGATGTAAACAATTTCTAATTTAGTTTTAATTGAACTAATCAAGGATAAAAGATTGATATTCTAAATCATGTGTTGATGTTTGGGACAACTGAGAAACGGAAGTTGTGTGTTGATGGAATAAAGAGGATAATCTGCTTTTTAATTTGTAAGTTGAGCTGTTTTTAAAGCCTTTGAAAGGATTACTGTGAAAGCGTAAATGAACTAATTTGTCAGCAGCGGTATGTTCCATTGTTGTTCCAAGCAAGCAGGCGAGCTGTTCGTGTTTCTCTGTATGCCTTCGCAAGCAAATGCATTGACAGGTAAAGGAGTTACTGAAAACGTTTCGGAGTGCATGGTTCGCCTGTTTTTGTCAGGCGAATACACCCTGTAAAGTCAGCAAATGGCCTATTTGCTTTCATTTTGCGGTCACGAAAAGGAGAAGTTCCCATTCAGCGTGATCGATGGTAAAAGTGAAAATTTCAGAAGGAGTTTTATACATTGTGATTAAAACCAGAATCAGTAAATGAATATATCACTAACATACGAATACAATATGAGGATGCAACCTTTAAACATCTGTTCAGGCTCAACATTTTTCTTACGATCGTTTCCATCCCTGTTTCGCGTTCCTGATGATGATAAACGCAAGAATTGACGCAGAGAATTCTGTCACTATTAAAAAGCTTCTGACCATGGTATTTCTTAGTTTGGAAGAAAAGAGATTTGGTTTTTTTTTATTCTAAACAAAACACATTGGGTAAGATAAATAATTAGTATTAAGGGAGGATATCAAATTAGCATCATTTTTTACGCTTTTTTCTTGATTTTTTTGTAGAAGATGAAATAATTAGAACTCATTGAAATTAATAGGCTGTGTGATGTATATTTTGAACTTTATTTTATAATTTTTAAAATGATTTAGTTAGATTGCCGTGCATGCTGGAGTCTACAATCTTTGGCGCGTTTGAAAAAGTGAAATTTTGTAGTTTATCCCCATATGATGCGATTTATACGCAAATTTAAAAAGAATGCAGAAAATCTTTAGTTTTTGAAGATCAGTTCATCTAATCGCTCAGACTCCATGCACAAAAGCCGGAAAACGCATCTAAATAAAATTACAAAAAACAGAGTATTTAGTTATCAACAAGTACCAACGTGTTAATAAGCTGCTCCGCCACCCAGCAGTACTTCTTTATCATTTTGCACCCGTTCCTTTTTTTTCTCGCAATCCTGGCTTCGTTCTTCTCGAGAGGGCTACTTCGGTTGGATGCGTTGCTGGTCCATTTTTTGAACATAATCGAAGCTCCATGATTCCCCTCTGATCTCCAATTCAATCATAAGCATTCATGTAGGTGAATTATCTCCGTTGAGTAAAGCAGCAGCTATATATGATTCCACTTCGATGACTTGCAAGCCGTTATGTAAGTGCTTTGGAGCCAAATGCCAAATCGTCGAGTTAAAACTAACGTTTGCTTTCTGAGATTGACCGCCTAAAGAACGTGTATGGGGTTCAGGCTCAGTTCCAAGTGGCTTTTTTTATCCTCGTGGTTCTTCGGTCGAAAGCCCGAAGAGGAAAATTGCCCCTGGCACGCTAGGTACTAGCCAGCGTTGTCGCTTATTGTTCTCGTCTTTTCTGGTCCTTCGTGAAGGGGAAAGGTTATAATAATATTATTTAAGATCATTCCTCTTTCAGGTTCGAATATTAGGAACTTGAGGATTATTTATGATGTTAGGGATTTTGTTTGTGTGGTTTTGTTGGTAATGTTTCATTTGATGATCTTTGCTCGTTCAAGGCAGCTACAGAGTGCACCAAGGAGGTTATTATCATTTTTTGTTACTAATTCATTTACATTCTCCCTTAACGGATTTCTCTGGTTATTGTTATAAGTTTTAACTACCATGTCTACCATGCCAACTCCATGTCTGCGATGTCTTGGAGATCAAGACCTGCATATTTATTTTTGGAAATTATTTTCCTTGCTCCCCTATTAGATATGTTTAAGTTGGAGCTAGTTTCTACTTCGCTTATATATTGTGACATTTTAGGTTAGTCGTGTCATGGTCCGTATTCTTGCATAGTAAACATTTAATGGTGTTGCAATTGCTGTTGCAGTTTTGTTCCCCGCATTTAAGACATGTTTTTATTTTGTCTTTGCACAAATTGGTGGAGTGTCCAAGCCTAGCACAGTTCTCGCATTGACGTGGTCTAAATCTAAAGTACTCCACTTTGTTAATAATATATGCCGTTTTAACATTGTCAGCGAGTGTGTTACCTGCAAATTTAAACTTAATTGTTGTTTAGGGTATGAATTTTGTCGGATCTGTTCTGTCCCTTGTCGACATTCGTTGCGCGTCTACTATTTTGATACCTTCTAGGTTTTCCCCTCGTTTGTTACATGATTTCGAAATCTATAGGAACTCTTTGATAGTCATGTCCGTTGGGATGTCTTTTATCACGCCATATCTGAATAGGTAGTTACTTGGAATGAACGATTTAATGTCGTGATGATGTAGTATTTTGTTGTCAATGCTTTTGTTTGCTGTTTTTGGGTTAATGAAGATAACCTTAACTCTGTTAAAACCGATTTGTTTTACGTCACTGATATCACTTAATCCAATTTTCTTGGTTAGTAAGAAAAATTCCATTGGTGTGATTCTGATCTTCGTGTTGTCGTTGATCAACCCGTCCATTAGTACTGGGAAACTGTTGTCTGTTGAATTTTCCGGGTACAAATTAGGTGTACGTGTTGTGGCGAGGTTTGTGCTATTAGCGGGGATTTCGGTTGTTGCCATGCGTGTTGGTTGCTTTTGTTACTTTTTTCGTGCTGAATTGTGTTCTCATGAATCATTCTTTGCATTCCTTGTGAAGGGAAGCTTTTGCGTTCAGCGTTATTCTTATTAATGATGGTCATGTCTGTTAGTTTCCTTTTCTTTTAAATTGCCGTTTTATCAGTGGGATAGGGCCCGTCCATGTCCGGCGATTTCTTCTTCCAATTCTCCAAATCTATTTCGACTTTTAATGGATATCACTGCTCTCTAATGTCTTTCCCTAATGTGTTTAATCAAGTTAGAGTAGGTTACTTATGTGTTTAATATTTTTTTGATTTCAGTTTGCACTCTGCAGCTAGGATAATTGAGATTAGGTTTGGGTACACCATGCGTTTTGTGAATACAATATTCTGGGAAAATCCCTTAGTCGGTGGACGCATTCGGTGGCCGACAAATGTCAGAGGACTCACAAACGGGAAACAAATACGCGCTGCGAAGACAATGAAGATCTTTCATAAATTTCTATCGGTTGTTAATATATTGTATATAGTCGTTAATATAATTAATAAGAAACTTTCTCACAATCTTTTTGCTTTTGAACTGAAAAATGGGTTTGAAAAACTAAAAAATGGGCTTCGTTACGATGTTTCACAATATTTTATTTGATTTAATCGTTGACTCAATCCTTTGAAAAACAATAGGGTTAAGCAAAATTACTTTTTGAAGTTGGAAAATCAATTTTGAATCTACAGACCGGTTGATTGTTAGTGGCATATTTATCTTATGGAACACACGATATTCATGAATGTTAAATATTTTATTTATTGTTTTTGGGATTACTGGACCTGCATTTTTTTATATCAGAGGACGCGCTTCGACAGTATGTAGCAATTTTTAGCTCGTAAGGAACAATAAACATTTTTTTTAGAGCGGCAACTGACAAATTCAAATATTTTACTTCATTCTAAAAATTATACCCGACTAGGAAAAATAATTTCATTAAGTTTCTGCAGCAGAAAATTGAAAATATATTTCCTGATAAAAACAATTTATTAATAACAAAGCTACAATACAAAATGGCAATAATGTCCTTTTTTCCAAAGATAAGAGAACTTCGAAGAAGACAAGCATTCACAAGACAATATTCGTATTTACGTGCCAAATTTCATTTCATATCGCTAATGGTGTTTCGGTTCATATAAGTCGCCAGTGCATGCTATCATTGCGAATGCTCCTTCAATTGGTGTGGGCATATCCTGGAAAAACTGAACCGTTCGTGGATGGTTGGGATCGGTTATAGGTTGTTCGTCTTTTGCATAAATTTTCGCCATTTCAGGAAGTGGTAGCAATCTTTCAACAGGATACTCTTGAAATGGACCAATCAAACATCGATTCGATAAGTATCCTGTTAAGACCATCATGTAATCATTGCGAACACCCTTGGCTATTGCACAGGACTCCTGATCTATGAGACATAATCGTTGAATCCATTTGCCTGCTCGTACTTTATCAGATGAACGCATAAGAAGTGCCGCATAAGGACGACTGATATTGAGTAGAAATCGGAATTGTCGATCGAGAGTCTGCAACATAAGTTAGATGAATTGAATTAGCTTAGATATAATATAAGAAGTTGGGAATTCCTACGAAATCATTCAAAAATTACTAAAGAAGAGTCGAATAACGGCATCAATCAATGACTTACTCGACAATTTAAAAGTGTGTACATTCAAATTGGTGAGCTCAGTGTTAGCAACTAGAAATAAGCATGATCCTTTCTAGAGAACAATGTTTGAAAATCAATTAGAAATAGATCACGCTTAAATGTATGAAGCTACGAACTACGATTATAAGGTAGGGCAAAAAGAGTGGGAAGAGAGAAAAGTGGAGGATGGGGAGGTCGACAGTTCTCTGCATCTTCGGTTGCTTCTCTGATTCTCGCGCTCCTTGCTACTACTTTAACGCTTGTTCCAACAATGGAGAAACTTCCGAATCATTATCTCCGTAATTTCGTGTTGATTGTCTACTTCCACTTATTTACTTACGAA
Organism: Stratiomys singularior; assembly: GCA_954870665.1. NCBI lineage: Eukaryota > Metazoa > Arthropoda > Insecta > Diptera > Stratiomyidae > Stratiomys > Stratiomys singularior. The sequence continues at coordinate 22,651,274 of OX940880.1, forward strand.
AATCATTCATTGAAAGATGAAAAGTTTTTTATTTAAAAATTCTTATTGGTATGTTTCAAAGCACTTTATCATTGACTCTATAGATAATGAGATATGAGATAATAATGTACCGCTAGTTTATTTTTATTATGATTACATATATCAGTTCGTCCGATTCAGCGGCCCGCAACATTTTCTTGTGGAACGTGTAATGATGTTTTTAAAATTTTCTGTTTTCATCAGAACGCGGTTGAAAAAACATAAAAATACTGATTTAAACCCGTGAAGATCACGTGGGGTGGGTATAGCTGCATGATGAATTTCAAGGATTAAACGTGTCTTTAATATGCACACATTCGTCAAAATTCTATCAGGACACATATTTTTCCTTGATCAATAAACTAAAATATGCTGTTCTCATCTTCATACCGTTTATCACAAATTATGTTTTTACCAATAAACCACCGACCTGTTAACCGGCCCTAGAAGTAAAACTAGGTTTGAATTGAAGTAAGGAAGAAAGTTAATACTTCCTCCCTTTATACGAAATGTAACTTTGTGAAACTTGCAAGAAGAATAAGTGGTTCATTTATTCATAGAAAATGGAGCACTCACGAAACCAATTTGCTTGTCTGTTGGAGCGTCATGTGGGCAAATTTTACGATGGAATGGACATTGTATTCTGGGTCTTTTTTCTAATTTTATTCCCGCTTCGGTTGCCTTATTCAGTTCATCTTTCTCGAGTTTCTTATAGTGTTGTACTTCTTCTTCCCAAGTAAAATCTGCTTCCCAGTCGGCTGGATTTAACTTAGGCGGTCGTAGCTGCAACAAATCAGGGAGCGCACCAGAGGGTGGACTCATTATGAATGGTCCTTCCATCGTATCAATTGTTAATGACAAACAAAGCATTAACATGTATCGATTTCTTTTATCACGAAGACATAAAACGTTATAGGCAGCTGCTGATAACTTTTGAATCCACGGTGGTACCATTTTACGATCTTCCCTCTTGCTAAGAAGAATCGTGAGGTCTTCTATTAATTTACTACAACGATAGCAGGATAGAATAAAGTTTCAAACTGATCAGAAATCAGTGAAAGGATTAAATACCTGTAGTATCGAAATTCAGTGTCGAGAGCGTCAGCATTTCGAACGCGTACGTTTCCAGGTTCAGCATTGAATCGAAAGGCAAAAGAGTGCAAAGATCCTGGTTCACTAGACATAACAATTTAGGATTCTTTTAAACGAAAGAGCAAATAAATTCTCTAAACACAAATTTCACATATTTATCCCACGGAAATTTTGTATGTTTTGACATTTATTTTCATTTGAATCATTTGCTACTTTTCTGATAAATTTTCATACAACATTCATGACACTCTTCTAAAATGTAATGTCCTGTAGGATATTGCTTTCATACCACAGACTCGAATGAAAGGCATTTTGAAAAACGAAAAATCTCGTAAAAATCATATAGAGCAAGATTTTTTATGTGAAAATAATAAATTTTTTTTTAAACTGTATTTTCAATGGCGAGTGGTGAAAAAGATGCTTAAGTTTTGTTACAGAATTACTCAGACCAATCTGCTGGGTACTCTAATTAATTTGTGGCATCCCGAGGGTCCCCAATATTCTGGATTCGATTCCAAAAAGGATGACGATTTGTGGAGCTTTTGTATTGATCAAATTCTTCTGAGTAATTGATATCATATTTAATTCATTCACAGGGAATTGGCTTTGACGCAAGGGAAAAAAGGTTAAAATCTGCAAGCACGAGAGGACTGTTGTCGGCAAAGGGATGTGTCAACATCGGTGTTGGGTTTTATGTGGATCGCGGAAGTGGCGGACGGCATACCCTTCATAGTCTTTAAAACATTAGGAGAGGAACTTAGGTACGTTGAGATGCATTAACGAGCATCCAAAGGTAGTCTTGATTTGAACAAGCCCCTGGCGAAGGTATGAGAAATATCTTACCGTTTACACGTATGGGGAGGCGTAATTTTTATCATAAATTCGAAATTTGCGCATCCTTGGAAGGTCTAAAACAAACAACGAAAGGGCGGCTTGCGAAAAATCTTCTAACGTGAGAGCCCGATTTGAGAGTACATTTAGCGAAGTACATCGAGTTCGGTGGGGTTAAGTCAATGCATCTTGGTTGTGACCGATTACTTCAGCGTAATTTATCAGAGATTATACACGATTTAAAACGAAGAAACAACTACCGTATTCTGAATATGTTGAACTATGGCATAATTCGAACACTACATTCAATGAAGGTCATAACTTCGAGTTTTACGTTTTTAGGTCAGACAACCTGCTAGGCATCTGAAAATAAGAGTAATGCCCTTAAAGCCAATCGAAATGATAAAATAATTCAACGAACTGCTAAACAAAAATTCGAAAATAATTATCGTTGAATGAAATGAAATGAAAACTACAAGTTATATTTATTTCATTGACAAAAATTTGTTCATAATTTATTAACGATTTGTCTTTTAGAAAAAGTAATACAAAATGTAAAGTTTGACAGTGCAAAAAAAGAACATTCACCACTTTGAGAAAAATAAAATTGATAACATCCTATTCATGTCTTTCACTTTACCAGTTGCTTTGGATTATTTTACAATTGTGATGGTTTCCATGCTTTTTTCAGATTATCCGCAAGCTTATTCAGGAACTCGAAAGTTTCCATGTAGTCACTACGTTGCACATTGCTCATACCCTTAATACAAATAGCCAAATCTTTTGTCATGAAACCGCTTTCGATGGTATCAATGCAAACTTTCTCTAGCGTTTGGGCAAAACGTTTGAGCTCTTCGTTGTTGTCGAGCTTAGCACGATGCAGAAGACCCTGTGTCCATGCGAAAATCGAAGCGATAGGATTTGTCGACGTTTCCTTGCCTTGTTGATAGAACCGATAATGGCGGGTGACGGTACCATGAGCCGCTTCAGATTCAACAGTTTTACCATCGGGGCAGATCAGAACAGAGGTCATTAGGCCTAGCGAACCGTAGCCCTGAGCAACGGAGTCGGATTGTACGTCACCATCGTAATTTTTGCAGGCCCATACGAATCCACCTACAGATTTCATTGCTTGTGCCACCATGTCGTCGATTAAACGATGTTCATACCAAATACCAGCGGCCTCGTATTTGCTCTTGTAATCCTTTTGGTAAATTTCCTCGAAGATATCTTTGAATCGGCCATCGTATTTCTTCAAGATGGTATTCTTTGTGCTCAGATAGAGTGGCAGCTTGCGTTCCAATGCATATTTAAATGACGAATGGGCAAAATCAATGATTGAGGCATCTGTATTGAACATACCTAGCGCAACACCAGCTCCTTTATATTCGTTGACAACGTGTTGAATTTCCGGTCCACCGTCCTTTGGTTTGAAAACCATTGTGAGTGTACCTGCGCCAGGGACAACAAAATCAGTTGCTTTATATTGATCCGCATGAGCGTGACGACCAATGATGATTGGTTTTGACCATCCTGATACCAGTCGGGGAACATTCTTACAGATAATAGCTTCACGGAAAACTGTTCCACCGAGGATATTACGAATGGTTCCGTTGGGCGACTTCCACATTTTTTTCAATTTGAATTCTTCCACACGTTGTTCGTCGGGGGTGATTGTGGCGCATTTGATACCAACATTATATTTCTTGATGGCTTCCGCGCAATCAATAGTTACTTGATCTTCAGTCTTGTCACGGTTTTCGATTCCCAGATCGTATGTATGCAGTTCAAGATCCAGGAACGGGAGAATCAATTTATTCTTGATATCTTCCCATATGATACGGGTCATTTCATCCCCAAGAATATCAACTACAGCACCAGCTTTTATTTTTGCTGCCATCTGAAAGCAAATTAAAACAAACATTTCGGTTACTACAATGCGAATTTTTTGGTGTTTGCATTGGGTTAATCTATTTGAATATGTTTATTATTAGGTGTACAAGTAATTTTTAAAGGAATTATTGTAGAACGTATTGGGATTATATATTAGACCGTCGGAACGCTATATAACTGTCTCATTTGGGAAGAATGATCACTGTAGTGCATTCGAGTGCATGACATTATGCCGAATCGGGAAAAGGAGTATTTTGCGCTTAGTTTGTAGGAACGTATTGTCAAAAAGACAAGACACTTTTCTGCTTTGATTTGAAAAAAGCAAAGAAAGCTGCGTGCAGCTTAGGGGTCATTCCTTAATGGATTAAGATAGAAGGGATGATAAGTATAGCCGTTTTGAAAACAGAGCAAATAAAACAAAGAACGAAAGGAGAAACCTGCACCCTGCACCCAAGAAATATTAGGCTGAACCACAACTGCTAAACAAGAAAAACTCGCAACAACCGGAAATCCATGACTATGCTCCAGAAGCTTGTAGACTGGAGTCTATTGGAGCCGAAGACAATAGATGACTCACAGACGAACAGACAATGCGCTTTTGCTGAAATGCTGCGTGAACCAAAGTTAATTCCCATGGCTATCTGAATGGCTCGGAGTTCCTAATTTTACGGATGACAAATTCATACTTACTGTGATTAGACCTGTGTTATGATATGGGTGTGAAAGATGGACCCTAATCCAAACATTCACAAATCTATTGAACGCCTCTGAGCGATGGGTCGTAAGGCAGATAATCGGAGCGAAGATCGACGTGGACCGATTGTGAATTCGATAAAACCATGGGCTATATGACATTTTTGACGAGCCCGAAATTCTCAATCATTGTATAACTGCGGAAGCTGCAGCGGGCTGGCCATATGAATCGTATGAACACGAACGGACGAACAACGGGTACCCAAAAAGGTATTTCTTGGGAGAACTGAAGGGCGGAGACAAGTGGAAAAGCCGAGGAAGCGCTGGTGTGACTCTGTGGACGAAGGCAGTTCATCGCTCCTCGGATTTCAAAATTGGAGGATGCGGTCAATGGACCGAAACAAGCGGAGGCGCTTATTGCCAGGAAGCGAAGGCCGAAAGGGCCTGTAGTGCTACGAAGAAGATAAAATTCATACTTGGAGATCAGCATTGTTAACGTAAGACTTGGATTTCAATTTTTCCGACTCAAATTATTAAACGGTAACGTCATGAGGCGATAATCATAAAATTAATTCAACAAAATATCAAAATAAGATGATAACTCATATACTTTTAGTAAAGTAAGACCTGTCAGCCAACATCTTGCGACTGGGCAGTTTGAAAAAAAGGAAAGGTAGGAATACCAGGAGGAATGCACTAGTGCCGATGATGATTTGTAATGAAAGGAAAGAGCGTACGTGCGAAATCATTGAGAGATTGTTTCCCAAGAATAAGCATCGAAACAATTAGAATTAGAACAATTAGACACCAACTATTAGAATGTGAAATTACTTCTTCTTACACGCGTCAACAATATTTATCGACGACTTCAGGACAATGCTATATTGGCCATATCAAAATTGTACATTATAATCTGGAACTATTCCGCTCATACTACAAGAGTGAAGTTCGCAGTGAAGGAACTACTTGACATGAAGCTTGTAGACAGGTTCCGTATGAGCAGAAGTCAAGAGGTTTTTAAGGGTATTTTACTGCATCTGAAGAACTAGGTTGAGGATGAAAAACACAACCATTTTTATATCGAGATATCGGAAAAGTAAAAAATGTCCGTGGATCGAAGATGCTGCCGTGTATTTTATAATTCAGGACATAGGTTATCGCGATTTTGAAACACACCGAAAGCCATAACGGTGATTCCTTCCAAAAACGCTGATGCGGTAACAATGGGTGGTGAGAGATTAATGTAAATATGACTCCAGGTACTGGTTTTAAGCATCACATCATGGTGAAAGGGGTCAACTACACACTTCGCGAGTGATCAAAATTTTTTGGAAAGTTTTGATAGGGAGGTTGTCTTATTCTGTATCTGCTTGTTGCGTTTGATGTCGAACGTCTTGTTTGTAATACGCAGCACTTTTAATGACGAGATTTCGCACTACCACTGCGCATTCTTAGTCTTATACAGTCAATAAAAATTTTCACTTTTTTTCAAATAATTAAATTTTCATAAACATCCTTTGAAACTTACTTTCACACCTAATAAAAATATGTTAATAATACGACCGGAGCGACTTAAACTATATTTTCTTGTCTGCGAATTCGATAAAGGAATATTTTCAAAATTTTGAGAATTTTTAGTATGTAACATGCTGCTTTCAACTCAATACTATAGATAAAAGCATATATTCTTAATGACAAAGCACCACTACAGTGACTACCAAAGCTTTCACACATGCCTTGTAAAAATCAGGAGAAAAAAATAATTGCATGGCTTCCTTGACCATCAATAAAACGTGGAAATTGATATGGATAGAAAACTGTGTCAAGTTGAAAATTCTAGTGCAACGGATTATTAGCTGGTCCAATGCAAAGATCGTGTATTGTACAAGTTGATTGATAACATCAAATCAAGCGTGTCAATTACATACAGAGTTTATCACTGGAAATTCAAATTAGCTTTTAGAAGTGAAAACCACATTTACAGTACACTGATAAGCGTTGTAGTAGTGTAGAAAGTAAACTATATAAAATGCAAATCGACACTTAATTTCTATACTATAAAAACAAATCAGCACAGAATTTTTGAAAAAACTCACTACGCTTGCTGATACGGTGAAATGGCTTTTAGAAATTTCATGACTTAATCCTTGGACGATTTTGGAAAAGAGCACTGGTACAAACCCACTTCGGATAGCCTGCATTGTCAACCGTCTAATTGCCACGATACACTTTGGATATCACTTTGAATTGATTCAGAGCTGAGATTCTCAGGACAAGCGCAATTTAGCAACGTTAACGGAATACAAAAAGGATGCAATGAATTAATCGTTGTGATTCAGCTTAATACAAAAGTAATAAATATTCACTGTAATGTTCGATTAAGTTTTTATAAGGAATAGTTTGAATGGGTGCTAGATTAACACCATGTAGTAGCAGCTCTATGTTATCAATGGCAATCGCTTCTAAGCGTGCAAATAAATTGCAACGTGTTGCATTCATCAGATGCAATTGATATCATTTCGTCATAGTTATGTTAAAAGATTCATTTTGAGACGAGTCATTCGAATATAAGTTGGAGTTTACAGCACAGCTCTTAGTGCTACTGTTTTTATAAAAACACGAGTAAACATTCAATTACGTCAAAAGAAACCATATATTTCGAGCCTGTTTATTGAGCGTCACAATTTTGGACCGAAATAATTGCTGTGTGCTGTGTGTGTGAATGAGTAAACGTGGAAGGCATTCAACGATAAATTCATTGACTATAAATTCCTTACATCTCGAGGGCTTTAATAATGTGTTTCTATTGTTAGTAGTTATGAAGCTAAGTAAATTTCAAGTCATATATATAGTTTTTATTCATGATTTATAGTTAGTTAGAAAGTGAATCTTATAATTAATTATTGTAGAGAGAGAGAGGAAGACAGAGAGAGAGAGAGAGAGAGAGAGGGGGGAGAGGGAGGGAAAGAGAGATTTATATATACAGATCATGATCTTTACATTTGGTATTCAAGGCTTTGGCAGATGCAACAAACATTTTGGCAAGAAATTCCTACGCTATCCTCAATAATTTTCTTTCGTGTCAATGAGATCATACCAAACATTTGAAGAACCACCTTTCTCGCGTATTATTTGACCCTCTTACCTGCAAAGATGCCCCGCCGCCCTTGCCCGAGACTTGGCAGAAACCTCTTCTCGCCACGCAATCTACTCGAATTTATTCCAACCCCTCATATCAACGGAAAAACACTTTTCTGACGCCAATCACATTTCCACTCACCTCTCGAATTTCACTACGGAGAGCATAGTTCCATCATATAAACCACATCAAACCGACCTGAGTTCCCACAGTCGACTTTCCTACACATAACGAAAAAGGTGCCGTTTCATGTCCAAATTAAAAAAAAATCCTGTGGAAAGATCCGTTACATCATTCTAAGAAATACTCCAAGACACTAAAACCCTTCCTATGAAAACTCTTTAACTATTTCCTCTACTACGCATATTTCCTCTAGGATTAGGCATTCTTCTCGATATCCGTATAGCCTTTGACTATATCTGGCAAAATGGTCTCATATGCAAAATGAACACCGTCTACTTTCACCCACACTTTTGCAAACTTCTCGTGCGTTTTCTATTAAACCGTACTTTTCTTGTTAAAGTCAATGGCTGCCACTCACAAATTTAGTAAATTTTTCGGAAAGAATCAAACTAGTCTACTTGGCTTGGTTTTATTCCGTGGTGTGATCTCTCAGCATACTCAGAGCGCTCGATCTTTAGACATTGTGTCAATACATTCCGCCAAGAAGACAAGTAAAAATATTCGCTATGATCTCCCATACAACATTGCGAAAATCCTGAGAATTATTTCCTGGTTACGCATCTACTAGAAACCCTGTCCAAATCTAATTATCACTCTAACCCATGGGGGCGATTTCACCCCAATCAACCCCCAGGTCGTCACTAATCCCTGAACCAACAATAAGCTACCTTAGCTTTTCCCATGAGATGTGTGTGCAATAGTTTTTTCGGGTTCGAATTAAATAATCCATTTTTTAACCACTTATTTAAATATATATAATCAAATAATATATAATCAACATAATTATTATTGACTTGTCGCTAATGTTCTGAAACTTGCTGTATCCCGCTCTTGTAGAAATTTCCCGCTTATTCTCGGAGAAGTTGGGTAGTCTTCTACGAAGATCCTCTTCAGTGTTGTATTCCCTTCCCTGTGGATAATTGTTTAGGGGCCGTAACAAATAAGAATCTGTTGGAGCCACAACGAGAGAATATGGTGGGTGGGGTGAAAGTTACCAACCAATCGGGATGGTTTACTACAGCTGTGCAGTCTCGCATTTTCGTGGAGAAAGATGACTCCGCAACAATTTAATAATGCAGGATTTCCTAATGAGCTTATGGCGCATTACTTATTGAAGCCGCTCCAATTCTGACAGAGTTCAAGTCCGCATGTAACAATCGATTTCGTTCTAGAAGCTTCCAATGAATGATTGCTCGAAAATCTCACCATATAGACAATAAGACCTTCCTTGGATGTAAGCCTATTATTGAAGTGGATGCCGATGGTCGATCTCTTTTCTAAACTGTCCGGCGTTGTTTCACGTTATTTTCTATAACTCACTATTCATATCTAGTAACCATCCGTCGGAGAAATCCTTCATTTATTTGACGAGCAAGATGTGAAACACAGAATGCCATTCTCTCTTTCTTGTATCTTTACGAAAGTGCGTGGCGTGCCCAAGTATTCAACTTTTCCACATATCCTAGCGCATGGGTTCTTCTTTCTATTGTGGCTCTGTGAACCTGAAACCACTCAATCAAGAATTTATGATTTACAGTTACGAAGGAAAACCCTATGGAAAAACATTTCTGTTTGAAATTCTTAAAAAAAAAAAACAAGCCAATTCCCTTCAGGTGCAACCTATTTTTTGTTTTTGTGGTTGTTTTTGGTTTGTAAATGTCTATCATACTTTGTGTTTTTAGGGGTCAAGGGGTTTTCTTGGCTTCCCTCTTAAGCGTTTTTCAAGTTCAAAATCAAATTCACGTATTTTCTGAGTATTTCTCGCCAACAATGGATTCAAATCTGTAATTTGCGAATTTCCTGGAACCACTTGAAAATCGTTTTTAAGTAGCATAATATCTATTCTAGGCGGCTACGTAAAAGAACGCAGCCTACTCAAAGACACGAAGCGATATAGGAGCGTTAGGATGATAGTCACATCGGGTATCACACAGGGCTCCATCGTTGGCCCGGACCTTTGGAACATCTTATATGACAGTGTACTGAGGCTTGGGCTTGTGCTGCCGGATGAGTAACGTTTGATCGGCTACGCGGAAAATATTGTGGCGTTAATCGTAGGACGCACAAGAGAGGAGGATTCCTTATACAATCATTCACTGAAATTGATCGCAACCAAATCGGCATAAATCATATTTTAAATAGAATATGGTTTGGCTATGCATCAATCGACATAGCTTTTTCACAAACGAGTCACTCCAACACATGTCACAGGCTTGGTAGCTATCAAAAGGATCGCAAAAGTAGAAAATGTATCTTAGTGTTTAAATTTATATTTGGCGGAAGTAATATGGTGATTCTTTGTGATGATAATGGAGACTCATTAACAATCGAAATATGTGTCTCATCTAAAATTGTAATTTTTCGACAAAAATTCGAGTTATATTCGATGGCCTCAAGAATCCAATTTGTGAACTCTCGATGTGAAAGGAGGACCTTTGGCTTGAGTCCTTGAGGCTTTTTGCTGCTATTGGAAAAGCGCTAATTATTTGATACGGCAACACTTGTTTCGACTACAGTTATATGTTTTTTAACACTATAACGTCATTCTTGTAGTTTGTTATCATGAAGTGTCAACTAACTATCACCATAGGTGGGCAAAATGACGATCAGTTTGATATGAAAGGGTCTTCTAGTAGGAAGAGAACTTCTAGTTTTGTTGCGTTTTTGTGCTATTTGTGATAATTTATGGGATAATCTGCTAATATGAAACTGTTTATGTTAAAATGACAAACGTCACAAATGACAACTGACGGCAGATGACAAATATTGTAATTCGAAGTTTTAGCAAGTTTTCAAAATTTTATCATGCTGATTCGGAAACCCTCATGAAAATTAATATACAGCATTTAAAAAATTGTCAAACTTGAACAATACAAAGGTGCTGCCTTTATTCGTGCGCGAATGTGTATGGCTTCAAATTTCCAAGTTCTAAGATTCCTAAGAAAACATACATATATATATATATGACATATATTCCCTCTTTTTTGACGAGCTGATCACATTTCAAAGCAATAATATTTTAAATTATCTGGGATTTGTAAAGTTTGTGACAATTATTCAGATGGTAATACAATTAGATGTTATTTGAATGTTTTGTTTTTATTTTTATCATATTATGCAGCCTTTTTTGAATTTTGAATTGTTAAAGATTTTTTTGTTTCCTCTTTTGCGTACAGATTGAATGCAATACAGAAAAACAAATTATATTCATCATAAGGCAATACACTGGGGAAATAATTGAAAACAATCAATAAATGTTCAAAGTGAGTTATCATTATGAAACATCCAGAAGCTGACCTTATTGTTTGATTTATTATCAGAATTGCTGCATGTTTTTTTTTTTGCGTTTATGACGTAATGTTTTCATTTTAACTTAAGGTGATATGAATGTATTATGGACCAGCTAAATATGATTACGTTTAAAGCATTGTGAAATTATTTCAATATTGATTTAACAAAAGGCAGAAGAAAAAAAGTCTTAGACAGTCATGAAAGCATTTTGAATCGGTCAGAATTTAAGGCTTGAAATAACTAAAACTTGATGCAATCTGAATTTTGTTGTTCGCGAACAAATTCTCTAAATTTACGATGAAATTTCCAAAATCCGACGAAATGACCCAGTTGAATTAAATACAAGAAGATTTTCTGTTAAAATTGAGCTTGATCTGTTTGGAAATTCAATAGGTTTTGAAACATGTACCAAATTGAAAGAAATTGGTTTATTCCTGCTGGACTTGACACGTTTTAAATCCTGCGTGCAGGCAGCAATTGGTTTATTTGTGCAAGCCCTGATATCGTTTCAAATCACACTTTGCAAATCAAGTCTGACGTCAAAAATTTATTCAAATCTATACTAACGAAATAAATTTAATAAAATTGTTCATCTTATCAAGATGAATTTGACCAGATAGATTGCAACAAATAAACTGGATTAGATGGACTCATGCCATCGGAGCGACCAAGATCATATGCATCAGAATACATATTACGCTAGATAATAGAGCACAAATATTCTAAATTTCATAGAGATAAGACCAAGACATCTTACGACTACTCAATGATAATGCAAAGATGAGTACATTTTGCCATACAAAAAAAAAACTACACAAATTGTTATTACTTTTTGTGGAATATACGAAGTTAGATAAGATTTTCAAGCATTTGAATCGAAGGTCGTAACATAATTACGTAACATTCATTTGTGACGACGAAAAAAATGGATGGTGTGATTAATTTTTTGCCGTATATAGGGGGGAAAATGTTTTATTTTTGGATCAGTTTAACAGGCTTGGGGCTTAGTTATTAAATTGAGTAATCATGGTGAGTAAATTGATTTCGAGCGTAATTCAGAATGGATTGTACGTTGGTGTGCACGGTCTTCGTCATGAGAAGTATGTGATGATCTTTGCTTTTTAGTGTACTCTTTAAATAAATATTTCTCTGGTGGTGTAACATATAGTGTGTCAGCTGATCAACAAAGTCAAATCACGCAATAACACCAGCCCCTCATCGAGCCACCTGATTTCTGCAGGCAATCTCTATGCGTCAATATAGTTGGCCCCAGGACTGACCTTATTGCTTCATTGCTTTCCGATACCGGACCAGGATGTTACCAGACGTGACTGGAAGCAGACTGGAACCAGACGACTGGACTGGAAGCGGACGACTGAACCAGAAGACTGGGGCCAGATAACATTGCGAGCACGAAGCAAAAAGTGATTAATTGGACAACAAGATCGATTAATTGGACAACAAGATTTGTGGTGATCATCGTCTGATCATGACGGCATTGTATCACTGCTATGTTGGGTGCGCAAACTTAGTATTATAATAGTTGGAGACCTAAATGAAAAAGAATTTTAAAGCCAAAGCATACGTTGACGATTCCGTCGTTATCATCAGCGGCAGGTTCTCGTAATAAAAAGGCTTTGGCACAGGCTACTTTTTGCAGAATCATTGCCGAAAAAATTGACCTTACAATGGTTCACACAAAGCGCCAAAACCCAGAAACATTTTGAATCCTGACTGTTGATGGAAAATACATAAATTGGGTAAGCAAGGAAAACACGTGAGAGTAATTTCGGACAATAGCTTAACATGGAGTTCACACATAGAAGTCAAACGGAGAGGTACAGCTGTGCGCTGCACAACGAAAACCCTGATTTGAAAAACTTGAGGCATAAAGCTAAAACCGCCGCTTGGTTATCGGCAACAGTAATGAGACCAATAACCACTTACGAAGCATTGATATTGTATTATATAACACAAAATTCCATCGCATGGGCTGCTTTGAAATGTTATGCGCCACTAGGATTACGTGCAATGAAGATAATGCTCAACTTCATGTTATTCGATAAATTTATTCTTAGAGATATTGTTTCTTAACATCAGATTAAAGTACCTATTTGGATTTAACCACCCTCAAAACTTTGCATATTGAAACGGATAGAGAGAATGATTCCGTGAAGTAAAAGGGAGCTGAATGGGATTCAATCGATAGTGATAGGAAAGAACCCATACAGGATTAACTTAAATTAAGTCTAGGAGTTTTTGGTAGATCAATTTATCCATTTCCACTTACAACATTGTAAATGATTTATACCCTTGCTAAGCTAACTCAGCGAAGACTCATGGGTGCGGAAGTTTTGGTCAAATTTATCGAATACCTCGAAACTGAATTTATATTTAGAAAGGAAGGTGGAAAGTTCAAGCTGAGAGCAACAATAATAATAAGTAAAAATAACTAGACGACATCCACATAGCTGGTAGTGCCAATCGATGCGTCCCAGCCTGTGAGATGGCACCTGACGAGAAGCGTCAGGGACGTGTGTTCGAAACCAGCTTGAGCTCTTTCCATCGTTCTTTATAAATGAAGTGTTAATATTTATCTGTGCAGTATAAAGCGTATATAAATGTGTTACTAAGAATAACAAGTTTTCTTTTCATGAAATCGGTAAAATGAAGAAAGTTTCTCCTTAAACGTTTGAGAGTCCATTGTAAACTGCCAGTTATTAAACGGAAGAATGCCGGCTGGAAATGGAGTACAACGACTTGAGCAGCATAATATAGGAAGCCTGTGGATACAGTTTTTCGTGCGTTTCAAATTTTCATCAGGATCAGGTAGCTGTGGGAATACTTAATTCGCGGCTGTTCATCATGAGTCGATTTAGGAAGCGAACAGCTAAGATACCTAAATTTACGGCAAAAGTGTGCAACGCTAGATTGGGATTTGCAAAAACTCTTTAAAACTATTGCGTTGACGATTTTTGTTTTTTTTTTGATTACACAATCGGTTAGCAAATTTCTGCTGTTTCCCTCGCAAAATTTTCAAAATATTAATTTTTTTTACTATCTTCGACATTGTCAATATCCTTCTATACTACTGTGTTCAAAAAGTGATGTGAATTTTACTATAAAGTAAAATATCCTCACTTATCCAAATTAACTTCATCTTCTGAAAATTAATTCTTCATCGAAGCATGGCAGAGTAATGCGCTAATGCCAACTTTTTTTTTCATTTTCGAAGTATGCACAAATTCATTTCCCGATTTAGCCTTAAAAACGCTTTAAGTATAATTTTTTGAAACAAGACTGGTCTTTCCATGTATCCGCTCATTTCTTGGAAAAGGCTTGACGCAAGCAGTGCAGGCACTTTGCATAGGGCAGTGATCAGTGTTTTCAACCTCTCTGTAACAAATGCCCAGTTCGGATGCCGCTGGTAACAGTGATATTTGAATTTGACTTTTTGGTGTCAGTGTATCAGCTGAACCGTCATAAGTTCGCTCGGGGAAATTATAAAAGTGAAACGTGATTCTGACCAGATCCTCTTCTCTTTTACACATCACGCAAGTACTGCAGTGTGTTGTTGTGCCACGACAACAAACATCGAATAACACTCAAATGACATTCAGTACTGAGTGTGCACAGCACCATAGCCAATACAACCCTACGAGTCAGTCATTTGGAAGAGAAGAAAAAAAAAACAAGACTTTGAACGAATTATGGGTGATCGTTTTGCCACGTCTTTCGTACGATATTCACTGGATGGTTTCCGGACCGTAAGCCTAGATCCAAGCCTAATCTGTAATAATTCCTTTATAAGTCTAATCTGTATCTGTCATTCCAAGTCTAATCTGTATGAATGCCTTCATGAACCTCTACATAGGTAGAAATCATATCGCTTGTCAAACTTTAAGGCATAGTTCTTTTTCGAAGATATTGTGTTTTTGGCACCAAACAAAAGTGACTCTTCCGAGGCCTAGGTAATCCTTCACCATTTTTTGAACCATGTTGTTAAGTTTTCAAATTGTCAAAAGTTTGAAAAGTTTTTGGCCGGACATAGCGACGGCGCCACAATTCAAAATCCATATGCTTTTTGTCGAGTAACAACCGCAACTTAGATCCTGCCTAAAGTTCATGACATTTGCAAGTTAGAGCTCTCAAAGTGACATTATCTCTGAGTTTTTGTAAGCAATGCAAAAAAATGAATTACGTTTACTGGTAAAACATTGTTCTTTGATGGGAAAAAGTACGGTGCAAACAGAGGCATGGCATGATAAATGTTATATATATACCCCACCATATTTAACCATTAAATATTGGTTTGCTGAATTTCGTCGTGACCGTACGGGCGCCAGTCATGCCTCGCGATCAGGAATATCAAATGACATTGCAATTTCGAAAAAAATCAAAAAAGTCACGAATCTTGTGTTGAATAATCGTAAAATTAAGATGAATGGGATAGCTCACATCATAGATGGATTGTGTTGGCCGCGTTATTCATAAATATGCGAAAGTGATGGGTGCCGCCTTTCCGAAAAATTTACCGGAAAGGACAACGTGTTTGTCTCTTAAAGCAAAACTTGGAGCCACTTCCCCAAAATAAAACGGAGTTTTCGAAACAATTTGAGACAATGGATGAAACACTTCATTACTATACGCCTGAGTCCAATTGGCAGTCGGCGGTATGGTAATTCCTTGGTGAAAGTCGTAGGAAGCGCCCGGAGATATAACAATCAGTTGGCAAGTTTGGGAATGCACATGGTATAATCTTCATAGACTATCTTCAATATGTAAAAACAATTATCATAAAATATAATTGTGCAGCTTGGGATCAATTTAACAACGCAATCTAAAGTCTGAATGACCTTCTCTAGGAAGAAAAACAATCTTGTATCACCAATACAACGCTGTGGCTCATTCTGGAAGGACTCAAAAAATTCTGTGGCTCGAAAAAATTGAAGGAATCACGTTACGAAGTGGTTGTACATCCACAGTATTTGTCTGAGTTAGTCCCAGGCGAATATTGCCAGTTTCAACGGTTGAACAATTTGCTCACCGGGAACCGGTTTCAAATGAAGAGCTCTAGTATGAAATAAATGCCTATTTTGACGAACTTGACGTGGACCACTATAAGAAAGGCATCGAAATGTTGAAAAATCGCTACATTTATGGTGTGCATTACTCTTGATGGTGATTATGTCGAAGATTACAATCATTTTTGTTTTGACTATTCTGACATTTTTGTTCTGATTGAATAGACTAATAACTATTTATCCCATTTAGGAAGCTATCAATATGTTCTCCACTTTCTTCGATGTTTTCGTGCCATTATTTATTACTTAATTGCGACAAAGGTCTTTTGTCATATTCTTAAAGTCCACCGTCATCGATTTTCATGTCATATTGTAAATGCCTTTGATGGAAATGTTGTGATGCCTTTGAAGATGTCCTGAGTGCGCCATGAGGGCAACGTAGAATTCATATGGTGGAATGAAGTCAAACTTAGAGAGGAAGTTCGTCAGTTCCACAATTTGTCAAAGCGTGACAACGAGTGGAGGCAAATACTACCGAATTCTAACTCACAATGGGAAAAACAATCCGAAGAGCGGGAAGGCATAAATTCAGGTGGTTTTGCGAGAATGTCAAATGAATATCTGTTGTAGCTGGACTACAATATGTCGCCATGGTTAAGCAGTGAAATGATATGTAACTGCCAATAGAAACTAAATTTTCCTGTAGCGTTGTATATAATTAAGGCATGTACTAAGGACGTAGTCCAAGAAAGGAGACTGAACAGCTCAAAATAGAAGATGGGGCGACCACATGTACAGGGAAATGCATACGAATTCGGGACTGATGTCGCTAACAGTCGCATCAACACAAAAAATAGTTAAATACTAACCTTAACATTTGAGGACTGCAGTAATATGGTGACCACATTTTGAACAAAGTGGTAATACGAAGTTTTTCGAGTAGCGTGAAACTTCGCTCATTTGAAGAGAGGTTTGCAAGGAGTGAGAGGAGAGTGTAGCGTTTGATGGAACATATTTAATAAGTTTCTAAGTTGAATACACTATAAGATTATAAACGAAAGAACTTCTGCAGAAACACAGATGGAAGTAGCGCATATTTTGGTGTGTGTAATTAAGTCAGATGAGCATGTATAACTTTCTATTTGTAACTATTTCGCAAATGAATTCCAAAGACATTGTCGAAGAAGAATTGGTGAATTATTGATATTTGAATTTTCTGAAGATTTACAGAGTATATCTTTCTTTTGATAATAAACTAATAAGCTGATA
This sequence comes from Stratiomys singularior, assembly GCA_954870665.1. NCBI lineage: Eukaryota > Metazoa > Arthropoda > Insecta > Diptera > Stratiomyidae > Stratiomys > Stratiomys singularior. Next base: position 22,668,707 of record OX940880.1, read on the forward strand.
TTTTGCCTCCTGAAAATCTTACACTTTTTGCAATTGTCTTACATTTTGAGATTTTGGCGGTTGGGTCCTTTATCATTATGACTGGATTATGTGGACAAATGACTGAATTACATCTATGGATTATATAAGCAGAGTGCTATGTGCAAACTGAGACGTTTGATGCGTTGATTTACACTTAAGGATATCCAGTTTAGCTATGGGAGGCAAACATGAATATTTCGGATGAAATACTGTAGGGAAGGTGTCACCAGTTTGCCACGAACATTCCCGCATTTTCGCTTTTGTTGTAATTAATGCAAATGCATGCTTAGCATATGCGAATAACATTCTCAAACCACAGAACGGGTCGAAAGGTTATCACCAATCGAAGCAACATTTTTTAATAGATTGGGGTTTTGAGTTTGAGTTTGTCTGCATGGGTGACGTGTAACTCGCAATCAGGCAAGACGTTCAGGAGATTCTCAGGGCGGTTTTGTACGCGTCATTGTAGAACTCCACGATTGAACGCGGAACGTCAGGTGAGCACGCAGTACACGGTACATATGAAAGAATTTGATGTAGATTGAACTTTGCCCGAACCAATTAAGACGGACAAAGCTGCTGAGACCTGCTGAGAAATTGGGCCTTGGGGCCTACACCCAGCATTCACCTCTTTCCATTACTACATTAACTTGTCAACTTTTGATCCCTCAAGTCTGTCAATCGCTTCAATCCAAATCGTGTACGCAAATCCGGAAATAGATAAATTGGCAAGTGTTAGCGAGCATTCTAGCATCGCTAGAGTTTCACAATTGATTTGCAAGTCATGTTTTCTCTTATCATATGTGGGCTGAATTCTCACGATATGAGCAAATATTTGAAATTGCATGGAGCTTACCTTGTTGTTTCAGTGAAAGTGTGATGTAACTATGTTGAAGAAGGCTTCGTTCAAATCTTTTTGATTTCTTAATCGAATGAGACAATTAAACGCGTCGTCGCAGAAAAGGTTTTCACTTCTTACACCATTCGCCAACAAACAGACTACAACCCACTCGTCACTGAGCACAAACTGAAACTAGTGGACAAACGTCAGAAGCCGGACGGAATGAAACCCAATGATATGAAACATGCAAATGGTGTGAATTGTAAATGCGATGAAATACTTGAAAATGGAATTCGAAAAGCTTTTCCAGAAAGCGCTCAAAGGATGCAGATAATTGAGTCAGACTTTTTTTCACTCAACGAAATGTTTCTACCGTTTGCCTTTATATGTGACGTAGACCATTAAATTTAACATATGAGCTGCCTAGTGCGAATAATATTGAAGTTATCTAGGGTTTATATTTTGCTAAACAGCGTCTAGTTGACCTTCTTATAAATGTTTTCTAAGTCAATGATTTTGCCTTTTCTTGTGGTTTTGTATTAGTTTTGCAAATTTCGAAAGCATAAAGTAATACTTTTTAATGAAACTAGACATGAGCCGTGATGTTTACCGCCTTCTTATGATAAATTCCATAGCAGCATTAAGGGATAAGTAACGAAACCCTATTCCTAGAGTTGTTCGTTGTTCAGACTCTGCATTCGGTACGTGAAGGAAAACTGGCCTCGATATAATGAAGAGAATTTAATTCGAGGGATATTGCAATTGGTGTAGATGACTTCATGTGAAAAAAGCTTCCGGACTATGGTTAGCAAACACTGTGCACATCTTTTCTATATTGATGAGAAGATGTGATATAATCAAGGTAAGTTTTAATTTCCTGAATTTGTTCGCAAATGATTAAAATGCTTAAATAATGCACTTGTCCAAACTAGGTCATTTCCTCAATGAGTACGTCATTTTTGCTATACCAGTGAAATTATGTTCTCATAACCCTATCATCGGATACCATTTGATCAAAACAATCTACTCCGGGCTTCAGTTCTGTTTTATCCTTTAGCACGTTGGATATGTAGAAGACCCATCCATTTCAGAAAAGGATAGAAAACGAGGAAGGCAGCAACCTACTCCCGAAATATATAAATAGTAAAAACAAGATAAAATATTTTCTTCATTGAAACAACAAAAACAAAAGCATATCAATACTGAAAACGCTAAACATGGGAGAGTATTCAGATCATCACGTTTTACAATAAACAATCTATTCATCTCGTTCAACTATTGAAACTGTTTGCATATTTCTTTTATGTTACAAAAAATTTACGACCGATTCGGATCGCTTCCAGCTGTACTCGCACTTTTATTTTTGTAACGAGTTCTTCTAGATTACCTTTGCGAACAAATCGTACAGTACCTAAACACATGTTAAGTGCGCCGTTAATTCATTAATCACGGATGAACTGAGTTGTAGACGTTTTCCATTGTTAAAATTGGCAGATATCTAGAAAATTATGAGTTAGAGAAAGTACAAGCGGAGTACTGTGATTGCGAATGTTTGACAGCATTTCCGATCTAATACTATTAATTTTCATCCGGAGAATTGTGCACAAAGATTCATATGTTTCAAAAAATTTGACGGGAAATTTTGTTTGTTTTTGATACATTGGCAATAGGAAAAATGATTAAGAGATTTTGGTAGAAACATCTATTTATCATCTTTCAAATATACATATATGCACAATTTTTCATATTTTTCACATGCCTTGAAATTGCAAGGCAAAACAGTTGGATCTAACGCTACGTACAAATTTCGAGTTGATGATATTGGAAAAGTGAAGATATCTTTACGATTTTTGAAAATAGTTTAGGTATCCATAAGCTTCCATAACAACATACACCATAAAAACAGTTTTCATTCCGATAGTGTTCGGTGATGTGCATAATTTTCAGATTCTTTGCGATTTATATGCTTCAAATTGTCAAAAATGGAATCATTTATTTCAAATTATTTTAACAGAATAATGGTGTCTTGAATCAAAATATATCAATGTTCAACAGAATTCAAAGTCAATCCAAAAGAGAACAATAAATCAAGTAGCTTGCATCGAGTTCTTAATTTATCAGAAAGTTTCAAGCCATCGATGTTTCATTGGTGCAAGTTTCGTTGTTTAACTTACTCCTCTTTCAACTCCTGCCTGAATATTATAATCTTCAGTATCTTCGCTTATAGATTGCACATTAATGAATGTATCATAAGCTGAAGCTATACCTTTAAATTCTTTACAATCAGACAACACATTTTTTTATAAGGTTTTTTGTCAAAAGCCTTTTAAAGTTTCGGCTAAGCAATCCCGCAGTCATCTTAGTTTGGCTCCAAATGTATATTATTATTTTGAAAAATAAGTTTCGCGTTCGAGCCTGTGGAAAAATGATTTTTGACTACCAAGATTACATAAATTGCATTATAATAATTTATGGAAATTGGATCTGTGTCTACGACTCAAAAACAGTGAACGGAGATCGAGAAAGCTATGAAATACTTACTATCTTGGTATAGAATTTAATATAGGTGATGACAATTTTCTCATAGCGCAGTACTGGTTCTCATAGCGCAGTACTTTTGTATTCATTTCGACCAGCCAATTCTATTATCAAGGGAGAAATATTATGTGAACGTCCTTTTGTGATATTTTCAATAGGTTGATTTTTGTCTATTGCAGTATGTTTTGCAAAAACAGGCCAATAAAAAAGCAAAAAACTGGATTTAATTTTTTACATTAGCTAGTTACGAATAAACTTTTTTACGGTTATATGAACAAGAAACCAATTATTGTTATGATCTGTTACAACATAAATTCTTTTTGTGCAACTGTAACACAATTTTGGTCCCTTCTCATATAAGATTTCGCGATATTCTCTTTATAGTCAACGTATGCCACCAAGTTTTGGCTTGTGTGTTTCACTTTTTATATCAACTAGTTTCTGACAAGATTAGGCGCTGTTCCTTTCAATTCTTTGCAGGCAAAAGTGTGCGACAGATGTCATATACTTGTCTTACACCTAGAAAAAATACGTGAAGGATTGTTACCCATAAATACCAGGTAAGAACGATATCATAAAAGCTAGGCCACGGATTATGATCAGAAATCAATCGTGCAATCTTTTTTATTTTTGTATCGCATTGTTACGAACAGCGCCTCTCCTTTCCAGCGTTGTTTCTCTTCCCTAGTAACCACCTCGCTGCCGTTTCAATTTCTGTGAAGGTAGGCATTTCTGCACTTTCTAGCAAAAATAGTAACGAGAGTAGTCCCCGTCTGACTTAGCGACCAGTTCAAACCATAGTAGTACTTCATTAGAAATACTCGACGGGTTAGGACGAAAGATATACAACTGGCTGATACCTGGTGTTTCCACAAGGATTTGGCTACATCACTCAGAATCCCTATCTAATAATTTGATACTTGGATACAATTTTTCAGTTTTTCCAACATATGCACATCAGTTGCGAGTATCTTGAAGGTGAAAAAAGTTTACGGGATAATCCATTACCTGGATTCATCAGGATATCGTAATGGTAAGCATCTATGTTGGAGATTGTCCGAGCAGATCTTCGTTCATTGCCCTGCAAAATACATTAAATTGTAGAATACTCATTGCTTTCTTCTGTAAACAAACCATCGAATTTTAAAAGTCCCTTTTTCACTAACAGTGTCTTTACTTCCTCCTTTGTTAAGGACCTTCTTTTATTCCTGCCATTTTGTTTGGTTAAACTCACTTTCGACTACATATTCAACAGAAATCATTATTTCACCTACCTTTTATCTCCAGCAGATCCGTAACGCACTCAATGTACCTTATTCCGAAAAGCACCATAGGCTCTAGGAAGGCTAAAATTGCACTTTTCTTAAAGGTTTTAATTCTGCGGTTCTTTGCTCTCCTGTTGATCAATACGACCAGCATTGCTTGTCCAATAAATTTTGCGTGGGAAAATACGGGACGTTTAATCAATTTCTGACATTGCAGCAGCATCTTGACTACTTAAGCTTTTGTCATCTAATACTCCTTATTAACGGAGCTTGATCTAATGATGCTTCGACCTTGTCCTCCCTGGGGTTTTTATCAATTTTTTGTTTATTTTGTGTACTTTGAATGAGCTGCAGCTCGGCTTGATGCCGGTAGAAGCTGTTGGTTAGATTAATTCCGAAACAAAAGTCAAAGTCAAAGTCAAAAGCGCTTTATTTAATATTCATCGTTATAAATTTTTCAAGAATATAAAGCTGATTCTAAACAATAAAAATACGAAAAAACTTAAAATGGCTCTCTAAATTTAAACCTTATCATTTACTAATGAAAATAACAAAATAACAATATCAAATGCAATTTAATTAAAATTATTACTTATTTTAATATTCAATTGGAAAAAGGAGACAAGACCAACCAACAATATTCAAATCAATTATAATGTTTACACAACAATTATCTTTTATTCTACGACTTATACATTATAACCTAATTCTAATTAAAATAATTTATTTTCTACTATTATACTAATTCCTAAACAGAGAGCCTGACCTGTTGCATCTTTTATGCTGTGACCCTCTTATGTTTGTAGCAAACTATTCGGGTAAATAAGCCTTCTGACTCCAGGATTCCATGTTTAACCTTATTTTCGTTTGTGCAATATAAGTGGCAATGATGGTAATCACCTACGAAAACGTCATCTAAGTACTCATGGTGAAAAGAATATAGAAGTTCTTTGAGAAAATGTTGTAACATCAAAAATATGTATTTTTTCGCGCGGAGTAAAAAACAACGATAATCTTCCTTTCATTGGGTTTTCCAAAATCAATCCTGTTTTTTCATCTATGTCATCTGTCATTAAGAGAGAGTGGTGCAAGAAATTGAACTGAAAAACCATTGGTAATGCGAGTAGTATGAAACGAACTTAACTGATTCCGAAATTTATCCAAAAATCATTTTTTCAGATGAAGTGCATTTTGGATAAATGGTTTTCAAGAATTTGTTCCAATGTTTTCTAGGCATGCAAGCCGATAATTCCTTTTTGAAAAAATAAAGGTATTCCTTGCGACATTTATTTCCATCAAGACGAAGTAACTTGCCGTGCAGTAAATTTTAAGGCTGTTGTCAATACACACAAGCTGAATGATAAAATTGTCTCAAAATTAACAAAGTAATTGTTTGAAACGTTTCCACATTTCCTAACTAACGTTTTATCACTTTGCATTATTGATGTAACATTGGATTTCTGCTGCAGATAATGCTTCCTCAGCAATAAAAATTGTTTAAATTGAGATTTTCATGAAAATTTGCCAGTCAATAAAACATTTTTTGATTGAAAAACTCGTTAATTCATTTTCTACATGATACCGAGGTTCTCATTGGAGAAAATACTCTACATCATTGCAGGGTTAATATCTAAATTTGAATCGCGAAGAAAATATAGAAACTGTTGGAATTCCGAGCTTTTGGTGTGCGTCTTCGCTTTAGAGTACTTTTATAGATTCTGCTAAGGCACTGTAAAATGTTATCGTAATTTACAAACAACATAGCAGTAAGATTCATTAAAATGTAGTTCGCGAAATATTTTTAATTCGTTCTTCAGAGTGAATTCGTTTTAATTCTAAACTGGTTGTCGTTAAAAATTTAATAACTGATAATTTGTCAAAATACCTTAAAAACTAATTGATTCGATTCACGTTTTTGGATTTTGGAATACAATAAAAATAGGTTCAAGTCCCTGACATGTTTTTGGGAGGATGTAAGAGCCTTTGTTGCCATTGTAAAAATGAAGCTGTTACGTTTTCAATCTCGATAAACAATTATCGCTATACTATGTAAGCTATGAATATAAATCGATACTTCGAGCAAACTGAAAATTATCCTCGGCAATGACTGCCATAGTTTATTGGGCGGGTATTCATAATGAAAAAGTTGTTCATCACATTTGCCTGCAAAGTGAAACGTAGATACTATAAAAGAGAAGAATACTAGGAATACTAACTTTGGAGGACAAACGGATGGTTGGCGAAACTAACCAGATGGGAAACCTTCCAGAGCTAACGAACAATTATTATCAAACCTTATTAGATAATCAGAGGACGGCTTTGATTAATGTGGACGGAACTGCAAAGCCAGTAATAAATACGTGGATTCCCGATTAGGTCAACTAATGAAAAATGAATAGTAGCGCAGGATATCATTTCAAGAGGGAGTGAAATCATCAAATCTCAACCAATTAGACAGAAATCATCTCTCATCACTAGGGAACCGAAACCGAAATTCAGTTCTGCTTCTACTCGAGAGTTAACCGTGGCTACACACAAGTGAATCACTTCCAGGTGTTCTAATCGGAAGTATTGTCAATTACGGCAGTCAAAGAAATGTCAGTGTGGAACCTCAACGGCAAGTTATACATTATCTCGGGTGTCAACTCAAGTTGTCACACAGCTGAAAGCTGAAAATGAATAATAATAAAACTAACTTGGTCCTTCGGGCACAGAAGTGCGAGAAATTACAGAAAAGAGCAGGTGAACTATCCTGATCAGATATCCCGTTAGCTAGCCAAAATGCAGCGTAAGTGTTAACCATCAAAGTGCTATTAGCAACAGGTGGGAAAGCGATAGAGGCGGCTGAGAAATGAAACAAATCTGATGAAACCAATTGTGAAGACGAGTTCCCTGGCCACATCTGAACAAAACGAATAACCTAAGATCTTGCTGCGTCCTGGACGAAATGAGTACATAAACAGTGCAAAATAGACCTGGAATTACGGAAAATCGTTTCAAATCAAATTAATAAAAATTGATAATGTTTTGGTATCTCTTTACAACAATCATCGAAGTAGAAAGGAGATCGCTGCATCACCACCTGCCGTGCATTTTAGATTTTTCAATGCTTATATCTAGGATCGTATCTTAATCCTTACCTTTTGCGTACATAATCACCAAATAGTAGTAAATATGATGTTTTTTTTGGTTTATATCCCTCAGAAAGGTGAGTAGGAAATTCAATTCAGTTCAACTGCATTTTTGAGTGCATTTGGCCATGCGTTAATGACTTAGGTCGATAATAATAGCCAGCAAGTATTTGTCATCATGCTACTTTCAGCCAGTTTTAGATACTTTCACAAAACTGAACCACTTCTCGCATTTTACTTTCCCATTCATGATTATTATCGCAAAAGTGCAACAAGCAATCAAACAAAACCTCAATGTAGTTCATGCAATTTACACGCGCCATCAATTAAAATCTCTGGAAAAGATTCCAGATTTGAATTGGAAACAAGTTCTAAAAAGTTCAAGCCTAGCAGCCTGCTGGACTTGCCTGGCCAACCTAAATTGTTCACGCGTAACTGGCTTAAGCCGTAAAAAATTGGTAGCATGAGTCGAATAATAACAACATTTTAACGAAAAATATAATTTCACTACACAACCAAAAAAAAAAGCAAATAATTATTTGAAGGTTTTGGCAAGTGGATTATTGCCTGGGAATGCTCTAAATTGCAAAAGAATTGGCTGCTTGTTTATTGTTGTTAACTATTATACTTCACAGTTCGAAGAAGTCCAGTGAACGCCTGATTGACTCCCAGACCTGCCCAGCTTGGTAGCTCAGGCTCTAATCAGGCTCAGAATTTCAGCTGATGAAGCGATAACAACAGGCAACTACGAATGTAGGTTAGAACGATTTGCTCGATGGTTATTGTTCAAATTTTTGATTACGAATTTGTATTAGTTGGATAGAATAATTAAAAATGAAAGAAAAAACTAAATGAAAGCAAAACAGAATCCGAATTGGTATGGGTCTACGCCAGAAGAAAGTTTCCGGATATGCTTTGATATATTAGTAAACGGAATTAGATTCAATGAAGATTGTTCGGTCTGGTTGTTAATACATAGCAATGCTGAAGAATTTTCAACAGATATTCAGGGACTTCAAAGTGGTATCTTACGGTGCGGTAAACTTAAAATATTGATTTATAGAATTTTTCTGGATTTTTCGCTGTTAAGGTTATATATTTCTCCACTCCACATTTTAGTGCTTTCGCTAACAGGCCAATCAAATACCAGGTTATCAAGTGAGGTCCAGGCCAACGGAGTTCTAATGCGGAGAACTTTGGTTGTCTTAAAAAGATCGAACCCAAATCATCGCGGTTATTTTTGGAAGGTAATAGGGGTGAGGTCATAAACAGTACAAGATACTGGGCCCTTCCACTTCTGAACGCAGCTTGAATGTCTGTTAAAGTCCAACTTACTTAAGGAAGGTATTCAGACAACAGTATCCTTTTCCAACTTGAACTCGTAAACTCAACCGTTGTCCATTGTAGCTTTTCGTTATTCATATCTCTGTTGACTATTCTTTGAATTACAGAAGGCTTCGGCTTCTTGTTGCTTTTTTTGGATTGACATCTTCTGGGTACTAATTAACCATTACGAAAAGCGCAATATTATTCAAGATATATCATAAGACTTGGCTAAATGAAGACGTCTTTAATGCGCAGAGCTGTTCTAAACAACATTTGAGATATTTGTTATAGTTCTCATTTCACAAAATTCTCAAACTTGATCAAAAAGAAAGGATTCTTCCTTTTAATTTAGTGAATTATTTTATTTTCAACTTCAGGCTTCTAAGTTACTGAAGGAGACTGAACGATTACGGTCGAAAGTTGATTTCGGAAATCAAAAAAAAAAAAAAAAACGCAAAATTAAAAGGAGGATTTAATTTTTTATTTTTTAGGTCATATTCAAAGATTAAATAATGAATTTTGCTATGACCATAAAATATTATAAAAGGTGTGTTTTATAGAGGTATCGAATTTTAAGTCGGCAACACTTTTGAATGCTGTGTATGATGTGAAAGCTGTTATGAGTTTTATGGTTAAGTTACTTTTCAATTTATCATTAATGGGCTGACGCCTGAGCAACGTCTGCAAATTGCTCGTCTGTTCAGGAAACTCATTGCACACTCCATCAATTTTAAGACCGACGTAATCGTCTATCAGAACAATAGTTAGATCAACAATGGATCGATTTCATATCAAGTTTACTCTCACTGTAAATACGCATCCATCCAGACGTCGTACAATGTGTAATGAAGAAACCAAAGTAGCTGTAGAGCTTAGTATCGATAAAAACCCAACTGAGTCGATTCGATATAGTGCTCAACAGTTAAAACTGTAGCCATCCACATTATGGAAAGTTTTAAGGAAGAACCATGGTTTTAAGGAAGAAAATCCAACTCGTGCAAGAATTGAAGTCTAATGACCGCCGGACATGGCGTAGATTCGGTGTATTTTGAATTTCATAAACAACTTTGTTTCGCTGATTTCTGAAATTTTGTACACATTTCTGGTTGAATGGCTATGTCAATAAACAAGACTGCCGTGTTCGGAGTGATAAGTAACCACAGAAGGTTGTCCAATCACCGTTACATACGGGGAAATTCACTGTTTGATGAGGTTTATGGGCCGGTGGGATCCTTAGTTAATTTGTACACCGCTATAGGGCAATGATCAATAACTTTCCGGTTCCGAAATTGACTCGCTGTACTATAGGCGGCATTTGATTTCATCAGGATGGGGCGATATGCAATACAGTTCGTGCGACCACGGAGTTATTGAAAGAACCATTTGATAAGCGTATAATTTCTCGTTTTAACTTGTGAATTGGTTTGCAAGATCATGCAAACGCTAGACTACTTCTTGTGGGGATACGTCAAATCACTCGTCCAAGCAGAGAAGGCCGAGACGCTTGACCATTTGAAGGACAACTTTCACCGTGTTATCGATGAGATACGGTCCCTATTATTAGAGAATTTGGTTAGAGTAGTCGAAAATTTGACCTCTCGTTTCTACTAGCCCTGCATCAGTCGTGAAACTCACACGCCCAAAATTATACTTTAGTAAAAATGGCAAAAAGTACCTTTCCAATAAAACCAATTTCATGGCTAGGCAAACAATTTATCCGTATTTTATTTGGTATTCAGTCCTATATCTCTTAAAAAACACCTTTTATTTTCTATCCAGTAATCAATATCGTGCCCTAGTTTGGGGTCTTCCTTGTTACTTTGTTAATTTCACAAGAACATGGACATCTAACTTGGAGCTTTTAGGGCTATCTCTAGGTGAGATTTTTCTGGTCATCTCTGAATGAGATCTAGATATTTTTTTAAAAATAACTGATATGAGGTAAAAGCACCTTTTTTTCCTAACAAGAACATGTTTTCTAACAAACAGCAACTGCTTGATGAGATAAGATGCTGTATTGGCTGTTGTTATACTATCATGGTCTGGAAATCTGTCTATCTATCTAAGATGTTGCTTTAATTGATGGTCTAGAATGACATATGATTTTTCGTGGCTGGGTGTACTGGTCGCTTAAGGTGGAAAGTTAGTTGAGCTTGCGCGTCTCATCTTCTTCACATATCCAAAGAACCCTTTTGACTACTATTGGGGCAGATTTCTATACAGGTAACGAAAGTACTTTTTGTGGATCTGTTTTGGAGTGGAAAATTATATTGAGAGTATCTCCTTGACTAAGCACAATCTCACAATTTCTTTAAACAAAAGTTGAAATTCGTTAACTGCTGCCCCTCATAACTTCGCAATGAGGTACTGGTAGACATTGAGGATCTGTAACTTTAAAACTGGTAAAAATTGAATATAGTATTCCGGGCACTGTCAGGGATAACACCACCCTTACGTATCGTTAGTCGCTATGATAATTCCCAAAGGGCCGTAAGCTATTAAGCTGGCCCATCCATATAAATGACGGCTGTCGTCTTACTCGTACCGAATATACCTGCAGAGTTGAGATTTGTGGACCCACTCGCAAGGATACTTCGTACAGTAGTATCAAATATGTTCGCCAAGCATGCTGCCAACCAAGATCCTAGTGCAAGTCTTTTGTTACTTAGCAACTATAGACCGCGGGAACCTTCAGTCGGGTTTACTGTAGTAGACTTTTAACCACGGCATAAGGAAGAAAACTCCTTTGTACTAGACCTGCCGCAATGCGGATTTCGGTTCTGCGATGTTAGAACTTCTTAGCCAAGTAAATCCTTCTTGAACATGTTGAGGCTACCTAGAAGCATTCTGAGCCTTCCTTTTTCATTACCGTCAGGTCCAGGGGACCTATCTCCTCGGCAGTATGGCTTTAGAGCAGGGCGATCTACTTCCGATGCCATCATGGAAGTGGTGAATGTAGTCCGTCGAGCCGAAGCGCACAAAACTGAAAAACGAGTTGTCTTGCTAGTGACGCTTGACGTCAGAAATGCCTTCAACTCCGCCAGATGGTCGGATATTCTTGGCACATTGGAAAATTTTTTCCGATTGCCAGGGTATCTGATGCGGATTTTGAGGGATTACTTAAAGGACCGCAATCTGCTCTATGACACACAAGATGGGCCGCTCAGTATGGAGATAACGTCTGGTGTAGCGCAAGGCTCCATACTGGGACCAGACTTGTGGAACGCCACATATGACGGACTATTGAGGCTTGAGCTGCCAGATGAGTCGTGCTTAGTCGGCTATGCAGATGATATAGCAGCACTGGTCGCCGGACGTACAGTCGAACATGCGCAGCGCAGACTGGGAGTGCTAATGCGTCAAGTGAGGGAATGGATGACCACCCGTGGGTTCAGTTTGGCACTAGAGAAAACCGAGGTGGTCATTCTCACGAAGAAAAGAATTCCCACGGTAATTCCTTTGCGGATCGGAGATGTGACTGTTGAGTCTAAAGTCGCAATAAAATATTTGGGACTATTGATCGATTCCAAAATGAGCTTTTCGGAACAGATCAGGGCAACGGCGAAAAAGGCCGCGATAGGCGTCTCAGCTTTGAGTCGACTAATGTGCAACATCGGTGGGCCCACACCGAGAAAACGCCGACTTCTCATGAGTGCTGTACAGTCAGTGCTACTGTACTCGAGTGGCAACAGTCATGAGAAGGCGACTCCAATGGCCGCTGGACTGCCCGCCTTATAGGGGACGTGGGATCGTGGCTAAATCGAAGGCACGGTGAGACTGATTATTACCTTACCCAGCTTCTTAGCGGGCATGGGTATTTTCAGTCTTACTTGCACAAGATTGGTAAATCACGGTCCCCAGACTGCATTTTCTGCCCAGGGGAAAGGGATGACGCATGTCACACCTTCTTCAACTGTAGAAGGCGGAACAGGATGCGGCAGGACTTGTGGGAGGTGATGGGAGAGCTTTCTCCAGACAATCTGGTCGGAGAAATGCTGAAAAGTTTCGACAAATGGACCTGCGTGGCACATTACTCTCGGGGAATACTTATTGCCAAAAAATATTCGATAGATAACCTTGGGCGCGGGGTCTAGGGAGGTCTCCTTTCCAGCAGCCCTCCTCCATCCTGTCCCTTCCCGCTGGAGGGAGATTTCTCTAGACTGACGGCGCCCTAGCGCGAAGTAAAAAGAGGCCTAGCCCGAAGTTCCAGGTTCCAGGCTAGGATCTCTTGACAGGGGGGGGGGGTGTTTAGTGGGTAGTCTGGTAGCATGCGCTGCTAGGAGTCCCAAACTCCGGGCGTAAATTTCCTTCACCCCCTAACCCAAACAAAAAAAAAAAAAACCGTCAGGTCAGAATGTGTGATTCGTTTTCGTTTGCGTTGATTGATCATTTGGCATGCTTACCTAGAAGCCTGTGACCCGTTAGTATAACCAGCAATGTTTTAAGTCCGATGCCGTTTTACTTTTGAAATTGTTTTATCCTTGTTTTATTAGCAGCTAAAGATTTCGGGTTATGCTACGATCGTTGTTGTAAGCCGTTCCTTTATATTTTCTGAGGTTAAGTCTAGCCATCTTAAATTTTCCTTTTTTGTCCTGACCGTTTTTCCTATTTATAATCAATCCAGCTTTTACCAGTTTGACTTCCGTTTTTCACTTCTTTCAATACCTTCAAGGACGTTTAAAGGCACTGATGTTAATTTTACAAATACTCGGATTATTTCGGCTTCTAGGGATTGTCTTTCATTTTGTATGAGTTGAAAAACTACTGGTCGAAAGGGGAGTGCTTCCGACTTGAAATCCTATGTTTTGTCGTTTTTTTTCGTTCTGGTGTTTCCTTGCTTCTTGTGTTGCTAGTTTAATTGTAAATAGTTCTTACTGAGATCCTGTAGTATAGTTGTCACGTTTGTAACTTCAGTTGAGTCAAGGATGATCTTACAAATAGGATTCGGTTTGATTTCTCTCATCCGTTTGAGAGCAATTATTATATATTCCGATTCAACTTCTATTTGTGAAGTCCTGTAACTTTTCTTACTCGTGTCTGGTTGGCATACGGATGCTAGATAGAACGTTGTATCTTATAGTGGGTGGTTTATACTGAAGCAGTTTTTAGCGATTGGTGTAAAACTGAGAATTATTTTCATTGCTGCTGTCGGCGCAATACTGCTATGAAGGCAGCTCATATACCAATGCCCCATAGATGGCTATAAGCCACACTTTTGTTCCACTAACGTAATCTATGCCACTAGGGCTCTTTCCCAACGGCAGGACACAAGGGCAATGTCTGGAAAACCTTTTTGCGATGCAAGGAGAAAGGTCTCTGTCGTACGTATTCAGTGCATCGCGGTCCACTGCAGATGCCATGCTGTAACTAAGGTCCAACAAGCGGTGTCCTGCAGTTAACTCAACCAGTGTGCTTCGTCCCAGTAACTTATCGCATCAAAAATGCATTGAAATCTGCTAAATCGACGGTTTTTCTGGGGGTCCTGTATACATAGTATGGGAATATCTGATACAGATGGGTCGAAATAACTTGAAGGATAGCTGTCTGATCTACGATAAGAAAAAGTGGTGATGGAAATTTATACGTCAGGTAGTTCAGGATTCTTCACTTGGATCACATCTTTGAAACGGTGCCTACAACAGGCTGCTGAGACTTGAACTGTTGAAGATCCCGGAACAGACCGGGTTGAAAGTGATGTTGTCGTACTAGTTACTACGACGAAATTGATTAAGCGCAATTAAGGCTCAATGAGCTGATGTGGCGGTACGCGAGTTGAATGACAACTAATGGATCCAACCTAGCGCTAAGCAAAACTGAAGTGGTAATCCCAATAATGTATAGATTCTCTAGAAAACAGATCGGTTATTGGTGAGGATATATTAGTAAAGTCGAAACTATCAGTTAAGTACTTAGGTTTACTGCAAGACTCTATGCTTGGATTATCGGAGAAAATCTGGGCAATAGCTGATAATACCTTTGTGGGGCTACTGGCTGTAAGTCGACTAATGGACAATGTTGAGGGATCCAGTTCAATAATAAATTCATTCTTTATGAGTGTCGGATAATATACACTTTTATATGGAGCATGCACATCAGGCGAAGATCTCAGCAAGGACCTGTACCAAAAACGGCTGAGACGGTTGAGTAGAGACGTGAAGCACGTCGGATTGTATGAGTATACCGGACAGTCTCTGCTTCCGTGGTGCTAGTAATCATTTGGACGTTTCCCGTTGCCAAAAGTGTTATATCATCCTATAACTTTCTGACAATATGAAAAGAGCTATGTTTCTGCGAATCTCAAATCTCGAAGAACACTTAGAAAAGAGCAGCAATTGATACTGTAGCATTGATCGTTGAAAGGATTAGGGGATTGGTAGACCTATGAATTTGTGATACGAACACGTTATGGTGCTAGGAAACATTACGAGCTAGTCCTGGAAAAAGTGTTTGGTGCTTTTTACATGTCTAAACTTGTTTCTTCGTTTTAGTAGGCTAATGGTTAAGTTGGAGAGTTGGTCGTTCTCATTCTTGGAAACTAGTAAATAAAGCTCCGCAAATTTGTAGACTGATTATTTTAGAGTTTTATTCGAAATTTAATTGTCATTTATTTACATAACTGCATGACATTCTCAATTTCTTCCCGGATCTACTTAATTTCATTTCCCTTTTTGGATGACCGATATTCAAAACTTGTGGGCCAGTCAAATTTCGCTAACGCTTAACTCCGAGTGCAATTGTTCACACCGCGGGCTATTCCATGTTTTTCTACTCATATTTGCGACTGGAAGATCTGTCCTACAGTCATTAACTTATCCGCTTTTAATGGTGATTGAATAGCCGCGAAAAACTGAAGAAGCATGCATTGCTTCCACATGATTGCTATTTGCAAGGAAGTTTGCAGAAGAAAAATTTCATCGTCCAAGAGGTTTTTTGCATTGCATTTCACTGATTCAGTAGATTAAATCACCATTGGATTTGGCGCGTTCAGTGGAAATGGGTCATCAGGTTCTTGGCGAAGCCTTGACTTCTCAAGTGGTTGGCTGCCGTGGTACCGTGTTGTGGTCAGCATTAACAAGTGGAACATAAGTGAACTCAACATGTAAGTATCCAGCAACCGTCAACCGGTTCGCGGAAATCGTCCGTGGTACATTGATCAGGGATGGTTGTTTTGCTGCTGGCTCTTGGAAGCTGCCAGTATGATCAATGCGACCAGCGACAAAAGAAATGGATGAATTGCGAATTCCTTGCGGATTTCTCCGCAAATTAAGATTTGCATGACCAAGACCAGGTGGCTTCTGGCTAGGGATGCGTTTGCATGGCCTGTGGTGCTTGCCCCTCGTTCTGTAATGCATTTTCTTTCCTACCGTGTAAGTAATTGGTACACCTAGAGCTTCTTCACAGTTTAATCTCCTTTACAAGTGCAATGCAGCAGTAGAAACAAGAAATTGGTACAGAGTGCAGCGAAAGAAAGTTATTATTGCACTTTGAATGGATCATGACTCTGCATCTATGTCCATTCCGAATGGCGAGGTTTGGGATAGTATTCAAATAATAAATTGTTAAGCAAAGATTCGTTTAGAACTCCGGCATGTTAAAATCATTAAGCTACTCCCATCGATTGTTCTGAGACTTGCTGAATCTGAAAGGATATTTTCCTTTTCCCACAAAACCTTTTCTCCCACAAAAAAACTATAGTTCCATCAGTTACCATTTCTTCCGATTCTTCTTACTAGTTGCCAAATGCATCATAGCAAAAGTTTTGCTTTTTTATTTGCAACACACTGGTCAGTGTCCGAACTCTAAGATTTTTCTATGAAAAAAATAGAAAAATAATATCTGGGACACTATAATCTATTCCATCCGTAACCAAGTAACCATCGCATCGAAACTGGCAATTTCACTAAGAATGTATCTAATTGTTTACGGCTGATTGTTGATTGCAATTTTACGGAGTTTCTATGGATATAATTTTAGTAACGAAAAGTAATATTATGTTTAACTTTCTTTTTATTGCATATAATATCCCAAACGAGCATTGTCTATAATTTTGCCAACATTGTGTACGTGTGAAAAAATACAAAGGTCATCGAATTTTTCGCTCATTTCTTGTCCTCACAAATATGGAAACTTGCCAATGATAAGAACATATTATCCGTACGTTATGTCTGAACGTATTTAATGCTTGATGACTTTAAATGTGATGCAACAATTACAGCATGGGTTATAAAATTAGTTTTATTAGCACAATATGAATCGGGATCACAGCAAATGTAAATCAGAATGTTATGAACAATGGGGTCATAATAGAATAAACAATTTCAATCTCTTGTGTGAGTTAGAGTAGTAGAAATGACCAGAATAGAAAGAAAATGATCATACGTTGTTAAATATCATTGAACGTGTATGTAATAGTATAAAATTAATAGGAATCAGACTGTTAACATGATCGATGTGAGTTTTGATTAAGATCAGACGGCAATATAGCATGTCTACTACTTCCAGAATGGAAGTAGTGAAAGTATTACTGAAAAGGATAAGTATTACTCCCACTGATCCTTTTCACCCAAAATATTCGACTCAACGTTTTTCACCGCACTAATCCCTCAAAAATTTCCAAAACTTTCCACCATTTCTACAGTTTAAAATTGTTATGGTTGGAATTTGCAATTTGTCATAGGAGCGTGTACATAGGAAAGTATTTCTAGACAAGGGTGAAGGTCGAGAAAAAGCCGAGCATAGTGAATCGCTACTCGGACTACTTTCTTATTTCACTTCTGATTTTTTTCCCTTTTCATTTGAGAGACATTGTCGATTACCGAGACTTTTGGCGACCAAGGTGACGGCATTAGTAGCACGACGGCGAAGATCGGTCAAAGTATTCGATAGTTGTTTTCTTCACAATTGATATTCATGAAAAGTAAAAAAAAGTAAAAACGGAAAAACATAAAACGTTTTTCGGAAAGTGGAGTGACAACATAGAACTTCATTTTGTAGAAATATACTAAACTGCGCCCGAATTGTGGAAAAACAATGCATGCATTTCACAAGGACACAAAAAACTGCACGATGCGTAGACTGGAAATTCGGAGCAAATAAATTTTCCAATTGTAGAGCTAAAAAAAAAGACATTACTGATTGCGAATAAAGAGGACACAAAAGGGACCTAAATTCAAATCAATATTCTGGAGCAAGAGGTGCATGAACAGATTTGGTTTGGATTTGAGTTTGTATACTCGTTCTCGGGGCACTTGTGCAAATGTAAAGGAACACAAAACACTGCAAATGAAGCAAGTATTATTTATTTTGAAAAATAGCGTTAATTAAAAATAATTTAAATAATTTAAAAATAAAAACTATTTTGAAAAAAAAAAAAAAACAGAAATAAGTTGTGAATTCTTTCCATATTTCGTTCTCACTAAGGGTCTACTGTTAATGAGAACGAAATTCTGGGCATATTTGGGAAAGACCTTATGGTACAACTTCCATCAGACTTTCATTTCATTCGTCCAGGAGCCTAAATAACAGACTGTTCCTAGTGGCGAGTAAATTCTTTTTGATATAGCACTTCTGCGGAAGAAATTATGCAGTAAAATACAAGTCATTGTACGGACTGTTGTTTTTTCTGGATTAAGCATTACTGGCTTCCAAAAAATTCTCAATTTGGAAGCAAAGATGCTAAAAGTGTTCTCCACTACTACACGAGAAGATGCAAGCCTGTTATCGGAAATACATTTTGGTGTGCCTGAATTATGATAATCAGGATATGGTTTCATCACGTGCGTATTACGAGCAAAACCTCCATCTCCTAAGAAAATATAGGGAAAGACAATCGTTGAGCCTGGCAATGGTGTCTGTAATGGTAAACTAAGATCATCAGAATAAATTTTGTGCCTCTGTTATAAATAATACGAAATAATACGTGTTTCGAAATACGTCACAATCACTTATTCTTCCTGGCATCCGACATCAGCAAATATGAATTTGTAATCTTGAACTACTAAACCATAGAACAAAGGAAGAAGAGCATTTTCAACAAATGAGTGAGGTTATGTTTTGATATAAAGACCCGTTTGGAGTTTAATTAAATATGCGAACGCAATTGTTTGATCCTTTCTTCTGATTTGCTAGTCAGTCATAAAAGGGACTTGATTTATTACTACTACTGATAGAAACTGACACAAACTGATAAAAAAAGTGAAAGATTTGAGGCGAAATACAAAGTATGGCCGTAAAGTTAAAAATGTAATGGCCGTTTGTTAAAAATGTGCTTAGATCTGAATTTTTCTCAAGATATTTTTATATGAAAAAAAAGGGGAATGATATATCTCAGAACGAAGAGAATAGAAATTCTGACGAAGAAGTTTAGAAGAATTATTTTTGTAGTTTCAACAACAGAACCATCATTACATACGAAATATACGCGTTCAGATTCGGTGTTAGAATGCCTTTTACTTCTGTTGGTAAACACATTAAATTCATATTAGCTTGGAAAATTTTTTTCAGAGACACTTCTACGTGTCTATGTTTATGTCTTGCAGACGGTTTTTCACGTCTACTTTGTAAACGTTTTCACATTACTATCCGACAAATTATCAGTTTTTCTCACGATGGCGTTGCAGACTATCTCCCTCTTCTGATTCGTAATGATTGACTGGCTCTCGCTCCACCCTGCCATTGCTTAAAACTTAATACAGCATACTTCCCAATTTTTCATCCTAAATTATTATTATCGTTTGATTACTTGGATGTTTAATTGACTTACAAATTATTATTCCAACGGCTAATTATTATATTTATGTTTTATTGCCAATTGTCCACTTACCGACAGGAAATTACTGAATAAGTCCAATCGGCGTTTTTTCAAGTATGCCATCATAGCTTCCTTCTGTTATTATATACTTATTGCTTGCAGAGATGACACACGACCGCTAGCATCGCACTTCTACTCGATTGTGATTAAGATTGCTCGCTCCTTTCAGTGACTCGCAACATTTTCCATCAGAACATTCAACTCTATCAATTAATAGAATGGTGAATGATTAAAAAAAATTGTGATTACAATTATAATAATAATTATAATTGTAATTATAATAATTATTCACTTATAAGATTCCTTCTGTTCAACACATTTAGAACACACTTTTAAGTTGATTTGCTAAAATATAAAACTGTCCGTTCATGATATATGTAATACGGATTATCATCTTATACGCTTCATCCAGTAGAGTTTGCTGGTTCAGCTGCAGTCAATATTTCAACATTTCCACATGGTAAAAAAAAGGTTTAAGGGGCAGTTGGGGAAATGTGAAAATATTTGACTATAAAACGCTGTAATCGACTAACAGGAAGGGTTCCTATGTAGATCCAAAAAGAGTACATATTCTGAATAAGAAGACCCTAAGGTGAATGAGGGCTTTCTTGACCACCGCATGTATAAAGTGAAAACGTATAGTTGGAAATAGCAACAATGGAATTCGTGTTTTGTCCAAAACAAATACACACAAAGGACGCAGTCATGAGGGGGAATAGTGTCTTGTAAATGGTCTTATTAAACCCATTGTAACATAATCCTATTCAAAATGCTTAACCGAAAGCGTTTCTACTATGAAGAAAAGCAAAAAGAAACAATCTAATGATATAATCCTGATATAATCCATATACGATCCAGTAAAATCGAAGAGAATATTCGGATCAATCGTCCATACAAATTCTATCTGTTTAAATTTGAACAAAGGAGGAAAACAGGCTTTATGCATCATAAGCATTTTGACGTAGGAACTGTCGGTCCACGCACATGTATTTCTTATTCATTAAGAATAAGAAAATACTTTTGCCTTCCAATTTTAGCATATGTGACTCGCCTGGCATTTATTTTTTTTCATTCATTTTATATATTCTTTTTTACAGAATAATTATCCAATTACGAAATTCTATTAAACAAATGTCAATAAAAATTAAAATTAACTGGGCGTAATACAATATTGGGAAGTAAGTCTCTCAACCTAGACTTAAAAGCTAAGTACCAAGAAGGAAAAAGACCAATCTCAAGATCGTGATATGTTCTTGGGTTACGAAAAAATGGTGGGTGAAAGTTTGCACTGGCATGAAAAAATAGAACCACGAACAGTTTATGGGAATCAGAAATTAGTATAGGGATTGCAGTCAACCTGATAGTGCCAAAGTTGTAACAGAAAGTATAGGTCCAGAAAAGTAAAAGTCTCTTTGTAAGAAAGAAGGGAGACGAAATAGAGTAAAGTGGGAATCGCGGCAAGGGATGTTACGTTTATACAACAAGAAGTTTTTGAACGTATTCAATAGTTAAAATGAGTAGGAATAATGGGAAGACAAGACTAAAGAACAATATTCTCAGATGGGACGGATCGACCAAACACCCAAATGAACGTACACTTGTGGAAAGATTATTGATTTCATAAACATGGCTTAGAATAAAATAAAAAGTTTAGTTTGCTTGAATAATCACATTGAGGATATGAATGCTAAATTCTGAGTTTTGTTCGCAAGAAACTCCTAGGTCTTAAAATGAGCCGCTGTTCATTGAACATACACAGTATGTCGGCAAAGTTCCCGAACTTATTTTGTAGTGCTTGTACGAGTGGGGCCACCTCTTGGACGACACCGGTACTATGTTGCTACATCCCTCTGGATTGTCTGAGAATTTTTTCACCAGTATCCGTTCATTAGTTGCCGAGATAGGCGTGCTTGAGTGAACGTGTGTTTAGTACCCCGGTGCAAGCTCTACGATGGATGAGAAATTTGAATATCGTGCTGTAATTGAATTCTGCTATAAACTTTTAAAAACTTTCGTGGAAACGAAAAAAATGATCGATTCAGCCTACGGTGAAGGTGTAGTGTCGCGTACAACTGTTTACACGTAGTTCAGTCGGTTCAAGAAGGGTAGAGAGTCGTTAGAAGATGACGAGAGAAGCGGCCGGCCCTACACAAAGGATTTGTGCCCCCAAACATCACCGTGAATGCTGCGTATTACGTAGAGGTGTTAAAATGTCTGAAGCGCCGGATTAATCGCATCAGGCACGAGTACAAGGAACCGAGATTGTGGAGTTTGCTGGATGACAATGCGCCTGTTCATTCTTCGAACATTGTAAAGCGTTATCTCGCCAAAAATCAGATCCCATCCATCAATGACGCCCCATACTCGCCAGATCTGGCTCCAGCCGACCTTTTCCTATTTCCCAAGCTAAAAATGGTCTTGAAAGGACGATTTTTTGAAGATGTACCGAGCATTCAAGCGGCTTACACCGAGCGTCTCACAGCGATAACTTCAGGGGAGTACCAGAGAGCCTTCGAATCACTCATGGAGCGCTCGAATGAGTTTATATATGGGGAAGGGGACTATGTTGAAAGTTAACTGGAATAAATTTCTTTACATGTAATTTTCGATTTGTTATTACAAAAGTTTGGGGGCTTTTCCGACAAAGTGTGTATAAGTAAAGAGCATTGGTTAGAGTTTTCACGAGTAAGTAATTTTGTGGCGATTAGGGATAATATATCTCATAGAAAGATAGTTTTGATCACCAGGTGCAAAGTAGACAAATCATCTTGTAGGAGCTAATAATCGTTAAGTGACCCAGATGACCAGTAAATTTTCGAATTACCGTCAAACACTAGCCAAAGAGAGGAGATTGTATAATGAAAGTCATTTAGGAGAAGAAGGTAGAGAATGGGTCAAGAATAAAACTTTTGAAGTTACACGATCAAAAAAGGTAGACATTGTGGTGAGACTTACATAATAGGAACTATGGAACAAGCAAGACAGCTTCCATAACAATAATGAACCCGAGATACCACGGGCCTCTGATCTAAGACATAGCAGTTTGTGATTGACCATGTTCTATACCAGGGACATTTCAATGAAAATAACTTCGACTTGGACATTTTTTTAATCAAAATGTTTTTAATTTTTCAATTTATCAACAGTTTTGGCGTTATCAAAATGCTAAGAAAAAGAAAGAAAGAAGGCAGGAAGAAACAGGAAGTTCTCGAAAAAGGAAAATGAATAAGTTGATAGAAAGGCTTGAATGAAATCAAGCTTTATTTAGCTTAATTTGACATGTTCATTTAGCAGGCTCAGGCTCAGGTTTAGGCTTGCTTACAGTGCCACTTAAGTTCTATTACTAGCCTTTAATAGAAGTTGTTGGTTGCGGTTTCCACTACGCCCAGGCAGGAATAGAGATCTTCAATTCATGATGAGTTTTGTCATTTCTAAAATTGAAGTCCGTCTTTCACCTTTTAGAAGGTTTAGTTGTGCTAGTGACACTTTTTGCCCTCTGTAGCAGTAGTTTAACCGGCTAACCTAGGTGTATAGTTGAGATAGGCTGGAAGCTCATCCACTCTTTCGTTTGCCATTACACCTCTCAATGCAGTTTTTCTCATTTCATTACAACATTATGTTGAAAATAAATTAATGAATGTTCTATACCAGTGTTATGTACGTATGAAGTTTCTTTTAGAAACTTTTCTCTGTTTAGATGTAGATTTACATTGAGAACAGAAATAAGTTCTGGGTTTGTAGTTAAATCCCTTCTCTGCTAAGCGAATCAAGGACATTCACCTACTCTTTTCTATTTGTGTTTAAGATTTTAAGTCAAGAACAATAATTAAGTCTAGAACAGTCTAGAATAGAGAGAAAAAGTCTAGAACAATAGTTCGGGTTGTGTTTAGATCTTTATTGCTTCGAAATAATTGGTTTCTGACGAATTGTGTTACCTAATGCAATCCTTTGATACTTCATGTTGTTAACGACTGATTCGACTTATTCAATTCAATTCGATTCATTCAACGACCCATTTACAACCTTTAATCAGTAAAGGAAGATTTAAAGTATACTTTAAAATATCTTGAATATCCTTTCCACCATAAAAAAAATTATTGAAAAGTATATTAAGCATACAAAATATTAAAAGCCCATTTTATTATTAAATTTTCTCACTGTGCAAAAATAATTGAATCCAGCGTTTAGCCACAAGTTTCATCTAAACATTGTATCTAATCACAATGATATACGTGTGAATATGATACACACTAACAAGAAGATTTGTATTGTAAAAGGTTTTCAAATTTCCATCTAATTTCTCACATCGAGGCTACTGTTGATGTAGACTGGATGTAGCACTTCTTTATGTCTGATATGCTTTCAATTTCGAATCAAATCAAATCCGAACCATCTGACCTCAATTTGGAAACTAAATTTGCAAAATGGAAAATCCAAAACAATAGTTTTGTTGAGCTTTTGTTCACCGACAGTAGTAGATGATCAATTTCATTATCTACTATGTGGCTGTAATACATAGGGTGCGAAAAATTTACTTGCATATTGAATAGGTTTAACATTCTCGTCCATCAGTCCTTCAGAGTTTTCTGAAGCCGCAATTAATTTCTCTATTAGAATGTGATATGTAGTATTATTTGTTGTTCTATATTACAAACGTGCTAAAATAATTTGTGGTCCTTCTTTGAAAAGAGTTTACATAGCCTCCTTATGGGTGGAATAATAGGGGAAAACGTCGACTTACTTGCGAAAAGTTGCTACGCTCCGTGATTGCTCACTAAGAGGTAATGTTCACTTCACATCATCTTCTTAAAGGTGAGAGCCCCTTATCAAATAAGCCACGAGAATGAAAAAAAAAATTGTGAAGATTGCGTGCAAAACTATCACATTCATTATATGCAATAGACTCAAAATCAAAGATCGAATAGGTAAAATTAATGGCCGAGTAGCTTCATCCTGGTCATCATCAATTGATCATATTAAGATTCATGGTATCAATAATCATATTTCGTCGAGTGATGATGGCTGCTCACGTCCTGAATGAGGGTCATCAGCACATCATCAAATCAGCAGAAGACGACTAGACTTCCCACTAGACACCTTTTAGCCTACTCTGAGAAGCCAACCTTGGACTGTATGGCAGTGTATATCGGGCTACTTTTCCATTTCCTTGCCAGTTGGCACGTTTGATAAGAGAAGTTCCTTTTAAAGCTGGAAGGAGCAGAGGAATAGACAATACTGTACCTCTCTTCCCCCTGGGTCAGTAAGCGCTCTAAAGAACCCTTTCTTCCTCATAATAACTACCGAAATATAATATGCTACAGAGATCCATTTGACAATTGATTATATTTTCACAGACACCAGTCTTTGAGGAGAGACTTCACCAGTTATCTCGTGAAGGAGTCTGCAAAAAATGGACAAACAGAATGAACAAAAGAAATAGATCGTCTGCACATGGAAGGAGGTGGGTGCACATGCTTTGCAGGTATGACATGAAATATCCATGACCACTGACAATTGGTCTTATCAACTAGTCCATGCCCTCACGTCCCTTATAGTCGCATCGTCCACCTACCCTTGTCTAATGTATCTAGTTGTTCTGCAACAAAAGGAGTGAGAGACTCTCCTGTTGATTCCTCTAAAGACCGATTATCTTACGTACTCCCGTTGAAGGATAGTCGGTGGTACCTCCGCAAACACAATCACCGTCGTTTTTCAGACGGTGCGATATGCCGATGCTATTGTTAGAGCTCGTTGCCTCTGTAACTGCATTGGACATTTGCGATGCGTTTTTTGTTGAGGACGTCAGTTCAGACTTCGGGTCCGTGTAAAACTATGTACTCCAAAATGTTAATTATTAGGCATTCAGGTAATAATATTAAAACTTATAATGTTTACTTTCCAAAACGGAACAATAATTCCGAAAAATTGAGATACTTTGAAAGAAAGTTGTTAAAGGGTTTCATAGAAATCAAGGGTATTTATATTGTAGCAAATAAGGATGCCTAGATTAAACAACCAAGGCTTTCTACAGGATAGTATCTGCATATATGATTTCCGTGCATTCAATAAACCTATTTTTCATTTATTTATTAATCCTGGGTCTCGGTGAGATGTCGTTGTAGTGATGGGCAACAAAATCTTGGGGACTTTTAAGAGCTCGAAGTCACTTATACGCGCCACATTTCCCTCTCGCCTTGATTAACCTTGAGAACTACTTGAAAAATTTTTTTCGTGTTCAAGGAAGTAAACCAGTCGATGTACTTGAATTTTAAAAATGGCAGCTCATAACAACATGATGTACATTGAAGTCAATGAAAATCAAGCTTCGATCCTAGGGCAGAATAATGTCTACTATGACATAATGTCCCAGGCAGAGGCCTGTCTCCTATAACATAATATCCCTGTAGAGTCTTATAATCGAATGCGGAAACATGCTAGTTCGTCCAGAACTGAAAACTTCCTCACAAAACAAATGATGAGCACCGAGGACATGCAATAAATATTAGAAGTTAAGAAGTTAACTATCGCTGTTGGGGCAAACTGTTGTTGTCACTGGAGACAAAGTTGGGACTCCATGACTCGATTTTATTACCGTGTGAAAAGTAGTCAAAAAATGAACTCAGAACTAGTGGCACCACAAGGATGAAACAAGTAACAAAAGTTGTACCCATTGTAACTACCAACCTATTTTAACCAGTATCTATTAACACATTTTATCCATATTATTTATCAACCGATCCGGAAAGATCACCGGAAAAAATTTCTGAAAAATTTGGGAACAATTCGGTACTGCTTCGGAACTGCATTTATAATGCCTGTGTTAATATGTGCATTTACTGACACTTTACCTGACAGTTACATTTACCTGACATTTTTTTTCAAACAAAAAAAAAAAAATGTGTATGTTTATATATAAAAGGTGCTGGTGGTCTGAAAGGTAGTGGTGAGAAAAATGGAGACCACCCACAATATGAGACATTTTTTTTCCAAAAAGGGGACCACCTTAACAACTTCAGGCTAATTGATTGATACTTTACTGGGGCACCAGTGAAAGTATCGGAAAATTTACTTCTCAGCTGGCTGAACTGATTCCCTGGAAATTACAATTTTTTCTCAGACGACCAATTTGATTTTAGACTCTGTCACCCAACGGAATAGAAAGCATATCGAGTCACTCAGGATGTTAAAGCTGTGTTGAAAGCGAAGCTGCCTATAGGAAAACAATTGATTTCAAATGATTTTGACGAAGCGTTCTTTACAGAATGGCGTGTTGGCTTTCTCTGCAAGTAAAAAAAAAGACTTTTCAGTTTTTATCATGTGGTTGATGGTCAACGATTGAAAATATTGTATTAATATATGAGATGTCATATCTCTCTTGGAGTTCCTCAAGGCTCACGTTTTAACCCATTACTTTTCAAGATTTATGCCATTAAACATCTATATCTTTTGTATGCGTAAGGCTCTTACACAATCTTACAAATTGAATAAACTTTTATTTTAATGTTAACGATTGAAACCAAATTGGCTCTCTTATTAAAAATAATAAACACTTAACTCGCGTGATGTTTTGATTAAATTAAAATCATTTTATGTAAATTCAGTGATAATCATCAGGTTCGGGATGTAGTTTTAATTTATTCGCTTTTCTATCATGAACCACAATCTTTATTTTCACACTGCCAGTTGATTCACCCTATAATTAAATTTCTTGCTCCTTGTAAGTCTGACCCAGAAAATCGACTAACATTGTTAACATTATCTACTCATCTGGCTAAGTAAAACTGTTCGATTAGAGCGTGAAATGTAAATGCTGTACAATTTAATCAGAACTATTTTCATGAATAGAAATTCATTAAATAATTAACGATTGAATTTTCTGAAATTTTATACTCCGTTGCTTAGCACACATATTTTCTAGTGTATTCGATGGCTGGTTGGTGTATTCCAAGAAGCAACATATGTGAGGTAAAATGTTGATAGAGATTTTAAGTACATGAACTGTTAGGAAAATTATTTTATCAGTCTTAGTTTAATTTTTCTGCAACTATATTTTTCAGGGTATTGAACCTCTCGGTAATGACGCACTTTCGAAGATTCTACATGAAACCACCTGTAATAGTTATGGATGAATGCTATTGCAGTTTTGAACTATATTGGGATCAGAATTACTCAAGTCAAACTTTTGTGAAGGTATTTTTCTTCTGTACAATTTGTGTGTTTTCTGAGAATGATGATAATTAATGGTTAAGTTTTCTTTCGTTCATTCCTTTATTGTTGAGAAATTCGTTGAAAAAGTTATATCTTCTAGGCTTTACATGATTTGACGGAAATGCAGCATCCACGAAGAAGTACATTGCCTTCAAACTTCTGTTGCAAATAGTGATATGTAACTTTTCATGACAGCAGGACCATAGTGTAACTCGAGTAATAGGGATACGGTTCACAAAGAAAAAGGTAACCTGAATTAGAGGAGACTATGTTAACTATTCGGTCATGCTAAATATTGGAAGAACAATTCTTATACAATACATATGGTGGGATCAACTTCATGTTGTGTATTCGGAACTAAAGGCTGTTTTTTAGAGGTCTAGAACAATAAGTTCGCAACACTTTTACGTATAGTGTGACAGCTGTCATGAGTTTTGTGGATAGTGTGGTTCGCCATTTCATTATAAATGATTTTGCAATTTGTTTTGATTTATTTCGAATTTTTAATGAATCTGTTCGAGAAACTCATCGCGCACTCCATCCATTTTATGGCTGACTTAATTACCCATCATAATAAGTATTCATTAAAAGTTTACTCTCACAAATAATATGGACCCATCTCAACGTCGTACAGTGTGTAATGGAAAATCAAAGCAGTTGTAGAGCGTAGTATCCATGAAGACACAAGTGAGTGCATTCGCCATCGTGCTCAATAATTAAACCTGTGCCTATTCACATTATGAAAGATGTTATGGGAGGACTTGAGATTGCGGGCTAACTCGCTCAGGAATTGAATAAACACTAGAATGTCCTAGTTAACGTACAATAACAAATGTTGACATTTTTTTGTGGTGCAAAATTTTTTGAATTTGTAGACGATGAAGTTCGATGGTCAAATGGAATAACAACATAGCGTCAACTTCTTGGTTAAACTTATGAATAATTCGTGCACTCACAGTTCGGATTGGCATCACCAAGAAGGAGATACGAACACCCTGCCTAGCAAGTAAAGCTCTCTATCTTGCAAAGATAGAGAGCTTTCAACTTAAATGATGTAGTTTAGTCGAGCGGTGGCGAAAGCTAGCTTCCTGATCTTCAATTTAATTGGTAAAAATTATCTAGGCGAAATGGTTTATATGAGTACTTGTGTGTGAATACACAATTTCAGCTAGAGCTGTTGATATGATATGAAGATATGAAGTAAA
Organism: Stratiomys singularior; assembly: GCA_954870665.1. Taxonomy (NCBI): domain Eukaryota; kingdom Metazoa; phylum Arthropoda; class Insecta; order Diptera; family Stratiomyidae; genus Stratiomys; species Stratiomys singularior. The sequence continues at coordinate 22,698,052 of OX940880.1, forward strand.
ACAGCCGTGGAAATCATACGTAATGAAAACATTATGCATGTGCGATCTCTTGTACGTTCCGATCATCGCTTTACTATCCAAATGATGGTTGATGAGCCAAATATGGTAAAGTGCTTGTAAATTATTCAAACAATTGTATTTAAGGTTTAGAAAATTGTAGTAGCAAAAATGATCATAAAGTTGCTCACAATTGATTAAAAGCCAATGAGGACTTTGTCCTGCAGCAGTTCCAAATAATCCGTACTAGCTTTCATTAAATTCTAGTAGCTCCATATTGAGTTGAAATCACTGAGTAAACTAATAACGAAAATAAATAAATAAGCAAAATAAGGAAAAACGATGACCCTGAAATAAATTTTTTTGATGAGTGGGTGAGAAATCAATGTGATGTTTTTCGTTAATTCACCTTCATGGTATTGTTCACCATGAATTTCTTGCTGAAGGGAAATAGTGCATGGTGCATACCCTGTGGAGGATAACACGGGACTTTTTACACCATTTGTGACCATATTTTGGTGAGGCAGAGAGGTGACTGTTCCATCTCTATTCAGGATCTGGACATCATCAGTGACGTAAGATTGATAACTACATCAGGACAACATACTGACAGGCCAGACTGTTTCTGTTGTTTCTTCTAGATGCAAAACCTTCATGCTTGGGCGACAGTATTTAGACACTCAGCGCGAAACGACAACGTAGCTGATGAGCCCGACTTTTCAAAATTTAGGGGTAAGTGTTGAACTAAGGAACCGGAGATGAGCTAAGTGTATAACTATGAAAAATTTTGATGACCCATAACTTTGAAAATATAAATCTTTTTCGAACTCATTTTGTTTATTTGTGGCACAATTCAGATACAAATAACATGAAATTTTAATAAAGTTTATCGTCAAAAAATTTGGAGGACGGTCTAATGTCATTTCAGATGTGTTAAATGTGATGATAAAGATATATTCAGAATTTTCATTATGAAAGATATTGTTGGAGCAACAAACATTGACACTAACCCGAGATGTGTTGAAGGCGGAAATTATGATGTGATATGCAAGGTGACTTATCGAAATTTTAAGGAATACTTTGTTGGGTAGTTATTGTACGTCATTTGAATGTACTAATATTTTAATGCTGAGCTTAAAGGGTTATTTTTTTATATATATTTATTTCCAGTATTTCTAACTTTTCAAATAATTTTTTTATTTGTTTTTATATTTCTAGGTATTTTAATGTATATGTACCATGGATAACCTTGGGCGCGGGGTCTAGGGGGGTCTCCTTTCCAGCAGTCCTCCTCCATCCTGCCCCCTCCCGCTGGGGGGAAATTTCTCTAGGCTGAGGGTGCCCTAGGGCGAAGTAAAAAAAGGCCTAGCCCCAGGTAATGTGTCAAACGGTTCCAGGCTAGGGTCTCTTGACAGGGGGGTGTTTAGTGGGTAGTCTGGTAGCATGCGCTGCTAGGAGTCCCACACTCTGGGCGTAAATTGCCTTCACCCCCAACCCAAAAAAAAAATGTATATGAAATGCAAATTCTATTTAGTGAAATCTAGTAAACTAACGAAACACAATCATTCCTCACAAAATAATGGGTGTCAAAATGTAATAATATTCATTATATTTTCTAAGGAATGATTTTGACTTCACTTGATAAGTCAAGTTTTCGTGAAAATGACTTTACGAGCTTATCTCATGAGATGAACTTGTCTTTGGTACTGATGTTCCATTGGGAAAATTTTGATAAGAATTCTAGAGAAATAAAGTGCAAATCAATAAATGCTACTGAAATGTGATTGTAAATCTTGTGTGAAATTTCTATCTATGTATTAGAGGGTATAGGATATGGTGTTGAGCCCTGCAAAAAATTAACTAAGATTTTGTTGCAGTTTTCTATACGCGATGGGAAAGTCCTGCAAATTAATCTTTGGATTGTGAACAAAGATTTGTCATTTCAATTGTTTATAAAACAGAGCATGGGACAGTAGAAACCTACATAGGAAGAAGCTTGTTCAATGTTCGCATATACTCGGTATTAGAGAAAGGCGAATTTAAAAAAAAATATATAAATAATAGAAAATCCTCCTGTGAGACTCCGTTTGCTGGATAAGTTTTATTCTAGCCCAGACAACTGATTCTGGGCCGATGTGGTCCTTTCTTCATTGTTAAGCCTATCTCTGTTTCTTCTTGTATCGGGCTTGGGAAGCTGGGATAATTTTCCTACATAAATTTCCTCATTCCTATTACAGCGTGTATATAGTGTGTATATATTTGTAATGCGACTTTCATCTATCTATTGGTAGAATCCCAATATTTTAATGGGATCAGTCCAACGAAAAGCAGGAGCAGAAATTATCTTAAAGAAGATTGAAAGGAAGATCGCAGTTGCAGGATGAGATAGGAAAGCTATTGATACATGATATAATACAAAGTTTTCACTGACGTTAAGCCTCAGATGTCTTTTGAAATGTATTATTTAGGTCTTGTAGTATTGCAAGCAATCACGCATGAGATTCTTTAAATAGTTGATGAAGCATAAATGGATTCTGGTTCCAGTCAAGAAAATGTAATAAAAATGGTTTGAGAAAGCCTGCAAGTATTTGATGCAAAAACTTTGTTGAATTAACCACTTATTAAACTTTCCTCTCCTTACGAGGCAGAAAATCCACGTAGATATGCAATGAAATTTTGATTCAGATATGACTAACGCAATTTTGAGTCCACCCAATGTTGTAAGTGTTATATGTTTAGTCAATTGAAGAGCCAACGTGCAGTGATAAATGCTTTATTACTGTACGCGGACAAGTGTGCTGTTTATTGATAAATTGTTTTAAGTGAACCTTGTTCATTCATCTAAACTTATTTTAAGAGTCTGTACCATATAGAAAAGGTGCATCCTTCCCACTCATGATCTCCAAAAATTTTTACTGCCGAAAGATCTAATTTAACATTTACCGGAAAGAACTACACCGTAGCTGCCCACAATTACTTCATATTGCATTAAAAATTAAAAGTTTATTGATACGAAAAGGCTTCTTTTGCTCACCAGGATTCTAGTTCAGAACTATGTAGAGTAATAAATTCAGTGCAAGATAGTGCAGATATAAATTACAACGTCGTTAATTTTGTCGAGCGAGAAGTCATTATTGCTGGGTCAAATTAATGATAGTCTGATAATAATATATATTAGTCTGATAATGTATAGTCTGCTAACATGAATTTTTCAGTATATATTTCTTTTTTCAACATTTCCATTAGGTTTTATTGTGCTGTAAAATGTATAAAACTAAAAATTCATAGCATCGTTGTAGATGCATTTTCAGTTTTACTTGGGCAAAGAGATTTATTAAGTTGGAAAATGAAATTAGTTCATTGAGTATCGAAATTATTTCTTGTATGAAAGCAGGGTCGAAATTAAATTCTGCCTGGTCAGTTATTTTTGAATTTTAACATTTGGAAAACTGAATGAAATATTGCCGGTATTGCATCCTTGTAATGCTTTTGTTTTGGTTCTCAGATCATTCATAGATTGTTCAGAATGAGGGCAACGAACTTTTTTGAGGAAAAAAGAACAACGAGAGAAATGCATACATTTTGGCTAACCCTCTAAACATCTTTGGACTAAAATACAAACGTACAAGCAATCTTATGTGGCCTCATATCGAGCATTTTAACTGTGAAATTCCATACATTCCACAAAAAGTCGCTTCACCTGTACGGACCATAAAAGAAAGGTGCACATTTGCATTAAACATTTTGCATTGCAGCCAGGCCTTTGTCGGCTGATATGTTGTTCTCTTGGATAATCGAAAAGAAAGAAAATCATTTGTTTTACTATTCCCGCAGTGAACGAGATCGACTTGGAAGGAAAAGCGCTTGCGATCACTCCTTGGTACCGATTTCTGAATAATGAAATACTTAAGGGAACATGTAGTACGACAAAGATGTTTTATGACGGGCTACTTTTGCTTCGAGCATTGCTGCAGATACTTCCGGTTTTGATTCTTTTCAGAGCTTCGCGTTCTCTTTTGGTGTTGATGGCGTTTCGGAATTCCAAGCGCTAGCACAAGATTTTCCAGCTTGCATGAAGGACAGAAGAAAGTTTGGATAGCAGCGCATTTGAAAACTCCTATTAAAGCCCGTAATGATAGAAATTAGATATTGCATGTATCTGTTTGTTGTTTATTTACCTCGAAACTCTAGAGAAAATCTGCGTGTATTTGTTAATAGCACATACCACAAGGTATATTATAACACTTTCCATACACAAATATTTTTGTACATTCGAACTTTTCTCATGCTCCTCTCGACTCATTAATCAGAAGAACAAATACAACAGAAACACCAGAAACTGGAGAAACCTCCAGCTGTGTTCTCTCTAATCTTGTACATTCTACTTTCATTATAAATAATTAGTCAATGTTTTTAAGTAAGAGTTACTTTTTCAAATGGTCTGATTTATTGTGAGACTCTACCAGCTAGTGATTGAAAAATGAATGAAATTAACTCCGCCAGCCGTCGCACAATCGTAAGGCCACAAACTGACACCATTTCGAGAGAAAAAATATTGGTGAGGAATATTGTTGTGGGTTGGTGCAAGCCTTTCCCGATGTTTGTTTGTAGGTGATGGTGATATATTCGGCATACACATGCTATCCAACATGCCACAAAGCTATTACCTATCGTTACTGGTACTGACCAACGGCCAGCGAAACCATCTCAGAATGGATCGACGAAGGAGCTGCTTGCACTCGCCAACTGAATGAATGTTAATGCTTAAGATGTCTTCAGTGAATTGTTTCTGAATCTGTTAACCTAATTCCACTGCTATCAGTATGTGTGGTCGAGTTTTTCCGTATGATGAAGCTTTTCCGGCTGGATAAAGAGGCGTTTCCATTATGTTTCCAATATTTAACTGATTTGCGTTGATTCGCAAGTCTAGGCTTGGTGGGCGCTAGTGCAATAATTAAGGATTTAATGTTTTTTCACCAATAATTTTCAGAATGCTAAAAAAGTAAGGCGACTTTTTTTACAAAAATTCGCTTAAATCTATTGCAATTTGAAAGACTTTATATAGTATATATAGTATATATAGAATTGTTAAGCAGGTGTGGATCCTTTTAAATCAGAAATATGTCTGAGCTACTTTTCAAATGAAGGTTTTTACGGTAATGACATGTTAGACACATACTTTAGTAATATGTATTATAGCCCTTCATAGTAGAAGAAGGACACACGATTTTTTCACGAAATTCAAGAAGCCTTTCTAGTTCTGTAAAATTTTCTCTGGACTTGTCATCTTATGAATTGACTGAGCTCATTGGTCCACTCAATACGACAGAAGCCGGCAATACTATTTGAAATCGACTGCAACTAAAGTGCTTGGCCGCAATTCCTAAAGTTATTTTTGAAAAAAGGTGATCTTCGTTTTAGAAATAAGATTTCTAGCGAACTCGTATCTCCCTAGGGCATATCAAGAAAAAGCCCTAAGGAATGCGTCATGATTATGATTTACTAAAATGCGATCTAGAGTTTTTTCACCAAAAACCATGAACAGAGGTGAATAGAAAATACTTAAATTCATTTGGCTTGTTCAATAGTAAAAATTTATCATCGTAACTGGCTATTAAAAAAAGACTGCATTATAATTGATTGCTGTCTAATGGATGAACTTTATGAGTAAAACTCAGACTCGACTATCAGCCACTTGCATTTAAATATTTGATTTGTACGACTATTTGACAAATATTGCATTACACATTTTTGGGGGCGCAAACAAAAAAATATTGGCACAAAGCCTTTTTAGTATTTTCGAGAAGCTTACCGGTCACATTGAAATTTTTTGTCAATCTATCTATTCCTTTTTGCTTTACACAACTTAAGCAAATTTACTCTATATACAGATACTAAAAATGAATATTTTAAAACATCCTGATGTACAAAGTTGTTTATGTCTCCGTAGTTAGTAGAATTAAGATCATCTCCCTTTTTATGGATAGGATGGATAGCAAATTTCGACTACTGGGATATATTCTTGGTTCAAGACGTTGTGTATTAAGTACGAATTGAGTTCCTTCCCTTTTTTTTTATATGAGTTTTAAAGGGTGTCAACGAGAACCGAAGTTTTTCTAAATTTGCATTGCATATTCAGTATCTTCCATTGAAGATGTATGCCGATTAAATCAGTCAAATTTATTGGCACATATGGTAAATTTGTATTTAAAGAATTGAGGGGCTCTCTAAGATAGGATACTCATCTTTTTCATCTGCTTTTATACTCCCTTTTATACTTTTACAAAATGTTAGAACTTCCGGAAATTCCATATCCAATCCTTCGTTGGCTAACAGGTCCTACGATGTTTTCAGCTGCTGATTTCATTCTGTTACCCAGTTGATTCCATTTTTCCTCTATACATTTGTTCAATGTGCTCTTCAGTTGTGGCTTTTGTTATAATTCATATGAAGCTCTGAATAAATGGGCTAGGGACGGCTACAGCTAGCTGATGGGCTAGGGTATAATTCGGCCGGCGACTTTCGTGTCTCGAAATTACAGAATGAGCTTCCCTGTTGCTTTGATATTCGGCATCTACTGACGGTTTTTTCTACTGATTTCGATACGCAAAATCACAGTTCACTCCTTGGTAGAATGTTGTATCAAAGATGCAAGAGGATTTCCTTACGCAGAACAGAATATGATCGGTTTGGACGAATGCTCTGCCATCACTGTCCTTTCGTTTATGCACTTTTGTGGCATACATTTTGATTAAATTACAAGATTTCTGGTACACTTTACACACAGTATATCTTGGTACCACATTCATAGAGATAACTATGTTGCGAATAAGACAACTACGTGGACGAACGGCAGGAGCAGCCCCGGGGACACCTACAAGCTAGAAAAACTGCATAAGCAATCGCTGCAAAAGAACACGATAAATGGTTTAAAGTGAAAAAAGTGAGAGATAAAGGATCGGCAGGTGTGTTGGAGATACGTATGTGCTCCTGGAAACTAATGAGCAAACAGCGGAAATTCCGTTTGAGTTTGCTTTGTTGAGATCCTGCTCTTGCTGATGTTCAACCTCAAATGTCCTTAGCTGTGGCACAACACTAAGAACTTTCTACCAGGAAGATTTCAGAAAGTGAAGACAAGTCCTGTCAGAGCCAAAAATATGGGTGACGACGCACAGGAAAATATTATCAAAGGTGTTCGGACCGGACTCTTGGAGCTGATAAATTTCTAAACTGGACATCAAACATGCAAAAAACTACAGCGAGATAAGATATTACTGAATTTCAATGTTACTGACAATACATTTTTTCAAAGATTTTCCTAATCGATGGTCCAGACGAGAAAGGTTCTCAATTGAACCGGATTTCACATAGAATAGTAATTACATAAGGGAATAAGGAAGTATTTTTCGAAGGAGAGAAAACTAAAGAAGTATCTGATACGTGTTGGGAGACATATAAATACGTAACATAGACATGATACCAATGGATGACAAAACAAAAAAAATGATATGCAGGCATGTTTCATGAAATTAGAAAACTGTGAAGCTGGGTAAGATCCAAACAGTGATTAATACCTTACGTGTAGTCCATTCCGGGATAGCAGCAGACGCTACTTATATGAAAATATACCGGGAAATGATTAGAAATCCTGCGCGGGAAAACAATGCTAGGATCACTAGACTTGATGATAATGCATGAAATTGGGAATATTGAATGAAAACAAGCTGGATCGAGGTAGAAAACGCCATAAAAAGATAGTTTCCGAGTTTGAGAGGAATTTAAAGTGGGACTGACCTAACCGAAAAAATAAGGTCCACATATGGCTTTCGTAAATCTTGCTCAGAGAGAATATGAAAAAACCTTGAGTAAGTGCAAAATAAGTATAGTGCAGATGATTTGAGAAAGTAGAAAAAAGCAGTTCGTCGTCACTGCCTTAGATCTGTCGCAAAGATCACTCAGTTTGTCCACTGTAGCAATGCTGATTATAATATGTATTATGTCTTGTGAACAGAAAAGTAAAAGACCTTTGATGTAGCAAGGCCTAAGTACTAACGCGATGGGTTACATCTTATTATCCTCAACCAGAAGGCGCCGCTAGGCGATGGTTAATGAGGGCTAAGGATGTGACAAACAGTTGCAGGCTATGTTCTGGGTGTGACAGGAGAGGAGTTGAGTCGGTAGTCCGGTTGCCACTGGGAGTCCGACACTTAGGGCGTAAATAGTCTTCACTTCCCACCCATACAAAACTCGGTTATATCTAGCAAGTGAACTGGTATCGCTGTTCACTGATATCGATGTCCAAGATCCGTTTGATCTACTTACAAGGGACACGGAAGCCGGGACGCTATTATTTGGAAAACATCGTGAAATATGTTTGTCAATGAAGTGCCCCAACGAGTCTGCTTCTTTTTTTTTTTTATTTAAAAAACCGCTTACGTCCTCGTGCAGCACAATTCTTTGTGAATTATAATATCGTGTGGGTTTTGTATTTGGCAGCAACATTCTTGCTGTATACTAGGTACTGAGCGAACTAATTCCTTTAACCAAAACTCGGCTCAACGCTCAGCAGTACATCGTCTTGCAAGCCAAAGATAATACTCCCGTGGATGGAAAGCTAGGTCCTTTGAATAGAGTTCACAAAAGTAAGATAAAAGAAGTGACTGAGTACTGGAGATGGCAGCAGGAAGAGGACTAGTCATGACCAACCGTGACAATGGTTTTTATTTCGTTACAATCTATCTAGTGGTTTAGGGTCAAATATTCAGAGAACGGTCGTTTGGAGGTTCAAAGCACAGAAAATAATCCTGGGAAATGGTAGAAACAAGAAGTCTGGTCATGGGCGACCGCGGCAATGATTTTTGATCCGCTGCATTCTAACTAGTTGTCTAGAGTCTAATAATTAAAAAGCAGCCATTTGAAAGTTCAATGACGAGCAACTAGTAGTAGAACTGATTCTGAGAGAACGGCTAGTGAGCGAAAAACTGAACACCAATGATATTCTAGTCAACTTTGAGTATAAATACGTCGGTTTCTAGTTCCTTTATTCTTCAACGGAGACCTTAACCTGGTGAGTAAATGGGATTGGTGAGAAGTGAAAAGTTGTTAAAAGTGATGACAAGAAGATTAATGAGCATGGAATCTAGACGAGACGAGACGACAATAAGTCAACAGTTCACATATTTATTAAGCAAGGAGCTAGTTTCTCACCTACAAAGAATTTACACTGCTCTGTTCAACTAAGTGAGCCCCTCTTCTGGATATATATATGAAGAGGCAATTGTCTAGGCTACAAGATTTTCTATGGACTTTCGACGCCCTGAAGACAAACTCTTTACTTGCGACATTGAAATGCACGAGTTATTATCCATATATCTCGAAACGGTCGAGGCTTTCTGTCCTGAAATAGTACCGAAGTTTATCTTATATATTTAGTTCATCTTAAGCGCATCTTATCATATAGTTTCAGTGATATGTGTCCAACCACTACCGTCAAACAAAAAAAGGTAAGCTGGTGGAATAAAGAACTGAAGAGATCAGGAAAAATATTCAAAAACTATTCAGAATAGCTCGCCTCACAAACCGAGATACGGATAGGGAGGACTATGAGCGAAATCTGAAAATTTTTTAAACAGTTGTAAGAAGAGAGAAAAGGAAATCCTGGAATCTTTTTTGCAGTAATATCGAGGGAGGAAACGAGACATCTAGGCTAAGCAGGGCTCTGAAAAGAGAACCACTTGTGGAGACGATGCTCCAAAAGGAGGACGGATCGTGGACAACAAATAGCATAGAACGTCTCAAGCTCCTACAAAACCAACACTTTCCGGGCTCAACGGATGAGGAGACAGAACAAGTACACAACGTGACTCCTTACTGTGGCTCCCCCTAAAGGAAATAGTAAGTGAAGTAAAGGTCCTTTGGGCCATTAATACCTTCGAACCTTACATAATCAGGAACCGACAACGTGTATCCGATCATGGTTATGAAAGCGGATATCACAATAATACGGATTTTGGTGAAAATATATAGAGCCTCCATATCCAAAGGCTATATTCATTTGGACTGGAGAGAAGCTAAAGTAGTTTTATACCTAGGCCGGCAAAAGCTAGACACTACAAAGCAACGGATTACCGACCTATCAGCTTAACGTCTTTCATGCTGAGAATCTTGGAACGCCTGATGGATGGGTATACAAAAAGCATCGTGAACATAACGGAGCTTTGCCCCAACCAATATGCATACCTCCCAGGGCGCTCAACAGGGATTGCAATATGATATGTCGGTATGCAATAGACCCATATCTTACTAAATGGATGACGGAACTACTAGCTAAAAGGAAGATTACAGCCGAAGAAAACGGCGTAACCTCGAATAAATGGACTAACAGGGTTATACCACAAGGTGGCATAGTATCACCAATTGCCTGGGTACTCACAGTTAACCAAATAGTGGAAGAACTCAATGGGAAGGATTTCAAAACGATAGCGTACGCTGACGAAACCATGTCGGAATTGATGCAGACCGCACTATCAAATCTTTTTGAGTGAGCGAAGCTAAACGGACTGCGCATCAATGCCGACAAAACGGAGCTTATGCTTTACACAATGCGCCATAAACCGGAGACATTTTCACCCCCGACCATTGACGGAAAACATATCAGTTAAGTAAACATGGTGAAATACTTAGGAGTAACCTTGGATAGTAAGCTAACTTGGACTCCACATAGGAGCAGTCCGATGGAGAGCAAAAGTGGCGCTCTTCACAATAAAAAGACTAGCGGGGAAAACCCAAAATTGCCCACTGGATCTACAAAATAGTAGTGAGGCCAAAAACCACCTACGGGGCTTAGTGGCAGGCATTACAAAAGAAAACCATTGCAAAAGAGCTAGAGAAGATCCAGCGAATGGTCTGCCTTGGCATCAGGACTACGACTACGCCAACTGCTGCAATGGAGATAATGCTTAATCTCATGCCACTCGACAAATTCATCTTCAGAGAGGCATCACTTGCAAGCATCAGATTAAAATCAACATATGGGTTATCTAACCACACTCAAACGGGGCACGTATGCATTTTGGAAAAAATGGAGAGAATGGCCCCGACAAGTAAAAGGGAGCTGGATAGAATTCAACCAATAGTGGACACAACGATTCCATACAAGATCAGCATTCCGACCAAAAAAGCGAGGAAAATGGTGCAGAATTTCACATCTGGAAGTGAGATTATTATCTACAGCGATGGTTCCAAAACGGATGAGGGAAGCGGCGCCGGAAACTTTTTCCAGATCACCCGCAACTCAACCGAAGTTATAAACTGGAGAGCCACACCACAGTTTTCCAGTCGGAAGTGTTTGCAATAAAAGCGGCTATAGAAGCGGCAACAAACAACCTAAATGGAAGAATACAAATACTCTCGGACAGTAAGTCGGCACTGCAGGCGCTTGCCTCTAATCGCGTAGTTTCACAAGTGGTGCAGGATTGTAGGCAGGCTCTTAAAACCGCAACAACCTAAGTAAATATAAAACTGACATTGATCCCTGGACACAGTGGTGAAAAGGGAAACAAAAGAGCGGATGAGCTAGTGAGAGCTGGATCAGCCGACCAAAATGCCACTAGAATAGACACAATTAAAGTGTCACTAGCAACGGTTAAAAAGGAACTAGACGAAATCCTCTTGAAAGAGACAGATATGGCTTGGATTTACAGGAACGGCTGCAGGATAAGCCGAGCTCTTTGGCCTTACCCTAATCAAATGAGGACAAAACAACTACCTAGGAAAAAACCGAAATGGCGTTAGAACATTAGTGGCAGTATTACGGCTAACTAGGTCAACTAGGTCAACTAGGTCAACTGGGCCAAACGAATGGGAATCCAAACTGATGACACCTGCCGAGCTTGCGGGGAGGAGGAGGAAAGTACAGAATACTTCCTCCTCGATTGCCCGAGTCTGGCCAACAAACGCCCTACTTGGTTGAGGTATACTGGCGTAACAAAATTGGAACACATGGCGACCACAGAACTGGGGGAACTCTTTGGATTCTATAGGACGACAGGATGGACCATCTGTAAACAATGGTACTACACATGGGGAGCTAAGGGCTGATTTCTGGTCTATGCTTATTTCCAGCAAGTGGACCCCAGTACAATAATAATATTATATCTTAATCAAACTACAGATCATTGCATGAAGTATTATGGAATAGGTAAAAGGCAGATAGTGAGCTTAGTAGACGCATATTGGAAAACTGATACGTTGGATTGAAACCCTTATACAGGATATTGTTTCAATCTTTCAGGGGTGTAGTTAAATTATTAAATTAAATCCCAAAGAACTAAATTAAAAACCTAAAATATATGGCCCTGCCTTGAACATAGACCGGATACGAAGGTGTATCTGAATAGCATGAAGCAGTTAGTTACCTATGAAATTTGCAGAAAGACAGTAACTTTAACACATACTATTTACAAAAATGCAATTAACCGAAAGATACGTATTATACTGAATAAACAGTACAGTAACTTTAACCAATAAGGAGAGTGCAGATAAGGTATTCCGTGGCCTTTTTTTCAAAATAGTTAAAATATGTATGTAATGGATACTATTTTTACAGAGATTGTTATGATGCTAATAAAGTTGAATACCTACCTAGTTGTTGATTGATGCATCGTGAAGCTCAAACATGGTGGTTACATAAATTGAGAATATGGAGGCAGGTTGGAGTCGTCAAAGTTTCATGCCATTGCATAATTCATTAAGGCCAGGAGAATCGCTCTAGGAGCAGAAACGTTTCAAATAATTACTTGAGATTGCGAGTTCGAGATTCGACTACTGTGTTGAAGCTTGAGTTGCTTATATGAAGTTAAAACAGACATTAAACATGTGAATTATAAAGAATTGGTTTATAATGAAGAATTATAATATGGAGATGTATTTTTCTTTTCCTTATTAAGAATACATTTTTGTGTTTAATTTCCAGATAATAATTAGCTCCAACGTCAATTCTGTGTATATGCATTTTGTAAGAAGTCCACAATCTCTCTTCACCTATTCATTAGTACGCTGCCATTTATCAACAAGTGTTAATCTTCTTGTCATGTCTTGTGAGCACTAAGAATCTAACTGTGATGTAAGAACAATAGATTTGAACATAATTTCTATTCTCAAGGCAGGAATTTGTGTTAGGTTAGTTTTATCAGGTTCATCTGCAGCTCTCCACAAGGTTCTTAGTCGGAGATGTTGGCAATATTTTGTTATTTAAATAATGAACTGGACAAATCTGAATCACCTATTCAAGCTTACAATGAGATGAGACAATATAATAGAGTTTGGTAGTACCACGGCGTCGAAAATCCTCTTCGGCGTCAAGAATCTCTGGCAACTATGAAACTAACACGTTGTTGTCGTGATCTCGAACCGAGTCACTAACAATTCACGAATGATGACTGGGTGAAAAATCTAACATCTTGAGAAATTCTTGACGGTATCTTGATAATTGTGGCAATTTGAAAACTGTTTTGTCATGAAATGCACTTTGCACATTCCCTTTCTCCATTATTCGTTACCATCTTTTGTTTTCAAGGCAGCCGAAGCAGATTATCTTACATTTTCCATGAACATATTGAAATTTCAATTTCTCCTTATACGAAATTGAAGTATTGCAACGAAAGACGGCCATGCAAGGTGTGCTTGACCAGTTGAATATGCCATAGAACAGTTGTGGATAATTCCGGTGAAAGTAAGATCTCATATTATGAGATTGAAAACTGATTAACAACAACTACACCTTAAGTTACAGTTTTGAAAGGGTTCGTGCTACCTTAGAACTCATTTGGATATCGAAACCAAAAAATGTTTTCCCCTGGGAAAATGAAAATCTTAAGGATTTAGTTTGTTTGATCAAAAGGATGGGATGCAGTCGATTTTCTTTTCAGGCAAAAATTATTCATTTACAAATCTATCGCATTCGCATTCGTGAACAAAAGTCGAAAAGTCGTATGAATTTAGCCTAGAGTATACGCGGTCATTGTGCCATGACCAATGCTCAAAATTCAACATCGATAAAAGTGAGCTCAAGTAAAAGGTAAAGTGAAAAATTTCTTGGAATGCTGCGGCAAAGTTGACCATTGCATTGCTGCCACTCACATTGCGCTCGACAATGTGCTGTTTTCTTTTTCATTTTATTATTAATTTTCTAAAAGCCATTTTCCCCGACAATTACAACTTGTCAGACGAGCCCCAATCAAGACCTCTTGTAAATTTGGTGAAAGAATTGTTATCAATGTCAACGGGGGCTACGAGGCCACTTGCTTGTTCTGCACCTGATAAATCAAGGGTCATCTATCAAAATGACGCCGTTGAAATTGAAAGGAAAATCTTTCATTTCTAATTACCATTTTGATATTATATTTTCAAGCGAAAGCGCGCGCTGACACCTCTTGCTTTGACACTTTATTCCACAGGTAGGATACCAAAAGTCTTCTGGCAAATCTTCTAACAAGGTCGCGAAGCATAAGTGACGATAAAATTATTCCATCATTACTTTTGAATACAATAGATATCAAATTCTTAGGACGGCCGCGCGGCGGTAACTTCTTCACTTTTGGTTTCTAACCACTCAACATGTTACGCGTCGTTTGTAACCCAAATTTCACATGGAGTGCAAAGAGAAAGAAGAAATTCAAAAGTTGTGTCGAAAAATTACCAGAAATATAAGACATACGTCTCGTGTGCCTGCCAGACGCAAGAGGGTCAATAAAAGGAATTGTTACGAGTATGCATAATTCGTTTGAAGATATCTGTAATGATGCTCGTGGGTTTGTGCTTAAATACTTTTCAAGCTCTAACACATGGCACCGCAGTTTGATCGAAAAGCAAAATGAGAATAACACTTGAAATGGGGCTTATTACTCTATATGTATAATTTGCACACATGACAATCATTAAAGTCACATGTTATTAGGTCGCGAAATGAAAGCGAACTGAGGTGTGCTTCTTTTTTGTAGGTAAGCGGTTGAAAGTTCATCTTCTCGATTGGGGTTGGGAGCGGAATTTTTCAGTCTTAACGAGCACATGTGCCTTTTCTGATTAATTCATAAAAAACAGAATCTTGCAGACATTAGAAAAATGATGTTTGAATGTATTCAGAAAATGAGTAGGTGGTAACATCTTGAAGATGTTTTCATAGACAGGGACATGTGAAGATTAAAAAGCAACGATAATTGAAAAAGGAAGTTGAACGACGATGTGACCGATTTGACTTGGAGTAAGGGTTCCGTGGAGCTACTGCCATTGAGCACTCTTGTTCCATTACTGTTTGTAACTGAAGAACATTCACCACCGCTTAACTCAAACTCTAATCTTATGTATCATTTTTCATCGATCCGAGGTTTCAGTATATATATCGTAGAAATTTCGACGTGCATCAGTCGGTACTTTGAGGATTTCCATGGATTTTCCAGAAATCTTATCTATCTTGAGCTATCCATCTGTTTCAGTGCTCTGTCTCGTAGGTTTTTCTCCTCTATGTCTAGTCCTGAGGCCTTATGTTTGTCGGTGTTATATCGTGAACATTGGCAAATCCTCAGTAGAGACCTTTCCTGGGGGGACCAGAGCGCATTTTTGAGATTATTTGACAGAGAACGTTACTGTCATAGAGTAGTGTCGGTTGAACTGTCTGCCTGTATTGGGTTGTTTTTTGTCCGTTGTTTCGCAAGAGGGTAACATCTGAGGCGTTCAGGTTGCGCAGTATTGATGGAATGGGTCATCTTTACGTAGAATTCAACATTAGTTGTTTGTTTTCACCTCAGCGGTCACATCGCGTAGAAAGAATGTAAGAATTGGAGGCTCTATAATTAAATGGAGAAAGTGCGATTCAAAATTAAATAATATAGTTTTGACCGATTCCACATCGAATTGTTAGGATAATGAATTGAAGTCAACTGTTATGGATTTTCTAAAGGGGTTGTAAACCAGAAAATAAGGGGTGGAAAGGCTCATCGTTTAGGTGATTGATTCTCAAACTTTGGGTGTCTAGTTTGACCTCGTCAGTTAGGATTTTTAATAAGCAAAAGAACTTACTCTCGTGGACCTCACATGCGTTTCATTTATTGCAGATTGTCTAACCAGGTAACGCACAGAAGTCAAGGCGAGGTGGTTGTTGGCAAGATGCTCCTATGCTGCTGCTTGATTCCACTCTAGCTACGGCTGAAGCGGATTGGACGTAGATGGTCTAGCGAAAAGTGTTCTATACTTTCTTTCCCTTCAGTGCAAGCGCCCAGTCTCCTGGCGTGTTAACTCAAACATTTGTAACACATCTTAAGTACATACAGCACTAACAATTCGGACAAACTGCTGATCTAACCGTAATTGACCAAAATAAGTAAGATGAGACTTGGGTTGGTAAATTTCCTCTCATTTTCGCGTAAAACAAGCATACATTCGTTTTGAGTTTCTTTCTTTGAGAGAATTCGCGAAAAGTGTTAGCGCTGCTTGAGGCTACGCTATGGTTGTGGCGTAGCGCAAGGAAATATAGCAGGAACACTTGTTGGTGGTTTTCGATAGACAGAGACAGTGAAAGCATAAGCACATTTGTATTTATATTCGATTTTTACTTTTAATTTTTAAGTTTTAAGGAGAATAGTCTTGTTGAAGCTCATCGGGTCTCAGTTGAGTTTTGCGCGGAGTGTTTTTGTGGAGCGCAATAATGAGAGATCGTTTTCCAAATCGAATAAAATTCCACGTATTTAGGGTAAGTCCCATTAGATTGCGATATCACTGCGTTGTGCTCAGGTTGTGGTTCTGGTCTCTAAGCAATACTACTAGGGTTCTTACGTATATTTTTTTTTTTCTCTTAAGGAGGTGTAGGAGGTGGAGGTGCGTCTATTCAACGAAATCAGGTTGGGCATTATTTTCGTCACCGTTTTTAGTGAAGTGCTCAGCAAACCGGAGATACCCAAACAGGACATTTGCTTTCTGTAGTACTAGCCATCACGTTTTCGCTTAGTTCACCACTATTGATTTGGCAACTGTTACGTAGATCCAGTGGGCGAGTATTTTTTTATTTTTTTGTTTTTTTGATTTATTTTGAACGAAGAATAGTTTACTGTCTAGGGTTGCTTGTGAATACTTCACCATGTTTGCAAGACTTATTTGAAGACAAGGAAACTTCGCAGTTTTCCAATAGTTGGTGCATATGGTGGATTATGTTAGCTTTGAGTTTCAGTCACTTTTTTCAACCAATTATGTAAAACCGAGAGAACGATCTGCATAAAACGATATATGGTTGCAAGAATTTAGCATTCATCAGTATAGTAACTTCCTTGGTCTTATGCAGGCGATCCAAACTCTTACAGTCGGAGTTTTTACACAACAGAGGACTATCTTACAACCGTAGTATCTCGGTATCAGCTTTGCTAGAGGGGATACAATGCCATCCTGTGGTGTATTCATTTGTATTCAATTTAGAAAGTTACATATGTCTCCTTGTCTCTTAAAAGCCAGAGTTTAGTTGTGCAAATATTGATTCCCCATTTGTAGCGATGTTAACTAATATGTTCATTCTTTTAACGTTATAAAGGGTTCAATCTTGTTATCCATACGCTCAAAACATGTAGTGCTTTCTTTAATGAGTGTTCTGGAAAAAATGTGCGTTTTTTGGGGACAAAGCTCATAATATTGTTACCAAAATCTGTGTAATTGTTCTTTTTCATTTGCATGATGGGTACATCTTCAGTTCTATGATTTCTTTTTCTCTTTTTTGAAGCTAACTCGAAGGTGCTTAGCATATACTTATAATGTACACTATAAATGACTTTCCTGTTCTTACCTAGGTTTGCGATTGTCAATTACAGCCCTTCTGATTCATTCTTTTTCTATTAGTTTACCCTCTTAGTGGTAGTTTTTGGAGACATTTTTCAAACCCTAACGGCTAGAGCGATCGCAACATCGTATCGTGATATATTTCAAGTATCTTGATCGAGTGTGGGAGCCATTCAATATAATATGACAGTCTTTCGCACTGCACTTTCAGTCGCTTTTCGCACTGTTGAGACTAAGTTACTATTATTACTAATAATATCGAGAGTGATTGGAAAAGTAATCAATTACTTACGTACTTCTTTGAATGTGGATCACTTGCTTTACCCTTAAATATTCCCCTAATACGCGTGACTCGGTGGTAGACCCCTTGGGTTGGTTACTACGACTAGAATTACTTGATTTTCCAATGCAAACCACTGCTAGGCGAAAATTTTTAGTTCATTTGTATCCCACTTTTGATGCAAGAATGGATTATAGCCTCTTTTGAGGTGAATATTTGATATGATATGGCGCAGAATCCTGTCAAGTTTTTTGTGTTTAAGCTAAATGGGTATTGTGGTCTTTCTGATCGCAAATGGATTCGAGTGACCCTGATAGAGCTTTTGTTGGGTGGTTTTTTGGGCCAGACATCTTAATCTTGAATTATCAGGAAGAAATGATGATTGAAACGTCGGTACATTTTCTTTAATTTTTCAACGTTTTTTTGTAAACTTTTAGCTCGCATATCTTTCCGTTGTCGATTAACTCTTTTTAAATGGATGGATGCCCTAGTTTTGTTAATGTCTCGGATTTTTGGGATTTAATAGCTCAAAGGCGTCCTGTATTTTGCATTTTTTCGTTTCTAGTACGATCGAAAGTATTGAACGGTCCTGCTTATATTTTTTTAACAAAGAACATAAGAAAGAAGGATATACTTAAAAGACATTGCTAAACTAATGATAAGTTAGTATGTTAAGTTATTTTTTATTTATGCATGTTAGTGTTCTCATATGTACATACATATATATCCAACAACTAGATCAACATGTCAACTAGGGTTGGAATGAGAAAAAATAAATACTTTTGACTCATTTTATCAGGAATGTTTTAGCAAACACAGAAATCGTCTTTGCTAGTGTACTTGGTCTAACCTTAATTGAGATGGTTAGAATGCTTTTAATATTCAGCAAATAATTTCAGCTACGACTATTTTTTAATTAAAAGACTAACAACCATGATCATGGTTAGTTTGTTGATTTTAGTTGCATATTTTTCAGATGAAGATTCTTTAATTGAACCTTTGCGAAAATCTCGATACCGTCAAGAGATAAGAAAAAGGGTAATGGAGTGTCAAGGTTTTATGGGAGGACTAGTGGCTAGTCGTTGATCTTCAAATCCAATGAAAATGCCTATCGTGTATGTGTGTGTGCATTTAATTAATCATCGACATGCAAGCTATACTACGTTTAAGTACGAGACAGATGAAAGCGGAGATGCTGGTAATTTTAAGGAGCCCTTCTGGTGAAACGCCGTAAATTTAATCTATAGTCAATTGGAATGAATGATAAAGAAATGAGTTATGCAAACCAGTTTTAATTGATTTGCGTACAATAAGGATTATTGAAACTAACATAAACTATTAATGTGAATTTTTAGATTTTCTCTTATAGAATTAATGTGTCCTTAAGGCGGACAAATGCGACCGGTTGGATTTTGAAAATGTTTGAATGAGGTGGTTCCCTTAAAATGTGTTAATGACAGTCTTACTTTACTTCAACTTACACTTTAACATATTCCTGTTGAACTATAGGCCGAGGGCTTAAAAATAAACAGAATAGTTCAAGTCAAATATGCATTTTGTAGGCACTATTCAAGGAATTTCGCTAAGATCTTAGACGTTTCAAGCGGAGATGTTGACTTTTAGCTTTGTTTACTAACCGGGACATAGTATACATGCTACCAATGAAGTTTGCACACGATTTATCTGAGTTTTGCGGATATAGCGTGCCAATTTTAAACATTCTTTCATTTGGGATTTTTATGTTCTTACCGCGTTTTCTGTTTGGTTACGATCTGTATTTACATACGTTCGTATGTACAAGCATGGAAATGTGATGTACTGTATATGTTTAAGACGAGGATCATCTAGATATGGATCCTCTAGATATGGTTATATATCTGAAGCCATAAAAAGCCGTAGAGTCGTGGTTAAAATATGCCTCGGGTGACTTCTTTTATTATAACTTATATTAGGACCTTACGTTGTAATCGATGTAGTAAGTTATAAATTGCGTTTTAATTGTGTGCAATATTTTGTTTCTTGGAAATCAATTTAAATTCATAAACAATGGTCGGAATTCATGGACATTACAATGGATCTGACTTGTCTTGGAAATATTTATTTTTAAATTTTGATTTACTTACAACGAAAAGAAAATAATTATAAAAATCTCGTGCCTCGATTGAATAAGACCATCACAAAAAAAAAATACTAAGAAAGGCTTACACCAACTATGAATAATTAGATATTTAAAATTTTCTAAAGTTTGCTTTTGACTGCAAAAGCATTTTCATAGCAAAAATAAATCAATCAGAGAATATAAGAGAATGTCTAGTTTTAGTGTTTAGTTTCAGCCTCGGCTCGAATATGGCTTTCACCAGTCATACCATATTTCTGTTTTGTTTATATGCAGATTTTTTTGAAATGTACTATGACACTATATCTTAACTTGCCAAAATGATTTTCAAACCGTTCGAGAGAACTTGATTTTGCTAGCGACCTCTGTTTTATGAGAACACAATGTGGGAATTGTAATATCGAAGTGTGCTGTTTGTAGTATATTATACTCCCAGCTCTCTCTCCCAAGAAATCGGTGCAAATTCATGTTATTCAACAACTCCCTTTGTTTCAGATGCCATGCGCAGCCTTTGTTGAAGTTCAACTTTTGGTCCTGTGATTGACAGATTAAATAGCGAAAGGTTAATCTTCAGATGCCCAACCTTTTAAAAATTGTGGTCATATCACGAGCCCACTTGTATTATATTATTATATAATATATTATATGATATATAATATATATAATGTAATATTATTATATGATAAGCTTCCTCAACTGATTTAGTTCAGTTTACTTTCGCACCGAAATCGCAGTGGCAAGCTGGTTTGCAAAAAGAGTTTCGTGTTTTGATGCTCGGGTCCATATTTCATTATTATTACTATTCCTTAACTTTTTTATTTTATATTTTTAAGCATTTCGTTCACATCACGAACCCACTTCTGACACCAGTTGATACTTATTTGATTAGCTTGTTAACGAATTCTGTTTACTTTCTCATGGGAAACGTAGGATTAGATTCGTGACACGTTCGTTTGGGTAAAATTTATTTAGTTTATTCAAGTTGCTACTTTTGATAACAATTTAAGATTCCATTTTTATAATAAAAAATTAACAAACAAAAAAAGTAAATATATACCGGAAAACAAGTCATCGAATACTTTTCATTGTTGGACACGAAATTTCCTCAATTTTCGTGTCTGAAATCCTGCTTAGAAAGACATGGGGTAAGTTAATTTGCTTGTACCGACTGTCAACCGAAAGAGGTATTTGGTTTTGACAAATTATATGGTAGGCTTAAATTTAAAATGAAGTCGATCGCTTTTGATTTCAATCAGCATGCAATTATTTTTAAATTAAGTGTTGCATGCTTCATATACTTGGAAGACTATGTTTCATATGTATTAAAGTACATATTGAAATTGATCTTCGTTATTAATGTAGCATTCTATACTTTAAAAAATTGCGTTTTCTTTACCATAACAACTTGTTTATTAATTTCATCTCAATATGAATGATAAATATCTAGACGTTCTTATTAAGTAGGAATACGCTAGTAAAAGTCTCTGCCCTAAAATGTTTAAAGTTTTTTACATTTTTTTTACAAAGAATGTCTATTTTACATATGTTTACAAGTTACATTCACAGTAAAATACAATCGCATCCTGTTCAAAGTATTATGACACTCGTATGAAACAATTCGCAACTTAGAAAACTTTTCTCCTATACACGGTTTCGCATAGAGTAAAATGTTCCAAAAGTAAACCGCAGCGCTAATGTAACCAATAAATGGATATTAATGTAGCGAAATATGAAAACAGATACTACAGCAAATATGATTTGGCACGCATACGACCGTATGGTACATGTGATGGAATGGCGATAAAATTTTACGACGGGATGTTTATAATTTTACAATTTATGCGTTTCCGTGTTTGCGGTTCATGTTAATAAAACAATAATTGTTTGTACGTATCTATTGAGGTCACCAGTATTTTTTCTTAATTTGTACAGTCCAGATTGAGATATGTAAATGTATGCTTTAGTCTAAGAATTAATTTGAACAATGTAGTCTAATCAAATCTTAAAAGCGTGTATACATATACTCAGGTTACTCGCCTAAGTCTTTTGTTTTCTCATTGCAGAAATCAAATAGTCAAAGCTTATATGAAAATTTTGCTCATATAAATGATATGTCGATATTCGGAAGACCGATTGACACTTAGAATAATTTTTATTAAACAAAATAATTTACTAGTTTTAAATTTTATGAAAATAAATCCTTTCAGAGTTCAATGTTCAAGTTTAATATCTAAAGTTCAGTGCAGGGAGCAAACTTGTGCATGTAAATTTTAATAGGGATTGAAATTAGCTGACATCTTGCCTCCATTCAGAATTTGGCTGAGAACTTGTGAGTTCTGAAATTTTCCTTTGTACTTGCAGGTAGTGCGATGCGTAAATAGTAAATATTTATCATATTATTAAAAAACAAAAAATATTAATATATATTTATTCCAAATAATATTTTGTATAAAATAATAGAAGTGCTTGTTAGAAATATTGAAATCGAAGAGTTGGCGTGATGAATTCCTAGTTTTGAAGTTCCTAGTTCAAAACGGACTAAGGCTGCAAAATTCCTGGAATGCTCCCACAATGAGTGACTTATTTGAATAAATAGTCTTTAAGGTAGTCTTAGCGACTCGACTCGAGGATTGTGTCCAAATGAAAGCTTGTCGCTATTCCCTTATGTTGCGTCAGTTGAATGTTTTTTGTTTGGACATTTCGTGGCTGATTCAAGACAGATGGTTTTCACGCACGTTCAAACGTCGTCCTTTATGTTATACATGTAGTACGTTTACATTTTTCTTTGCGTGGGTTGGTATTCATTTATCATCAATCGTGCGTTGTGCCGAATTGATTTTCGTTGTCGTTTTCGACTTTCCGATTCTTTTGATGTAGTCCCTCATGTGCTCGCGACTTATTGTTCTCATTTAGCGACTTTTTGTTAGTCTATGTAGGGATATCGAACCACACAACTCAGGTTTGTTCAGCAGGTCCTCATGGTTTGTGCTTGTGTTTTTTTTATTGATTGATTGATTGATTTGCTGCCGAGGATGGTGCGCGTCAACCCTTACAGGTTTACTGCCCTCGCTTCCGGTGCGCCTAGAGTGCCTCAAGCAGATTGATTTTTCTGATAAAGTCACTGATCTACTTCGGCCTCAGGCGCCCAAATTCCTCCACGACAGGGAAGCTGCTTCCTAAACTGTCTCTTTTCCTGCGGGACAATGCGTTGCAGTGTGCCAGTAGATGAATTGGTGTCTCCTCCACAAGATTAGAAAATCTGAATCATCATTCGCTGCCGAGCCCATCCTTTTGAGATGCCCTCCGAGTAGTCAGTGCCCCGTGAAAATCCCAGTCAGTACTCTTTCTTTTATTCATTTCGATGCACGCTCGAAACTTCTTCTCGTCATAACCGTCGAGGAACAGCTTCGACATTCGAAGCCCTGGAAGTCCATTCCATAGCCTATTGCATTCTCTATCCTCAGTTTCCTTTAGGGCCTGTGTAAAATTCATTTAAGTTGCGCTAAATGGTTCAGGACCGATGAATGCTGTCGATGCTCCTTTCCTCGCCAGTTGGCCGGCCTGCTCATTACTCTCGATACCTGCGTGCTCCGGCACCCAGTATAGGGTAACCCTATTGTCCCCACTCAATTTTTTGAGTGTATTGCAACAATCTATAACCATTGCCGATGTGATCAACGGGGATTCTAGTGCTTTTAAGGCTGCTTGACTTTTGGATATTATAGCTATAGTTTTGCCTTTGTATCCTTTTTCTATGCTGAGTTGTGCGCTTACAGCGATGGCGTAGACCTCGGCCAGAAAGATACTTGGCATACTTCCCATCGGTTCGTTGGACTGGGTGCCAGGCCCAAATACTCCAATGCCTGTTTTCTCAGATGTCTTTGAGCCAACCGTATACCACTTGATTGCATTCCGTCTTATGAGGTGAATATTGGATTCAACGCTCCATTCCCCCTTGTCACTCAGCACTACACAAAAGCTGTTGTGAAAGCTGAATGCCGAAGTCATGCGATCCGACGGTGCATATATAAATGGGATCTTCTTCACTGGTTTAGCTTGGTTCTTGTGCCCAATTCTGAGGCCATTTTCTCTTCCTGCATGGAAGATACTTGACATTGTAGATATTGCTGCTGTATCTATCGCCAAATGAAGTGCCGATAGGTTTAAGATTTTCTGGAGAGCTGCCGTGGGACATGACTTTACGGCTCCGGCGATACAGACACATGCCAAACGCTGAACTAGATCAAGTGCAAGCCTCGTTCTGGCATTTTTCTGCCCAGGCCACCGCTCCATAGGTGATGATTCGTCTCACCATCATCGTGTACATCCACCGCAAGATTGCCGAGTTACTCCAGAATTTGCCTGTCATGTTCCTGCATACCATCAGAGCCCTGACAGCCTTTGCAGACACTGCCTTAATGTGTCCGTTCCACCTGTGGTTGCTGTCCAACAGCAATCCGAGATACTTGTTTTCATTTTTATACCCAATTTCCGCCCCATTTAGATATATGGTGCGGAGTTGGTCCATATTTCTTCTATTTGTGAACGGCACTAGTGTGGTTTTATCAGGGTTAAGCCTTAGACCTATCTCCTGACACCAGCTGTTCACAATTAGAAGTGCCCCCTGCATTATATCACACAGTGTCCCTTCGTATTTTCCCCTGGTTAGAGTTGCGATAACATTCGCATATTTTAAATATTTTGTTTACATATTATGTTAATGAATTTTATTTGCTTTATATTGATTATGAACCCAATTCTCTGAGAGTACGGAAATAATTGAGGCAGTCAGCAACTTCTAGCGAGACCTTTATAGGGCTCTAGCTAACTCGCCTTCCAACTTAATAACAATCGCTTTCTCTTCAACCAACGATAATGCCCCGAGTATCCTAGTGGAAGAGGTCGAGACGGCTATGAACTCCATGGAAAATGATAAAGCTGTAGCTAATGGCGGTTCACTGCTAAATTAAGCAAATACGCAGGTAGAAAAACCTGGAAGTTTCTTGCAGGAATTGACACTCATTGCATGCACGTCTGGTGCATACCTGATCAATGGAATAGTGCTTATATAATACTGATCCACAAGAAAGGCAGCAAAAAAGACCTCAGGAAGTGCAGACCAATTAGTCTACTGTCGGTCTTCCACAAAGTATTCACGATGTGACCGAATTAGTGACCGAACGCAAACAGCCTTAGATGTCGAACAGGCACGGAAGCAGGCTCGTTTCAGAAGTAGATACAGCACAATACATCATATCCACACATCACGGGAAGTCATGAGTAGATAGTAAGAGTATGAACAACCCCTAGCACTGGTTTTCATAGACTTTGAGAAAGCCTTTGACTCAGCATTTACTGATGCAATAACAACGCACGGTATAGACAAAATATACGTCGAAATACTAGCTAATATCTACCACAATGCCAGAGCAAAGGTCAAAGTACTAGAAGACACTTCAGAGTTTGCTTGAAGTACTAGAAGACACTCCAGAGTTTCCCACAGAAAGAGGTGTAAGACAGGGAGACACCATATCGCCAATGCTCTCCAACACCAAATGAGAGGGCATCTTCTGAACACTAGATTGGGAGAATAAAGGATTGAACATCGATGGTGAGCACCTCAACCACTTGAGATTCGCAAATGATATAGTCCTGATACTAGAAGCTTTGGTAGATTAACTTATCCATTCTCACTTACAACTTTGTAAGTGACTTATACTATTGCTAAGCTAACTCAGCGAAGACTGATAGGTGCGCAAGGCACTCATAGGATCCATTTAGCTGGTAGTGCCAATCGATGCGTCCCAGCCTTTGAGTTGGTACCTGACGCGTGTTCGAAACCAGCTTGAGCTCATTCCACCTTTCTTTCTAAATATAGTCCTGATAGCCAACAGCCAAGAGCAATTACAAGAACAGCTGAATCAACTCAACGTGGCAAATGGAAAAGTAGGTTTGAAAATGGACCTAAGCAGAACCAAGATTATGTTTAACTTCATTATATAAGCACTCAAGGACATACATGTGAACAACATGACACTAGAAATACTTGAAGAATATGTTTACCTTGGTCAGTTTATACACAAATCCGGTTTACTTCTACCAGAAATCAATCGACGAATCAATTTGGCATGGAGTGCTTTCGGGATGAACTCGATTATATTCCAGTTTAAAATGAATATGTACTTGAAAAAGAAAACCTTCGACCAATGTATACTTCTAGTCCTGCTACCCGGTAGCAAAATATGAGTGCTGACAACAGGAATAATAAGGAAACTCCAGGTTACTTAAAGAGCCATGGAAAGATGCATACTGGGCTTTAAACGAAGAGATCGCAAGAGACTATCGTGGATACGAGAAAGGACTCAAGTCACAGACGTGATATAAAGAGCAAAATCCTTGAAATGGCAATGGGCCGGTCACTTGGCGAGAATTACGTACGGTAGATTGATTACCGGAATAACGCAGTGGTACCCAAGAAGAATCAAACGACCGAAAGGACGCCCAAAGATCCGATGAGACTATTACATAAAGAAAATAACCGGCACATCCTGGATGAGAATAGCTGAAAACAGGCAGACTTTGAAAGCAATGAGGAGTTAGTATGTAAGAGAGGGTATACCATAACTTAGAATTATGTTTGAACAAGCTGAGTGTGATGATATTGATCATGAATGAGATATAACAACATTCAATTCCAACATTTTAAATTACGTTTCCGGCTATGTTATCTTCGTGATAGATTTTATCACATAGTTAAAGTTTACAGTAGTTACAGAGTCATCGTATCCTGCGATTTCGTATATATTCTTATTGAAATTGCTACTATTAGTTGTTATAAAAAACGGAATAAAGCAAAAGCCTTATGAACAAAACTATCTGATCTAATATCAATGCTGTTTTGAGTAATTGGTAGTAATCAGAGTGACTTTCTTATAGTACATTCCTTGAGTAAATAACTTAGTAGTTAATCACTATTTACTATTACGCTTATGCTTTCAAACGGAAATATGGTGTTACATGTCCAGTTTTTTTCAGTTTCCTTTCAATTTAATCTGTTTCTTTGTTAATTTTGAATATTTTTTTCATTAGGAAAAGTAACAAATGCATGATTGAAATTAAGAAATGCCATGATTATGCCACATTAAAATTGCCATGTTTAAATAATACAATCTGAAATTTTCGCGCAATTATAAAGCAATTAAGCATTTGTTAATATGTTAAATAAATTTCCTAAAGAGTTGGCAGACAAAACCACACTTGATGCCTTTTTATGCTACAAGCTACATTTTCCATTAACTGTTTCCATGTGAATGGCATCTAGCTTCAAGCTGAAGAAACATAATAACTCTTGCATGTATTTATATTTATATGAAATAATTGAATAAGAAATATGCTTAAGTGATTTTAATGCAATTATTGAATGCAATGATTTGGTAAGCCATTAAAAAATCTTCGTAGTTTTCTCTTTCATCTTTTTCAACTTTTAGACAACAGGCAAACGAATTTTATCTATATAGGCGTATCTAATGATAGTAAGCTTCCCAACAACACTTAAGCATTGAAATAGAAGGGCGCAACTGGTAAAGGATATTTTGCCACCAACTAAACTTGAAAAGTTCTGGTGCCACTAATCCAATCTCTAGAAAGTTCAACAAAGCTTGCTCTTGATGGTGCATAGTACTACCTTTTTACGCGTCCCAAAAAGTGTTTCGGGTCACTGAGGTAGGCAAACAATACAACAAGCAACCACAATGGAAGTATTATGCTTGTGGTACTTTTTATTTCACCAGTCAATAAAAAAAGAAATAGAATATAGACAGAAGCAGAAATATTGAAAAAAAAAGCAAATGAGAAAACGAAGACTGCAAAGGCAAGCAGCCAATTATTCATTCGAGCTTTGAAATTACTTTGGGAAGGCTTTCGATAGCTGTAACGTATATATATCCAGCAATAGGCCTATTTCAAATTAGACAAGGTGGACAGTCACTGGCACATATGAAAATCCGAATAATTAATATTAAATTTGACCAGTAAAGAAATGGAATTTCATGTTTAGCACTGTGGAGTTTTTATCTTTGATTTATGATTATAAAGCATGAAAGATCTTTCAGAAGACAAACCTCGTACATGTTGAAAATTAGGCTTCCTCAACCTTTTTAAATACTCCGTGGGTACGATAGATCTTCTTCATACCATTAACAGACTAAAGCGCTCTAGCTTAGCTACATGTTGCTCGCGATTTATCTTTTATAGGTTTCCTGGTTGTTTTAAAGAAACTGAAGGACTTGTGTGGTAGAGTTGTAATAAGTGAATTATAACATAATTCCTGAGAAAAAGTTTACAACACAAGGGGAAAGGATGTCATTAAACTTTCGACGTAGTTGAATCTTATTGAATCTTGTGTTATCTTCTGTTTGTTTCGTTTTTACTTATATTTGCCTCCATTTTTACTTGTCTATAAATTTTCAGGAGGGTTTGAGAAGTAAATAAAACAATACGAAAACAAAAGTGACAATCTCGGTACCTCGATTGCAGGTCAGTAGTGTTAGTATATCCTAGAACGACATTTTTAAGTTGCTCTCTGTCAAAAAAGGATCATCATGGAAAAGATCCCCTCCTCTGATAAATCTCATCCATCCTGCGAATTTCAGGTAAATTAATGATTGCTTAGATATACTTCGAAAATATTGAAGATACTTCAGATTGAGTGAAATACATAGAAAGGGTGTCACTTTGTATGACGGTCATACAAAGGATTGAACGAATTGTAAGCCAAAAATAACCTCTAACCTCTGAATAAAGAATGTATGAGATAGTTGGATACGCTGGACTAACGTACCAATTAAAAATAGGGAAATTACAAATATTAACTAAATTCTTTCAATAACATTTTGCGTGTAGAATAAAAATAAATATAACTACTTACTTCGCTGTCGATGTGTTTGACTATGATTTGTTGGGACTACGAAGGAGCTCTCTCAATTTCTCCGAATATTGTTAACTCGTAACTCACCTGCAATTATGTGTCGAGATATTCACTAAGAGGGGGTATTGTTAGTTTTCATTCATCTAGGGCTTCCATTTATGCCTCTGATCCTACTAGGAAAGGTTGAAATCCTTTGATTGAAATGATTAATTCTGGCTTGGTTGTGTATTCTCTTCCTATTCTGTTAAATATGTAAAGCTGATGAAAGTAGCTTCCTCCAGTTTCAGTTAGGATGTCTTTATTTTTTCCATGATGAGCTGAGGTTTTGAGTGGAATTGGAATAAGGACTGGCAAAAATACTTAATCAATAGCGCATCACATCA
This sequence comes from Stratiomys singularior, assembly GCA_954870665.1. NCBI lineage: Eukaryota > Metazoa > Arthropoda > Insecta > Diptera > Stratiomyidae > Stratiomys > Stratiomys singularior. The sequence continues at coordinate 22,727,568 of OX940880.1, forward strand.
AAGACATCGATATTATAAGGAAAGTAAATTGACGAACAAGCGAAAGCTATAATGAAATCCATCTATCTTTTTCAATTTGTTTTTTTCTACACATGCAGCTCATCGCATTCTCAGGCTGACCTCTGTTCCATGTGATGCTGTTGATCTTGACTAAGAAAAACCATTTGCAATCTAACTGCAAATGAAAACATTTATTCAAAGAGTATTCGAATGTGAGTGTGCAATTTTTCGGAGTTGCAAGAACTTTCTCCTTTTCTTTAGAAAAAAGACATTAGGGATAAAAGCGTAACCAACCATTCTAAATGCTGCTAATTACAAACGAGGTGCACGATTTCGATCTTTCGATTTATCACAATTATAGTCAAATATAATATAGCCGTGGGCTGAGCTTGATGGCCGTTGCGATAGATGCGGCAGTGGCTTCACTTCTTTTTTCTCCATCATCTTCATGCTTCATTTCCATTTTACTATCACCGTCGTTAGAATTGATCATCAATCCAACCATTGATCCATTCACTGTAGAGGTTGATCGCTGTAATCGTTTTCGCCCGTGCAAAAATTTGGAACACATTTTGCCTGTTGGGGTTTCTTGGGATGCTAGTGGAAGTTGAACGTCTTCTTCTGCAAGAATAGTGCTATCCACGTGCATGGCGCTACGAAGGTGTACAATTCCATGGGAAAGAAATTGGCGCGAGGTTAAAAAGGGTGCAAGCCTATATTAGCCACATGAGGAAAAGTGTACCAAATCGTGTGTGAAATGGAAAGTAACCTTCGAAGGCGGCACGGGTGAAAATGAAAGTGAATGAGCATTCATCATTAAGGTTACACGCCTACAGCTTGTTCGCTGGTGACTCTTGAACGTAAGCGTGGATCAGAGCACGCAGCGTGCTCAGCCAACGAACGAAAATTTTCAATAACAAACTTTTCATTGAAATAAGATGCAAAAAACTTTCCTAAGTATAATTCAGGAGGTGTCAAAGCCATTTCCATTCTGCTGACCATTCAACTTCTTCAGATGGTCAACAACACAAAAGGGTTGTCCGCCAAATCCCATCCGCGTACTTAATCAATTCGTCGAATGTATGTCGGTAAATGGTTAAATGCCATTCAGTTGGATATTTATCTGTCTATTAAAATTCATCATGATATTCTTCGGAAAAAATAAGAATGTTTTGAGCTTGATTAGAACTTAAGACGATTTTTCTAAATTGAATATCACCTGAAGGGGACCTTCATGAATGATGAACGCGCTGTTAAGACGTGCTCAGACAACTCATAAGTAGGTCATTTCGTCATTTTCAATTACTTTAATTGAGAGATTTTTTTTTTGCGTTCATAGAAAACGTTTTTGGTAATTTCTTTTGTATTTTCGGCATGGAAGCAGTTTGCAATCATAATAAAGTCAATCAAATTGTGGCAGAGAAAATTAATGAGAGGCGTTGCAGAAGTGAAATGTTGAACTAAAATATTATGAGAAGAAAATTATTTCGTTAATTATTAATTTGACCAGCAATTTAATTTTCCATTATTTTTTTATTTATTCTTCTTCACCTCGTTTCGATTCTTTGTCATTTATCATTGTTCCCTTTGGACTGTACTTCAACTTCTTTTTTTCCAAGTGTCGGTTTCGTGAAGAAGTGATAACATGGTCAAGTTGTAAAAATTATATTCACGGAGAAAGTATTCAAAGTTGCAAATTGAGGTCTTTTTGAAATTGGAGCCGGCAAATCTTTACGAATGGTTATTATTGGTAGTGTATATTTATATACAGTTTATTAGTATGGCAAATGAGAAAGAATAGCGTGTGGATGGTATAAACGTGCATGCATTTGAAAGAATTTTGCCAATCGATTCACTGGTGTTTGTGGTGCACAAATCAAAAATAAATTAATTAAATACAATTGAAAAGGCTAAGATTTATCTAGTGCAAGAATTGATCCAACAATCGCAAAAATCAATTATCAACTCGGACGCAGGATATTGATTTAGGTAGTCAAATGAATGAATCAATCGACCGCTTGTAGAGTAATAGATACAAATTTCTCTTCATGAATTGGTAGTCATAGGTACTTGCAAAGTAATCGTCTGAAACATCGTTTAAACATCAAGGATGAGTCCCAAACTGGTCTTAGCCACACAAACGAATTTAAAAGATGATTAAAACAGTTGAAAGTTTGGAATTCAAGCGCAGAAAAAAGGAAATCATGTTCAATTACTTTATTTAAGGGGTTACATGGGTTTACTCGGGCGAAAAAAGGTCTATTTTCAACAATTTTTTTATACATAAAAAATAAAATATTTTATTCAAACTTCTTACTGTCTTAAAGATGTACATTTGAAGAATAATTTTTTTAATTCGCAAAGAAAAATATTTAAAACTCCGCCATTGGGACGTCATTTCCGATGACGCCTCGGGAAAAAGGTGCGTCCGCGTTGTCAGCAGAACTCATGACAGGATCATCTAAAGTGAAAACAAAAAAATTCTTGTTTTAGTTAAGAGCATTAAATGGAGCTTGGACGAAGGAAAAAAGTGAAAATTGCATTTTTGGCATACATTTTTACAAAAAAATGCAAATTTCGGTCAAATTTTCTCTACATTTTTTGTTTTTAAAAATAGTTGTAATTGAAAGAAAAAAGAATCCTTCGTCCAAGCTCTTGAGAATTGTATCTCAAAGGCCTGTGTAAAATTTCATCAAGATCGAATGAGTAGTTTTCGAGAACTTTTGACAACTGATTTTAAAAACACAGTTTCGAGAAAAACGTGTTTAAAGTTTTGAGTACCAATAAATCTGGGTAAAAAAAATTTTTAACCTTCATTGAATCGTCGATTCCTGGGCCATAAAGTAAACAACCTGCAGCAGCTGCAATTTCCAGGGCAATTTTTGGTCATGTCTATGACGAATCCTGGCTTCGCGAGTCTATATTTTTTTCGGCTGCGCACACACAGTTTTCATCAGCATTTCGGGCATATTCGTGAGAATTTCGGCTAAGTTTCAAATCCATTCCATGCATAAATAATAACAAAGCTGATGTTACTTCATTAAAAGTGCAAGCAGCGTCTAATGCAGCAATATTAACGATTATTGAACCAGCAGGAAGTATTTTTGGAGTAATCTTCCAGATTAACTGGTTCAAGCTTTCATTATTATTTTGTATGAAACCACCAACACACCACGCCAGAAGCTCATCCTTACTAAGATCTTCGAAGATAGGTTTCATTGCAGTCAAAACATTATCACATCTATCGTAGCTTCAACGTCGTTTTCGAGGCTCGTTAATTGCTTTTCTTCTTGAGCAGCAGAGGAGAACAGTGTTTGAGCAATTGTCCCGAAACATGTATTTTATTAATATAAAAATCGTATGTTGATTAATTTAAAAATGAATTGCTGAGATCCATCAAACCGCAAAATTTGCATAACAAAAATGAACCGGCGATTGATTTCAGACATTTTTCCGATTTTTCAAATGATAAAATATATTTCAGATCATATCGTTCACATGCGACCACAATTTCGAATCCCAGGCCGATTTTCGAGCATTGTTTAAAATCCAATTTTCCACTACACAATTTTTCTTCATCTTTATTATTAATAATGTCAGAACACCGCACAAAAGATGAGAGTGTTGTCTAGTCTATAATTGAATATTGGAGCGTGTCTTCCTGTGGCGCGTGCTCTTTATCGTCACTTTTTAATTTTTTTGCCGACGTGCTCGCGAAGGAATCATCATCAATTTTCGGGTTTTTAGGATTGAATGACTGTCTCCTTTTCCTTGGTCTATCTTTTCTACGAGCGCCGTCTGTTAACCGAGTTCTCGAAAGTTTAGGCAATTTTTAAATAAATTTCACAGCAGACACTTTGGATAACCTCAAATGAACCTCGTGATACACGAAGTAATCACCAACTGAAGTATTTCAAACTAGTTGCCCTTAGAAAGTCAAAATAATAGACAATAAAAACAGACAAACAATAGACGAGCAGCTACGGCGCTCGGAGCCTAGCTGACATCGAACGCGCACCTTCACAAGGCTGTATCTCCAAAACTATTATTCGGATCGACCTGAAAGTTTACAACAATATTTTCGAAAGGTTGTAGAAATTAATAAGATAAAAAAACAATTTTTTTGAAACTACGAAACCCATGTAACCCCATAAACAAACTAGTGCTATTGGCGTTGACGAGTTGTCGGAATAAGAAGATGAGAATCCAAACAAAATATCCCCGCTATATTCCTGAGAAGCGGGAAGAACGGCTTAAAGAAATTTCATAAAGTTTGCAGTGAATTTGGTTGGCAAGTAAAGACTTCCTGCGGCACTAACTTTTGCTCCCGGCGCGAAAAATGGGGCGCGACGTTTCGAGTTGCGACAAAACTATATCCCGATTCGGTACTGATTATACTTAAACCATAGAGGTATATGATATAGAGAGGCGTTATCCGTGTACATGACCGTGAACTTATCTTTTGCCCCTCATTAGCTGTGCAAATGTTCGGCTCCATTCGTTCCTGCCATTTGTGTCATATGCAGCATGATATCCGAATTAATATCGAAATTTAAATGTTTTAGCGCAATTAGAAGCACATATACTCAATATTCTATCCAATCATATGTAAAAATACGAAAACTACATTCATAAATCACTAATAACAGCTGAAAAATGCAAAACTCAAACAAACTCACAATCTCATGCTCACCCATTCTAATATTGTTTGGACTGGGCGAGGCGTTATTCTTCGGGAAATGTAGTTAGTGTGAAGTTATCATTCCCGTTAAGTCGATTCTCCTGTATCCATGGACAACGTAAATTTTTTAATGATGGGGCATTTAATGTGATGATATTTTATTGATTGATGGACAAAAATTGTTTACGAGTGCTTGGATAATAAAATGCGTATGAAAATAAAGCGATAACGTTTGTGACAATAGTTCAAATGACAAATTTTCGACCATTCATTTGTACTACTTCTGATTATTTTTAAATAAGTGTTGGTGTCTTTGTGTTAAGATTCGTTTGTCTTTTGGTGATTCCGGACAAAATGTGGGCGTAGCGCCTCTCTATATCATATTCCTCTATGATTTGATGGTTGGTAAATACAAGGTAACTTGCAATTGTCTATTTTAAACGTGGTTATAACACTGGTGTTTTGTCAATGGCTTCTTACATTCCACTGTGTTACCTTCACGCTGATTTTCTATCTCATCTGAACTGGTTTTTTTTTTCTTCCGTCAGTGCATAATTTTTTTGATTTTTTTGATTATTTGAACGCTTCCAATCAGCTCTGATAGTCAGTTTTCTGAACATTTGATGACATATCAATTGTCTGGCAGTGCCTTCGCTAGTGAATTGGGCTCTTTTTGCTTAAGTACTAATTTTTAACCAGGTTGGTAAAACAACATATTCCGCTTTTGGCGTAACAATATATTCCGCTTTTTGATAGATCTTCCCAAGTCTTCCTCTAGTTATGAAGAAATATTCTAATCTTTATACCACATTTTAATCCACTTTTAATCTAAAATTAATCCATTAATAGATGCTTACCCTTTACCATTCGGCTTGATGAAAGATCAGCTTCCGTTTTATCAATCATCCCATAATCCTTCTGGTACACTCCTAAAAACCACTGATTGGCGCAGGTTTCTGTAATTCTGAAAGGAATAAGATTCAAAATGGTCCTTAGATCCCCAGATGTGGTTAAATGTTAATGGATGGTTTGTCAGATCATGCTAGAGAGACTAAGAAGTTGTAGTTTAACAAATCTGTTAAAATTTAGAAGTAGACTAAGCAGAGCCTCTAGCTCCGTTCCCAACTCATGAGTATAAATAAACAAAAGTGTTCCGAACTTTCCTCTTTCTTGCCCCAAGACTGACCGATATCATCCGTTTGAATACTTATTTGTTTACCATGGTGACTAAAAAGATTGGGGTGTGGTAACAATGCTGCAGATGTTCTAACGTGATACATGCTATTTACCAGCAGCTGGTTGCTTCTTTGGCAAGATCAAAGAACCCGGATTATCTGCAATAACTTCTGACCTCCTAAGCCGAGTCTACTTAGACAGACACTACGGAAACACTCCAAAGGGTTTCACCGGTTTTCGACTTTGTTTGTATTCTCTCTTGTTGCTTTTCATATGCATGTTGTCCTCTAACTTGCTCTTCGTTGTTGCACTTCTGCCTTCAGAGATCTATGCTAATTTAACGTCCTTTCCGTAAGGTGCGTATGTTTGGCTTACAGGCTGGAGGTGCCTCCTTTGAAGATGGTTGCTTAGCCCCCCGAATTTTCAAGTGTTGCTCACATATGAACTCACTCTAAGAAAAAGTCCTTCGAGTGTTATCACGTAGAGCATGTTCTGAATTGTAGAAATTAATGTAATTTTAAAGACACCTGGGTCCGGAAAGATAATGTAAGGTTTCTTTGAACTCCTTAATAAAAATTCGTAGACACTTCATAATGACCGACAAACTTACTACCTGTCCTTCTATAGGGCTGGAAAGTAAAACGAGGTCCAGTGTTTCATGCATAGTGTAAGCTCCACCTTGTTGATGTCAATCTTCAGCTTATTTGTATTTACCCATACAACAGGACCACGTACACAGGACATTTTATTCGGGAAGTTCTTGATAGTAAATATCACGATGTCAAAATGCGGACACAATTGTTTTGAAAGCTTTCCTAAAAATTTCTTGGACTATTTGATCCAACTATTAGTAACCAGAAAAGTATTGTGCTAATCTGCCCTGAAATATGTGTTCTTTGTCGCCATTCCTGACTATGATTTTCTTTGTGAGAGTAGATTCATTTTCAATTGAGTTCCTTTGTTCCTTTGAAGGCTTAGTTGATGTGCTCATCAGCCCAAGTGTCAATGGATTTGTTCTTATTTTTCTCCTTGAAGTATTAAATCAGTACTTTTTTGGTGGGTTATCCGTTTTGGTCGTTTTCATTGTGTTGCAGCCCCGTTGAGGCCTTTATTGCTCTTGAAATTCAAACCACGACCGCACTTTGGCATTCTCAAGAGGTGATCGAATATATTTGCCAATAAAGCCTGTCAATTTCTTCGCAGGATTTCCGTCTAACTTTGTCCTTCCGTCTTCATTTGTTCTACATGGCGCTGTCCATGAAATTTTGGCTGTTTTTTAGATTTGCAGACTTCTGACTCAACAAAGAACTTGTAAGAAAACGAGCAGCCTCTCCTTCTACAATAATGTTTATTTTTCGCATATACGCGTATTTCGGGAGCGACTTACTCCCGTCTTCAGTACTTAGCTACTCGTTTTATTTCATAAATCTACAAGAATCGGGAACAGTTATTTTTTAAAGAACTTGTACTTCTCCTGGTTTTGTTCCTGAAGTATGTCTCGATCGAGCGGTCTTGTACTTCAAATGCGTTTGCGTCAGTGTCTACGCTATAACATCGCTGCAATATGTACTGAGAGCTTTGTCGTCCTGTGTATGTTGTAGCCTACAGAATAGGTAAAATGGAGAAGAATGTCTTTTGCGGAAGTTGTGCAGCTGATTCTTTGCTTTTTTGTACTGTACGTCATGGCAAATATCATCATTAACATAATCTTTTTTGCATTATATTTATCATTATATAAGGTCAGTTTGGTGACCTTATATATTGATAATTTCTTTTGGGGATCATACGCTTTATTTTGTCTTCATGAATTTGTAGCTTTACCTGATTTGGTTTCTTCGACAGATAAGTAAGAACGTGGTATGATGTTAGAATGATCATGTTCATTAATGTTATTTCTAGAGGAGTATATCTCATGTTTTAATCGCTGTTTCTTTATCATGAAAGATACTTATGACTCTCCTGTTTTATGTTTTATATACGCAAAATTTTCCTCATTTCCTTATTTCTTCTTTTGCTATTTTTATAAAAATTGACTTGAATGTCGACACTGGTGATGTCCTTACAATGAGGTTTGTGGTTTGTGTATTTTTTGCTGAATTTCAACTTTAATAGCGAATGTATCAGGCTGCTGATTGTTTCGACAAGTGATGTCTTCTCAAAACTCATATCGTTAGGACTCTAAAATTAAGGATGATTTTGTACAGGGTGTCGCGCTGTGCACAATCATATGCTTGTTTGTAATCTACCAATTTAGTGAATGTCTATGTTCAACTTCCCATATTTATTCAGGACTTGCTTGACGATGAAAAGTTGGCCCGTAGTTACCGCTATGAAACCCCACTATACATTCTGCAAGGATTATTTCAGCGTTGAAAACGATTTTTCGACACATAAGTGATTTTGTTTTTGTGTCATATACTTTTGGTTGGGTAAAAATGTCGAATTTTGTGCTAAATAATCGTCAGTTGCGGGAAGTGATGCTTTTTTCTTTCATTCAAAGAAAACGGCGGCTGAAGCTCATCGAGAGCTGCAAAAAGTTTATGGGGTCACTGTTGTAAGTGAGACAACGTGCCGTGATTGGTTCCGTTGCTTCAAAGACGATGATTTTGGTGTTGACTACCGTTCGTGTGAAGGAAGACCAAATACCTTCAAAGACGCTGAATTGGAAGCATTGCTCGATGAAGAGCCGTGCTAAACGCAACAGGAACTTGCTTCAGTATTGAAGTTACCCGCCAAGCAATTACCAACCGCTTGTATGTGTTGGGAATGATTTAGACACAAGGAACTTGGATTCCTTATGAACTGAAGCCAAGAGACGTTGAGCGTCGTTTTTTCGTCTGTTAACAACTGCTCCAGTGGCAAAAAAGGAAGGGTTTTCTTCATCTCATCATTACGGGTGATAAAAAATGGATTCATTATAGCAACCTGAAGAGAAGAAAATCATGGGGACTCCCTGATCATGCTTCTACGTCGTCGGCTCGGCCGAATATTCACGCTGCGAAGGTTTTGCTGTGTATTTGGTGGGACCAGGGCAGTGTTATTTATTATGAGCTATTGAAACCGAACGAAACCATTATTGGGGAACGGAATCAAACTCAATTGATGTGACTGAGCGAAAAGCGGCCACAATATGAGCAGAGGTACGAAAAAGTCATTCTACAGCATGACAACGCTCGGCCTCATGTTGCCAAATCCGTTCAAACCTACTGAGAAACGCTCAAATGGGAAGTCCTACCCCACCCGCCATTATTCCCAGATATTGCGCAGTCCGATTAGCACTTATTCCGTTCGATGGCTCATGGTCGCGCTAATTCTACTCATATAACGACACTTCAAAATGGCTTGATTCGTGGATGGCCTCAAAAGACGAACATATCTTCCGTGACAGTATTCGAGCTTTGCCAGAAAGATGGAAAAAAATTGTCGCTAGTTATGGGCAATATTTTGCATGATTCATTTTTAACAATTTTTTCACAATAAAGTGGCAATTTCATAAAAAAAAAACAGCGAGAACATAGTTGCTCACCTAATATATTATTTTTTGAAGTATTTGATAGAAAGCTTATGCTGGTGTGTTGCCATTTTGGTTGTTGAAATTTTCATGTCTGGACCCCAACACAAATCTCACTGTAAATTCCGTAAATTACCCTAGAACGTATATATATTCGTTTGAGTTACCAAGGCTAAGCAAGGTTTTAGCCTGAGAAGTTGGGAAGTTATTGGAGTCTCATTTTGTTTTTGGAATTCATCGAGCTCCTCACAGTTGAACTTGATGAAGTATTGGTGTTCGAGACACGAACGGCTGCGCGATGGAAAGGTTATATGGCTTTTTAAGGTTTTTCTTGTAGGTCTATCACTTTCATAACCCTAAAGGAGTTAGAAGAAGTTGAAGTTTTAGGGAGTTTTTTAAAACGATTTAGGGCTCTTCCATTACACTCGCCAACTATCCGTGATTGCCTATACATTGTCCGAAAATAAGTCTTGAAAGAAAGTTGCCCTATCAGCAACCTCCGGGACACCTCCAGCTCTCCTGCCTATGGGCCCACCCGACTGATTTTAAGTCACGTTAGAAGCTGTAGGGTCTCAGTCCGGTAATAATAGATTGATTACTACCTCTTTGATACCATTCACACCTAGGTGTAATGTTTGTTTTGTTTCGGACGAGTGAAACGACTGAAAAAAAATCGTTTCTCAAACTACAATGTTTATAAAGACATTCCACTCTAATCAAATGCCTCCAAAGTTCACTGACCGTCCTCATGGAATTTATATTCTCTACTTTTTCGTTCGTTTTATTGAAAATCGATGCACATTCGCATACTTTCTCAAATCCAAAGTGAGGAAATCATCTAGAAAAAGTTGTCGGTAAAAATTTTTTTTCGATTTTCATTCTCTTGAAAGAAAATCAATACCAAAAAATATGGCGTTGATGAAAAATATGCAAATAGACGTTTTTTTATTGTCATCGATTATTTTTTTCCTCCAAGGTAACGAAAGAAAGTGGTAGCCTTCTTCCGCATTTTTTTATCTACGATCGACTGCATCTGTTGACCACATCAATGTTGAACCTGCTGTGTAACATTCGAATGTGATAAAGTAAACTAAATTGTCAAAATTTCATTAAAAACCCGTTTCAGTTGGTTTTTGATCAGACCCGGTCTCCACATATCAACATCTTTCTCTAAGTGAATTCGAATTGAATAAATCTTCAAGACGTTTTATTTGCACTACGTATGAATGATCTTAGATCAAGTCCATGTCCGCCGTCAATCCGCATGTGGAGCAGATCGAAATGAAAAGATAAAAATAATAGACTCGTCCGGAAAAAAAGCAACAACTGGAAATCTTTTTTGTGGCCAAAAATGTATCACAATAATAAATCGAGAATTTAATATTTGCATAAATTATTCGCTCCTCGGAGATATCTCTATTCTACGCTTGTTATCTGTTCCATTCAAAAAAATGGCTGGAGTGATTGGAATTATGTTTTACAACAAAATAAAACTTGTTGCATTTATTGTGTTGGAAAAGTTGTAAATCTGAAGATAAGTCAAGAAAGAAAAAAATTAGCTTGCCTTAAACTAAGGTAAGTTGAAGCAACGCAGTCAACACACCAGGCAAGGATTGATTAGCCATAAATATTTATGGCGGACAAGTATTTAAAACAAAAGATTAACGCTGCGATTAGTCAAATAACTGGATTGAGTGTAGTGTGAATCAGGTGGAAATCGAATTTCGATTTTATGAATTCTTTTAATAATAAGCGCCATGTATTTAATCCCCGTTTTTTGTTGTTAAAAAACAAATCGAAACAGACAACAGTTTAGTTGTGCTAGATTTGGGGTTTCCTCTAGTTAATAGCTGCTTTGGATTATAACTGACACATCTTTCCTTTGCAGACGTGGAAAAGTGCATTTCGATTATTTTTCTTTGGCAACTTCATATTTTGATTTATGATTAGTCAAATTCACGCTGAACAGGGCGAGTTTCTTTTCGAATTACATCGAAATTGTGTTTTCTTGATTGTTTAACTGTTATACTGAAGCATCGACCCACGAAAAACCTGCAGACCTTCTAATCCAATGCATTCGAACTCCATAAATTACATTAATACCATAAGCAACAAAAAAAATTCCATATCCATATTTCAATTAAATGCAGAAAGCATCCCAAAACGTGCATAAATTAACTCGTGAGTAATTTGAAATATTTTAGCTGCTGCTTGCCACAACAAAAATCTTCATCAAACCTTAAAAGGTAGAACTCGAAGATACTCGCTTTAAGATAATTAATTAGACGCTAGGTGTAACAGTTTCTTAAGAACGCAAACGTTTTCTCACGCCTCTTTGAGTGTTATAAACTTTCTTGATTGATTGCTCTCATACTCAGTTACTTCGTACCTCCGTTTTTGAAGCATTCTTTTTACAAGTCCTTTTCAACCATATGAAAGTTTAAATACGTTAGTATAGTTAAAATAATTACAAAAATAATATAATTAAATTAAAATATTTACTACTGGTCGTCAAAATTCGGTGCAACAAATAGTTGTTCTAGACTTACTTTTCATTCGTGGTAAGTGAGGAATTTCTCCCTGATGATTCTAGCCAGCATTGAAAGTTTCTCAGCATTCAGTAAATGAACATGTCTTTCATTCTACCAACTTCCGACGTTAGAAATGAAACCGATGTTTCATTTAACAAAGTTTTCATATCTCATTCATTCAAATCTATTCATATTCATCATATTCATATCAAACAACAATGTCAACGCCTGTAAAGGAGTTCCACTGGGCAGCCATACACTGGCCAAGTCAATATTCCCACTCTTTGTGGCATGGCTGTTATGGCTTTGAAGTGGTTGGTTCTGTCTTTTGACGTACTTCTAAGATATGATTTCATTTTAATAGAAGTATCATAGTCTCAAAAGTTCAAATTATGTGAAACTCCGGGTTGAGGATCATGTTTTAAAGTAAACGAGGGTTGCGTTTTGACGCAAAAATAACTAATGGAAATGGACAGTTGCGACATTTTTTTAAATATTCTCTAGAAATTCAAAACGACGTCCTACTAAGATATGATTTAATTTCGGGAAAAGAAAAAAGGTCACAAAAATTCACGGTAGCGGAAAAGGGTGAATTTGTCATGATGCAGCAACCACTTGTGGGTAATGTCTGGTCTTACACAAACCACTCGATTCTCATCTCATCATCGTTAACGTTAAACGACGGACTAATCTCACAAGAGCCTCTACACGTTAAATGTTTCTGTCATTTTTCGAAGTTGTTTGTCTCCCTAAACGGGGTTTGTTTGAATTTGTTCACGGCCTTCCAAAATTGGTTTGTACAAGCAACTGTTACAAATTGCAAAAAGTCACACTTGCGGATTCATCATGTTTAGCACAAAACTTGATTGCTCAACGTTGCTTTAAATTCTAACTCCCCATAATTGACACATACAACAAAAACCCCAAGTTCTATGTTGGCGCTGTGATGTTAGCTATACGGTGTTTAAACTTGCACTGCGAGGGATAAGCAAACCAGCCTAGTACAGCTCGACAGAAACAATGTTCCCAGATCATCTGCAGTGCTGCCAGTTTCATTATATTTCTCACACACCACGTGCTCCATCAAATACAATCGATATAATTCTACGTTTTGATTAAAGGGTGTCATTTCAGATCTGTGGAACAAATCGGGTACGACGGTTGTCAAAATTTGGTTGTCGGTTGTCAGATTTTTACCGTAAGAGCTCCGTGGCATATCATTAAATCAGTTTACTGGGTTTAGAGTTATAGAGATCCCAGACGATACCCTGAATCTCATTTAATTAGTCGATACTAACCCCCTTAGTCAATATTAATGAGCTAACAAATTTTCCAAAAGTCGAATTTTTTATTTTTTTATTTTTGCGAGCAATATAATAGTACAATTAAGATGAAAATACTATGTGAGTCTGGCCCTCTCACGGCGTTATTATCAAAGAGTGAACTAAACACTTCGATTATTTATTTCGAGGATACATATTCGACTCCTACTTTCCAGATAAATTTGAGCATGTAAGCATGACTAATTGGATCTCATCACGTTCTCTTCACTCACCTTAGTCATAAAACTTCTAAGCTCGCTATCTTGCAAAGCTCTCTTTATTCACTACGTTGGATTTCGACATCTCTTTCTTTGTGTTAACCCATGGCTTTTGTTTAAGATTCCTTTGTCCCAATTTAATTTGCAGCGGTTATAGTTGAAACAGTACGATGGCTGAGGCTTTGAAAATTCTGTAAACTATAGCAATATTAAACGAAGCTGAAGAGGGAATAATGGGCATGGAGTATACAGAATTGTTTATTTAATGAACGAACATCTGCCGTTCGCTGTGTCCATTCTTCTTTGGGCCACATGCACGTTTTGGCACTGAGCCATCTTTACTGTGGTTTTTCTATCTTTTGGTTCGTTTGCGTTTTTCGTTGGTTTCTCAACAGGCTGCTAAGATAGGATAATGAGCATGCTAATTCTAAAAAATAAATCAAAGGCACATAATATTGTTCCCAATCTACAGTTAAAGGAATCTTAGTCCACTGTAAAAGTAAAGTAAAGGCAAAGGATGTGAAAAGTAAATCACTATGTCATCGATTCTTTTGTTTTAACGAAAGCATAGAAGGCTTGGTCCAAAAGTACATGGATGAGTACTTTGATACTATACGCCCAAAAAACCAAGGAAATTGTAACACTAAAAAGCAACAAATGGAGAATTAGAGATTTTTATGGCTTGCTAATAATGTCTGCTGTTCTGAAACTATCACTTCTAATTAATTACTTCTATTAACTAAATTTTGAATTGTCAAAAATGATATAAGAATAGGCTTTTCGAAGATGATGTTTTCTCGACGTTATTCCTTTGTTTTTGGTTTTTCGTGTTTCGATCGATCTAGTAAATCGGGATATAAGCAGGATCAATTGGGTCCAATCAGAGAATTTAATCGTATTTCGAGCAATATTTTCAACTAATATTATACTTTATGATCAAACAAATAAATAGCATGGGAATTTCAACAAACGAAAAAAAAAATCAAATTTTAATACATTATAACGTTCTTAACACTCCTCCTGTGGCAATGCATGCGTTCCATTTTTTGCCATTTGATCCATTTTTCCATACATTTTTTCTAGACCGCCAAAGGCATGACCTTTATGGTCTCAAAATGCGTTGCCTGCAATGGCAATTTGAGTTTGGGAAATAGAAAAAAGTCGCACGAGGCCATGTCTGGATTGCACGTTGCTTAGCTGATGACATTGTTCGAACTTTTGGCTGGAAATTCCGAATAATCAAAGGCGTATGGGATGCCGCATTATCGTGGTGTAATTCTTTATTGACCGTTTCACCCTCCTGAAGGATTTCGTAGTGCACCACACCACGGATATCGAAGGAAACTTAAAAACTTTGATTTTGGACCGACTTTGGTGCTTTCCCTACAGTTTTGTCTCATTTTCGAAGCACTATTCGAACGATTGTTGTTCGGTCGGCATATCAAATTCACAAACCCATGTTTTGTCACCAGTAATGATGCGTTCGATGTATTTTGGGCCACTTTCGGCGTTGAAAATCATCTCTTTGGTCACATCAATACGACGCTGTTTTTGAATGAGTGGTACAAGCCGTGAAGCGACCCGTTTCATGCCCAAAATATCAGTTTAAATATGTTCGGCTGATCCATATGAGATGCTCAATAGCACAGCGATCTCGTTAATCGATACGCAACGATTTTCCAACACGATTTGCTTCGCCCATTTGATATGATAAGAGGCGTTGATGGCCGTCCAGGGATCTGATTGTGCTCTAGGCCCTCTCGACCGCCTTTGAACCTTTTGAACCAATCGTATCCTCGTGTTTTTGACAGAAATGCTTCAAAATATGCCTTCTGTAGCATTTTCAACGAATCGGCGAACGAAAATTAATTTTTAACACAATATTTTAGGCACGCGCGTTGTTCCAATTTTTCATTCATTATAAAAGTCGCCAAACAACTATTTTTTGACTTCTTCGTATAAACGCCAATTGAATACTAATCGTACGATATGCGTCGAAATTTGACAGAACACCAATAAAGGCATTGCCAAAGTTGAAAAAATAAAAATTTACCGATGGATAAGCATGGCAATTCAAAGTTCAAAATACCTGTTCTATTTTGATCGTAAGTTAGTGTTTAGCGAGGATATAACAATTTCGGGCAGACGTACAGGGTAATGCAGAAAAATTGGGATAGTCTTGTATCTTAAGTAAACCAAATGAATAAGGCGATAAAAAGCACACAGCACTTTTGATAGTTAAACTGCGTTTATTCACAGAACGATGTAATTTCTGTCTGGACTTACTCTGATGACCCGTATGCGTTACCAAATGATACGGGTAATCTCGTGAAAAGGCTCTTCGAAAATTGCAAATATGTAACATGTGAAATTACTGTTGCAAATCTATATCCTGGTAGCCAAATTCCTCTAGCAAAAGGTTTGCAACAACATATGTAACTTTTATTGGGATATCAAGAAAAACACAGAAACTAACAAACTAACTGAAATTTTATACATATGTATGTGCCAAATAGATCTCAGGCTGTTATTTCCCTGTCGACTATATACTTCGACAAAAGAATATCTTAAGATAATCTGACAAAGCCAGAAATAAAAGGGATTTATTAAAATAAGAAATATTAAAATCATGGACTGTGTTGGTACATATTGCAAATCATGCGCGATATCTTACGTTCTTTGGGAAATCAAATATTGGCCATGGTACCCATCCATCTTTAGGTAGAATAAACACATATGTCACAACACATATCACCAGAAGAGCAAATCTGACAAAAAACCCTTGTAGAATTTGTTAAAAATTTCAAAACCAATAGAGGTTGAATTCCAACTTCACAGTCGTTCCTAAAAAGTCGATTATGGAATAACGACGAATCATCCTTCTCGGAAAGCAGTTAAACACCTTCAGAACGTTGGTGTCACTTTCTTTTATGTGAGATCTACGGAATGTGAAATGTATTGAAATTTTTTAATGTATGGTAAAAATATTTATGTCCCACGTGCAGTGCTGCGAAAATTGTGAAAAAATTACCAACTGGTTGATACGAATTTTTAAAATTTGTTTGTAGTGAAGTTAATTTTTTTTAAATTGGTTCAGTCTTCTAGTCGATTGTTTTTTTTCTCTGTTTGTGTGGAAATTTTTTGTTTTAGTTTCTATATTATATTCTTTTTCGAAATTCCGACATTCTTTTTCGAAAAAAAGAAGGTTAATGGGGTTCATTGGACCTGGACTAGGCAAACTTACAGTTTGGGATACAAATAACTTTAAATAAATCATTTTATCTCAACGAACATTTTGTGCAATTATCAAAGGATTGCTTCCACTAGTTCATTAAGATTCAGGTTCAGCAGGGATCATCCTTAAAAATGGCGTTTTGTTCCAGTTCTATATATATAGTTCTTTATCGAATTTGGCCAAGAACAATGCAAAGATTGCGCAGGAAACAAAACGCCGGCACTTGTTGAGTTTCTAGGTGTAGGCAAGTGCCTTAGCTATCTTCAAACATCTTGAAAGCCGTTATCATTTAAACTTTGAAAAATAATTGATTTCGTCGTTTTTTATAATGCCATTTCCGTCCACTTGTGCCAGTAAACTATGTCCCGAACGTTATTTCAATTTTGTACTTTCTTATGTTCACTTATTCCAATTCCAATCAGACCAAACGTTGACCTTATTCTTGAATTAACCAAATATTCAAAGACTCGATGCCAAGATGCCTAGATGCCAAGATGCCAAGATGCCTTGAACCAAAGTGAATGGGATTTAAAATTTCCCATAATGAGAGAAGTATTTTTTATTTCTCGGTCTTTTCTCTTATCTTCTCATTTGAAATAAGTGCTGTGATTTATGTCTATTTCGAATGCAACTGGCTTGCGAGTGTGAAAAAAGGGCGAAAATGGCATAATTTCGACGTTTGCAGTCAAAAATCGAGAAGTAGCACTTTTGATTGTAAAAAAGACAATTAGTGAAATTTGTTATGATTTATTGAGGCTACTGAGTTGGAGTCCGCTTAATTTAGTCAGCATTGGTTAATTAAATAAGAAATTTTTATTAAGATAAATTGGTAGGTGCTTGAATTAAGTGAGAAAATTGTAAGAAATTTGTATTTTGGGCAATACAATATGTCCATTCTTATCTTTTTATCTGTGCAAATTGCCAGAGTGCACTTATTTGTAGAGATTGCTACGGCCGGATTAAGTAGTTTTATATGAAGATTTATTTTGTCTCTTTCAAAACTTTGTGAAAAGAAGTAATCGGAAAGCGTCATGCAAGTCATCAGCATGCATGGGACTAAAGGTCGTTTTCGAGTAAGATTTTTTTGGTTGGAAGGTGAAGGCTATTCGCATTCTGAATGAAGGACACCCAGCAGCAGAAGACTGCTAGACAACCCTCCTAACACTTCCTCTGTCACCGTGCTTGGATTTTTTGTCATTCATTTTGTCATCTTCATCAGTTGGCGTCTTCGGTTCGCGCTCTTCCTTTTTCAGCCGAAGGGTAGAGGTTAATGTAAAAGTTACCCATCACCTCTACGTTCACAAGTCGTTCAAGAGCCATTTCATCGTCCGAAGAATCATGCGCACGTAGTATTCAGTTCACAGTCCCATTTGTCATTCGACAATATCATCACATTCAATAGACCATACCTAGAGAGTTCATTAAAATTCGCGTCCAGAGTTCTCAAAGGAGAAAATGCCCATTTGCTCATCGTTTGCACTTAAATCAGGTGTAGTAAGTGTCGATCACATTCCCTGGGTGAAGTAAACAGTCGGCAAACAGCGCCCTTCCCATCTTGTGCTGCCAAGATAAGAAATATCCATATCCAAAGAGGTGTTGAATCACTTAATAATTGAACTCCACGTGTCCTTAACCAAACCTTGCATAGCCAACTATTGGCACCGTCCACCTACCCCGCGTCTGATATTCCAAGATGGTCTGCGACGGAGTGAGTCCGACGCCTTTCCTTGCTTGCTAAAGCCTCCTCTTCTTGTTCATTCCTCCAAAGAAAAACCCACGCATACTATTCCTGCTAAGGGAAATCATAACCGAAATAAACATCGCAGCTGGTCGCGGTGCAATTTATAGTAAGGATAGAAATACATTCAAATTGGTTCATAGCAACTTGGTCGGTATCTGCCCAATCAAATCCTTTTACTCTTACGCATTATAACAAACTTCTGAACTACCAATCAAGTGTTGTTTGCATGACATTTCGCTTATTGTTACGTAATCCTTCACCTTTAGAGATGTCTCGGACAACACTTCCTAGCAATCTATCCACATTACAACATAGATGAGGGGTGAGAACGTTGTATTTATATAGGGTAGTTTGAGAAAATAACAAAAGGTTATTGCCATCAAATAATTAGTTCGTTATCATAGTGACATGGAAAGTGACACGCATTTGTTTGTGATTTGTCGTTGAGTGTTGATGAAAATAGATAAATTCGAAATTCTAAGGGTAATAAGCCAGCATTGCTTTAAAATTTTAACTACCGAACATGTTTTCAAGAATGACCGCAGATATTAGGAAAGAGTGCTCCACCACATGCTACGTTGGTAAGATGGTGTTCAGAGTTCAAACATGGAAGATCATCCATACACGATGACTCTCGCTAGAACGATCCTTCGACGTCTGTTACCCGAAAAATGGTTGAAAAAGTTGGAAAAATCGTATTGGATGATTGTCGTCTGAAAATACATTTTATTGCTGAAGAGTTGAAGATCCTGGTTGGAAGTGCACATAATATGTTAAATAATCATGTGGGAACAAGAAAGATGTCCGCGCATTGGGTTTCTAGAATGCTCACCATTGCACAAAAGCAAATGCGACTCAAAATCACCAAGAGCTCATTGGAATTGTTTCAACATAGTCGTCATAGCTTTTTAGTTCGATTCATAATAGCAGATGAAACGTAACTTCACCACTACAAACCTGAAACAAAGCAAAAATTGATGGCATAAAAAAGACCAACATCTCCAACTCCAAAGAGATTCAGGACAAAATCTTCTGCCGGTAAGAACATGGAAATTTTTTGGGACAGCCGAGGAGTTGTTGAATTGATAATGGAGCCAATGTAAGAGAAAATCCTGATCCCACCGATCTGCCGTTGCCAATGGTATGATACAATCCAAGTTGCTGGCTACGAAATGCTTGAACTACTCCCATATTCATTACACTTAGTTCCTAGTGATTTTCTCCGCGGGTAAAGGAATATTTGGGACACAAAAAATTTAAAGGTGATGAAATGACAGCAGCTTTAAGGGATTGTGTGAGTGGTGAAGCAGAAGATCCTTTTAAAAGGGAATAGTAGCTCTTGAAAAATTCTGATAACCAAAAATTTGGTTAATTGGATTTCTCACGAAAAATGGTATATTTTAACGAAAAAGAACTTGCTCTCGGGACTGTATGCATTATAATGAATTACTCTAGTGTAACCACACTGCAAACAACGTATAGAATATATTATGAACGCTGCAGTACTAAAATGTTAAATGATAAGTGTTACAGACATACATACATACATACATACTATAATATGTAGTTTCCTTGAAAACATACTATGGTTATCACACTATCGAAGCTCGTTTAAGTGACACACTTTTCACCATATTCCAGGAATCGGCAATCATGTAGCAACAGTCTTTCAAATTAATTTTTGTATATGAATGCAAAATTATTTTTTCGTTGTTCTCTTCGGCCAATAACAATTTCCGGAGCAACTGACGTCGGTAGTGTCATTTGGTGCACTCAATCACGCCCTGATGGATGGGCTGCAGTATACTAGTGACAATAGGTGGCAGGAATAGGCATTTCAACTCGCCATTTTCACTCTCAAGGAGTTCAACTGGAAGATGAGTTCGCCCATTGTCGATGATGAGTAGAACGCTTCCCATGCTCCCGGTTTCTTTATTAGATTTTTTTACATCAGGGATGAAGGTTTCGTTATACCATTCGAGAAATATACTCGAATCCATCCATGCACTTTTTTGGTGCAAACATTTTTAAAAGATCTTAGATTCTTTGCTTTGCCAATCATTAGTAAAGGCAGTCGGTGGTTGCCTGTTGAGTTATCACAAACGAAAATGGTGACGCGTGCATTAGTGACCTTATGCCCTAGAGCACTTTCTTCTTTTTTAGATGCCAATATTTTCCTTCCCATTTTAACCAGTTTCATCGGAATTGCAACAAGATCCGGATCGTAGTCTTTAGTTTCCTTTTAAAAATTTTCCAGAAAGCTCCCGAACTCCCCTAACTCCCGATTGCCATGCCTAGATTTAAAATTGCGAAGCCAACCTTACCTTGGTTTAATATCAATCATTTTTTCATTAAATATCAGAGCTCTTTTACATAAAATTGGACCTGAAATCGTTGAACGTTGTTGTAGGAACCACGTCGCGTTCTCAAGCAGTTCATTTTTAGCTTTCATCACTTTCCTAGATGAATATCCATCCTCACTATCTAATGCACTTACAAGACTTGACATTTTAGCGCTGTTAGTTTTAATGTCCAATATTGTAGCGGCTTCGATGCCAAATCTGTTTGCCAGTTGTTGTCCAGGCACACCTTTATTCAACTGATTGATAATTTTCACACGTTAACGGTTTGTACTTATTTCGGACAATTAATCCAGCAGTAGACGCCAAAGGAAATGTCGAAACGAACAAAAACGAACTGGGCTGCAAGAACAGTGCAGCGGTCAAATTTTCGGATACGGATAGATACTCCGGTGCGCAGACGCGGCTGAACTTTACCAACCAGGATGAGAGTAGCAAAGCAGACTGGTGGGAATGTAGGGAGCGCACGATGGTCAAGGAAGGGTGGATAGTGAACGCGTCGTTGCTATAGTAACGACACGTAGGCATTACATGTACACTAAACTGCCGCCTCGCCCGCATTCGCGCTTTTCTTTAAATATCTATTATTTCGCCGAAAAACGATTCGGGTAATTGGGGATTTGAATAATTGGAGTTTTCCTGTATATTACACCCAACTTCACTCTACCTTAGTCGTTCTCATTACCTTTTTGAACAACTTTCGTATTTAATTCAATTAATTACTCATAAGCAATAAACTCACTGTAAAGGAGCTATGAGTGCCAGACAGGCAGTAATTATCCACTTAAATCGTCTACACAGACTTTAATAAGGTGGTCCTTGAAATGCCCTTCAAAGTTGTGCATAGAAGAAAAAACGCTTGTAATAATTTAGACTATATTGCGAATGACTTTGGTCACGACCTGATTTTCCTGAGTGTGTAAACCACGATGAGAGTTTGCTTTCAAAATACATCAATAGATTCAGTGGTTCATTCAGTAATGAAGATTCAGGAGCAGTCTTTTGGACAACTTTTCATTCATAGCTGATTTCTGGGTTTAACTACTTTTACATTGCTCTATATGTCTGATTTGAGTCCTTTCGACGTTATTCAACGTCCTTTCAACGTCCTTGATGTCCGTCCTGTTCATTTTTCATATCATGCGATAATTTCAACCTTTCGATTGAAATCGTAACGCTCTTGGCAAGAATACCTCTACCATGAATGTTTTTTTAATTCGAAATATGTCTAGAAACCTTTAAATTGGAACTGCATGAGAGTACCTATATCCTGTAGTGTCAGCTGAGCAGTGACATAAGTCTAAATGCACTGCATTTCCAAAAAAAAAAACCGGAGTGTGGATACAAGGACGAAGGTGCGGGCCTGGTTCGAAAGATCTAGGATTATTTGAGTTTTTAGCTGTTCTCCATATTTCTTCGTTTCTTCTTAGTCAGAGCGTAAACTATTGTGAGCGGTTAAAGTAATTGTTTCCTCCTGCTGTAGTGGTCTTCTGAATATAATCTTTTCTATGTTCAAGGCATCATAAGCACCATCAACGGTTTGCTAATTGGAGTGATTACTGATGTTGAAGCTTCATTTGCTCGTGCATCCGTGCTCCTTTGTCTAGAGCGTTCATGTCATTCAGAAGAATATCATCTGTCAGGAAGTGAACCGATGATTCGATGGCATCTATCAGGAAGTGATCAGAGCAAATTCTTTTGAAACTATGTTGAATTCTATTCTATATTTGGACGTTCTGAGGAATCTTGTGCCGTCAAGGACACAACCGTTCCGTGGATCTATTTCTAGGGTCGATATCGTTGACATATTGTTTCTGCAAATTATGCTTCTTCTGCGCACTTCGTTGATAATAAAACCAACCTGGCTTCTGTGGGCCGATTAAACCTGTCTAAGGGGTTTTGTCTCAATTCAATATTCACGGAATATCATTAAAAGTTTATGTTGCCCCTTGGCAACATTTGAAAATTGAAGCATGAAAATGTCCTTTTGTTCATTTATAAGCCTAAAGTGCCGAAGATCAGCAAAAACAATAACATATATATTTTGATCTTACATTTTTGCTAAATGTGCAAATCCAGACTGTTTTGTTTCCTGTCTTTTGCATTACAAATTAATATTAATAACAATAATTGACGTCTTCCTGGTTCTTTATTACACATGTTGACATATGAGGAACATTACAGCCCACAACTCTAATCCGAAATTCATTTATTCATAATTTCTTTAGCTTTCACTAGGTAACTTGCGGAACTTCTGAACACCAAAAAGTCACCCGTAATTACTACATCTACCCATTTTTTGGCAGAGACATATGTGCATTTACCGACACAAACCTACAGAAATTAGCAGGGTGCCATCTGCAATCAACGAAATCAAAAGTTTCTACCACCGATACAACTCTCACACTAACCTCGAACGCATTGCGACTTCATAAAACCCATAATTCCAGCAAACATCTACTAAATAATAATTCAGTTGCTTTCA
The DNA here is from genome assembly GCA_954870665.1 of Stratiomys singularior. Classification (NCBI taxonomy): domain Eukaryota; kingdom Metazoa; phylum Arthropoda; class Insecta; order Diptera; family Stratiomyidae; genus Stratiomys; species Stratiomys singularior. The sequence goes on from OX940880.1 coordinate 22,750,828, forward strand.
ATGGATAAGAAAAAGTTTTAACTTGACCTTCCTCTTGAATTTTCAAAAGTCTTTCACGAGGGAGTCCCCATCTTCTGCATGTTGAGCGATGAAAGTTTTTTCTTGGACCCCCAAAGATATTTTAGTGTCTTCGGTCAAAAGTTAAAAGTCTGAGTGAAACAATTTTTCTTTAGCCATAGCAATTTCTTTGTCTGAGGCCTTGATCTTCATAAAACTACCGAAGCAGCTGTTCCCATGCGATAGTTGTTACCATGTGTTTGGATTGGATCTTTCTTTTGAAGTTTTCGGAGGGAAATAATGATAATGCGTGTAAATTCCATTCTGGTTCGACAAGGTATCTGCGTTCGGCGGTTCGAGATGGTCTCGAATTCAAATTATTCTAGCTGGTCAGAGTGTGTTTGATCCGGTACTGAAATACATAAATAAAGTCATGTTGCATTGTTTCTTGTAGGTTTTAATGCGACAAACTGTAAAGTTGTTGGAAAAATATTTAAATGATGTTAATTCGTGTCTCCATTTCTCGATGCCGAGAGCGTAATGTAGAATCTGGCGATAGAAGAATTTACCATTTTACTATTTATTTCATAGATTTCAAACGCGTCACAACTCTTGCTCGAATTTTTTTGGACTTTCTTTATCTGGCTTAGGTTTATTCACATTTAAATACCTTACGAGAATGCATTGGAAAATTGTCAAGATGTTTGAAACGTCGTAGCTTCAGCAAGCTTATTGACTCTTTTGGTATTCTCAAGATTTTCATTGATTGAATCTATAGTAAACTGAATCTACAGTCAATGGAAGTCTCTTTGGTTTTCTGTGGATAAAGGTTTTCTGTGATAATTTGACTTTGCGGGCCTAATCAGATCGAGAGCCTGAGTTTGTAATACAACAGGAAAAAATCAGTCGAGAAATTCAAAAACGTGATTGAAAACATTTTCCCAGCTTAAATAATTGTTGGTTACATTCCTCGCATTCGGATATGATTGATAGTTTCGTGCACAACGGCTTCGTTGGGGTTCGTTGGTAAATCGCATTTTAAATCATAAGGGTTGATAAGATGTTTAGATAAAATAATTTTAGAAAATTTAAATTTTGGAAAATTTGAATAGTGGATTTCACAATTTGTTTAAATATCTTTTCAAAATCCTGAAAAATGTTGGTGATAAGAAGATAAAGAAACCGATAATTGATTTAAGGGGTTAGGCCAATGTAGAGGCCGAAAAAATAATCTTTTTTTTTCCTAGAAATACTACAGAATAAATCGAGATCTAAATCAAAGATATTTATTCTGTATATGAACAACTGAATACAAAAATTTTTTTGCAGCGATTCATTGCAAAATGGTGGCTGTGCAAGATTTTTCGATAACGTCTTGGTTTTTTCAAGGCCCACGGCCGGACAAACTGCTCCTGAAATTTTTTAACTTCAATTACCGAATTTGTTTTTTTTTTATTTCATACACTGCCTGCTATTTTTTTTCGATATTTTAATTTTTGACCAAATGGCACACTTCCAAAGTGGAAAGTGAGAAATTTACTTGAGAAATCATCAGATAATTGTTTATAACAAATGAATTATGCAATTTTAAAACAAAATCCTACGTACTTCCATAAACAATATATTTTTCAAGGTATTTGTAAAATTTCAAGTAAGACGGTTGCAAATTGTCTGAGTTATGTTTCCGGCCAACTCAAACAATACAGTTTTGAAATAAATGCATTTGAAGTTTTGAGTAGTAGAAAATCATGAATAATTTTTTAATACCTTTAATCAGCGATGCCTGCACCATACAATTGGCCTTCCAGATAATCATCCTTCTATTGTTTTTTTTTCTGCTTGACCTTGAAGCGATCCTAGCCTCTTTTACACGATCAGACAGCGATCTCTCTGCAGGCTTTATACGTTCTTTGTGCTTCTTGGTCCCATTTTCCAAGTCCATTGCCTCCATTTTGGGCAAAATTGAAGAAAACCCGCCATTGTAAACGAAAACTGCAATATTCACAGCCACATCCAAGATTGTTTTACCACTTGCAGTGGATCGCAGTGGATTTCGGGGCCAATGCCCGCACAGTTGAGTTGAAGCTTTCGTTACTATTTTGTGTGCAACCGCCGATGCATGGAGTTAAAAGATTTTCACTGGTCCGCTCTTTAAAATTTTCTCACAGAAGTAAAGACAAGACGTAGCGTCTTTTTCAAATGCTTGGCTGTGCCTAACTGACTGAAAAGACGCTTAAACTTGTTTAAACTAGACAAGTTTAAACGTGTCTAGCATAGTCTGTACACAAATAGTTTCAGTAACATCTACCGTGTACCTGTTCCGATTCCCTAACGTCCGGTTTCTCGAACGGTTACCAAGGCAGACCAGGGTGCTTTGTACTAAAATTCAAAACCCACGTACTTAGAAATTTTTTCCGACTATAATATTTTGGCCCATCATTTTTGAGATCTTTAGGGACAATTTAACACAAAAAAAATCGATTTTAAGAAACTTCTAGAGTGACCTAACGCCTTAATGGTCCATCCAGGTTGTTTTTCACACGTTTTTACCGAAAAAATAATGGTAATAAAAATAATACAATTTGTTTTACAATCTGCTCTTCATTTTTGAGCTTGTTTACACATCATGCAGGGTAGTCTGGGTGCAAAACATGGGTTCTAATGGAAACGACTCCAAAATTTTTTTCGATAGGAAAATTTAAGCGCATGTTTCGTGAACTTGTGGAGATATTTGATGTACTCAGGTGGCTATTTCAAGGAAGAGCCGATCACATTCTTGTCATGCTATCTTGTCAGCCATATCTCCTCAAAATGGTCTATTGGCTTTCTAGATTTACCAAGTGTATGGAAGATAATCATCCACACACACGCATTGGTAAGCCCTGGCTGTCGGTCGTGGTTTTGATTTTTGCAGAAATTTTTTAGCGATTGGTGCTGTTTCAAGTCAGCGACGGAAGATGACTTTTTTGGGGAGAACCAGGAGAAAGAGTCGAGAGATGCAACGAAAAAAGATACAAAGACAAAAACTTTTCCTTATATGTAAAAGATACAATGAATTCCACGTACAAGAAGAAGTTAAACATTCACTGTCAATGTTGACATGTAATTGCATGAACGATGAGGACCTGTAATTTTCTTTCTTGAACTTCGGGGCAGGTGAATTATAAATAATACTTAAATAAATACTTTTCACACCTCTGTTGGTGCACTTAAATTCCATGTCACACACTCGATGGAAGGTTACATTTGTGCAAGATCAAGACCGGTGTCCTTGAAATTTCGAATTCAATTATATATTTTATAGGGGAGAAAAAGCAGCGCTGTTAATATTGTCGGGAAATTCTTCGGATATCAATCCAATAGAAAAAGTTATAAACCAAAAGTGGGCAAAAAAACCATCCTAAGATTTTGATTATTTAAGATGTATAAGAAACAGCTCAGAGACACTTAACAATAAAAGGATCTTGCCTATAAAGTATGGCGAATAGTATTTTTTATTCTCCGAACATTCCGTCGTTCCTCGTGACTATTTTTGTTTCGTTCACAGACGGGTTTCGGCGGTGCGCCATCTTCGGTGTGATGTTTCGTATAGCGGACAGCCTTTAACACTTATTACGGCGAAGGGGAGAGAAAAAGTGATGAGCCAACCGATTCGAAATCTGTCGTCTCTACGTACCCAAAGTTTGGGGAAAGGTAATCCCGTGTGTCTGGAACAAAAACTAAATTTTTCTCAAATTGTTGAAAAGCGCAACCCAATCAGAGGTTTGCCTGAACCACGGGTGTGGGGATGCCTATGACAGGTTATGGTCAGCCCCTTACAGGACAAGGAGCCTATCCTTAGCTGTAACATTGTGGTTGTGATTTTGAAGCCCGTAAAGTACGCACCACCATGCACCAACAAATGGTACGCATGCACCAACTGTTTTCGGGAGTCCAGATTGCTTAAATAAAATTGGTGCCTAGGGTTGAAATTCGTTTCAGATCTTAGGGGTGATGGTTGACACATTGTTTCGACTACGTCTATGCAAGCCATGGAATCAGGTCAATAAGACAAGTGCCCACGTTAAACACTTTGAGTTTATGTTGCAAAATTAGCTTTGGTCTTCTATACACAGCTTGCTTTTGAAAAATTGCATGCCAATCCTTACAATCTGGCAAATGACGATTCTGGTGGGTCTTAGGAGATTGTTATGTATCTGTGCTCTCCAGCATCTTGTTCATCTTTTTATATGTGATGATTGCGTAAAGCTGTTTATTCTCAGGGAGGCTTGAAGAAACACCTTCACGTATTTCGTGCAAATTAACTGCATGTATTTAGATTTCGGATTGTCCACTCCCACGAACCTGAAATGTTGCTACCATCCCCCAATTCAGGTTCTAAAATGGCCGCCATTCTGAAATTGGAATATGGTGGAATTCGATCAGAGGTTTGAACTGAACCACGGGCTAAGGAGAGCTCTTTGCTGGATAAAACGTTGTGATTTGTGGTTTAATGTGGCTAGCTGAATGCTGGGCATTCACTGCTAAGGATACATTGAGGTAGGAATTGGTAGCCCACCTTGATTGAGGGCGCTGTGGAACTGGAAGACCTTGGAATTAGGCCTTGTAGCAGGTGTGCACGTAAAATCCTTAGACTTTATATTGCGATATAGTTGAATAGAATAAAAAATTAATAGCATAAGAAATGAATGCTATTTATGCAACATTGTCCCCTTCAAATCAAACTCATAACGTTTTTGCAGAGCGCTTACGTTTTTGAACATGAACTATAATTATCCAAAGTCAAATCAGTATCTGCTAAGATCAGTAAGGTAATATGTTAATATTTCAATATATGCCATAAATTAAAGGACCAGAATCATTTGAAGATAAGCGGAACCAGAGACCCGACACCATACAAAAATCCATCAAATCAGTTAAGGTTGATTATTGTCAATATATAGAAAAGATCCATGATTAAAGATAAAATAAAAAGACAAAAAAGTTTAACTAAACTTAGTAAGATATTATCTAATGAATACACCAATTTTTCTTATTTTTTTTTAAGTCAAAAGTGAATTTTACGAAAACTTGGAGTTTTTTACGAAACGTAAAAACGTACTGAATATTTTCGCGCAAGGACGAACAAGTTTCATGAGCTTTTGATGTCTTGTTTTCGAACCCCTGGCATAGTTGTGATACTGATAGTCTCATGCTGTAGAAGCGCAACCTACTCCTTGGATTGTGAAGATTTTCAGGGGCTGTTCACCCAAGATCCATATCCCTAAGTTTATGAGACTCGTCCAACTTAAAAAAACACAATATCCAAGGAATCAGATATCTAACTCTAACGTTTTTTAAGACGTTTAAATGCATTTTAAACATATTTCTATGGAAACTCCAAGAGAGAATATTCTTATTTAAATCTCAACATGCCTATAAAAAAGGCAAGTCGATAGATAGGTCCTACACGAGGTGGAGCCAAGTGTATCTCGTACTCAAAATAAAACAAACGTTCTATAATAGTTTTGAATAACGTTTGTAGTGCAGCTGTACAAGAACTTTTCGTCCTAGTTGGGATCCAGCGATGTGATGGGAAAGGGCTCACTTATATATTTGAAACTAGAGGCAGTTACACCCATTTAAGTGGTACGCAAGCAATGTGATCCACAAAAAAGACACACCTCAGAGAGGTATAGTATTAGTATTGTTCCTTAAGTTTCTTGGCGTAATTAAATGCGAAACGAATACTCGTTATTTGTTGGCAAGTTGATTTGTTATATAAGAACATTTGAGTCCTGTGGCCTTTTCGACCTGGAAAAAAAAGCCTGATCGTGGCTGCTTTGTTACAAAATTGTACAGACTTACTTCCAAATATCCATCTAGGTGCGCTTTTATTTCGCTTATGGATTTTCAAAGATTTTCCAAGGAGATAATTATTTAAGGATAGGAACAACTAATAATGGGATGAAGAAAGGGCTTGAAGAAAGGCTTCTCACGTTTTGTCATAAATTCTTATGTTTACTTCTACGATCGAAAAACTGCATGCATTCTAAAATACACTAATATTTGACGTACCTTTATTAGGTTGCATGTAGATCGTTGACTAAAAACGTTGACTAAAAAACGACTAAAAACGTTGAACGTTGAGAAAAATTCTATGTTTATGATTTTTTCCTGTGGATACAATTAAATATATTGATACAAAAGTCGTAAAGCATGATAGAGATACTGTTGATATGCATCAACTAAATTTTTTTTATTCATATTCTGGTAGTGATTGCAAAGATATGGCATATGTTGGTAATTCCTCAAAAAAATAAAAATATTTAAAAAAATAAATACAAAAAATGCTTCTGAGCTGTTCATGACATCTTCGAGAAAGCTATTTTGAAATGTAAAAACTAAAAAGTTTTTGATTAAGTTTCATATTTTTTGCACAATTCTCTTTCGACCATAAATGCAAAAATTCGCAACACGTTTTCGATAATAATACAAAAAAACATATTTTTCAATATTTTGCACTCAAGAAAATGGATAAAACAAAAGTATCGGCATGATTCTTGTTTATGGGTAAGTTACATATATTGTAAACCAGCGCTTAAAGTGTCAAATGGATAGGTTCAATACGGAAATTTTCCAGGATTCTATCAACAACAGCTTGATAAACGTTGATTCGAGACAAACACGTTTAAAGTTATTTTACAAGATAAGTCGTGGAAAAAACTTCAACTGACGCCTGGTTTTAAGTTCAATGTTAAAAACTGAAAATAAATTCAGGTGTTGCTACTTCAAAATTCAAAATAGAACTGCTACTGAGAAATGCTAGTCGTCATTTTGCAGTCGTGTGTACATATACAGGTTAGTCTAAGAGAGGAACAATTTTGTTTGCTGGAGCGATATGTACCGATAAGCCCACCGAGAAATACAGTTATACTACATTGCTCTTTATGTATTTTTGACACAATATTTTCAGATTCATATAAATTCAAAACTTGAAACAAAAAATGCGAGTTTTCTTAGCAGTCAAAGTAGGTAAACCACTTAAAACACGACTAACACGAAGTATTAGTGTTTTATAGTATAGAAATAGTATCTTTTCCACAGCTGTGAAGATGGGAATTTCTAAAATGGCGCTCACAGTGAAAATAGAATCAACAATTACACAACACAGGACCAACCATAGCCGGGGAAGCTTGTTCAAGAACTAAACACGTTTGCACGCATTCAACATTTCTACCTATGGGGTTATTTGAATCGAATGAATTGCATAGCCGAATCAGGTTTCAATAAATTCATCCTTTCCAATTTTGATGGAAAATTGACAGACTGGAAAACTAACAAATGCAAAGAATAAAAAGCGATAATTTTTACCACTTTAATATTGTAACTCTTCTTTTGACAAAAGAGTATTGAACAAAATTGAATTGGATCAAATTGAAAAGCCATTTCAGCCGGAATATCCACGATTCACTGAATATTCTTCAAATTCCGCCATTAATTTTTCAATTGAAATTCGCAAATCATCAACAATTTATCAAATTAATTTACCGTTCACCGATGAATTGTTGATTAAACGACGAAATTTGTAGACATTTATGTAATATTTCACTTTTTCCTAATGGACCAATTCAGTTCTGTGTCTGGTATCAAAGAAAAATAAAAACTAGGATCAACAACTTAAATCCAAACAATATTCGTGCTGATTCATTTCACTTAGAAATAGACCAGATTTTCATCACACTGACCCATTTTCTTTGAATGATTTGTATGAAGAATCAATTTGAAAAGTTATCCGGAAAGTTTAGTGACCAATTGATCTAATAGGTATGTTCATAACTGTCATTGGGTTTATTCAATATGATTGGTGTCCATTGTCATCTTTAACTGCTATGAGAGAGTGAAAAATTATTGCTCAGGGTATTGACGGACAAATACCATTAAATTTGTTATTTCATACAAGCTTCAATCTTAAGAAATACATACATGTTCACCTTCAGTGGATAAATATTTGAAAAGCGTTTGCAAATAATTTTATTCGATTACACAGATGAATATTTGCTTTTTTATGAATATTTTATTCCATTATTTTGGTCTTACAGCTTCAACCAGCATTGATTTAATTGGTTTCATGTTTCAGGACACGTTTTGGCTGTCCTGGGTCTTAGCTGGTAATAGTGTATTATTCATTGTCTCATTGGTGTCTATCACTAACACCAAATAGTTCCGATTCGAAATTTTGAAGACAAAATTCGAGTAAATGCATGCTTGAAAATTTTGAAAATATTATGAAACATTTTCAATACCTTAAAAAATGTTGTAAGTAGTTTTCAGTTTCTGGCCAGTCTTTGATTTTATTTTTTGCATAAACCGTTTCACTTGCCATTATACAGGGTCTGTGACCGGACTGACCTCAGGAAATTTTTTATTGGCAAAATATGTACAATTTTTCTTTAGAAATCTTCTAAGTAGTCCCCATTGGAGTCGATAACACGCTGATACCGGATTTTCCAATCCCCGAACGCTCCCTGGAAGTCGGCAACCTCGATGCTGTCTAGAGCCCTCGTCGTAGCACGTTGAACGTTTTCCAGAGTCCCGAACCGCGTCCCCTTAAGGTGTCTCTTGATCTTGGGGAACAGAAAGAAGTCCGCTGGTACCATATCCGGGCTGTAAGGAGGCTGTGGCAACGTTGCCCTCGACTATTTGGCCAACTGCTTGGTGACGAGCAGGCAGGTGTGCGACGGAGCATTGTCGTGATGGAGGATCCACGAATCGGCAATCTCCGGACGGACTCGGCGAACCCGGGCAGTTAGTCGACGGAGCACCTCTCTGTAGTACTGGCCGTTTACAGTTTGGCCGGGTGGCACAAACTCTTTGTGAACAATGCCTTTCACGTCAAAGAAAGCAATGAGCATCGACTTCACCTTCGAGTTGCTCATGCGCGCTTTTTTCGGTCGTGGTGACGCCGGTGTGTGCCACTCCGAACTCTGCCGCTTCGTCTCAGGATCGTATTCGAAAACCCACGTCTCGTCTCCTGTAATAACTTGGTTAAAAAACTCTGGTTCGGTTTGCAGTCGATCAAGGTCGATCGTACGCTCCATTTTCACTCCAACGACGTAACTGAACACGCACTCCGCTCTCACTCGATGCTATCTCTCCAAGCGCTTGGAGGCAACTGGTGCAGCCCGGTTCTATTTCCCTAGACCCCCACCACCACTACAGCACCAGATACCGGTTAACAGACGCTTTGACGGTTCGGGGCAGGCTCAGTCTGGTTAGTTATTATACAGACCCTGTATGACAGCTTTTTTAGCTAAGCTAAACTAAAAAATAAATTCTGTTTCTATAGTTAAAGAATTTACTAATAGGTGTATAAACATGAAATGCGGATTTTTTCTACTTGGAATATTCATTTATTTGAATAACAGAACGAATGAATTCAATAATCAAAGTATTGGCCATCGTTAGCTACGACTTTTTAACCATCTTTCTGTCAATTCATGGATTCCGTCCCAGTACCACGTCTCATTTTTTGAGGCTAACCACTCATCAAGCCAATTTTTAACTTCTTCGTAGGAATGGAAGTGCTGTTCCAAAATCCCGTGCTGCATCGATCGAAACAAGTAGTAATCAGAAGGAGCCAAGTAGTAATCAGAAGGAGCCAAGTCTGGTGAATACGGCGGGTGGGGCAGAACTTCCCGATTAATGTTTCCCAAGCAGTTCTGGACAAGTATTGCAACATGCGGCCGAGCATTGTCATGTTGAAAAATGACTTTATCATGTCTTTGGTGAAATTCTGGTCGTTTTTCCTTAAGTGCGCGGTTCAATTTGATCAGTTGTTGTCGGTAACGTTCGCCAGCAATAGTCTTACCAGGTTTTAGCAGTTCTTAATACAAAGGTCCTTTACTATCCCACCAAATACACAGCAAAGTCTTCTTTCCATTAATATTTTGGACTGGTTGTGATGTTGATGGCCGGCCCGGGTCTACCCATGATTTTTTCCGCTTGGAATCATCGAAATAAATCCACTTTTCATCGCCAGTAACAGTCCGATGCAAAAAACCTTTTATTTTCTGTCTGGCAAGCAAAATTTCACAAATGGTTTTTCGCTTTTCGATGTCACTTTCTTTCAGTTGATACGGCACCCGTTTTCCAGCTTTTTGGATCTTTCCCATGGCTTTTAAACTTTGTGAAATAGCTGCCTGAGTAACTTCCAACGCTTCTACCAACAGTTTTTCAGTTTGTGTGTTGTCTTCATCCAATAATGCTTGCAAATCTGTATCTTCGAATTTTTTTGGTGGTTTTCTACGGTCTTTGTTGCTGACATCGAAATCGCCCCTTTTAAATCTTTTAAGCCATCGTTCACAAGTGTATTGGCTTGGAGAATGTTCGCCAGATGCTTCCACCAACAATCGATAAGTTTTTGCTGCCGTTTTCTTCAAATGAAAGAAAGTTATTAGACTTCCCCGCAAAACTCTTTTTCCGGCACATAATTCGACATTTTTGAAGCGAAAAAAAACTATGTTGTTTGCACAATCAAAACCTATAACATACTGGAATTTGTTGACAGATGTTTACCCTCCGAAATGCCATATTAGTTATCCCCGACACAAACCACATGTAATGGTTATGCCATCCGCATTTCATATTTATACACCTTATAATTCAGCTACACCTCCAAATTGTCTTCATCCTTATCTATTATTTTCCGGTTTCAAACTTACAACGTTTTGAAAATTTCCCCTAAAATGGTTTTCCTGCAAACCTACATAGCTTTATTAGAACATACTGCTGAAGCAATATGTCTGGATCCAATGATGCGAAGTATCACGCCTTTTCAGGATAACTCAACATTATAATTTGTCTATATACATGTGGCAAAAGTACCGTTGTTGGGAAATTGGGGGGTTTTTCTGTCAATATGACACGTAGTCTAATACTGCTTGAGGCACATGACAGTATGACTACCGTCAGCATGTTTTTGTTAAAAATTGGCTAATAAGTGCTAACTAGTCAAAAATAGAACATCATAGAGCCTCTATTGTGGTAATATCTAAGGCAAATATCTTCCGGAGGGCTGGATCGTAGGCAATAGAAAAAAAGTAAAGAACATTCTCTAGCCATTAATGCCTGGAACATATGGCGTTGTTTGAACTGGTCTTTGAAATCATGACGACAATTTTCGTAACAGTTTTCATTTCACAAAATGGTTAAACTGACCAAAGGGAACAAGTGCTTCCTTTTAATTTTGTGGTTGTTTTATTTTCGAATGAAATTTAATTGTTCGATCTTCTTCAGTGACTTAATTAATTTTCCTTACAATTTCTGCTTAAGTACTAACAGGTTTTAGATTTTTTATCTATAAAGTGCAGTAATACGTGATTTTCACTGGCAATTACTGAAGTTATAAAACATAATGACCAATATTATAAGATTTTTTAAAAAATATTTTATAAGGAGTTTAGAGCTTCCTTCATCCTGGTTCATTAGCTTTTTCTTCTCCCGTGATATTGCGAGGCTTTCGATGACATCCAACTTACGAGTATGTCTAATTTTCTTGATGATCGTTGCATTTCCCATTGTTATCTCATGTCCTTTATTCGTGGTACTCGTGTGTTCCAGTACGGTCGACTTGAAGTTTAAAGTTCTTCCCTCCTATTTTTCTGTTGTTCCTTCGCGTAGATGCTCCTTGATTCTCTTTCTAATGAGTCTCCTCGTCGCAAGTAGAACATTCGATACGATTTTTCTTGTGTTTCACGTTTTTCCTTCGTTGATCCGAGAATGTTTTTGATCTGGTTTTTGCTGCTTGATTCGATCAGTTGCACAGAATTAGGCCCATTGATAAGATTTTTTGTTGTTGCAGATAATTTCATGCTACGTCAACGCCTTCCAGTATATCCTTTTAGTATCAGCATTTGCGAACGTTTAACGCTTCTGTCGTTGTCTGGTCTTTTGGATCTTACGTGCCATTCTCTTAATCGTCGAGTACTTGAATCCTTTTAAACTGGCTTTTTCGGTGATCATCTGCCCCTCTTTTTTCTTTGGCTTCTTTGCTCAACGGTAAATCGAGCATTCGATTGATGATAGCTCTGTATGGGGAAGCTTTTAATCGTTGTGGATGCTCTTAAGTGCTTGGAATCCTTCTCTGCGTTTGAATCACCTTTTGATATACTTCGAATATTAGATTAGTTTGTGTCCTCTTTACGACCGCGCGTAGAAAAGATGGTTTCCTATCTTTCTCTTCCTCCATTGTAAATGGTATGTTCTAATGTGCTTGATTCAGGTCAACAAATATCTTCTCCAACTCACTCGTTTTTACGTATGAAAAAAAGTCCACATACCTGATCCAGCATCTCGGTAAAAGGTTTTTATCCTGCAGTTCCTACTTTAATTGTGTTATGAATGTTTCGCCAAAGCTTGCTGGAAGAGGATTTCCAATCGCTACTCCTCCTTTGGTCTTACAAAATTTCGAAAGGTGGAATAATTTTCCATCATACAAAGATTTGCAAGCTGTATGTACAGTATAGTTTTTGTCTTCCCAGACGGTGATTCTTCCTTTTGCCGTAAGATCCACTGTTCTATGTACCCAAATGTTTTCATAACCGGAATACTCTTGAATAGAGATTTGACATCGAAGGAGACCATAATTTCGTCTTTATTTGGTGGATGAAATAGTAATAGCTTCTCTGAAAATTTGTTGATGTTTTTGTAAGAATTGCTGTTCATTGGTTGCATTCTCTTAAACTCGTTCACAAGCCATATAGCCAGGTTTTGGGTAAGTGCATTAATAACTGATATTATTGCACGCATTCTCTTGCGTTCCTAATGAAAAATTGGTCGATACTTTATTCTTGAGAGTGTGGGAATGCTCACTCTCACCTACGCTAACTCTCAAATCAATGACCCACAAGATTTTATTGTCCTTTCGAATTTTTTTAAGGATTCCTTCAATGGGTTCTGACGTAGCTCGAAGAAATATCCACTGGTTAGCTTTTGTTTACTGTGTCATCATACTGGCTCTTGTCCATCACTACGGCTGTTATACCTTTATCCATTTTGATGATGTAAGCCACTTTTCGCTCTAACCTTTTTGCATTTCCTTTTCATTGAAATTGTAGAAACTAGATTTGTTGAGCACTAGTCCAGGAATATCCTGTTCTTCTACCACAGCTTTCCAGTACTTTTCCTGGTGTGTTTCCCTTTCCTTTTCCTTTTCACATTGGTATGCCCTATCGGCCTTGTGCAGTAAATTTTTCATATATCCTTTGCCACAGTTTGACGACCTTCACATACGTTTCAGATGTACCTCAGAGTGGTCTCGTTCAGTTTTGTGTAGAGCTGTTTGGTGCTGGAATTGTGTCGATGCATTTTGTTCGAATTGATTCCGAAATTAAAATAATCACAATATTAAAAGGAAGGATTTCATCTCTTTCATCAATCAAAATGACTTAAACATTGGAAAAACTTCTCATATTTTCTGAACATCTACGTCGCCATGACGGAAAGGTCTAGTTCAAACGGCGTCGTCTATCCCAGGCACAATACACCACCCTTCAGAATTGGATGGTGGGAGATGTTAGGAGATAACGTGGTGACTACCTTCGGGAGGTCTCTCCTGAATCATAAACTAGAAAGGTGTTCTATGGTTCATCAATATTATCCATTTTAAAAGGCATATTACGATCTTTCCGTCGAAACAATAGTTGCCATTAAAGCGTTGACACAATAGCAGCCAGCTGCTTCGACGGTAAATTCATTATTCTCTAGAATATCAAGTCTGCTCGGCCAGCGAATGCCTGTTAACCCGTTCCTTCTCACTTGGCGCAGGACCCTAGAGAACCTCTCAAAATACCAAACACAAACAAAACAAAAATCACGTTACTTTTCAAAAATGAGGATCGAAAAACTACTAGCATGGACAGGGATTGCGTTATGATCCTAGTCGGATTATTAACGGGTCACAGCCTTTTGGATCACCATGTCAAGGGCATGAATATTGGAACAGACGATGCCATTAGTCTTGTGACGGAGGAAAATGGCTTGAAACGCTCTCTTCTGCTTTGTCTTGTCCTGATTCCTAACTTCCTACCTCAAAAGATTGATGTGAAATGTAGAAGAGAATTCTTATAACGAGAGGAATTACGCGCTTGTAGGCGAACTGGGTAAGAACTTAGTAATTTACGAAGGACTAAGAGGCCAAATTTGACTAGTGCCGTCTCCAACAAGTAGACCCCGAAAACAATGTCAATAATTATACTTGGTATTGTTCATATTTTTCAAGTAAAAGGTTGTATTTTATTTAGCCTTTTACGATACTTTCAAACGTTTTACCAAATGAATAATAATAATAATAGTAATAATAAAAAATAATATTAAATAATAAAACCAAACAATTGAGCCACTACCAGACAATATTAATTGTAGAAAATTCTTAAAATAACAATTACATAAAAAAGGAACATCCTTTTTTAAGATTTAATTTAGGAGATAGGAAACTGACGTATTAAAACTAGATACGATCAGATGCAAATGATGAGCGTTAAGTAGCTGAAATGCAAAATAGAGACAGTCAAAAAGGACCCCGATAAAGGCTCAATATTTAAAGGAAGAAGACGAGGGGAAAATAGAAGGCATTTTTTGATTAGGTTTGTGATTGAATTAACTCATCCTTTCTACTTTACTTTTTTTCGCATGGTGGTCCTCCATTTTCACACAAGCCACTTATACCTATTCCTAGTCTACTGGCATGCGCGCCCATCACGAAATGATTTAAGCAGATCCTCTTTTTACTGCATAGAGTCATCTTGGCAGCTTCATAAGTTATCTTCGTGTCTTACTCTTCACATGACGTTTTGTTACTATTGCGTTGTTAAACGCTCAGTTTTCGGTCATTCTTGTTTCTGTTGAGTTTGTCAACTAATCTTTTAGCATGTAGATTGGTCAGAGTATCTCCTACCGATCACTGCTTAAGGTCTGCTGTCATTTCCGCAAATTTATCGATGCGTGCTTCCCTCAGATATAGTGTAAGTAAATACAGCGCTTGCACTTTGCACATACTTTGAAACTCAAGGGATTGGACGACAATTTCATTTGCATTTGTAAAATTTTCTTTGATTTTTACGTTAAACCATCAAACCTCATGCTAGGCTATTGATTGGAATCGCAATACAAATACAAAACGACTTTAGCTTTTTTCTATCTCTGTCTCAGACAATGCAGTTGATAGTGTTAATACTATTAAGCAACGCTTTGTCTCTGAATTAAAGAATCTTATGAGATCCTGTGCATATTTGGCCACTCTTCGCTCAAGCACTTTGGAGTATCTTTCAAAAATTTCGTTCGATTTTTCGTTTTATGTTTAGGCCTTAATTAACAGCTGTATATCTGGGTGTAAGGTATTTTTTGGCATGTCATATTTGCCCGTGAGAATTCCGGTCCCATTCGTATCACAAATATCTCCACGTGAAAGATAACGCAACAGTCAGGTCCTTTGAAACTGACGTTGAAAATTGGCTTAGGTAAATGCACTGCTATTCCCATTTCAGCTTCCGTGTGGAAACCATTCCAGCGAATTATCTTTAACTTTCGTCCTAGTTCTTGTAATTGTAACCTAATATCTGCCATCGAACACTTGCGCTGCGGTCATATAGACCATATCTGTCAAATCAGCAAGGTCAAAGATACAATACACAATATACGGATACAACCGTAAGGGCAGGGAAATGAAAAGGGAAATCACATTCGTTCATTCCCATCTATTTGCGACTTGCTTCGTGTATGGGTCAATCGGATACCAGGATGACTTTTATGGATTCCGAGATCGTGCTGTTCAATGCATCCGTTTACATTTATAGTTTTTCAATCCATTGTATTTGTTTTTTGAATTTGAGTATGCCAGTCAGAGTAGTAAAAAGTCTGTGCCATTTTGAATCTTTTGTTCCTAGTGCGGGAGAAAATGATAAAATACGAAAGATAAATAACGAAACAAATAACGGTTATTGGGAGGTTTAGAGAAAATTCAAAACAATTCAATTTCGCGGAAACTTTTATTATTTGTCATTTTCAAAATCGAGTATCTATAGCATTTACCTTATTTAAAGTGAAGCTGGTCAAGTTGGATAAGTTGTCGTAAATACACTGAATTCCACATTTCGAATTCAGGATTGTGTCCATATGGGGCATATGAGAAAGGTACAAAGTGCTATTCGGTTTTTTAAATTTAAGGAGAAGAACGATTTAGCATAGAAAATCAATATGAGTGAGTGAATTCTTAGCATGTTTCTAGATTTCATGTAAATATCAAATGGAAAGGATAACAAAGGAAATAAGTAAATCTATCACTGATACTATTTCAATTAGAAATGTTTTAGAAGCATTTGGAAATCAATGTTTTCTGATGCTATATTGAAAACGTTTGATATACATCGAAACATACATGTGACCAAGCTGTAATTGAAGTCAGTAATAGCAAGTAGTTTTCTTGCGGTGTAAGGAGTAATTTAATATCTATTGAAAATTGCAAATCCATCAGAAAAGAACGTGTGTAGACCTTGCTACCTATGACTAAGTTATATAGTTTTCATCGGTCAAACTGTGGTGCGAAAATCTTCAGAGGACTGGTCAATCTTGACATGATCATCATTACCCAAGATCAGTTTATCGTTTTTCTAGACGCTGCGACGTGAAGCTAGGATTGTTCGTTTCAAGGTGGATTGACAATAAATGTAATCTTAATACGCGGATTTTCCGTTAGTTCTGCAAATAAATCCGGATGCTGCGATCGTTGCAAATGAGAGTAATGGATCTTGCTGAAATGATTTCTAATAGTAGACATGGGCAATAGACGATCAGCTTTGTC
The DNA here is from genome assembly GCA_954870665.1 of Stratiomys singularior. Taxonomy (NCBI): domain Eukaryota; kingdom Metazoa; phylum Arthropoda; class Insecta; order Diptera; family Stratiomyidae; genus Stratiomys; species Stratiomys singularior. The sequence continues at coordinate 22,767,662 of OX940880.1, forward strand.
GCTATCTAAGGTACAATACCGCCACTATATGATTGTTCTTTTGCTTAAAGAATTTCTTGTCACGATACCGTCTCGAGTTGCGATGACTGATGATCAATTCGAAGCCGAGCTCTATGGATCTTTACTGTAATTTCCGATAAGTCTTATTGGCATTCCGAGATCACCAAAAAACTATGAAGTACACCCACTCCGAAAAAGAGGAAGATATTGGAGTTTTGTTTTAGGTATTTTTCTTTTGGGGCTTTGGAGCAGCTTAAGAAAGTTAAAACTGGTGCCTATCAGCTTAAGTTGGATGCTTGCTGACGAGATGGAAATGCAACTGGACAGTGGACACATACGAAGGTATTGGACTATTTTTTGGTAGGTATCATTTCAGGTTAGCAGGCTTGACAAGTAAAAGTTCTTCGTGGCCGTTTTTTCACCCTTTGATAAATTATGATGTGTGCTTGATCAAATATTCAAATTTAGGGCTTGTAACAGCGTTCAAATACAGTTTAGTCCATGGATTAACATTAATCTTTGCACGGAGAAAATATGGCATCTATTTGTGGATACTTCCTACATGCTGACCACTTTAATGTTAATGCATGATAAGCGATCAATGGCATTGATTGCGTGGGTAGGTTTTTATCGTACATTTATTTCATGCATCAATGGAGGTCATATGCAGATGGTACAATGCAAGACAAAGGTTTTCAATTGTACTGCCGTGTTCAGGATTAGTCCGTCCGTTGATCTAAATTTCTTATCGAAACATTGTTGAATTGTAATATAAGGAGGCCAGTGAAGGGAGTGATAGCTCTTTTTTTTTTTTAAATGTTACATTACGATTGGTTGTGATTGTGGTTGAATTCACGTTATTAATGTGCATTTCGATTTTGAAATGTTGAAACAGCTGTCGATCTACTTCTGTTATTTCTTGAGTCTTAGGAGAGAGACTATAATAAAGTTTGTATTTTTTGAAGCTCGTTTTGGTATTTTTTTATTTATTTTCACGTTTTTTTACTTGAATCTGATTTGAACATAATTCAAAGAGTTTCGCATATTACAAAAGTCTTATAGGAGCAAAGTTCGTTCTTTTGAAAATTGGATAGCTATAGTTTCTTGTCAGCGATATGATCTATTTTTTGCATGATGCAACATTTATTTGAATTGATTGTTCACATGTGCTAAGCATACGTCCTAATATACTTAGAGTTCCTGGTATCCCAGCGGATCGAAGACTATATACTTTCACATTTAGCCATACAATATTAATAAATAATATAATAATATAAATAACTAATATTTTAAACATTATTTAATATTCTAGCCTATATAACGGAGGGAAAATCACAAAAGCGTCTTGATTAATTTTTAAATTTATATATTTTTTACAATCATTTTATGTAAGAGTACATTTAATATTTTGTGACAGAATCATTTTGGAGTATATCAGATGGGGCTTACAAAATTTAGTCCCGTCACGATTGGTATTACCTTGAATAATGTCTGGAAACTTTCCCATGATTTCTTCGTGTTCAAATGTTCACTCGAGTGCCGTGACGAAAATACCGCGATTTTGATACATGACCGAAACATGATTCTGTTTTAGCCCAACTAAACATGCGAAGTCATCTTTCCTAGCGTCTTTTATTTGAAAAAATTATCACTCACTGAGATCTCTGTCACACTCCCTTGTCATACGTGGAATGAGTAGTTCGATTTATTTTAGTTTAATAAATGCTTTGTAAATGGAAAACCCGTCCAAAATGTCCAGTCAGGCCCAAAAATCATCAAAACATGTGTAATTCGAGTATCGCCAAAACATTATGTTCCTCTTGTCTCCTACCTTATGCAAATAACTCAAAACTATTTTATAGTTTTTTATACCGGTGCCAAGTTCGTTTATAAATAAATAAATTTAAATTTATCGTACATAATCGCCTTCCTAAACTTTTTGCAGAATTGCATAGAATCTTTGCATGCAAGGATGATTAGTGTGAGTTGCGTCATGAACGTCAAAATTTTTGGAATTAAAAACTACCAAACCATTTCATCTCTAGGGTAGCGTAATTGCTCTGAATTGTGCAAATTGTTTTGGACCCTTTCTATTTGTTTCTTTTTTCTTCCTTTTTTTAAAATTTGTTTTATTCCTTTTTCTTTATACTCACTCATTTTCCAACCATTTCTTTTTTTGGTTGAAAAAAGACTTCACAAAGTGTTCTCCGAATTGACAAGCTTGAAAAGTCAGCTGCCAAATAATGTCAAAATTGTTTGAAGGAAAATATTGAAAAATTTTGAAAAAATTTGAAGGGGAAATCGTATATTTAAACCTATGTTTACGAGATTTTATATAGAAGGTTACCAGACATTCTTTTTAAATAATTGAGTAACGGCCCGCGCATTTTTGAATTATTTCGGTCTACATTTGATAGTTAATAATTTTGTCAAACATTTGTCTACGGGAGCCGAAAAACCGACCTAGATTTGAAACGACATTTGCAACAAACAGTGAACTGAAGTATTTAGAAGGATTCTGATTGCCCTTGTTGTTGTTGGGTCCGCGGGCCTGTCTTTTTATTGTTGTAAAAGACGCATTCAGTCTTTTTATTCGAGTATTCTCCTATCTTTTGAAAAATCGGACAAGTCCCGTCAGATTTTCAAAACTAATGTCCCAGAGTCACGCCCCTGAATGAAGAAACGCTTTTTTGTAGTTACGGTACAGTTATGACATAGGTAATAACAAAATAGCAAAAACATGTCAAACGAATACCCAATATACTGGGAAAATAGCAGAATTTTATTTAGTTCAAGAATATTACACTCAAAACACAATGCAACTATCAACTTTCTTCATCTCTTGCTTCATGGTGTCCCCCGAGAGTGTTATGGCTATGTTACCGAGTTCGATTATATTGCACTAGAGCCAGAGTCTATGATCCAAACCAAGATTTATTTAGAGTGAAGAAGACAAAGGGAAGCCTGAGAAAAATATTAAAGTTGTTGTTCACCAGTTGAATGTCCAAGCGCAATTTAAAAAGAGGCCAATTTTCTAGGAATCGTCGTGATGATTTTATATCAAGTTTGGAAATCCCTGAGCTTAGAGTAAAAAAGAACTTACATCAACAAGGACTCACATTCAAAGTATTCGTGCAAGAGCATCAGATTGAAATGGCAAAGCCCTCAGTCTTGAAATGAGCCGTCATTAGCAACTCTCACAGATCAAGCCCTGTAGTGAACTGTAATGAACAGCAACCAATGAGGCATGACATTAGTTCAAAATGGCATGCCCCAGAAGTGATTCAAAAACGGTGAAATCGGGTTTCTCATGATTTTAAGCCGAGGGACATTCATTGTTGGTTTATCATTTGTGAATGACTGGCTCAGCGGCAAAAAGGAAGAGTTCTCTCGTCGACGGGTTATGAAAAATGGGTTCATTGCATGATCCTATAAAGAGGGAAAAGTCGGAGAAACTTCTTGCTTGAAATGCTTCTCTCCTCCGTTAAATATTAATGCTACACAAGTTATGCTGTGTATTTGATGCATAGAGGTGTAAGATTCATAAAAGAGAGAGATAAGATTGTTGTGCAGAGGTATAACGAACGACCTTATGAATTGCTGGGACCAGGTCGGCGGGCTTCTAAATTCTGAAACTGAACAAAATCAACTCTGGAGAGAAGTTGCAACTCCGATGAATGTGAATGGACCAGAAACAAGGCAAAAGTGGTCATAAAATGACCAAAAGTACGAAAACGTGCTCCTACAACATGACAAGGGTTAGGAGGTTGAATGAGACAACTACATTTTATCCTCTGGTTCCTGCAGATGTTGCACCGCCAGATTATTATTTGTTCTGTTCGATGGCATAAGTCTGCTAATTTATTTTAGTTATGATAATTGCTGATCACCCAGAGCAATTGAGCCCAAAGAAGGAATGAAAGAATTGTTTGATTCGAAGAAGATTGATTCTGAAGATGAGCGATCTTACTCCAATGTTATTGGAGCTCTGCCAGGGATATAGGGAAAAGCTGAAGCTAGTGGCGAGATATGATTTGGTAAATTCTTTTATAAATTCAATTATTTTTTCATTCAACTCAATTCAAATTCATTTTTTCATTAAAAAGTTGCATTGTTATCAAAACAAAAAAAAAAATATATAAAAAAATCTCATGAGCTAGTGAGCTTAGTCCTGTATCTTATTGTAAATAAATACCTTTTATCGTGAATCTGAGAAACAAGACTTATGTTAATTTTTTTTAACATTCGATGAGATTTATTTTTTTTTTCGATTTTACCAATAGAAATATATTTAAATATACTTAAAACAGAAATTCTAAATAAATTTATAATTTCAATTGTAAATTCATTCATGTTTTATCTGAAGAAAATTATGAAATAAATTTTAAATTTGATTTATTGAAATTAAAATTATAAAATGATATATCAAACTAGGCAAGGCCTAGTATGATATAAGGAAAGCGTGTAAATCAACGTTAAATTCATTTAAAAAATTAAATATCATGTTAATTCCAGCAGTTTGAATGGAATTTTCGAAGCAAATATTTAAACGATTTTCTGATTTTTCATGTGACTTGGTCTGTATTTTCACTTTTTCAGCGGGAGGCATAAGCAAAATAAACGAATCTGAACCTAAGCTGAAATGTTTTTCATCGTATTTGAGTCCGGCGTGCAGTAAAAATTCATTACCCTTTGATATTTAATTTTTAAGACATGTCACATTTACTCTCTGTATGAATTTTACGGATTTTTTGAACAAAAACATATGAAAATTGTAAGATCGCTTCAAATGGGCAATTAACCAATTGATAAATTAATTGCAGCATGAATTAACTAAATGCTGTATTTAGAAAGTAAAGAAGGTCAAGAAAATCCTTAGATTCAAATGTGTCCCCTAGCGAAGCCTTTTAAATTGGAGACCTAACCGCTGGGAACTGGTTACGAAAAAAATAGAAAAGGAACTGCTATCACGGCGAGCTTGCATCTTGGAGAGTTGGTGACCAAAATCTAATATGAACAATCTTCGCAATGGAGCCGTGCACGAAGATGGGGAGCAAAAGAAGCAAAACGCTGCAAGACGCGAAGAACCTATCATCTATGGAAGGTTGGCGTTTTCTTGGTGGCTGTTGTGGATCTTGGCGGCCAGTGCTGGTATGCATCCAACTTGAGCGCATGAGTCCAAAACTCCAAGACCAAGAAGCAGAGAAGCGAACAAGCAAAGAAGCAAAAGAAAATGTGGCCAGAGTGGAACTGAAGCCGCAGTTGAGTTGTTAAAAAGCTAAAGTATAGTAAAGTGTGTGGATTAATTTCTTGATCTTGGGGCAGCTTCATTTGATGTTCTTAAGTCAGATGACGATCGTGTCCTCTTCAGTTTACTTCTGACCATCGTAACGAACGCTTCTACTGCACGTCGATGGTGTCAGCTTTCAAATTTAAAAGGAATTTGTAATCGTTTCAGCTATCCTCAAGCTTGCCCAACCATTATGGCATTCAAGTGGCTGAATAGAAGTTAAATTCGATTTGAATCGAAGTTTTGAATTTAATCTGAGATTTGTAGCCGGGCGTCTCGGATTAAATAGTTGAACAGTTCAAGTGAAATAGATTCCGAATCGAGTAAATGTTAATTATTCGAAGAAATTAAAAACCGTTGAATGAAAGTGTTAAGTTTGCGAACTAAAATTTCTTGGAGCTGAGTTGATTAGTGTGAAGTTAACAGAGCACTCATATGTCGTTTGAGTCCAGTGAAACAATTATTTCGGTGAGCGAATATTGCCAGTAAGAGTATTCGTCTTCGGACTTGCATCTCGAACTTTAACGGGACAAGGGTTTTTCTTATTTCGCCACTGCCGGTTATCCACCAGCCGTTTTTCCGCAGCTAGCTCCGTATGCTGCAAGTGGAAGCTCAGCGAACACCAGTGGTGATCAGCACTGTTCAGCATTGGATTAACGAGCCAACTTGCCATTGCCATCGTTAAGGAAGGAAACCAAAATAGAACGATTCCACCGAGTTCTGAAGCTAGCTCAGCAACCTCTTGTGCTGCAGCAACACATTGTTGTAGTCTTCGCTATTCCTTCAGCAACATTCCTTATGAGCCCTGCTCCGATGCTCGTCGCGTAAGAAGTTATTTTACTTTGCATACACATATGGTAACTTGCGAACCATCAAGACGGACTAGCCGAGAAGTATAAAGAACAATTGCACTAAGTAACACGGACGCGATTACACGGTGCTGAACTGATCAAGCAACCTAAATTACCTAAATTCAACTCAATCAGAAGTTCGGAGTCGGGACCGCAAAACATTGAAAAATTCCTTTTGTCGGTCATAGCGCTGCTCAGTCGTTTAACAATTACTATCATATTGAATGTTTGATTTTTAAATGACGCTAATATTATTAATGTGATATTGCGGAAGATCTTGAAGTTTTGTTATTCAATTAATGTTGGTTATTTGTTTTTGCCGCCTTGCATTGAAACTTTTACTATAAATTACTTTTCGCGAGGAAGAGAAAGCGCTTAGTGAGCGATTCATAACTTCAACGTGCTCGATTTATTTATTGATATGCGAGTGAGAACACAAATGGCCATGATGAAACCGACAAAGTTATTGCAGATACTCGTGGTAAGTTAATCATAATATTATTGCAACAAACTCGTTCTTGTAAAATTCATAAGAATTTAAAGTGACTATTTTTGGAGGTGCACAATTTGTAAAAAACAAATGGAAATCCGAAATTTGGAAAAATTTCGCTGGAAAAAATGGCTAAGATTATAAAAAAACTGATTTTACTCTTTTATACTCAATAATTTTCTTAATATATTTGAATACTAAGCACGAATTTTTATGCTAGTCCTTGAAATCTGACTAAAGACTGTTAGAACGACAAAGGTCAATGAAAGCCGAAAAATCCAATTTTCTTCACTTTATTTAGGAAGCAAAGAAAACCGTTCAAGAATAAAATAAATAACTGCCATTGGTGCTAAAATTTTATGTATCCGTGAGATCAATAAAAAATGTTTTGCTGGGTTGAGATTAGTGGCTCAGCAATTTATGATGGGCAATGCTTCGGTTTTTCGAGTTCAAAGAGGCGATAAATCTTGATAACAACCACTTTCGGTTAAAAACATGCTCGAAACCGTTTTTAATTATTGATGAACCTTTAAGTTTAAAGCCAACCTTGAATAACAAATTTTGCTAAATCCTTCTAATTGGAACTGAACAACGCGAAGACATCTCTGAGAAAATCTGAACTTACAAAGTATTGGTGGCGACAGCATTTCTATTCGAAATAGTTAGTATTTCCTTTATTCGAAATGTTGTAGAAATATTTTTTTTACTCAAAATTTTCATTGAAAATTCATATAAATTCGAAAATAAGTTCATATAATTTCGAAATCTGGGTGGCATTTGGTAGTTACTATAAGTCCAAATAGTTAGGAAGTAACTATGAAATATTGTAAATTCTCAGTAGCAACATTTACCCAAATGACATTGGAAATCATCTTCTCCTTAAAAAACTTTTCATCAGCGGCATTCCTTCTAGCGAGTCCACATTTAAAAAATAAAAATATTCACATTAAAATTATATAGCAGTGTGTCGTCTATAAAGACTAAAGTGGTCTTCATACAAACCACAGGTTATCGTTCTCGTTAAATATCTAAAGTTAAGATTTCTGTGATCAACAAATTTATCCCGGTTTTTCGCTATTATTGTTCAACATAAGACATAAACGCAAGCGAGGGTTAGGGAAATTTGCCGGCTTTCAAAATAACTTTGGATACGGTGGACATCTAATTATATAAATATTTTCTAATTTTTTCCAAATAATCTATCGTGTTACACATTTTTTATCGGTTTGAATTTTCGATTTATTAAGGACTCTTGAAATTGCTCTATACTCGATTATACCAAAAATCGAGTTGTTCGAGAGTTCCATAAAACGAAACCATATAATTTTTTGAGGTAGTTGGAAAAAAATTATTGTTAAAACTCTTAGTGTAAGATATCCAATCCCAATCCCCCCCCCCCAAAAAAAAGTAATGTCACTTATGGGCTACACACTTAAAAACCTCATAGTCAATCTGATAGTGGATCGAAATTGAGCCATGTTTTTTCGGTCCTAGCATATTCTCGAAACATTGTGATCCGCTTGTCCTTTCTTTCACTTTTAACAATTTTCTGCTGTTTATCATAAAATTCAAAGACTCTTGGACATTTATGAGGACAAACCGGAAATTTGTCCAAATTAAAAAGGGCAGTGAGTTTCAGCGAGGAGGAACTCGGATCAGAGTACGCTTGATAATACATTAAATACCTAAAAAAATGAGTCGACCTGATTTAAAGAGAAAATTAATGCATTCTAGAGAAACTTATGATCATAAAAATTATTGCAAATTTTTTCTATGTTCCTTATGCGATCAATTAGCGTTTAAGGAAGTCTTAATTCATTCAAAGTATAAATTCAAGGTAAGAGGGAGACTTCTTTGGACCTAGTGAACATTGATCTCGTAACTACTCGAGGAAGGGCATTTGTCAAAACTGGACTTGCTTGCCGGAACGTACCCATGAAAACACGACGAACTGATGATTCGAATAAAAATTTACAAAAATAAAAATATTAATATCACAAGGGACAATTGTTACCTGTGACCTAAGTAGCCTATGTTACTATGGAATATGTTACCTGTTGCATCTTTGATGATTGGGGCGAATTCGAACTTCAAGAAGTCTTGAATGTCCTATATCCTTGCTATAGAATAATTCGTTAATTTGTTCTTTCATTTTTTCGGAGTTCATTTTTTTCGAAAGTGCTGTGACGAAAACTAAAGAGTTACTCTTCGCAGTGGAGGAAATATGAGCAATCCTATCGAATATATGTGTGAATGCCCTTTGATCTTGCTGGTATGACCAGCTTTGTACAGGTAGTTTTCGGGTTCTTTAGGACACTTTTCAGACGCACATGAACTGTGATAAGTAATTTAGGCACCTTGTTTCAAATTCGATCAGGATCTATTCAAATAAGAATAGAGTGATATAGACCAAGTCGAGCTCTGTACTCAATCATCTCCTTTGTAGATTTTTAAAAATACGAACGCACTTCTAAGATCGCTTGATTTGAGATACTCTTTGTTAGTAAGTGTTGCAAGTCAAAATAAGGAGAAAAAGTTCAACTAAAGATGTGCTAAAGCTTTTAGCAAAATCATGGGATCCTCCCTATGGTTGAATACTCCTTCCTATTAATTGGGTCATGTATTTAATAAACTCTATACCTAATAATGTAATGATGTATTCAAGCAAAACAAAGACATCTGTCTTTGCTGTTTTAGGTGTCTTGGAATAAGGATTCGTAGTCAATAGATTCATTAGGAATGCATTATTTGACATTTGTACTACCGCCAGCTACGTGGATATTTTTTGCTTTCTTCAGAACTCTTTTTGCTTCAAAAATTCACAAAATTCACAAAAATTTGAATTCACGAAAATTCAAACACACAGACAAACGTTTTGATCAAAACACTTTTTGACTTGTTTTGACACTTGTGTTGAAAAAACACAATTTTTCTCTTGTATTATTTTCATAAATATTTTCCTTTACAATTTAGGAATTTTAAAACAATTTTACAAAGTAAACAATTAAGGTTCACTTTGTTTCGACATAAATTGCATCCTAATTAAGTACTAGTTGATTAGGAACTTCAAACTCGTACTACCAACAGTAGTTGAGTGAAAAAAGTTTTTTGAGTTTTTTTTTCACAAAAATAAGTTTATCATTAATCATTAATAAAAAAAATTAATCATTAATCATTAATAAAAAAAAATTGAAAAAACAAACATCATATTACACCTATGAGAAATGTACCACAAGAGATGCATAAGGACAATAATAAGGGTATGGATGGGGAATCTTGATGTTATCGTACATACGAACATACCAAAATATTTCTTGAATGTGTCTGCAAACATAAAAATTTTGGAACCAAAGGAGTGTGCTCAGGAGTCTTGGAACAATTTTATTGAAGCAATTGTTTTCTTTCTATGAAGTAGTAACATGTTTGAATCAGCTGTGGAAAAATTTCTCATGCTCCGCATTCAAAAATTTGTGCTACTTAATGTCCTCCATGTTGTCAAAACTTATGTTATTCAGCGAAGTTTGTTTCGATCAGGAAGTAATAGCATAAAATTTTATTAAAAACTATTTTTTGAAGCCTTATACACTTATTTGGAGCTGAAGTCCTTTGCAAGACCGGTCACATTCATGCTAACGAATTTCTAAAGAAGTAGCGCTGAGTTATAATGCAGGATTAATGCCTAAAAAATTTTGATGATTGATTTGATTTCATGTTACAAAAATTTTGATGATTTCCTCAGCATCAAATTTTGTTTGATGCTCACCGCAAGCTCGTTTCTCATATGAGGAGCACCAAACCTTATCATTCTTTTTTCACATGATATGGACTTCATTGGTTTTGAATATATAATTGTCAAATGTGGTATAGTTGAATCATCTTCAGGACCCAAAATTACTTTGAATTTGATCTTGACGTTACTAGGCGAACACTGTTTTTCCTGACGCTCAATAAAAAAATACTATTTGTAATTGCTTCCATCCTCATAAAATTGTTTTGCTAAAAATAAAGAAAAAACTTTCATTTTCCATCCTTCCTTTTCCATCAGCGATAAGCTGATGAAGACCGAACGATCACGGTCCAAAATCGATTCCGCAAGGTAAATAAAAAAACATAAAATTGAAAGGAGGGGTTTTCTTTATTTTTAGCAAAAAAAAGCTCCACTAAAGTGATAAATAGCCGTTGGGAAAAGTCTCGACAGTGGATCATTTTCGGTGCTGCTGTGTTCAATTTAAAATTTGGCTTTGATTCTACCTTGAACTAACATACCAAGAAAAGTTGTCATTGACAATCTTTTGGTGATTTGAACTCCTCTTGTAATTTATAAGAATGGACCAGTTGGTCGAATGTATGCTTCGCGAATTTCACCCTGTTATAAAACAGATGATTCCTGGGACGTTTTTTCAGTCAGGACATGCTCTTGTGGGTCTTGTGAAGACTTGAGAACGGCGGGACTACTTTGGTGTTTTGTGGGGACTTAGATGCTAATTTCATCCCCTAAACATCTGAAAATCTTACTGTTCATAATGAAACTAATCGGCTAAAACTATGTGGAATCTTCTATATATTCAACTGTGTAACTCCTACAATGGTCAATTCAAAATCTTTTTCAAATATAGAACTGTTTTTAACCTGTACAACCCAGTAATTGCAGAAAGTATTCCTTTAGGATTGATGAATATTTTCTGATAATTTGATCTAGAGATATTTTCGGGAATTATGAGTCTCTGGACTTATATTTGTGTAGACTATTGCATTTATCATGTAAGACGTTTGCGCACAGTAGCAGGACACAATATTTGCCCCAACTTTGCCAACATTTTCATGGACGAAGGTTTTTCTTTAGTAGACATAAAATAGTAACAATAATTGCCAAAGATCATCGAAAGGTCTGATCATTTCTAAAAAATTCCCATGAAAATTTTTGATTCTCAGCAATGTACCAAAGGCTCCTTAAAGTCCTCCATGCTGTTAGAATGTATGTTATTCATCGAATTCCTTGAAGAACACGAAGATTTTTTGTGGGTTTTTAAGCACTTTTAATGAGCAAAAGTTTCTTGCGATATTGGTCAACTCCAAAATTCCGAAGATCCAAAAGATTGACGTTTATTAATACAGAACTAAATGAGATGAAAAAGCCTTGAAAGAGAGAGAAGGAAAGGATTGTAAAAAGAGAATAGAATTTAAAGGAACTTTAGGGGGTACGACATACATATATTTCCAATGGAAGCTAATCCGTCAATTTTTTTCGCTCTTTAAATGGTTAAATTGTAAGAGATGTCGGCTCATCACGATACAAGTTTGACTTATATTCTGGACTCCAGAGTTCATCTATATAGTAACGAGTTATGTTCTTGTGCATCCATTTGATAAATGAACACAAGAGCAGCTTTTAAATCAATATCTATATCTTTACTAGTGTTAGATTTTGAGTTAAACGAATATTTTCTTTCTTCCTTCATTTCTTTGCTTGTATGAGTAACAGTCATCTGATGCACAGTTATAGAGCGGACTTTTGCCATCACAGTACTTGCACTATGTATATGCAGGGGCAAGATTACTCCTGAAGGCTTTCAGAATACTTTTGTGTTGCTTGGGCCCGCCGGGCCTTGCTTGTTTGGTTTCGAGGACACGTTTCGGCTGTATACAGCCATCTTCAGCTCAGTTTTCCAGCCGAAACGCGTCCTCGAAACCAAACAAGCAAGGCCCGGTGAACCCAAGCAACACAGAATTAATTTTGGCCTGCGGCAACATCCAAACGAAGTTTCAGAATACCTTTACACAGGAGTTTCAGAGGCTGCTATTGATTATGGAAATTATTTGAGCCGAAAACTTATTGAATTTTCCTTGAATAATATTTCAAGCTTGTGTTCGTTGTCTCTACTATCAAGTCTAGATTAATCAAAATTCCGCCCTCTTCTGCATCAAATTGCATCGAAATAATTCACACTGAAGAAGGGAGAGCAACTTACTTCTGAAATATATAAATGTCAAAATTAAAAACATAGCATTTTGGAATAGAAATTAAAAAAATTAAAAGCTAATTTAGAAGTGCTAAACACTGGAAAATATACATACAGTATCATCCATACTGTTTGACCCAGAAAAATGAATGTCCTTGTGTCAAATTTTTGGTCACCTTTGCCGGGAAAAGATGCATCAGAAAAACTACCGTCACCCTCAAATTAATTTGAGGGCGTCTAATTATCTAATTAATAAAGGAAGTAATTATCGGCATACTGCGTGCATTTGTAATTTTTTATTCACACACATAGTTATTTAATAGTATGTTATTTTCCACATAATGAAATAAAATATGTTTAAATGGGCTCAATGGGCTTAAAATTTATCCTTAAAGACGTTCACTACCAACTATACATTTAATTACGCCGTTATCCTGGCCGAGCCTTGTCTAACATACAATTTTGGCATTACCCACCATAATTCTCATGCATTCTCTTGATTTACTTAATTATCTCTGAAAAAGGAATAAAATTAAAAAAAAAATCTTGGAAATCAAATGAGAAAGGGAAGCCTAACTGAATTAAAACATTTAAGTCAGTATAAAACAATATTTCTGACAAAAAATACAAAATACTACTCCTCTGTCTACGGTTTATCCAGTCGTTCAGAGTTTTTCATTTCGTGCATCCGGAGAGCAAACGTAGAGAGTCCTAGACATGTTAATCCAGCCAATCGGCATCCTGAGATGATGTTTCACAGCGGTGCATAGTGCAGAGCTGCTTATTTGTCCTTCTTACAGCAAATCGCTGTGATCGTATTCTATTTTTAATGTAGATCATCAGCAGTCTTACCATTCACGTAACCATCTCTTATGATTTGGACAGTCCCATGAAGTGGGAAATTTGTCCCACAGGTTGCAGATATTCTGTGTTCTAGGTCGGAATGTATTAATGGGAAACAGCATTCGTGAAGTATTTTCTTAAACTCTCCTGGAGGAGGCGATAGATCCACAGACAGCATCACAAGAAGTGGCGAAGACTTCCGGGATCCTTTGTCTAGTTGACTATCAATCACGAAGTTGCTTCGGGTTTGAAGGGTGGTGACAGAAAAGTAGCTTAAAAGACAAATTTCAATGCACTTCTCAAGAGGAAACAGCAGGATTTGCCCGCCCATTTATTTACTTGCAAGAAATACCACGATTCTTCGACTCGAGCGCTATGCTACGCCAAATAAGGTTCTGCTAGATCCTGCAAGCTACCTCTTGGGGGTTTCTATACTCCGCCGAAACATCATAGTTGTCAATTTTCATTCGCTTTCAGACATTGGCAAGGTTTTCTTACCATGGTGAGGACTGCGTTTTTCAAAATCTTGATCGATTTTTTGGTGGATATTAGGACCAAAATCGTCATGCGGCAAGACGAAGCCTGACAGTCGTTTGATCAGAGGCGCCATGCCTCGCTCTAGTCGGTTGTATACGCTACACTCAGGTATGTTAGTCGCTATGAGCAGGGTGTCTGGGTTGTACTTTTTGGAGGGTTGATTGGGAAAGCTCTTCACTCTCCGCTAGCGCCGGTTTTCTACAGGATCTCCATCTACATAGATGATGATTACTGGCTGCACGGTGTTCGATTCTCTCGATGTTAAGGGTTTGAATGCAGACACTGATAAATCACAAGCATGGATGTTTGGTGTGGAGGATGAGTGTTTCCCACTATTTATGGATGTGTGAGTCGACACGCTGTAACCTAGAGCTTCTTCCTAACCTAAACCGTCTGAATCCACGTTGGCGCTGGCTTATATAGAAGGAATAAGTTTGTGCCGCTCTGCCACGATCCAGTCATGGTCTGGAAAAAGTACTCTGTACTAGAAGTTTTTTGGTAGATCAATTTATTCATTTTCAAGTTTGTTTTGGTGTTGCCGCAGGCCAAAATTTACTCTGGGTAGCTTGGGTCCGCCGGGCCTTCTCGGCTCTTCGCGCTCGTTCTCGAGCTGAAGATGGCTGTATGCAGCCGAAACGCGTCCTCGAGACCCACGAAGCAAGGCCCAGCGGACCCAAGCTACCCAGAGTTATTCATTTTCACTTAGAGCTTATAAGTGATTTATACCCTTGCTAGCTAAGTCAGGGAAGACTCATGGGTACGGAAGTTCTGATCAAATTTGTCGAATACCTCGAAAGTGAATTTTAACATTTACAAAGAAAGGTGGAAAGGTCTCATCAGGTGCCAACTCACAGGCTGGGACGCATCGATTGGCACTACCAGCTGGGTACTCTGTACTCTATATGTATCAAGAGAGGGCTCCAACTTTTCACTGCCGGGAATCCTATTGGTACACGGGCTTTATCGTCTTGACAGATAATAAATTATTGAAATAAAAGAATTTTTTTGATTATTTTATATAATTTTTAATTTAGTTATTCAAATAAAAGCAAAAATGTTACGTAAAGCATATTTTGGACCCCCCTCTCCTTCCCAGTTACGGATTGCAACCCTTTGCAAGGCTCTTCCCCTAAATTACATTCCCTAATTGAGCGCTCCTTAGACGCAGAATTTTTTTTTTTGAAAGCAATGTCAATGCTGTGCGTGCAATCGCCTCTGAGATATTTTGCAAACCATCTGTACGCATTGATTGCGGAGGATTCGATTTTAAATTACTTGAATTTAAAAAAATCGCTGGAATTTGCGAAAGTTGCGATTCTCATGCAATTTGAACGAGTAATTCCAAATAAAAGCTTTAAAAGCAAATTAACTTGCGTGATTATTTTGCCAAAATAAACATCAATTTTCGTTTGAAACCATATTTTATGCATGAATTAAAGAAAATAGTAATTGATCATGCCGTGTCATTACCATTTATCATCACCAATTCAACCCAAAACCTTTAAACTTTCCTACGCAATTTCCAATGGCATTATCAAAGAAAAATTGGCAAAACACAACATACTAACCCATTAAATTTCTGCAATCGTCCAAAACGTTATACGTACGTCCAAACCTTTCGAATTTCAATGAAAAGTGCAAACACGCAATACCTGTACGAATCGCGAGCCATGCATGTGATTGGTGAAATAACTACCGGCATCCATCCATTACAATGTTATACCATTATGCTTGTAATGCTTAGTACCAACGTTTTTTTTTTTTTTTTCAAAAAATTCAAAAAATAAGCACGTGAAAGAAATGGAAATCTAGTTTGAGTTTTCTTAATTCTTTCACTCGTGATCACCTGAATGAGTGGCATAATATTGAACATGAATCGAGAAAAAGATTCAGACGTTCCATGCGCAAAGTATCTTCTTCTTCGTCAGTCGGACAGTGTAAGTTTGTGAAACGAACTTCAGAATTGAAGAGAGAATCTGCTTACCCGGAAAAGTTGCTTCCGCCGTCAGAATGTTCAACAGAAAGCGAACGATATCAATTAATGTGAAAATTATAAAATGACGGCGCTATAAAGATTTCATCGTGAAAGCATAATGCTGAGCTAAGGCGAATGCACCGGGTTAACATATTAACCAATATATTTACCTTGTGGCCTATTGTGCCAAAGAAAAACTCAAGTAGTTGAGCAGTTCATTACAATTTCCCATTTTGTTCGGGCTGCGCGTTAATAAGAGTAAATTTGAATTGATTGATCCGCATTTAGAAATTGGTATTATTGGTCCATTCAAATCAGTTCAGCTTCCATGTATGCGTTTGTGTGGTGCTAAGCCGAACGAGAAATTTGAATATTTCAGAGGATTATTGCATGTAAGCGCAAGATAGATTGGAACGCGAAATTCCCGCTAACGAAAGTGAAATTTGATTGCTGCACAAGCGTGTCGAGGTATTCTGTTCGGACGACGGATCATGCTTGTTTGATCAGCACACTTTTACCTCCACATATTACTCGCATCAGCTGATAATGCAAAACATATGTGGGATGATATGAAAAATGAGAAAATTTAGTGTTCCACATATGCACGCGAATTTCGATTGATTACTTTCTGTCGTGTTAGGGGTGCCTTTTTCGCTTAGTTACTGTCATTTACTTGTTTAGTCGAAGATTCATCAAATCGGTATCACGCTGCATTTAATTTCTTCGAGTCTTGCGAAATCACTCTGCATGAAGTCCTCCTTAGCCCGAAACTCAATTAATAACAGTGATTTTCAGTAATATCTCTGACTGGCAGAGCGACGCGGCAAATGAAAATCAGAAAAAAAGGATGAAAGCTCATTAAATGAGTTCAACTTCTGTAACTCACAAAGTGTCGATGCAAACAAAGATTTGTTGTCTTCATTTCGTGAGGATATGATATCACGCTTTAAGGTAGTAAAAATTTCTCTGATATCTCCATGGAAATCGGAAGAAAAGTGTATTTTTTATTCAAATATTGTTCTTTGATGATATTATTCCTAAAACGAAACGATATTTTTGGAACGACGTCATATGTTTCCATTGTTTACCCCGTTTCCCGGCTCCGTCGCTTAAGAAATTCTCGTGCTTGGCGGCACCAGATATTGATCAATCTGAGATATTTGTTGATTTTTAGATTTCAATATATTTTCAGATATTCAATCTCAGACATTTTCTGATAGAAAAATAAAAGTGAAGCTAGCCTCCATTAAGGGAATTGGTTGCATCATCAACAGCAGATGAGGATCGTCAAAGCAGTGAGAGTTTCAATACTTTTCAGTACTGTCCTTCTAGGTGTCTTTAAACCAATGCGTAGCTGAGTAGAACCCCAATTCGTCAATTGTTGTCAATGTCAATTGTTTCATTAAGATATACTTTTTTGAAATATTGTCAAGACAGGTAGATCGTCGTCTGTGAACATCACGAGTAATAGTTTTAAATGGATTTCAGCAATTCTTATATGCATCCTGGCCCCTTTTTCTTCAGATTCATCGTATAACCTAGTCATAATGGACTTTTGCTTTCCATTGAAGAACTCTTCGCGACCGACCATATTCATCGGATTTTTTAAAGTGTTTTTAAGTTTTTTTGGCTGTCCATAGTAAATTTTCTTTCGATTTCTTGTAAAAATCGTATGTAAATTCATTGTATGTTGTCATATCATGAATCCTCATTTGCTTCTCTTTTAGTCTTTTGCATAATCCATGTTAGAGCTGATTTCCTGGCCTTACATAATATCTTAACTCAGGTACTCTTTTTCTCAACAGTTTGTCATCGACAACTTCACGCTTTATTTAATGCTGATTGAGTTTGATGTCAAATTTTATTGAGTAATGTTTCTAATCCTTCAGTTCTAAAGTTTTTGGTATAGCTTCACCGTTGCCGTTTATAATGTCAAAAATGCTTACGTTGAATTGTTCGAAACACATTTGACACACGTCAGTAGAAAGCTAATCTTCTTCCACACAATTCTGCATGTAAAAGATCACTTCCACCGGCGTTTTTTTCTCCATGTGAAAAATTTCCACAAATGCTGATTATTTGGTACAAAACTAACCATTTTCAATCGAACAAAAGTAAATGAAGTATGACATTCACCACCAAATAAATGCTAAGCTACTTCATCGGCTCCACACAAAGCATGATCTACGCCATCTATTAGAAAATAGATATTTTTTCATACACTATACTTATTGATTGATTGATTTGCTGTCGGGGATGGTGCACGTCAACCCTTACAGGTTTATTGTGCCCCCGCTTATGGTGCTCCTAGAAGAAAGTCAATGATCTGCTTCGGCCTTAGGCGTCCTAATTCCTCCTTGATAGGATAGCAGCTTTCTATACTGTCTCTTCTCCTGCGGGACAGTGCGTCGCAGTGTGCCAGGAGATACACTGGTGTCTCCTCCGCATATTACAAAATCTGCACTCATTATTCGCTGCTAAGCCCATCCTTTTGAGATGCGTTACCGAGTGTGCAGTGCCCCGTGAAGATCTCAGCCAGGACCCTTAGCTTTCTTTTATATATCTCGATGCATGCTCGAAACTTCTTCTCGACATAAGCGTCGAGGAACAGCTTCGACATTCGAAGCCCTGGAAATCCATTCCATAGCC
The DNA here is from genome assembly GCA_954870665.1 of Stratiomys singularior. Taxonomy (NCBI): domain Eukaryota; kingdom Metazoa; phylum Arthropoda; class Insecta; order Diptera; family Stratiomyidae; genus Stratiomys; species Stratiomys singularior. Next base: position 22,786,257 of record OX940880.1, read on the forward strand.
TATTGCATTCTCTATCCTCACTTTCCTTTAGGACCCTGTGAATGAAATTCATTTCAGTTATATACTATACTAATACAAACTGCTGCTAATAGTTTACTACTAAAAGTACTCGTATAGCAGTAGTAGTTCGGATAGCGCTCTATTTACATAAATGTAAAGAAAGAAAGGAATTTAAATATCTGCAAATAAATGAGAAAAAGTTTGAAATATAATATAAAAATATAAATATCAGCCGAGTCTAGTTTCGTATAATTCATTTTCAACTCTCTTATCCGCTTAAAATGTTCATAGTGTTAAACACTCTGGACCAATTAAGAAGTAAATAAGAATGTGAATATGAAATGTAAATACTCAAACGATTTACTCAAAAAAACTATTCTCTCAAAAACAAATTAGTAACAAAACTATTTACTCAAACAAGAACAAAAACGGAAAACAATAAAACTGTTAAAAACTTAAATGGAAATTTTTAAATAAAATAAATGCAAAATAACATAATTTTGCTTTAATTTTGGCAGAATCAAAATGGCTATCCTCATACTTGGTAAATTCTAAACGAACTTTACTAATTCTTTTGATAATTTTAACAAGGTATACGGGTTTCAGTAACTTCTATTCACTTATTAAATTTAGCCACAACCTAGCTGAGCTCACAGGACAACAATTTTCAAAACTTCTATCAAGTTGATTCCATACTGATTCTACAGCAGAACAATCTGGCGATAGTGTTGGCAATTTTATAAGTTGCCAAATTTTATTTGTTTTGTTTTTTGACATAATTTTGAGTAATGTTTCGGTATCGTTGTCTATCCGGCAAACAAAATTTCACCCAGTTAGATTGATTCCAGAAAAAATCCCATTTTCCTGCAGTATTTTAAAATACCCTTCTTTATTCAGTTTTCCGTCAATTTTAATCTAACGGCCGGGCTTATTGTAATCAAAGCTTACCTAAATCATCATTCTACCACCATCATGCTGAACGGTCTGAACAGCACACGCTTCTGGAGCTCATTCAGTTTTTGGTCGTCGCACAAAACCGCGTCTATTAGATTCAACTTTCTGAAACATAGACTCATCCATCCAAAAGACATTTTTCCAGTCTGCTACCGTCCAAATTTTATTTGCTTCAGCCCATAACACTCTTTTGTTCTTATGAGCAATAGTTAGTGATGGATTTTGGCTGTAACGCATCCTTTTAGGACAGCAGATAGTAAACGTCTCCTTACAGTTGTGGTTGAAACTGGGTTTTCTCCTGTCTCATTTAAAGCAGCCACAATTTGTGGCGTAGTTAAACGTCGATTTCGTTTCGATTCCACCTTCATAGCCTGATCTTCCTGCTTTGTTGCAGATTTGGGTTATTGTCAGACATTGTTGTGGACTTCTTCCTGTTTTTATTCCTCCGATTTTCAAGTACACTTCTGCAGGAAACTCCAAATTTATTTTACGATTTAGCGTATCGAATATCCCTTCTTGCTCAAATTAATTCGCTCTTCAAGATAAATCTGTTTCCTCTTTTTCAACAGTTATTACTTTCACATAAACGTTGCAAAATACATTGAACTCTAGACTAAATACGTAATAAAATACTATGGTAGTATATTAACGAATATTATCCTTTTAAGTTTGTAAGTAAGCCTTTTTTACTATTATCTACACCCTGTTTTTTTTTATGTGTGAATCCGAGATTCTTCATCCCCTCTCAACTGTCCGTAGAAGGCCGTAAACTCAAAATCTTCAAAAATCCTTAAGGAGTTATCAGTCTTACACGATTTTACGGTCAGATCCATCAAAACTACTTTGTTGTTTTCCTCGCAATATCATGTTCAGGATCATGATCTTTATTCGCATTAATATGTCCTGAGTCTTCGTTGATATGTCCCTTCCAGACTCACCCAAGATTCAATTGGAGAAATCGTGTGTTTCGATGGATTCGTGTGGAACCATTTTGCCATTTTCGTCATTTACGGAATATCCTTTCAATATGCTATCTCGTGCGTTCTATCTCTTTTTGCATTACAATATTCTTCATCATGTATTGCTTGCCTTTTCAAACAGGAAAACAGACTTTTCACTCCACTTGTGCTTGGATTTTGTTTTGAAGGTGAGCAAATATCTAACATTCTTTGGCTCATAAAGTAGGAAACTGGGTTCTCTTCCTGGCCACAGTTAATATAGAATTCTTCTGTTATTATCTCTGAGAAGGTCCTACGGTGTAAAATTTGCTTGTTCTCATTCCGATACTTGCTCGCTACTAACCAGGAGGCGATCTTTTCGAGTGCCTTTCCTTTGGTCAGCAGTTCTATCCTAACCTGTTTCGATATTAAAAATATCAGCTTTTATGTGAATCATTTTTATTTGATGTAACCAGGAAGCACATTTACACTATTTCATATTTCAATCAAAGTGTTAGATTCAGCCACTTTGTTCCTTAAGATCACGAACTAACCGGTCACGAAGGAATTCTCGCTTTACGAGCCAAATTGTAATTACAGGCTATCGAACACAACAAACATTAGCACAAATGAGAAAGTGAGTAATAAAATGCCGGACAGCTCCTCTCTTTTAGCTTGTTGGGGACCTATGTATTATATACTAGAGACAATATGACGGTGTCCATGCTCGCACTATTAATTTTAACGATTAGTGTAGTTAATAGACTAGCAATTTCTTATACATTTCAGTTATTTCAACTAAGAACAACTTGTGTGAGCACACGCCTCTTTATTAAAAACCAGGTTTACTTCCTCACAAGACAGGCATTGTGTGGCCGCTTTGACGTTTCTCTCACGAGCACGAGTGAGTTGTCAACAAATCACTAAATTTTGACTTTGAAGTCTGGTTACCTTGAAGTTGGCTGCATTTTCAAACAAAACATAGCAGTAGGGAATAATACCGTGAATTGAATAGTTAGCATAAGCGATAAACTATTATATCATGATCCAAAGGATTTCTTATATTAGCAAAAAAGAAAAGTATTCAAAATCAAAATTGACAGTAACGGTCATAACATTAACATTGCCATAAATTTAAATCTAGCGCTATTGGTGGCGCCAACTAAAATTCATACTCGAAATTCTCAACAAGCTGCTAACTCGCAACGTTCATGATTAGCAAACTAACTTTCATTAGTTTCTGTTCAAAATGTACCATTACCAATTAGCTGAATCATTCCGAACAACCATCTAATTATTGCTAATCCAATTTTGAAAGCCGTCAAAATTGCATCTCACATATGTGCTAGATCTGGAAACCACTTTGAAAATTCGGTGGCCAAAATACAAGCAAAACAAGAGAAATATGTTCTTATTATTCTTGTTGAAGCACTGACCGATTTAATAATAATTAGCACCTGTTCTCAATCGTAAATGAAATGCCATTTCGAAGATACACATGTACAAATAACGAAAAATAATGAGAGTACCGCCCAATCTTTAACCAACCGCCTAAACGGACTACCAAACAAAATCCTATCTTTTACGTAGATATTTCAGAGCTTTTTCCAGATCGCGTATGAAAACGCTTTTTGCCGCAACCGATCATTCATGCATAGGTGGAGTGTGTGGATACGGTGCAAGAAAGATATTCCGTGGATGTAGTTACGCTTGATTTTTATGGCCGTTTCATTGTATAACGGATTGTGACCACAAGCTTTTGGTAAATTTATGCAATGTCCATGGCATAGGCCTTCAGGAGTAAAATGAAGAATGAATGAATGGGTGAATGGAAGCAGAGACCTTTTAGTAACGGTCATTGAGGTGGTTATTGGCCGAAATCAAGTTCAGTAGGTCTATATACTTATCAATGTGTTCAATTGGTTTTTAAGGAGAATTCATGAAGTGTGTTATTCCGGGTCATGTTCAGTTGAGAGAAGTAGGAGACAGTACGATTGGTCTTTTTTCTGGAAAGTAAACGTACATAATCATTGGTAAAATGCACTGTTTGCCTAGGTAGCGCTTTTGTTGGTTCTTCCTCATCCTTACTGAATGATGAGTGTTAAATTGGTAGCGCGACATTTTCTTCACATGTTTTGCATTTCCAAGAAGATGAAAAAGCTGTTTCTCTGTATTTTAATTTTTAATTTTTGAATTTTAGACGGTTCTATCAATGGACCCATTTTTCGCTGATTCTTTCAAGGTGAATTTTAATGAGCTCAAATGAGCTATTAATGTGAGTAAGGAGAGTAAATGGGTCAAAAAGTATAAACAAGATTATCTCATTGTATGCGGCAGGAAGCTAATATAGTTAGTGGGAACTATTGAATATATTCAAATATATTCCGACAGTATAAGCGTGGAGAATGATGCCATGGGGAATTCTATTACATGCATTGTCCAGAGGTGATATGCTCAACATCGACTTTAAGGCAGTTTGAGTTGTCTGCACGGCCAGAAAATTGATATCAAAACATAATATCCGTTGCTGCAAAGGTTGAATCATTTAGGATTACGCTTAATTCCATAGTAAGCTCTAGGTTTTCGGTTTTAAGCTATTAATGAGATCGTTTCGATTATCCGATTCAAGATTCAGGGGCTAAGACAGGACTTCTGCTCCTATAACCGACGCAGCCAAAAGGCCCTGGAAGCTAAGCTCTTGAAACCAACAAATAGGAACTTGCGTTAGTTTTGTATACCCTGTCAAATTTGATTTCTTCATCCAGAGGTTAGGTCTCACCGATCGGTGTGATTATGTTACTGGTGTGAATCCTTACTGACTACAAAGAATTTGAAGCTTTTACTATAACTCGATGGTACTAAGCTCAACTTTAAAGCCATTTATTTCAAATAATAATTTAATGGTGAGATGATTATTCTCGAAACAGGAGAACAAAGAAGATTGCTTGTAAAGATTATGTTTTCCAGTGACGAAGACTTAAAGAGCGCTATTTCGGCCTTACTTAACGACACAGAACGACTTTTTTCTTGAAGATATATAAATAATTGGCAGATCCAGGAGCGAAGAAAGAAATTTGTTTTGTTGTTGCTGCAAGCTGAAATTAAAATGTTTCTCATGTACACCAGGCTATGCTGGTTTCCTGGTGAGGACGAAACGCGTCCTCACCAACAACACAGTATGTGAAAGTCGACATATGACTCATAATAAATAACCTAGGATTATTAAGAAGGAACTATAAATTTGAGTCTAATATCTGACTCCTTGCCCACTATCTTGCGAACTGTGTTATGTCTGGGGTCTATTAATGGTCAGTGCACGTTTGGTGTGAAATTCGATCAGGGATAAGATCTAAGTGTGTTTTTTTCCTGTAACATGATCTCGCAACGCATCATAATTTACAAACGAAACAATTTCATGAATGGATCCATCCATTATAATCTCACATCGTAGAAAACCAGGAATATTTCAATAACTCTACAATGTTTTGCAATTTATGACTTTTGCCACAATGCAAACAGGAAATCTGAATGTTCAATATTCATTGGAATTGCATTCCATTTTCACTGGGCAATTCGATGCACACACTTGGCAGCCATGGCAGAAAGTTGAAACCACAGGTGCTTACTCTTGAGCAGCCCAAGTCCATCCAAGCAATTCTTCTCTGCACCTCTCCATGTTGATTTTTCAACAAAATTATAATAAAAGCCGCCCGGTTGCATGAATTCATGTATGTTTACTCGCAAGCATGCTTGAAATCAATCATTGACTAACTGTTCTTTAACGGAGTGCTTATAAACCTCATTCCTCGAAGTCCATAAACATTTACAAACTTGTGAATGTTTTAGAATTCTTCGCTGGAAAAAACACAACACCACCGCCGAGTTGGACAAGGAGAAAATCAAACAGGGAAAGCATAATAAGCACAATCTTATTCCGTCGAATATTGCCAAGATGCAGGAGACTGTGACCACGACGTCTGCAGACATCACGTACTGCAATCTAGTTGATAAATGTAAGTAAGAAGAAAATGCATTCTTTACATAGTGATGCATAGTAAAACTCACGTATCCGACATACAAAGCGAGCCTGAATATTCTTATACCAGAAGAAGCAAAAATGAGACCACACAAAAGATGACCGCTCTGTTAAAATGCTTTACCACGTGCCCGTCATGGTTTCGGATATTTTCAGCATCTGCATGGATCTTGCAGCTCGCGATTAAGAAGGAGCTCGAGTGTAAGATTTCAATACGCTTTTATGCGGGCATTTCAATGGATTTCAATTGGAGCAATTGGTTTTTGAATGTTTCTGGTCAGTATGAGGTGCTTGTACGAATCCCAGACGCAGCCAGCTGGACCAGGTTGGACTTACATGGCCATAAATTAGTGTTTGTTAAGGAGGTACATCGATAATAAGCCGGATTCAAGATCCCACTTGAGTGGCCTGTCGAGCTAATCCAATTGACTTGCATGCTCAAACCAGACGAGGAGCATTCTTCCTTTGCAAGAAAAGAAAATTAAGCAAGATGTATGATAGATTTACCGAAGACCAATTGAAGAAACTGATTTCGTAACATAAGATACAATTTCAGTACGAAAAGTCCATGCGGATTTCTCGTTCTGGATTGGGCAATGCTGGTTTTTCTATTGATTTTCAAGTGTAGAGTAGTGGTGAATATTCGATAAAACGATGGAGAAGATTATTCCTACATACTTTGCCTAGACATTCTATTAAATATGGATCGAAAATTACTTTTTTTCATCGCAGCATTTATGTTAAAGATTTATCTTCAGTTCATTTTTGATGGCCAGAATGAAAGAAGAAAACATGGATTGTGGTGCTTAGGGTGTTTAGTGGTGTACTTACCTCATATATTCTTCTGAATAGGTGCGTTTTTGGAATGTTTCAATTACCCAATACGTGAGCCTTCTAAAAACGATATCTTTCGTTTGTCACTTTACAAACGAACCATGAAGCCAAATTCTTGGACCATGAGGATGGGCTATGAGACCTGACTTTTGGAGTCAACACAATGGTGAACTTTGACATTTTGTGTTTCGTGGAACGATTTGTCCCCTCGGACCCATATCACTTCTGAAGGTACAGAATCACTTCTATGGTACCCCTTCACTGATACAAATCTTTAGCCCTGTTTAATTATTGACAAAATGAGAGCTTCGAGCAACTCTACGCAAAATAATATACCAGGCATCGCCTATATTCAAAATAGGTTGGTCACTGCGCACTCATAATTCTATCGAATTCGACAAAATGTTTTTCGTTGAAAATTACCTTTCACTTTTGTTGAACTACTCAACTACTATTTGTTGCATTTTGAAAATATTCCAAAGGACTTGCAAGAGTTGATCCTTGCGCCAAGTAAAGATGATGTGGAAAAAAATTAAATTTAAGTAAATCTAAATTAAATCTAAATGAGAAAAAGGAAAAATAACCAAAAAAAAAATACCAAATTGAGGTCCCTGGCCCTACAAATCAGAGTGAAGTCGGTAATTGGGCTTTGTTTGCAATTTTTTTTTGGGTTTTTAAATCAATTTTTTGTTAGCCCCACTACATAATTCATTATTTGTTTATATTTTCATATTTCTGACCAAAAAATGAATAGAAAAGGGTTTATGAAAATGTAAATCGGTCTCCATTAAGAACGACACATTTTTGGATGCGCTTAAGCCATTTGTCAAAACATGTTTGAGATATGGTATTTAAACATTTAAAACATAGTTTCTAAACGCTTCAACAGTTCCTTGAGGGTTCAAAAATTGTTTTCCATGTAGGTTATTTTTATTGCAAGAGAAGAAGGAGGAATCGTTCGCTAAGGAGTTAATTCAATGTTTTGGATTATCAAAATGTCAATTGTCTGACGAAATCTGTGAAAGCTCGCATTATCACAATGAAGAATAATTTGGCGTCGTTTTTTTATTTTACTCATTGTACAGAAAACTTTACACAAACAAATGGTGGCGTAACATTCAAAAAGAAAGGAAAGAAAGGAAAGGTTCACATGAAATGTCATATAACCAGTTGCTTGCCTTCTTTGTAGCTACAATTGCTTGCCCTTTCTCTTGCTCCCAAATGTAATCAATGAGAGTTTCCACTGTTTTCTGATTAAGTTATGCCTTTGCGAACGAAGATCCCAACACAGGAGATGATATCTTTGACAGATATGTTTGGATCGACGAGAGTGAACCCAAACTTTGGTCGAATCAGAGCATCCAAAATTCACTTAATCAAAATTCTACGGTTGGGAAAATATGGTTCCAACGATGGAGAAAATTGAAGGCTCATTAATGATCCAGGATGTTTAAGCTCAAAGGGCGTAAAAACAGACATTCATTTGGTTGATTGGACCATATAAGTTGCATAAATATTTTAGAGAAGAGTTTGTATGATAGTACTACAAAAGCGGGTCTCAGATTGGATCTTTTTTTTTTAATCGTATAAGGAATTCCAGGATGAGACAAACAATTTCGAACTCAAAATTCTGAACGAAACACCAAAACGCTTGGAGATGGCCTCACAAAAGGCGCTTTCCTCCCCCTTAAGTTTGACAAAGCGTTATTGCCAATGTCAAAGGAGCATAAACAAGGAAAAGCCATGATTCGAATAAGAGAAATCTTCAGAATGTTCTTAAGGCGGAATTGGAGAAAATGTCTCCTGATACTGTACTGACGTCACTAGAACTATGCCGAGTCGAATACAAGATGTTATATTTTTCGAAGTTGTCACAAAGAAGAATAGAAATTTGAATTTAAGCCGAATATATCCTAAAAATGTGATTTTTTTAGTGTTGGTAGCCCAAATGAGAAAAGAGATTTCTTGGTTCAATTTTGAGGCAATTTATTGGAATGATTTATTGATAAACTTAGATGGTTTTATCAATAGAAAGGGTTACGCTGATTATCAATAGAAACAGTCATGTTCATTTTCTATTACTTATTCCTCATTCCCAAAATCTAACCTGAAGGACGAAAAACTCCTCCTCAAAACACAAAGTGGCATTCGAATATCTTTCAAGCTTAGTATAATTACAAATTCGTACATCACGTTAGACTGTGCAGTGAATCGAATTTGTTGACTTTTATTTAATTCTTTAACTCTTATCTCACTTCAGAAAATCCAGTTTATGTACGATTTTTTTCCCACTGTAGTTCTGTAACCTCTATCACCTAGTAGGCTTTAACGGGAGTCTGCAAGAATTGCTGTGTTCCATTAACAATGGTAACGCCACAGCATGCCTACACAGCGTAGCTAGACACAGGGCAAACACTCTCGGTATATATCCCCCAGATAGAGATAGATGAGAAGAGCACAAGCAGACATCCCATAGACAGAAATAAAAGAGGAGAGTACAACCAGATTTTAATAAAAAGCGGACAACGCTAATGCTTTGAAAAACCATTTGATGCAGATACCAGAATTGGTAATACAAGAAGGGGTAGTCTTAATTTACTTAAAATTGAGAGTAAATTTACTTATCCAAATATATTTCCACTTATTTTGGTCGAATATCATTAGGTTTGTAATTCATTCGAAGTTTAAGCGCTCAATAATGTTACGCTGTAGTAATAATTTAGAATTCTTCAATTTTCGCAGAAAACGTTCTCCCTACTCATAACTTTCTGAAAATTCAAAAAGCAGTGTTTTTCTGTATTCTCATAATATAAAATGTAAATAAATAATAATAATAATAACATAATTAATTCAAGCAACCGATAGGTCACACCTACAGCGAAAAAAACGACAATCTTAGCAAGACAAAATGATTTGAAAGTACAAAGGCTGCATTCTGGCGGCCGAAGAAAGTTATTTTATACCACGTAACTCTTCCTGCGGGGTAGGGGGGTGTACAATATTATGAAAGCCCTGATCCTTGCATATCACACACACCCAAACACACGAAAGAAGCTTACTCTTCCTTTTTCGACAAATTTTATAAATAAAAAAAAATACAAATCCAATCAAATATAAAGTAAATATATTTATAAAATAATAGTCAATTTACAAGAATTCTTCTATGCTGATTTAGACCAACTCTGCTGCCTCCAACACGCATCTCCACCTCAGCTTGATTTCGGAACTTCACTTGAGCGTCTTCCTTCATTATATCTGGCATCCGCCAGAAACGATCTCTGTCATGAATTACACAAATGTATTTTTCTTGATGTGTTGCGTCAACAGCTTGCAAGACACGTGATATCCATTGGGAAACTCTCTCATTCCGAGCAATCTCGTTGCTGTTCAGCTTCTATCTTTACTTATTAACTTTTCTGAATTCTATATCTATTTAATACTTGATTCACTTTCCTGGGTTCAATCCTTACTTAATATTTTATTCTACTTTTTATAGGTCGTTGGAAAATTTATTCCCAAAAGCGTTCCAAGAATTTGGTGTATTTTTTTACTGACACTTTTTGTGTTTTACTGGGACTTTTCTTTCTCAGATTTTTTTTTGCTTAATACTTTTTATCTATATATGACTGAATACCTAAATCTCATTGTAAATGTGTTCATTTTAATTCTAGTCTTAGTTCTATTTTGTTTCGTATGATTTTCTTTCAACTTAAAAATATGAAAGCAAATTAAAAATTAATCAAATTTTCATTCGATCTTAATCAATAATTCTCATACAATAGCACTTGATCTCTTTATTTTTATTTTATTTATTACTTTATTTATTTATTTTTTTGTTTGTTTGTTTTTATATCGCCTACACAACGGAAAATGTGACAGTGTACGAAATCGATTGACTTATATTCGTGGTTGCACTCAGAGATCAATCTCACAACTGCCTGCCTAGCATGGGGCAGTTCAACTTCAATACTGGAGGGGATGATTCAGCCCTTTTTGTGCTTGTACCAGCAAAACTTGGGAGCAAATTAGATCTGGGCTACCATTAGCTTTCCTCCAGCTTAAAAGTTATTTCTGTAACTGTATCTAATCAGTATCGCAATCAGGCTCGTCAAAACATTCTAACGTCAGTTTAATTTTTCATGAAAATCTAGTGAATTGTGATTGGCTGGGAAACTTTTTGTGGCGTAGAAAAGGCAAATATTCACTTTTCCTTTAAACTGAAGCTAGAAAGTTGATTTTTGTATGCCAGGTTCTATATACATTTATTTTACATAGTTTTCGTCTATTCAATTAATGGAAATTTTGTTTTGAGAATCCAAAAAGTCTAAACACGCTTTAGCAAAAAAACTCAAAAACTCAGACACCCAGGCTCGTTTTTTCGGAAAAGCGTGTTGGGCCGCTCACTGTGGTCCATGAAATTTTCTATGAGACTCATGGTAGTATCAGAATCGCTATTGGTCTTCATTTCATTTCGATCCTGTGATCATCTCAGGACCATCCTTTTGATAGCTGATACTTGCTTTAGCCGTTTTATTGTCTAAATTATCCTTATGGACTTCAGGATAATATAGATATTAAACTGGTCTTCGCAAAAAACCAAGTCGAAAAACTGCCGAAAAAAGCCTGAAAGTGTGCCGTCCTTAATAAATTTTAACCTCTTATTGATGCATTTTGGAAAATTTCCCAGTAATGTTTTTTCCATACCATACATCTGGATTTAGTCCTCAGTTGTATCTGTATCTATTGACTCACCTTTGACTGAATCATCTTATTAAGTTTCATTTAAAAGTAGGGCTTTCCAATAACTGACTTCCCTTCGCTACCAGATTAGAACGACAAATTCTTCTAAAGATAGTTTTTTAAGAAATTATGAAAATACTTCTAGGTCATTAGGAAACTGGATACCGAATCTTCCTTCTTTTCAACCAGATTTTACCTAAAAGTTAGTTGACCTCTTGCATACATTAGATCCGTGTAATTTGGTTCTATAATCGGTTATTCAACATCAATCTAGAATGCATTTTCCGAAATTCTGATTCAAATCAAATTCCGTTTTATATTGTTCCATTCTGGCTGATGGTTTATATAACCTTCATGCTGTTTGATATGCGCGAAGATGGCAAAGATACATCCATAATATGAGACCGTTTTTCTCTTCTTTCAATGTCCGTTTCTTATTTGGTGCTATCCGAAACGGAAAAAATTCCATGATTTTGTAATTAAAATGTGACTATTCTATTTTTTCGTTAAAACATTTTATTTGAAATAGATAAATCTTTGTTGGATTGTTCAGTGAGGTTAAATCAAATAATCACAGCTAATCCGGTAATAATGATGAAATCTACGCATAAGATCGACCATTGCGTGACTTACATAACTAATTGAATTGTTCCGAAAGTCTTAATTAAGCTCATCCAATCTTCACCCAATTATGTTTTATTACATATGAAGGTGTAAAGAACTGGCAAAAGTAAATATGTAACAACATAAAGTTGTGGTACACATTCAATTGCGTTCATACTTAATTAACCTCGTCAAATTCAAAGAAAAAAAAAAATTGAAGAAATACCATCCGAGTCACCGCAATAAAACTCTTTGTGGTTTCAAGAGCGCGCAAACACCGTTCAAAGGAAAAGTAGTTCAATGTCATGGTACGCTACAAGGTAATTGCATTTATGAATGCAGTTTTGATAATTTCCCGCCCTACGTTGAAGACCATCTGCTTGCCCTTCATTTCCATTCAGATAAAAAAAATTTTGAATGCTTGTTCGGATTTGTTCCGAGAATTATCTGAATGGCGTTTCACATTAGATACAACGATTTTTAACGGCTTTTGTTTATTTGATTGCCGTCCATGCATGACACGAACAAAAACACATTTGTTTTGTTAGACTGCTCACATTGAATTATTTTGAAAGATATTATCCGAATGAAGAAATAAATGTTTTTATCGGACTTTAGAAGGATATTAATTTAGTAAGTTAACTGGCAAAACAAAAAAAAATTAATTGACTGGCAAATAGAATCTTATGAGACTTCTGTTATTTTTCGTGACAAAATACTAATATCTGCTTATTTTTCAATTACAGGTAAGTGAAACGTTTTTTAAGACTGGCGCTACAGGTAACATAGTGAATACAATACAACATTTCTTATATAGAATTTGTGCAGTGTTTATTTTCGTTGGAATAATTTGACGTTGCTGGGTCTGAACCCAAATTTTGAAATAATTAAGAGAGTATTTGTTAAACTATTGCTTTAGCTTTTTTGGATTAATTAAAGATACCTTTACATAATCAACATTTTCCACCAATATCAAATCTTTTAATGGATGTGGTTCCAATGTGGCGGAAGATCGGAGCCATCGAAGAGATGATTCCAATCGTGTAGTTTCCGAAGTCCCTTTTCAAGCTTTAACTTGTTTTAAAGGTACCAACTTTTTTAAAACCATCAAAATATAATTATTATATGCTAACAGTATAACTTAACTTTTTTCGATAGCCTGATAACAAATACCGCGGAAGAGTTCACCTCGAAGCGTCCTGACCCTGATATCGTGTTCTCAAGCTAGATAAAACTTGCTGCGTGCTTAATTTCATTTCGAGCCTAACGTGTCTCTGGGTCTTCCTGGACGTTTAGACGCTATCCTTGAGTTCCACCTTGTTGAGCCCGTTGAGGTAGCCAATTGTCTCATATTCTTTAGCAGCTGGTGGCTCATTTCAATCAATCAACATGAATTCTGGATTCCCCCATTCTACTACAACTGCTTGGAGTACTCGGGTTCGAATATAACCAGGAATTTTGGGAAATCCTTGTTACGATGCAGACTTCGCTGCAATACATTTGCATAAGTTGAATGAGCATTTGTTTATTACGAAATATATTTTCTAACAAGCAGATTTATGAGTCTGAGTGTGAAAAGCACAAGAAAATCAGCTATGCCAGCAGAACCTGATAGTGTCGCTAGAATCCATTCTATAAGCCCGAAAATGGACTTAGAAATACCGAAAAAAACAGGTATGCTCAACCCAGAAAACTCTGCGAAGAAGAATCTGATGTAAAGACAATTTGAATTTTGTGTCGCATTGCGTGGGAACGGTTCTTCTAACAAAGAAAGACACCATGAGTCAACAGTAGAGGGAAGTCTCTAATGAGAGAAGGAGAGGGTATCCCTGCTGATAGAAGGATTTCAATAACCTGAAGGCATCATTAGGTGACGTCTAATGAGGTCTAGTGCGAACGAATGTGACAAACAGTTCCAGGCTGGGTTTTCTATGTGACAGGGGAGGTGTTCATCGAAAGCCCGGTTGCCACTAGGAATCAGACACGCGTAAACAGCCTTCACATTCCCACCACAAAAAAAACGGAGGGTTATAATATACATATATGTAGGGGTTATAATCCTTGCGTTATAATTTGGTTGTGCGGAAGCTCGAAGCCTCATGGACGTCCTGTATGGTTGTCGAAGAGAAAATGGGGCACATTTTTCTATGCGACCTTTTCCTTTTAATGGAAAGGTGGAAATATCTACTGTACAGAGCCAGCGAAATGTAGAAAACTAGACTCTATGAAAATGTGGCCGGCTACGGAGCTAGTTGACACTCTAAGACAAATTCTACAACTTGATGACATGATTTCCTTTCCTATAATACAGCTTTAAATAATAAATGCCTGCCTTTAGAATGGAATATTGCTAGAAGAAACTATCAACTACCAGAAATTATCAGAAATCATTATCAGTGATGGGCAAGAGGTGAGTTCAGAGCTATTGTATATCAACACATAAGTTTGTTTAACGTTATTGGAAAGACACCCATTAGGCTCATCAGAAAGATATTCGGTTAGGCAATGAAGGATCCAACTGTCCAGTGGTGGACAAATCACTCTTAGCGCAATCAAGAAACAATCAGCACTCACACGAGTTTGTAGCATTCAATATATAGAATTCTTTCAATTCTGTTGAGTGTATCGCCATTATCAGCGTTCTGGATATTTCCCGGGTTCCAGATAACTATCTAATATTAAAATTTTAGTATCTGATGCCTTCGGTTTCAGATAGAAGAAATACAACAATGATCGAAATCCTTCTACAAAACATTGAAGTTGGTATCAAGGATGATGCGAAATTACGTTCTTAAGTTGACATCAGGGATGATGCAAGGATGCATCCTCTGACAAGGCATATAGAATCGTATAAAAAGCTGTCACCGACGGATGAGCCACATTTTATCGTGTATACTGACTGACTGCCCTGACATTAATGACATCGGACGTATTTTTGAGGAAGTGCAACTGAAACTGGATGTTACAATTAGTCAAGAGGGCAAGTAGATGACAGCTTGTGGGTTGAGCCTAGCTAAGGGTCAGACCATGGCTATCAGTATAAACAAAGAACAGTTCCCCAGATTTGTAACCATCCATACCTTGACTTAATAATTGACTTGAAGATGAGTTTAGTTCCTATGTTAGAGAATATATGCTTAAGCTCAATGCTGAAGCATAAACACTCAATTATCCAACGGCAAACATCAGAGGACCCATCGCAAACGAGGAATATCTACCTAATATCGTAAATAAGTTAGTGCTGAAACATGGCTTTAAAGTTTGTGCTGAAGCCCTTAGTAGCGAAATTTACCTGAAGAAATTTATGTGATTACGGAGGTGAGGTGCTATGCCGGGTTCTTGGGTATACCACATTGTCTCTGAGAAGATGGTGCTAGTTATCGCACGTTCGGTTCCTATTTCGCTCCTTGCCATAAAAAAAATAGGATTCCTGTGCAGGAGGAGGGCTAATGAAACTGAAAGGAGGGGAAGAATTTTCGCTATGTGGCAACAAGGATGATAACACGGGAATAGAGGGTTGCATGTCTAGTAAAGGTTCTGGAGATGTGGCCAACCGAAAGCAGGGCGAGACCGAATACTACCCGAACCGGCTGATATCAAAAGAACAAATGGTTGCATTAAGCTCAGGTATATCTTCTTATAGAGAACAGCATTTTCTATTATTTTTTAATTCAGATGGAAGGAGCTCTCAACAATCACTTTTCTTTTCATCCCTTCATGGTCATGAAAGAGAGATCCCTCCAATTCGAAGGCGTTATTTAGTGGGGCTAAAGATGTGTAGATCATAGTAACGTGATTAGTATCCCTCTTAATTGAAGCGCACTGTTGAATACTTTTTGCGCAAGCGTTGTTATATTGGTCCTTACTTCTCTGCGAATTATTTGACTTTCACTAGGGATGTAGTTGCTTGGTCTCCAATTGTTTTAGGATAAACGAGAGGTTTAATGCATAGCTTGCATTCCTACTGATAGTATAACGAGTTTAATTAAATTTTGATGAAAGCAGATTTATGTTTCTCTTTGAGAGTTTTCGCGTAGGACACAAATTACTGAAGAAAAATTAATTTAAGAGGACGAACTCGAAGTTTAAGCAAGATAATTATAATTATAATAGGCAAGGCAAGTTTTCGGCTAAATCTTAGTATATAGTTTAAATTGACTGATCGTCGAATCAATAAAAAATCATCACGTAGTCCGAGCTGGCGTTTTTTAAAATTGGTTGCCTGGATGGGGAGCAATCTAACCAAGTTGTTCATGTCTAGTTCTTTCCATCTCCGCTTGAATACATATTTCATAAAATATCGTATACTAATCACAATTTTTGACTTAAAAATCCAGTTTATGTTAATAAAAATATTTCATAAGGAAATTTAAAATCGGAAAGCCTGTTTTCCCTGTCCACAAATGTTCATATTTTCTGTTCACAGATCCATATTTTTTCCCCAATTTCGAAGTAGAATTTTCTCAGCTAATCGCAATATGTGTTTTTTTCGATCGCTAAAGCCGGAATATAATGTTATATTCCTTAAATAAATAAAATATCTACAAAAATTGTACATCCCTATGAATGCTAAGGTGTAATCAGCTGCCAATTCTAGCGAATTTAATAGAAGAAGAAAATAAATGCTTGGGGAAATAAGTTCCTGAAAAATAAAACCCTTTTTCAGTGTCATTTTAAGTTGTGCTTGGGTCTCAATTTTAGGCTCCTTGATATGGGAGCTGTAAAACATCCACCTCATGTTACCGGTTAAGGATATCAGCAATGCAATTTTTTTCTGATGAAATAAAATTCGCGATTTTTCGGAATTTGTCGATTAAATTCGAAGAAGTGATAAGATAATTAAGATTCAGTGGGTGCAAAAGATACAATAATCCTACTTCCCGAAATGTTTGCCGAGACTATCTATAGACTAAGCTGAAAAGGCAACGTAGATTGCTACGATTATGGCTTAAGCCCATTCAAATAACCCATTCTTGATCGATGGAGTGTCGTCAGTGCCATAATCCCCGGAGAGGTTTTGTGGTCAGTGCCACTCCTGACATTAATTATTGTCCCCTTAAAGAACTATCAGAGCCAGGTGAACTGGTGCCCTGGTATCAGTAATACTAATCAGAATATTTTTTCTATCAATCATATTTGAATCCTCGAGCTGTTGTGTAGAAGCTTACGGGTTGGACGAAATCAATTCTGTCATGATGAAACCTGATTCATTTTTACCTTAACAATACTGCAATAATGCAATACCTTAATACTTAATTTCTGATGTTAGGATATAATCTTATTGGTCCCTAACACACTTGGAGTGGCTCTGAGCTCAGATACTCACTTTTGAACATCTGATCGAGATGCACTCAAAATAAATTTTGCCTATGTAAACACCATCTAAATAATATGTGAAAATTAAAGTGTGTAGAAAAATGGGCAGGAAATTCAAATGAAAAGTCCTGATTACGTTTGCGAAAGGAAAGTGCTTATACTTGGGAAAAGATAGGGTGTTCGCTTATCTTATTCTCGGGTTAATCTACGAAATAAAGCCTTTCAAATCTCTAGTCCTATGTACGTTAGGACATATATTTATTTCTACAATGATATGTGAGTGCAGCTTATTATCATATTGCAACACTCAATGATTACGTACAAATAAAATAACGGCTGCATAATTTTAATGCAATCTGTTCGTTAGAATTGCATTAAACTCGCCAGTGATGATGTTGCAATGAAGGCTTGCATAGATGTGTGCATACTCAGTTTTTCACTTAACATCAAGAGGAAATCATTACCTGCAACGAAGAATGGTTGGCAAAGAGATGTTTACTGACAAAAATAAATAAAAACTTTCTTTGCAGATTGCCACAGCTATAATCCATCATGTGTGTCGTAATACAAAGTCGAAGCTTGTTATCTAGTAGAGAAGGGTTTTATAATTGCTGCACAGCGGATGATGGAAATGTTGCATGCAACCCGGTTTAAAAAGGTAGAAATACTAAAGTGCAAATTAATTGTCAGTTTCCTTTATGGCCAACTCTCATTTGCGTTACAACACACCTCTCTGAGTGTAGTTTGCTCGTCAAAACAAATATGACTTGATGGAGTTGATCCCCCGAGGAGGTCTACCCACGGAGTCTGAATTTGATTTAAATTTACTTGAACTTGAATATTTAACATGTACGACGTAATATTTTCCATTCCACACACAAACCGATCAAGTTTGGAAGTTCACTGTCAAGTTTCCTCAGGTAAAAGACATTGAATCACATCGAGTCCACTAGTAGTTTGAAAATCTATTTTTGATTACCACAGGCGAAGCTGAGTGGCAATCAAGTTGCACTAAGAAATTTATGAACTCTACAACAATTCGCATCCATTGGTCCGTTTTCATTCACTTTTATATAGAATAAAATGTTAAGGTTGTTTTAAATACAGTTTGTCTTATACTCAAATACTTTATTTTCTTATTCAAATGATAAATAAAAATTGAAAAAATACGTAAAGCCATTAAACAACTAAATTTTTGAATATTCTTCATTCAAATGTACCAGAAATATCTGATGAAGTTACCAGAAGACGATCCTTTCTAATTAAATCTATAGATCCACCATGGAATAATCGGCTTGCCCAATGAACAAATCCTTTTATTCGCTCCTTTTTGAATTCTCGTTCTGAATTGCATCTACTTGGCACTAATATTTGCGTCCAGGTACAGCTCTGAAAATTGCGAGCGATGTCCTGTAAGGCCCTTTGCTTTTGTCGACAAATAATTGGTTCCACGGAATTCGTTACTGTATTAAATATTTTGAACTATTCGCGTAAGGCTGGGTACACATAGAAGCTTGACGTTTGGTTGCCGCATGAATTAATACAAAAAAATTTCATCGATCGAATTTCCATTCGCGAAATGCTAATAAAACGCAACGAAATCGAGCCAGTTGAAGCAAATCATTACGGGAGATGAAAAATGGGTAAGATACGAGAATGTCGTCCGTAAAAATCATAGTCAAAAAAAGGTGAATCATCACAAACGACTTCAAAGCCAGGCTTTATACCAAATACGGCTATGCTGTGTGTATGGTGGGATTGGAAGGGAATTGTTTATCATGAGGTACTAGAACCTAGGCCAAAAACTCAATTCGGCTCTGTACTGTCAGCAATTAACCAAATTGTAACAAGCAATTCAAAAAAACCGGCCCAAATTGATTAATAGAAAGGGCGTTGTCTTCCATCATGATAATGCCAGACCACACACATTTTTGATGACCCGGCAAAAATTCACAGAACTTGGCTGGAAAGTTTTGATGCATCCATCGTGTAGTCCAGACGTTGCACCATCAGACTACCATTTGTTTCGGTCTCTGCAAAACTTCCTTAATGAAAAGAAATTCACTTCAAAAAAGGACTGTGAAAATCACTTGGCCAAGTTTTTCGCCGATAAACCACAGAAGTTCTACTCAGACGGAATAGTGGCTCTACCCGAAAAATGGCAAAAGGCATATTCAAAGTTGATCCTCGGTACCTGTGAAGATAAAATTATAAAAATGGGTTTTTAATATCTACCAGGATTAGGTATTACCGTTTTTCTTCTTCTTCTTCTTCTTAGCACTAAAGCCGCTCTTAGACCTTCCCTTCTTGAAGTAGGCGCCTGGAACTGCCTCGGTAAATTGACCGCATCCTCCGATTTTGAAATCCGAGCAGCGATAAATTGTCTTCGTCAACAGAGTCAGAGAAGCGTTTCCTCAGTTTCCCCATTTGTCTCCGACCTTCAGTTCTCCAAACAAATATCTTTTTGGGTACTGGTCGTTCAACCATATGATTTATATGGTCTGCTCGTTGCAGCTTCCACAATCTGAGAATCGTTGAGACCTTATAAATCTCATGGTTGCATCGAATACGTCAGTGGTCCCTACCTGGCTTCGCTCCAAATATCTGCCTCAAGACCTGTGCTCAATAGCGTTTAATATATTTGCAGATGTTTGGGTTAGGGTCCATGTTTTACACAGTAGTATATTTCTTGAATTCACACTGATCTAATTTATCCTTTTTATTCTGGTTAATTTACCCTGTTTAGAAGAGGCGCCGCCTTGGAGTTGGCCGTCTTCTTCATTAATTGCAATTTTAAGTGGATCAGTCTCTGACTGGTGCAGTAGTTACAGTACTCATCCTCTGTGCTAGAATTTGGTTTCCAGTTCAACTGGTAAAAATTATATTTGAATTTGTGTAACTGTTGTCGGATTGTTGGCCCACATTGCTGTTATAGGGGGGAAGTTATCATAGTCAGGCAGGATTTTTCTCAGATCACTTTCTCTACTACGTTTTATCTTGAAATAAGTTGTCTAACTCGTTTCTCAGGTTGAACGGTGAGGTCTTTAATTGGTAGTCCAGAAGCATTGCACCGCTGGGAGTCCCACACTCAGGCCTTAGATAGATTCTCATCCCTACCACAAAAAAACTCGTTTCTCGCAGCTAATTCTGTAGTGGACTGTTTTATCATAACAACATAACATCAATAAAATTATGTGCATGTGGACGCGTGATAACGTCTATCTGTATTCAACCCTTAGTCGGAGCGCTATGCACGCATTTCAAAGTTTTCCATTTGAAATGCGTTTCCCGTCTTATTCGACCAATGGCTGGCCCTTTCTTGCGACAAAGCTTAGTAAGCTTCCCTTTCTCAAAATACTAGTTGTCACACTACTAGCTTCTAAGCAAGTAGTAGCAGCACCTCTACTTCTTGCTTGGGTATACTGGTTAGAAATAGAGCTTATCACTTCTGGTTCCATCCTGCCGATTTTGACTGGTGAAAAGTTGAATGTCTCTCCTTCCGTTCCGCTATTGATTGTTTGTTGTCATTTTTGTACCGGGTGCGAGTGTATGATCCTAGGAAGATCCTTTATAAATGCCTTCCATGTTGATGAGGTTATTGTAAGGTAAGACATTGTGGCGAAAACATCCAATCGTTTACGTCCTTTCACCTTTTTCATTTTCGCTATCTTCATCTAGCCTTTAATCCGAAATAGTCTAGAGTGGTAAGTGGGTTTTAAATCTTTTCCAATATTTCGTTGATCACTTCAATACTTTGGCATTGTTGTACTCATCACTGGCTTCCTAAGTACACCTTTAGCATTAACTACAATAAGCCATCTAGATGTTAAATGTCCATTGCTCTTTACAGCAAAAGAAGTAGAATAACTTCATCTTTCAGATAAAAATTGCTGTACTATCTGCGCTAGTACCTTTATTCGTAGAGATCGGTTTTGAGAGACTTTCATGGTTTAACATTTATTTCCTCCTCCGAGTATAGTCTCAACCATCATCTAATCATGAACATTGTTTTCTTGACTCTCTGGTATAGTAAGGATTGATTTGCTGAAATCAATCGACCTAACTAAGGACATGGAATTATCTTCTTGTGCAAGGGGGTGGGGAGAAGTTAAAGGGCCCAGTACACTATTTCACGACACGACCCAAAGAGGGAGAGAATTCGCGCTCTGTGGCGAGGAGAAAGACAAATTAAACCCGAGGCAGATCGATTGCAAACCTAATCAGTGAGTTCGAGCCCTGGCTTTGCCACAGATTCCACCTACCTGTACTACCTATCTGAACTACCTGAAGCAACTTCTAAAGCGGCATGAGTGATTCCAGTCATTTCTGCACAAAATTCAAAAGTCGCGATCTGCTGATGCTTTTTTTCGTTCGGGGATTGCGAATGGTACTTACCACACTTGTTCCTTGTGTGAAAGGTGGGTGAGCGAGAAGACTTCACCTTTCTACATACGATAATGGAAAATGTGCTAGTATCGAAGGACAAAAATAGAGTATGTTGTACTGCACTACACTCAATGCTAAGCTAGTTTCTCCGAATGATACGGGAGTTATATGAATGGTAGCCCAGTTGCTGTGTCCTATTGGGATTCACCACCTTGGATGTAAATAGCCTTCGCCCCCAGCCACAAAACGCTATTATTATTATAGTTCTTTTTCCGGGTGTGATTGTGCACTTAGTATTTAAACGCCCAGCGTTATGACTAGGGTGATTAATGATAAATTCTTGATGAAGATTCCAATCTAAATGTGAAAATAAATAAACATACTTACTTCAACGGAATTCCACCTCTAAAAAAATAAATAAAATACTTAATGTGCAAACAAAACAAAAAAAAATAGCTGAACGTTTTTCCCAACCAAAGAAAGTAATAAATAAAGTACTTAATATCTGAATGATATTTAAATATTTTGTGTCATTCACCACACGGTTCTCGAAATGGTTTCAGAAAGTTTCTTCTGGTGGAAAAAATTCACATTAGCTATTGGGATCCCTTATCAGCTATTTAACCAAAAGAATCAACAAAGTTCTTATTTATCGAAATCTCAGACCTAACCTCTAATTTCCGATTCAAATGAAAGTTTGTTTTTCTAATTATTTTTCGAGTATTTAGGGCTATGTTTTGCACTTGTAGTTCTTGTTCTAGAGGTCTTTCTCTGGTTCCATTTCTTACCTTCAAGTATTGCTTTAAGATTTAACAAAATTTGCTTTTAATGCATTTGGGTCTTACTTCGGACAGGACCTAAAACTTCCGATTTGACTACACTTTTACAGAGCAATCCTACGCTTTGGTCTGGTAGGAAACTAGTAGCTAACTAGGAATAGAATGCCTCGTCTATTTCATTCTTCAAACCAAAAGGATTGGTCGATAAAAATTTTTTTTATGTAAGGAAATGATAATAAAAGCCAAAAAAATTTTAAATAATTTATTTGAAGTGTATTTTTGGGAATTAAGTTCTAGTTCTGTTATTTATCTCCGCTTTTAGTTTAAATAAGGTTCAAACAACTCGATCAATTCCTTTATTTGGTTTGGGATTTTGCGGATTCGTTTCGACAAAGAGCGCATGGAAAAAGGTTCTTAACAAAAGGATTTGTAATTTCGTGTTTTAAAATTTGAAATTTCTAAAAAACAATGAGATGATTTCCAACTAACGCAAAATTTCATATTTTTGCATTCAACAATAAAGTTTCAAAATGTTGTGAAACACAACTTTAAATTCTGTTATTTTGGGAGTTACCTTAAACATATGAAATTCTTTTCATGGTAAAAAACTTTATTAGTAGACCTGTGCGTATATCTGTAACAGATGCGCAAATAGCGAAAGTAATCAAATTCTATATATGTATTGCGGTACGTACACTAAACAACACATGTTTGATTGAGTGATTTTTGCGTCTTCAAACGTTGGTCATGAAAAATCTCATTGGAAGCAAGCAATTGATTCTAGCAGAAAATGCCATCCAGCAAAAACCAATGCTGAGCAGCCTTAATAAAACAATCATACAATAGGACCGAAATCACTCTTTTCCGGGTTGCTCCACATAACTTGGTCATTTGTACCTTTTCAGTGTATGCTCTGTACATCCGTTACAGTCGCGTTCTACCAGTTCAAATGCATTTTCGGGGCATGGTATCTTGCCATGGTTATAAATTACCTGTACCGCAACGCAACCATCTCTTCCCACTTCCAAATTACTGTGTGCGCAAATTAATTAATTTCAAATAACATAATCTAAGAGCCAACGCGTATGAACCCAAGAAATTGTCCAAGAAATGCCCAGTTTTGGTATTTGTCGAGATAACAAAGAAATAGGTCATCTGCTAACAGAGCCACCTTCCAATTGATTGAATGAGATTTTAATACAAATCCAATCAGACCACTAACCATTTCCTCTTGAGCCAACACAAAGAATTCCACGGCGCGCACATGCAACTGAAACGTTTCCTTTCTTGTTGAACGGGATCCAGCACGCAAAACAAAAGACTTCGACGAAATGATCAGGCGAGTAACCTGACTTTCTCTCGTTCATATCAAATGCATTTTGATTCGATAACCCGTCATTAGGTTAAGAATGGCTTTCAGCTTTTATTGATGTTGGTGGAAATGATATTCGGCAAGTTAGCAAAGTCAACTCCTGCTTGCCGGCGACGGTGTTCCAAGAAAAACACTCCAACAAACAAGAGCTTTCCAACGCATCAGAGCTAATACAAAGAAATCCTTCAGATAGAAAGAAAATACCAAATCTCATCATGTGTGGATATCAGAATCTTTTCAGTGTTATAATACGCGCGTTAGCGACTGAGTCATGGGGACTAATTGGCTATTAAATTTTTTCTTCCATTCGGTTCAATTTCCCCACGTATTCGTGCATAATATTTATCGGTGCGTCGTTTGTAGTGGATTTGAATGGATAAGGAATCACGTTCGTTGGAATGGGCCATCGAAACGTGGACAGAGAAATTAAAACATGACCAGTCTGCGCCACGCTGTGCAATGCCGGCCGGTTTGATATGTGGGTTAAGTGGTGTTAATACATGCCTGTAAGGTATGTGGATTCGGACAATGAGTAGCATATGCTTACTTAGCTTCTGATGTTTTCAAGTGACTTCTTAAACTGTTCATAGATTTTTTAAGCTGCGCCCTGGATCGTCAGGTGAAAAAGAAGTTGGCGACATGTTTGCGATTTGTAGAACTTGTCAATAAAAAAAAATTATACTTTCTACCATTTTTAAGTCCAGAATGGTGTGAGAGTTGTTTAATAGGAAAAATGAGTTATTATTTAGTTTATTTGTAGCGATGATTTTTACTTTTTGGTTGCTGGTTTTTTTTCTCGCCAGTGGAAAATTTGGTCCAATACGCTCGTGCAAATTTGACTCCAACATTTTTATTTTGTTAGGGTGCTTGCGAGAATCAGTTTCTGGGATTATATGCCGCTGAACGATTTTGATTTAAGGATGAGAGAAGTTTAGAGGATACCTTATGAAAGATTTCTAAGACCTATTTGTACGTCGTTTTTCACGAAAAACTGATAAAATTCTTCCACTATCAAAACCTTCAACTTGATCTTTTTGGGTGGACTCCTTGCTCTTCACCTTGTTCATTAGCAGTAACCTCAATCATGTTTCCCGGGCTAGAGTATACATTGCATGAAAGCGAAAGAAATAATGAAAAGAAACTATCATGAAACTGTTTAACCCATTTCATATTTTAATAAAATAATTGTTGAATGTATTTATGGCCCCGTCCGTACTTCAGAACATAATTTAGTGTTTTTTATTAAATTTTTATATTTTGGTTTTTATATTTTGGTGACGTTTTGAGTAAGGGAACAAATATCTTTCAGCCAATTTTATTAATTTGAGCAAAATTAATGTCGCAAAGAAAAATGATAAGGATCTAAGTCGAACTCTAGCAGTCGCAAGATTAATATGCACATATCTGTACAATAAAATGTGCTCATTATATTTGAAGTGCAGTGCTGCCAGGCATTAAAGTTGACTTTTTTAACAAGCAGTGGAACTTACAACATAACTTTCTTAAGGGGACTTTCCAGAAATCAACACCGTTCACCGATAGTCAATGATGGAGTTTTTTTCGTCTCAAATTGGACAACTCTATCATTTCGGTGAACGTAGTTTTCTACGTTTCGTTATTTTGTGCAACATTTGGCACAAATCATCTACCATTCCATTGAATCAGGTTGGCCTACTCTTCCAAAAGCTACTCTACTAAATATAATGCCTTGATGCTCATTTTTTTTATTCGATGCACTTCTCTATTACCATTGACTCCATTCATATCATTCAGAATGAAGTAAGCTGTCATGCATCTGTAGTGACTAAGGAAAAATTTTACTTTCTTTTGATTCGAACCAAAAACGTTTTTTGTTGTTTGTTTTTTCCTTTAATTTTCCTAAGGTGGAATGTGTTGAGAGATTTGAAAATTTCGACGAAAAGTGGCTTAAAGAAAGTCAGATGACGTAAATTTTATAATAAAATTGTATGTTGCAACCTTTTTCTATAGTTTTAAACAGTTTTTTTTTTTTACTTTAACACTCATGTTCTCATAGTTACCTTTACTTTTGACTTCAAATACTTTCTTTATTGCTTTAACGAACAAAATAAATATGACTAAAATTTAATCCCGAATTAATTCCAACTTCATTCATCCAATTTATGTTCAATCGTTCGATTCATATTTAAAATAAAACCTATGTATATTTTGAGGATCTGGTTCCTCGCTTCTGCAGTGTTCCGTCATGATACTGCTTTGTCCTATGATTAAGTGAATCTGAATTTTTTTGATTTGCTACATACATATTAATTAATTAATTTGTATGAAAGCCATGCGCCCATTTTTTATTTTACTGTGTAATCTCTTACACAAAATATTACAAAACATTTTATAAGGTCTAATCTACTCAAATATCCTTGGTTCTTAAGTTTTCTGTTGGTCAAATAAAGGGTAGGCACTTGTTTGGGTCATTTTTTCCTTCTACGAGGCCCCGTGCTTAGCGACAGAGGGCGATCCTGAGGGAAGTTGGTATTTTTATCATGTTATGGCACCTATTAAACGATGATAAAACGAATTCCAGATTGATTGATAGGTTAGTTTGGATTTGACAGCCATTTGAGTAAGCCGAATTTCGTGATTTTCGCTAAGACGGAAAAAGGGGAGTATCATTCGTTGTTTGCGTCGAGTTGTCAACGTTGATGAAACCTGGATTCATTATTACACACTAGAAACTAAGCAACAATCAAAACAATGGATTTCTCCCAGTGAATCTGCCCCAAAGAAGACAAAGACGATCCCATCGGCCGGAAAAGTCATGTCGACGATTTTTCATGATGCGAACGGCGTCATCCTCATGGATTTTTTAAAAAATGGAAGAACGATCACTAGACAATGCTATAGTGAGTTATTGCTTCACTATGATAACGCACAAGTCCATTCATCCGGAGTTGTCGCTGTCGTACTGCAAGAATTGCATTACAAATTTCTGCTGCAGTCTCCGTATTCACCCGATCTGGCTCCCTGCGACTTTTTCTTGGTTGCCATCATGAAGGAAAGGCTAGGGGGGAAAAATTTAGCGCAAACGAGGAAGTCATCACGGAGACAGAGGCGTATTTTGGATAGTTCGACAAATCCTAATTTTTGAAGGGGGTAAAAAACTCCGGGAACGTTGGAACGAGCGCATCTTTCAAAAAGGGGACTATGTTGAAAAATTAAAAAAACAGTTTTCTGAAAAATGGGGTCTTCATTTCTCACACGGTTACTCATTGAACTGCCCTCGTATATGGTAGGTGAAAGTTAATTGTGCGATATTATTAGATGCTTACTTTGCTTTGAATTTTTCTGACTCCTTGTTATGTCTATGTTGCAATACATAAACGTTTTAATGCATATTTAACATAAAAACAATTTTTGTCCTTCAATGTACACAGTCTAGGTCCTCTTTGAAATGTGTGACTCATATCCACAGCAACTTTTGTTTTCCTATGAGCCGTCCTTCAATTTCTAAAGGGTATAAGTATGTTATTTCTTCTTCCCGACTTCCCAATCCAACAGACTCGATTAATATGATCTTGGATGCATTGGTGTTCGTGCAGAAAACCGGATGGAGATAATATGAACAGACATGAAGGCAACATTGCGGTGAGATGAATATTACCATTCTATGATTATTCGTGCCCTTCCATTTACCAAGCCCGCTTTGTTTGCCAGAAAACAACCAAACGAAATTTGGAGCTGAATTTATCAATTTCAAATTAGGTCAAATCCGTTCAATTTCAAACTAGTAATACGAGACTGCGCTCCACATATACCCGATGAGAATGTTTTCTGCGGAAAGAATCATAATTTTCCTTAGGAATCAGGTTATAGTTGCACCTATCCACCTGCACAAATATCACAGACAAGTTGGAAAAACGAGCAGAATGTTGACGAAGAGGAAAATATCTCGAGGAAAACCAATGAGTTTTTTAGAACTGAGAAGACATGACTGAATGTTAAGACACGTCGAAAAGGAAGAACATTGAACCAGGCACTACGGTATTCATAACGCTGAAGTGACTTCGGAAAATCGGTATAAATATTTTGACAGCGAGTCAAAGCAATATTTCGTTTACGATGGTGCCGAAAATTGGTAAAGTTAGCTATCGTAAGGATAAGATCTAACGCTAATACAATTGGGACCCTCTTTTATATTTATTACTTTGAAGATTTATAAGAAAAAGTATTACTGTCAAAGCTAGATAGAAAGCCAACAAACATATTATCCAATATTCGCGATTATAGTTGTAGAAACCTTATTCGAATAACTCTACTTGCAAGGATAGTGCAATATATTAAAAATCATGCCATCCCAAGACAGTCACATGCTTGAAATTGCCAAGGCCTTTGACAAAGCTTGAAATGCAGAACTCATGTTCAAGTAAAGTTGTCTTCATATTCTTCCTAATAGAAAAGTTATATATTCAAAGTGCGTAAATTCGCTTTTCAATTCAAGCTCTCCACACCATTTCATTTTCACAAATCAATAAACTTGATTGTGAGAGTTGAGTTAGAAAACCATTTTTCAAGCCTCATTGATGCTGGTGTTCCACAAGGATCCGCATTATGACCTATGCTGTTCATTTGTTACCCCACAAACAGAATAGAGATAAAGAAATAATTAGACGGAAAAACGATATTGCTTCAAATTCTGCAGATTGGAACATTACGTTGGATTCTGGAAGGCCTATGCTACATTAGGAATGCAGACATATACAAAAATTTACGGCTAGGTAGAATTTGAAAATACGAACAAGATAGAGCACATAAGCTTTTTGGCAAAGTAGACAATACTACCAACAAAACCATGAATTTCTTCAAAATGCTGCTCAGTGAAAGTTGACAGATTAACTCGAGACTTCAATCTATAGTCAAAGACAGGGCAGTTTTGAGTCTTATACATGGTAGGAGCAAAGATTCAGCATACGTATGTGAGAATGGAATAATACTTCACAGTTCTTCTTACTCCACATACCCTATACCCCAAAAAACGTAGCAAAGTATTGCCAACTTTGGATGTGATATCACGTACTTTGGTGAGTTTCCTTGGAGTTTTCTGGAGGCAAAGAATAGTGAAAACAAATAATTGCCTGTTCCACCTACCTACTTTGGTAACTACCTTGATAACTAGCTAACCAGTGGAACTAGTTACAATGGAAGAGTGGAAGTGGCTGAGCATGTGGCTTTAGCTAGTATTTCATCAGTAGTCAGAAAGGTGGAGGATTTGAAAAGCCAAAATATATGCCAAAATGCAAAATGCATATGTCAAAAAGTTGGTGGTAACATGTTCCATGCTCGAACAATAGCCTCCGGAACATTTAATCAAATCTTGTAAAGAAGATATACTTGACGATGGTAGCTTTTCCATATAACGTCATCTTTGACTATCAACTCTCGAGGGTTCAGCTGAACTTATGATAACATGAAAATTGCTGCACGAGATCAACAATGGCATCCGTATAAAGTACAATTGAATTAGAAATAGGGGTCGAATGATCTCAAGCTACGTCTTCTTTTTACTCCAGCAAGTGTTGAAACTGATTCAAAGTTCGGTTGAAATCCTTTTTTGAGATGACGGAAGGGAGAAAAACATGATAAAGTGTTTGAGATTGGATGGAAATGATCAAGTGAATATGAATGTTAGTAAAAGGTATTGCTGATAATGTTGATTCCTATTTCTTTGGAAATGACCGGGGTCAGGTTATAAGAGTAAATCCTGAAAATTCCAAAAAAAGGCTCAAAATTGAATTCTTTTGGCAAAGCAATATTTTAAAGTATTTAAATGCCCACTAGTTTAGATCATAAATCATAGTGAGATCAAAGATCAGGGTCCTAATATCTATCGAGGCATTATTTGCCACCAAACAAGTTGTTTGAAGATAACCTGATATCGGGCCGAGAGGATATTTTATGGCCTTTCAGGAGTCCGACTTTTTGAGCTTACTTGAAGAGATGTATGTGCACCATTCAAGCAACTATGTTGGTCTCGCTAATATTAGAAATTATTGCTAGTTCGCTCAAAAATTTTTTTAAGGTCCTGGTTCGAAGAGTGTTTATGTCAAGGCGATGTACATATACATAGCGCAATAAAAGTTATGAAGTCCCGTCTCAATTCAAAAATGAATGTTGATCGTTCGTGAACTATTTTTTAAGTACCCTTTCTCATCTTTCGATCATCTCCCAGAACTCAAATCGTTCTCTGCTTCCTTGTAAAACATTATTTCAGCTTTTATCCAGAATTGAAGTTTCTAAAAATTAGAAAATCACATTTGGAAAACACAATTTTCCAATTTCCAAACAAAAAAAAACACTTATATAATACCTCATCCAGGACTTTGGCAAAATTATATTTAAATTATATAAATTGTGAAATAAAACGACCAGCGCTTGTTCATTACAATCTAATTCATCTGTTAACAACAAAATTTCTAAAGATATTTTTCTCGTAACCTATCTTGCAGATAATAATCAGTACAGTATGTGTCCTAGATGCACAGATTGTTGCTATGGAATTAGGAGCACGATGCCAGCATCAGATGGAATGCGATAATATCAAAGGAAGTCATTGTTCAATGGCTGGTAAATGTGAATGCGCACCTTACTATGTACAATACAATGACACAACCTGTTTGCCATGTAAGTATCCATCCACCATATTTATGCATTTGCCCTATTTAAGATACATACCTCGACTCTACCGTTTGCTTATCTATCTATATCTATTCTCAATGCATCTGTCAATATCTAGTGTGCTGGACGTATGTTAGTCAGTGATGGGTACGCATCAAAGCTTTGTTGAATTGCTGGCGAGCGAATATGTGTTGACAGTGTTGCCGTTGTGAATGTTGTACTATTTGCGTATTGGAATATGATAATAGATTATTTCTGAAAATTTTGAAAATTCCTTGTTTTTGTTAGTATTTAACACGGTGATGAATACTCAAATAGAAGTTTGAACAATTCAGGCTGGATATTATGAATTTGATAATAATCAAAAAATCATATGGAGCTCCAAAAAATTCGAACATAGCTTGTAGGATTAAAGTGGAACACAAATCACAAAAACTCTATAATCGCGGAGTCACAGAGTTAAGAGGACCTCTGTAGCCTACGAAAGTTAATTTCACTGAGCAGTGTTATGTTAAAAAACTGTAGATTTCAAATGAGCACATTATTCAGAGTAAAATTAAACAACCGTATTGCCATCAAAACATCAAATGGGTCAATATAGAATCTATTGACCATTCGTCGTTAACTTTTCAAGATAGTAGATCCAGCCCTCAAACTTTCCTTTCACTCCATCAATGATGGTTAAAATAAAACTACTTCCGAACTGATTCCATTCGATGGTTGTTTCTTTTGAGGTGCACAGTTTTGCTCAGACGGTAGACGGCTTTTATGAATGTATGCTTTTTCAAATTTATATGCATGGTTATATATGTATAACATAAAGAAAAAGAAGATCAAACTGAGTCCTCAACACATTAAGGACCGTTCACGGGTTTTCTCGTGTTTCGCGTTCCATCTGTTACAGATAAATCATGAAATAACCCGTATTTTCCACACTCTGTCTTTAGATGTCACTTACTTTCATACATTGTATCCTACTTCCTCAACGGCCAAGGCGGGCGGTTCCAGGCGTATGCCTCACAGATTTCTTTGCGGTCCTTAATGTGTTAATAAATAAAGCACTGTCCCGGGGAAGCGGTAGACTAGACGCGATTGATTTGCGGTCGTAAAGTAATTAATAGTCGGATTGGCTTAGTGGCTACGAATTTTTATCTCTCTGCCTCGGATCATGAGCTTAGATGCCACTTCTAATAGAGATATCTGGATCCTGACACAGCTGCTACATTGCGAACACATCCAGCTGGAGTGTATATCATCGATATACTAGCTTAGGTGTAGCTAAATCCAATTATCAAGCACATCAGATAGTCACGAGCTCCTTTTTGACAGTAACGTTTTTCAAGCGTGATACTGACCAAATCACCTAATCAAGTGTCTGTTAGCACCAAGATAAGTAGTTCGTAATATGCAAACTGTTACATGGCCATGTTTTTTTCCTTTTAGTTTTTGATGAAATATCAAATGATTGATACAAACCTTTTCATAACGATATGAGCACCTGTCTGACTTTGCTACATTTTCTTAGCATTTTTCTCGAGGTTTTTTTAAACGGCAAACGCGAGTAAAGTCACAGCTGAGTCTGGCCCATTTGTTGTAGTTTATAGGTTTTAAAAACTGCGCCATGTGGTATGACATTGTCATATTGAAGAAAAACTTTTCACGGTGTGTCTCTTCCAGTGAAGAAGAATGGTGTTCTCTCTTCCAGTGATAAGCATCCTTCATTATATGCAAAATCTCATCGGCTTGTGCGCCACTCATGCAAAAATCAATAAGAACCATTCCTCACTAGCCGAAAAAATGCTCATATAAACTTTCCAGTTTACAATTGAAAACTATCTTCCATTGGCTCGGGCTTCCTTCTGGTAAATAAACTGTCTTACTTAGGTTTTAGTGTGCAGAAGGGTATCCACGTTCTTTTTGTGGAGTTTTATTTGAGGTCCGAAAGAATATATCAGCTTCTTGAGTAAATCTGGCACTGGAACCTTTGGAGAGTGCAGACCTTCAAACGATAGCGTTTCGGCTTATGCTCCAGAAAAGGAGCATATATGGTGCATTATTTGCGGAGCTGTGAGTTATTCTCGATGTCTACTTGATAGGTCCCATAACTCTTTCCGAGCTGTCCTGGAATTTCGTCCTTAAGATTGCCTCAGCTAAGGACAATGATCGTGCTACAAATTTTCAAATATTTTGTTCCTCTTTGAACTCGTTGTGGTAAACCAATAGCGCCATGCAAGCGAGAAAAGAAAGAAGAGAAAAAGAAGAAGAAACGTAATCAATGATCAAGTTAAAAGGTGTAATAAGCACTTACCTTCGATTCCACAGATTTTGGGTTCCAGTCCAACTGCTAACAGTGGTTAGTCAGTTTAATTCGCTTTTAAAGTGCCAGAATATCAAGCCACTTAGCTTTGATGCAAGCCTACGGGGAAAGGATCAAGGTAAACCATCATTCTGATTATTTTCTCTCATCATCGCTTGCTGATTCTGGAAGACCATGTGGATCACGTGTAACAACAAAGTGACCTGAATAACATTAAGTCAACAAAAAAGGTATTATAGACTTCGGAGCACCAAGAGCCATCTCGCGATTCTGTAATTCCCCACAGGAATTCGTATTTCCTAGTAGATTGTATTTCTGACCGCTCCATTTTCAATAAAGAAGATCCGCAAAGAGCTTTTAATATATTTCAGAGCTCAGAATCAGATTTTGCAAAATAACTAAGAGAACTTTCATACTATAAGAAAAAAATGGCATACTCGAACAAATTCTTATTATATCCTAAACCACAGGATGGAGCTCAAAAAGTTATTCTACAAATTAGGCATATAGAATGAAATACACATTTCCGCCCAAATTTTTTTTTTGAGTTCTCTCAAAATTTGGGATTTTATAGACGAACTCCATGACTTTTAGTTGCGTAAAAAAGGGATCACATATACTTGGCTTTTAACTAAGATTCGTTTCCTCCATCAGCCTACATTCGTTTCATTTTTCAAACTATAAACTTCACATATTAACATGACGACTGAGTGGATACCACCAGTATACACCATAGAAACAAAAGGCTTAAAAATTTCGGGGAAATCGGGTGAGATGAAGTTGCTGACTACTTTTTTCTACTTCTTTTAAGAGTTGCAGCCCTTCTTGGGTTTTGGTTCGACCGCGTCCTCCGAAATCCGAGCAGCGATGAATTGTCTTCGTCAACAGAGGCATTTCCTCGGTTTCCCTGCTTCTGTTTCGGCCGTCATTTCTCCTAGTTCGTCCATGAGAGTCATATGGCCAAAACCGATGGCCAGCTTCTGCAGCCTTACAGGCGTTTAGACCTCCGTTTCGTCAAAAATTGCATACAGCTTATGGCTGTATCGAATTCACTTACTAGTCTAGGTTCGTTCCAATTATCCGCCTCGGGACCAGTCGCTTCAAGGCGTTCAATATATTTGCAGCTGCTATGCTTATGGTCCATGTTTCACGCCCATAGAATAGCATAAGTCTTATAACATATTTGTATAATTGGGCCTTTGTTTTCCTGTGTATACTGCTGGTCTTCATAATCGTCAAAATTGAACAAAAGTTTTTATTTGCTAGCTGTAATCTTCGGCAAATTTTTTCATTAGAATCCTTTTGGAACTTAACATAATTTTAGAATTTCAAAATTTTGAAAAGAAAAGTATTTCGGAAATAGCGCAATATTTCATGCATGACGCAGGAGTCAAAAGGATAATATGAATTTGACAGCACTTCCGGAAAATTATTGGAAAGAGACATCAGCTCAACCACGTTGGAACAGCGTCAAATTTTGAAGGAGGCTTCGAATGAATCCGCTTTCGCTTCAAAGGAAATCGGAAAAGAAAAAGGCGTTGACACAAACATGTGTCACATATAGAACAACATTCAACAGTCGTCACTCATTCGATGCCGAAAACTAAAGTTGACACCACCGTTAACTTTCTTCACAAGAAACCCCGTCTCAGAGAGTCATGTTAAAATGACATATTCAGAAGAAAAATTTGGAGGGGAGAGATATTTTTCGACGAAAAAAAATTCATTAAATTAAATGATCCAGATATCTGGAGATGTTATTTCTGCAGCGTTGGAAAGAACGAGATAATTTTAAGGAAGCGGAAGCATGGTGGAGGATTGCTTATGTTTTGGGGTGCTGTTGGATTATAATTAGAATACATCAGGGCGCAACGAACGCTGATAAGTAAGTATATAGGGTTGTGGCATTGTCTTAACAGCCAGGAAGCAGAAATTTGACCTCAACATGAATGAAAAGTGATGGGGGCAACTGGCTTCACCATTTTAGACCGAAGGAAGGCAAAATGCAACTATGCATGAATTTAAAACTGCAACAATTAGATGTTGGAATGAAATTATCCGGTAAAACATATTAATGTTATAGAATGGTCTTCTAAAAATTGCGAAGAAAGTAAATAAATAGGCGAGGATATAGATAAAGACAATGTTACCTTAAATATGTTTTTTCAAATTATTCCCTGCAGATGACAAAGCACATGGGGAGGATGTGTACATGCAAAAATTTATTAAATTCGCCATTAAATCAAAAATTTTGACAGAACCTCAGTTATATTTAGACAGAAATGTGTAGTTTGGTTCGCGTAGAACACATTATTGACCTGCATTCCACAGCTATGGATGTAATGAAAAATATGCTTTGTATTTTATGGGTAGTAATGAACCATTGTAGTTGGCAATCTGTTTAAGTTGTATTTTTCCAACTTCATACTAAACTGTATCCTGCGCAGAATTTCATTTAAGAACTAAATTTTTGCGAGTCTCATGTTTTTTCCCTCTCGTTTCCTGTTAGGATCTGAAAATAATAAAGACTTCTTAGAGTTTAGTTCGTTCTTGCAGGTACTGCGCGACTCAAGCCCACCTAAAAACTTCCTAATCGAAATTGTTTGTGGAATGAAAATCATAACAATTGCCCAGCAACATATAGGTAACACTGACAAGATGGATTTACTGCATCGTGTGAATATGTTAACAACACACATGTAAGAATGATGAATCACAAGAAGTCAATGCAATGGTTATGAATGTTGACCAAATAAAGCTCATAGTTAACGTAAAAAAAACTGAATGGGTGTCATACGTAGATTCGTGTCTAAATAAACATTATCCTGTTTGAATGCATTTACCATAGGTTAGACCGCCGCCACTTGGTGTTTACAAATGTTATTAGATACTGAGTGCGATCAATGAAAATCATTTTGCTGCATCATGAGAACTTTCCGCTGACTGAATTTCCGTGCATTGACTTGCACGTATTTGCATTATATTTTTACACTCGCTTGTTGTTAGACTTTAGGGTAAGATTCCCTTCACCATACATTTGGATAGAAATTCAAGAATTTTCATTCATTAAGAATTTTCTCAGCGTCTTATCGAGAAATTAATAATGTACATGTGGTGTGAATTTCAAAGATGAGAATTAGGATTCAATGGGGACGTTGCACACGAGTTGATGAATGAATGAACTTGTTTTTTTTTCTAAATCAGCAGATAATCTTTTGATTTTCCAAATAGGATTGGTTTTATTCCCTTCATTCAATCAATTTATCCACTGGAATTTTGAAGACATAAATTGCAAGTGTATACTATGAAATCACATATAAAAATTGCAGTAAATTGCATTCTATTTGAGTGCGGAAGGTTATTGTTTATTGTCCTAACTCCAACTAGACAACCTAGAACTTCAAATCAAGGAAGTACTTACTTCTTGGATCTTGCTGCGTATACTACTGAATTATTTATTTATTGAATTTTAATTGGTCTCAGCATCTCGATGCTAGACTTGTTGAAACTTAGCATTGAGTTGTAATATCTTTATTTGTTCCCAAAATTTCAGCCATTTTGCAATTAAGGATCAGCCACAGATTCTCAATTGAATCGACATCCAGCGAATTTTCTGGCGAGGATAAAACCTTAATGTTTCATTGCTATATGGCAATGAGCTGAGTTGTGCATTAAGTGTATTCCGCATATTTTCAACATATGTGATGAAAAGTTTTTAATTTTCAAGACTCACTCCTTATTCCAACAATATACATAGAAAATTCCTGATTTAATCAAAGCTTATTAAATGATTTCAAGAATTTGGAAGCAGAGTAATCCCTCACTAAAGATACAAAGTATAGAGCGAACGAATCGGGACCCACTCGTCCGTTTTAGGCAGCGTTCTTTTCTAGGTTACTGGACATTTTTGTATTGATCTTGTCTCATTTTCACTGTTCAATGCGGAGCCTGCCACTTTCTTTTTCTTTTTTCAGACCAAACCATAGGGTGAGTCACTAATAAACACTAATGAAGTTAGGATAAACTCGTTTACTCATAGACCATCGTGCAACTTTCCCGTCCAACTTGTTTGTCAAACTGGTCTGTCGAATAACTGAAACTTAGGCTCCCTGAAGTGACAAACCATGAAAGAAAAGAAATAATAGCAACATTTGAACACAAAAGAACCTTCCAAATACATTTTTTTAGTCATACGATGTCCGATTTTGATGTACTTTTGACCATTTTAATTGTTTCTATCGACCTTAGTCAACATTTATATTGGACGGGATTTCTTAGAAGAGCTATATCATTGAAAGTCTAATTCTTCATGTCCTTCAAAAATTTTGATACTTCACTTAAGGAACGCTTTCCTCGCCGCCAACAGATTTTGTTTCACATTTGAGCAGTTCTTCAGTTTCTTCTTGAAGTTATTATTCTCTTTTTTTTAATACTACTATTACTATTGCTTCTACTACAGCTACAACTACTACTACCCAAGATTCAACTCTGCTACTGCGGAAAAAACTAAGTCTGCAGAGAGTTTTTTAAATTTTGCTCACAGCTCATCAAAAAATTAAGTTATAAGTTGAATTGTTCAGTTGTTTAGTCTACGAAAAAATATACGATCCTTCTTTCTTTCTTTTACATATGCATCATATATTTGATGCTTCTGAATATAAATATAGAACAAAATAAAATTTGTCAAGTATTCTTGCTACATATGAGAGAGTTAACCGCCACAAAGACAAATGCATATTGAGAGGCCTTAGTACCATAAAGTCTAGTGGATGTTAATATAAAGCCATATAATAAAATGTCATCTAATCCCAATAAGAAAGGGGATTCCCCGGTTTTTGTGTCAAAATTTATTGAACAACATGTATTTGATCGTTTTTTTCCTGGGTTAGCCTTCTGACGTTCCTCAGATAAAAAGAATGCATTCGATATTTTACTGAGAACTACGCTGAACTTACTGATAAGAGAGCGCCTTCCGCGGTTGATTCAAAGAAGCTTAGAAAATTTTCTAGAAGCAGATTGTGTTAACTGAAACTTCTTATTACTGTTGACAGAAACAAGCAACCGAGTATGAGAATTAGACCAAGAGAAAGAGATAAAAGAGATCAAGAAATGAGGACCCCATGCATTATACATAAATACAAATTTGGTGCTGAAAACCTGAGCACACATTTTTTCTCTCGATGTTCAGTCTTGTCATGTTACAAAATATACTTTGATCAGACACATTTGAGAACTTCTTCAAAAGAGATTCATAGTTTTGAGTGTCCTTTCATTTTTCAAATAAAAATTAAAGTGAATGTTCGTCAAAGAAAGCCTTGAAATAAAAAAGTCAAGCTTAATTTGTATTTTCGGTTATTAGAAACTCTTGTCATATAACTTTTCACGAACCTGAGTAACCAGAAGCCGTTTCTAACGTGAATCGGGAGACTGAATAAGCAGCCCGTTTTTTCAATTCAGTTTTAGATTTTGAAATATTCAATGAATAGATTTGTTGAGTTGAAAACGATAAATCAGAAATGAAGCGAGGCTGGACTGAGAGATCAGCTTAAGAATAAGGATCCAATAATAATTGCTCATCATCCCTTTTTCTGCCTGAATGTATAAATGTCTCTTTAGAGATATTTATACATTCAGGCATAAATGTCTCCTTAGAGACATTTACCTCCAATTTTGTGGTAATTTTGCGAAAAATTGTCGGTAACTTGCTTGTAAAATCGCATTCTTACTACTTCTGTCATAAGTGATTTGGGTTTTAGGGTCAACTTGTTTTCATTCCTACAACCGTGATGCAAGACTCTTAATTTGTTTCGATAAACTCAAATAAAAAAAAATCACGCATTTCACTTTGTCATCACTTGCTTTTCTTCCATATTGAAAAGAATTTCATTGTTTGCCAGTGATGAAGACAAAGTTCCTAAGGCGTTTTCTCTACTTTTACCCGCACAAACTGGAAGTGGATCACTGACCGTGCGTGGAACTGGCTTTGACACTGATTATACGTCAGAATGTTAATACCGTCCAATTTTTTGTTTGTACTTACCAGGGCTATGTATAAGTTATTTCCGGGTTTACTAAGAGCTGGCGCTAGTGAAGAGTACACAGTGTATTAATTTGACACATACCCCATTTCGATTGTCTGTCTTTAGCTACACGTGCACACAAGTTAAGTCCGCCAAAACTCTCGTGTTTGTTTTATCGTGTTGATCACTCATGTCGAAGTTTGTGCCTTAGTTTGTGACATATGAGATATGGTTTTGACAACTCAAAAGTGGTAATTTCAATGTGCAATTACTTCACTTTACGCACTTCAGCGCTTTCGAGGAAGTTTAAAAGTAGCTTGACACATGGTTTACCGAAAACGACAAGTCGTTTTTCAGGCATGGTCATAAATTGCCTAAAGGATAGGCGAAGTTTGTAAGGGCTGATGATCAAAAAAAAATGTCCCCTCGGAAATTACTTATTTCTTACCGAAAAACCGGAAAAACTCATACATATACCGTCGGTATACAAGGCATACACCTGGTTTTTTACTATACCACAGCGTAGCTATAAACTAGTGCTAATAATTCGAATTATTTAAATCCATCGAACAAAAATACGTGGACTTTTATTTGGTCTGGTGAATTTTCACGTAAGCAAAGAGCACCTTTCTAAACGTCATTGCGTAAAAATGCACTTCGGCTTTGTCAATCTCTTTCGAAGGGAAGCTGCTCAAGGATGTTATTGTCATATCGACTGTCGCTGTTACTATATTACATCTTTGAATCTATGTCAGTATGCACTATCTACATTCGGTTTTATTGGCAATAAGGAATTTGTAGTAAGTTGAAGCACTGGTCAGTAACTGTACGTCCTATCTACGTTTGACTTTCAGGACTTTATTGGTTGGTGCCTGTTAGATTAGGGATTTATCTTAAGTGGAGGCGCGGAATAGTGCTTTCAGTATGGAAGAAACATTTCCAGCCATATCTGCTTAGACATCAGCCATGTCTAAGAGAAAGAAGTTCAAATTATTCCTAACTTTCGAAATATGATTGGAATGGAATTGGAAAATATTAATGTAAGGCAAAAACTATATTAGAAATATTGAATTTCTTTTGTCACAGCAAAGTTACTGGTAAAAGATTTACACTTGGTAGAAAATTATTGAAAATATTTATTTATTGCCAGTTTCAGCGAGTATAACTCGTTTCTTTTTCAAGCGCTACCACTGGGTATCAAGATACGAAGTAGTGGTTTCCGCAAAACGTGCACTCGACATAAGAGCCATCGTGGATACGGAGAGAGTGTCCCTTGCTTAACGATCTCGCTGTTATACTTAACTACTAAAAAGGTGTATCTCTAGCCAATATAGGGTTACTCTGACAGTAGGAATGACAATTATAAGAACTTCAGTTCTGCGAGGAGGCACGTCGGTCTTCCAGAGCAGAGGAAGTTCCTGGTGGGCAAAACTAGTTAAACTCGCTGAAACCGAAGATATCTTTGTGGGCTTCCTGTCTGGTAGGGCACGTTAAGCCTGAAACGTTGTGTGAAATCCACTGGACAGGTGGAAAACATTGTTCCTCACGTAGGAGGTCCGCTTTCCTTGATAGCGAATACTTTTAAAACCTTTTAAATATATCGTACCCATCGTGTGTACATAGAAACCATATTAAATTTATTTAAAACTGATGTAGAAATGTTGTCTTGACCCAAATGCGGTACAATTTATTGGTCAAGCAAATCTGCGGATAATAGATGCTAAGCGAACGGTAGATCAAACTTTTTCCTTTATTTCCACAACAACTTATAATAATTGTTTCATATTTCTTCTTTTCCAACAGCTCAACTTCTTGGGAGCGACTGCGTTTTGGAAGAACAATGTACCATGAAAGTGGCTAATAGCAGCTGCTTGCAGGGTGCATGTCGTTGCGTTGAAGGATTTCTTCAGTTCAGGAAGCACACTTGTCTTGGGCGTAAGTACTTTTGTTATTAAAAATATATTTTAATGAAGAACCAATTAAATTAATTTTTATCTTAATAACATCTAGAATTAATCGAGAAACGAGAATAGATAAACTACCTACGTTTTGTGCCCACCTCATGAAGATCAATATATGTTGAGTCCTTCTCTAATATGTTGGTCAAACGCGTCGACCATAATAGTTGCAAGAACGGATTCCGAACAAATCTCACTAAAATTGCGATGGGTCAAACACTGTCGGTTGTAATCCCTTGTAGAAATCGAACAAGTCAATGCTAGTGAACTCGGAATTCCTTTCCGTGTGTCATGATATTCAGCCATTATAGTGCTATAAAAATCAACCGTTCGATTAAATTGAAAATACCCATGTATTGATTATAGGCACACACTAGCCACTGGAATCTTTGACTTTGCCACAAGATTTCTTCGGCGATGTCCCCGGCCTCATACGCTCAGGTGTTTGCTTTGTAACGTTCATATGTTCTTCTCAGAGCAAGCCAGTCTTCGTCACGGCGAATCTACTAGTTGGGTTGGCTGCATATGTGGTTTTATTTATCTTTAACGGTCATAATAGTCTTAAAAGGTGAAGACTCCCAATCAGAAATAATTCCTTCTCGCCAAGTGGTCAACGAGATAACGTGCGAAGACATCGTGCTGAAGAATCGATGATGGTAGCTGTGGACGTGGAATAGCCAGACGCAACAAGAAGAACTCCGATATTTTATCCACTCATTTGTTTCATGGCTCCTCGCGAAGACGCTACGCACTTTATACAGTACGTTGCATGTTTCCGCGGCTTGAAGAAAAAGCAGAGAGACAGAGCGCTGTGCTTTGTTGCCAGCATAGCTGGAATAACTCAACACTTCTAATTATTTCACTCACAGCGTCGCGCACAAAACTTCCATCGATCCCTTGGAAATTCCTTGAAATGTTCTTACCAAGAACCGTTCACATATAGCATACATTAACAATAGTCTTCCTCATTAAATGTTCAAGCTTCCGCCAGTTGCAATTGCAATGGCTAATAGCCACTGATTGGATACACTTCATGATTTATGATAAATCAAATTGAGACAATCGCAACGACAATGTTGCAATTTTCCAAGCGTCGTACAAGTCCTCCGTCTCTAAAGAGGACTAAAGCTGTTGATGTTGCTTAACAAACGCCAGATAAATGTTAACCGTGCTGCAGTGGTAATTTTCATGCTTGCGCTAAAACTCGTATGCTAGCAGAGTTGAGATTTTCCTGGTGAATTCTAGGAATTTCGCTGAAACGATACTGTAGCCAATATACGAAGTGAAGAATGTACGATATACGATATGCACAACAACTTCGACGAAAACAATCTTTTGTGTTGAAAATGTAAATTTTCAATAGATTTAGTGTTAACTGAGACATTCCAGAGTTGCTAAATGGACGCTTGAATGTGAACCGTTTCCTTCTTTGCATATTTGGTGGTAACGATATTGTTCTTTTTTTTCTGTTTGTAAACATCTTTGACGTTGTGAAGTTTTATGTCTTGATTTAGGTCGTCAAATCAAAAAGATACACACTCAAGTTTCATAAGTTGACAAATACAAAAATATTTTTCTTCTCGCTAGCTTTAAAGCCTTTTAGAGCTAACTAGATGAGACTACAACTCATTCTTTTGAACCACTTTTCTGAGAGATTGTTTTTCTTCGAATGCTAACAATTCGGATTTGGTACGATTGACCACAATTCTGCTAGTTCATCTGTATGTGACTCTTCTTCTTCTGCAGTCACCAAACAGCTTTGCTTTAAGCATTGTGTCATCTTTTGATACACCGAGGTCCAATTTTTTAATCACATGTTAGTGCATTCTGTCAAACATCCTTAGAGATATGCTATTTCACATGAACCCAGACTAAGCCTGGTTGAGAAAGTATTTTTAAAATACCGTGGAGACCAGTCAGGAATACATCGTTTTAAATAAAACACGTTTAAAAATTCAAATATGGATTAAAGTAGGAACAATTTACTCACAATTATTCGGCTATGCCTGATCCATAGCCAAAAACTCTTTAGCTGCATGCTCTGCTCTTGCTTAAATCCTTGCTTTAGCATTCCATCATGGCCATTGTTTAGATTAATCCTTCAAATCTCTCGTTGAAGATGATTTCATCCTAACAAGTTGCATTTTAATCACTTTTGAAACCAGAGAGAAGATATTTCTGAGCGAAAATCCAGATCAAAGAGTTCAGAGATTCATTCGACTTCTGCGTCTCTGCTCCAAAACATTGGGTCGAAAAATTGCTATCTCCATCACATACGTATATTAAATACTTTATGCCATGTTGTTTCTAACGATGTTAAAAACATTAATGTTATGGCATTTATTTCCATCTACCGACCTGGATGAATGTTACCAGACTTGCTTCCATTTCTAACATTCATTGCGAAAAACTGAGAACAGATGTACAAGCCGATGTTTGAAAGCGAACTGATTTAACCGAGATGTAACTAACTGCTTAAGCTCGTTAGCTTCTAAATGTATCTCTCTCTCTCTCTCTCTGTTTTCTTCTAGACATGAATTAGTTTACACAGGCATTCTATTGTTTTAGATAACAATTAGAACCATCATGATATAATATTGAGAAAGGTGGAAAGAGCTCAAGCTGGTTTCGAACACGCGTCCCTGCCGCTTCTCGTCAGGTGCCAAATGCACAATGTTGTAAGTGATAATGGAAAAATTGATCTACCAAAAACTTCTGAAAAGATCATGATAATCATCATGATAATCATGATTTTGTAACCCATTTCGCTGTGTAGTTAATAAAGCGCACAGAATAACCTTATAACAACTTTAACTTTCCAACAACTTCGAATATTGGAATATTATTTCAGCACCACTTTCTACAGAGGTTCGGAATTAAGTTTAGACAAAAAAAAATTAGATTTTTTCAACATAACTCACGGGGTGACTGCCTTAAGCCGAAATGTTCAACTTCAATTCGTTGGCAATGCGTCGCTGCTCAACTGTGCTTTTGCGATATTGAATTTATTCAGACCTAAACCAGACTTACACTGAAGTATTTTGAGATACTAAGCCGGAATAGGTGTGTTA
The DNA here is from genome assembly GCA_954870665.1 of Stratiomys singularior. NCBI lineage: Eukaryota > Metazoa > Arthropoda > Insecta > Diptera > Stratiomyidae > Stratiomys > Stratiomys singularior. The sequence continues at coordinate 22,830,229 of OX940880.1, forward strand.
AAATATCTACGTTGCTCATCCGTGTTTGTCCTTATTTTGCTTGTCTCCCCTTTACGTGCTTCCCAACTTGAACAGTCGAGTTTTTGATGCGGCTTTCGTATCAAAATAAACGCCTAAATTTGATTCACATTTTTTTAGTTTAGTATCAATATTGTATTCTTGTCCTTGTATGTTTAGTCTCCTTTTTACTTGATTTGAGTTCTTGGGGCTTTCCGATAGTGAAACATGGCTTAACAAGTGTATTTTTGCATCTCTGGTGAACCCTGAAAAGGATTTGACCCAGCCTTCCCAGACCATGCCAGTTGAAGCCTTTCAGCGCTCTTAACAAGAGTAAGAACAACGACTTCGCCGGCAAATTTTGTATCACCTTCATGTTAACATCAGATTATTTGTTGTTCATGCAAACACGTTATAATGGACCCATTGTTGAAACCTTCATGTCTTATTGCGCCTTCCATTTGCCTATATCATTTAATATATGAAACGTCTTCTTTTACTTCAGCTGGCAAACAAGCAATTATTGCTTTGATGACCTGTCCAAGTCACGAAACATAAGCACGCGAACATCTCTCAAAATTTTTCTAAATTTTTTATGTTATGGATTCAACCCTCATCAACTTTCAAAATGTTTTCAGACTCGAAAGTCAAACCACTTCTCACTTTTCTTATTGAAGCAGATTCCCAACGAAGCAACTGCTCTCTCATATACACCCTCAGCTCCTGCAGCTGACAGCCATTCCGTTCGACATATTGGAATATCCTTTATTATCTCCAGGAAAGAAGTCAGCTGATATAACTTAATCGTTTGCTTAAAATGATGCTTGGTTTTGTGCTTTTGGGCAAACCGAAAGTCAGATTGCAGGAGACCGAAATATGGTCGATTTATCTAATAATGTCAATCATTTCTGAAATTTTTGCTCCCGGATATTCTAGAGTAATGTATAATTTCTTTACTCACCTTATTATATTCTATAAAATACAGATAATCAGTGTGAGTGTAGTATTTGCAAATAATTACCTTGAGGATATACCAATCTTGTTTTTTTGGAGTTGCTCGTCTGAAAGCGCATTAGTAAGGCATGAATCAGGATCGTATATTGCTGTTGAGCCTCATATTTTGAGAGTTTACCTCTGAAAATTTTTTCTATGGCCAAATCAAAGTCTTTGCCCCGAATGAAGACTTTATCGGGGGTTTATACTAAATATTTTCTTATAAACTATTCAATATACGACACTATACAATTTCTATACATTTTAAAAAACTACTTCTGTAGCTATTGATAATTCGATTGAGTATTGAATATTGAATAATTCAAAATATTCTACAAAGTACATCATGATTCCATGTTTGCAAACAGTACTCATTAGCTCATTCCTTGTGAAATCTGACATAGATCTCGGAAACGGTTAGGTAACAGGCAAGATGGAAAATTAATATTTTCATAATTTAATGACCAAAGAAGCATTTATTACTTTTCATCAAAAGGATTCTTTCAAGGGATTTACTACTTCTCTGTGTGTCGATTTCACTTCGCCAACTTAGGCACATGACATGTCACATTCCAAAAAAAAGGTTTGGCAAATAAGCTTGTCCCACTTGGGAGTCATCAGACAGACAGTGATAAGTGTTCATTAGTGTTTGCAAAAGTCGAGCTGAGTGCCTAATTTAACGATCTCTATGTCACCCAGGAAATTCTCTACATATGACGTTGTTCCTCATACAATGTCTAAAGTGTGTATCTAAGATTATATCCACCGTTCGGTTGCCGTTTTAACTTGGCACACCTTAGGGCAGCATGTCGAATTGTTAAGATAGCAAACGAGACTCTTTCAGCGAAAAAAGGAAGTCAAACATAATCCTAAAAAAAAAAATAACTATTTTCGTTTCTAAAGACGATATCCTACATCTTTTATTGCTATCAAAACGTTAATAATCCATTAAATAGCTTGGAAATAAAGAATAATTCCAAGCTATGTCACGTTGCCAGGAAGCAGACATTCTAAATATTTTATGTCTTTCCCTAAAATCTTTAAAACTTACAATACCACTGCAACTCAAAACAGCTCTTTCATAAACTAGTAAAGAACTTTTTGAACTCCCGAAGACAATCCAGCACAATCCGTATATACATCTACCGTTATTCGTATCCACACCTGTGTCAAATTACCGCACTTAAAACTAAAATTTCATACATTAGTGAAAAACATATTCCGCTGGTCTCCACCTGGATAAATAAAAATTGTCATAGTGCCGTTCAAAATAAAGAAAAAAAAACAGAAGAAAAGTTAATGCCATCCAAGTCGCGAAAAATAAGGTTACAAGCCACCAAGCAACCGGTTAAGGTATGTCCAAGACAACCAACATCTATGCTGTTCAGCTAGCATGAAAATTATTTTTAATGCCGTTTCCATGCGATTCTTATTACATAATTACACCGTTCATTATATCCACATCCATGTCACTTACAAACGTACAAAGTTAACATGTGTGTACCTACGCGTCATACGTAGATAACAATGATGATTATTGCGGGCTGTAGTACTATCGCAGGAGCTCATAACTGTTGTGAAGAGTTTTGTTTTACCGGGAGAATGTGTACAAGAATGAATTTTGCAAGAAGCTGCGCAAGCCCCAGCAAATGTTGCAGAAAAAGTCAAAGACGGCGCCTTCCGAGGAAAGACTTTGTCATTGTGACCACTTGCTGGCTCAGAAGGTATTTACGGGTACCAGTTAGCTGAGGTGCAACGCTTCAAAGACATCCGCAACATACGAGTGTGTAACCCGCTTAGAGTACATAAATAAGTTCCTCTACAGCCACTGATTACCTGCCTTGAGCGGACTAAACTAGGGCAGGAAATTAAGGATTAATTTGTGATAGAACCATGATCGCTTATTAGTACCATTGTATGGAATAGTAAATCCTTGTAATTCAAAACGTAAGCAGAAAAGAAAATGCATCTCAATAACTGGCATTGGATTCTGACACACTTATCAAGACCAGAAAGCTTCCTCCTGGACTCCTCGCAAGAAGAGCATCCAAGGCGATTATTTATGATGATGGGTACTTTATTTATAGCGGATAATCAAAACCGTATCAATGGTAACATGTCATTCGATCATTCAATCAACGATGACGGTCCGCTTTGGATGTTCCCATGGTGTTGGGAGAAGACTGCAGTTGTGAATGCAGTTGGCAAATTGCTGTGACCACTTCTTGATTGACGGCTGCACGCAGAAAGTGATAATCGCGAAAGACATTCGGATTTGCAACTTACAACCTGCAACACTATCCATCTTACCACTAGATTTTCTGAACTGTTAACTTGATAAAACTGCCTGGGAATGCATGGTTGGATGGATGGTTGGACGATTGAATGGAACATTCGATGGATGAATGAATAGATGGATGGATGGATAGACGGTTAATAGCTGTCACCTGCACGCGCTCATGTCACCTCCGAAGTGTTTGGATGGATGTTTTCTGCAGACATTCAGTGAATGCGGAGTAATTAGTTGAGGTCTTACATCTTAATTATGCGTTTGTATCTAGTATTTATGCATTATCGATATTCAGGATAATGAGCGGCCTTAGGAACTTTAATCCTTGCAACTGACAATATTCCTCTATATTACGTCTAATATAGAAAGGCGGGAAGGAAGGTTGACAAGAAAATGATATAATTGATATCATTACTGTCCTTACCACTAAAGCCTCTGCATAGACGCATTAACCTTCTATCATATCCCTATGTTAGCCAGTGTAATTTGTGTGACAGGAAACGTTTGCAATATGGTTGTACGCTTATGGATTATATCCTTTATAAGATTCAGGACTTCTTTCTGATCTAATGCGCACTTACGCGTCTAAGTATTCATCAAGATGGAAAAAATGTGCATGCAGTGGTCTCTTCAGAGGCATTTTATTTCTTTCAAAGCATTTCCCTACAAAAATGGGCACTCACGTGATTGGGTCTGTATTACAATATTACATCTTTGACTGCCTGGTTGTAAGTCTGCCACTGACTCCTGAATTTCCTGTTTCACAGAAGCTTGTAGTAAAAAGCACCATAGATAACACGTGGCTCTCGAAACAAATCGACAAAAAATAGTTTAAACACGATTCAACTGAAATAGACAGTCAGAAGGACCTATCAAATCTGAGAAGTGTTTGGATATTCAATGGATATCGTCCTTCACTCCTTTGTTATTCGATTAATGCCGTTTGTGTTTCTCTAGTTCGGTCATCACACATGTTTACATGTCTCTAATCTTCGAAAAATAATTTGTTTTTCTTCGAGTTAATTCGACCCACGAGGCTTTGGCGAGTGTCCTTTCGAGTCTCTAGTTCTGATAGTTCAGAGTGTCAATTAGCCTTAGAATCTATCTTGTCCTAACTGTGCGGAAATCAAAATGCTGGATTTTATAAGGATTTAGATGATCTGATCGCATTTGAATTCAAATATTAGTTCTACCAACAATCATTCTATGCGGATCACCCTTAATAAGGATTGACTCATTTTTTCAACAGTTTCTCCTCTTGAAATAACTTGGCTTGATGATAATATCTTGGCTTGGCTGTTAACCCAAAGATGAGTGTCTTCCATCAGGTTCAAGCGTCAGCTAATAAGGCTTCTGCGTGAGTGTCGGCTGTCAGTCGCCTTCTGGTCAGTACTGGAGGACCAACTATTTGCATCTCGTGGAAAAACTTGGCGGGCTCTCTCCAGATAACGTGACAGACATACGTAAGGAAAACTGATTAATTGAAACTGATTGTCGCATTGCATGTAGGCGGTTCTTCTAATAAAGAAAGGTATCATGGATCGTTTGTCAACGCAGGGGGAAGGGGGGTATCTCTGACAGTAATCCCATCCATTCTTGCTGAACGAAGGATTTCCCTTAACCTGAAGTTGCCGCTAGGGAATGATTAATGAGATCCAAATTAATGTATTCCAACACTCACGGCGTAAATAGCCTCGAGCTCCATTATTATTACTTACTTGGGAATCGCTTCTAAGGGTTAGAAAAAGTCATATGTAAGTACAGGCCTTCAGCTCCTCATGCATGGTTCTATTGCCTGCTTTCCCACAGAAACCAAGCAGCTCCATGGTCGCCAAGTAGTCCAATTCTGTTACGTAAGTATTCCTCAGTCAAGTGAAACATTGGGTGGTTAGGCATGTACAATCAAGAATAAGGAATTTTATACTTACTTCTTCCTGGCCACAACCTTAACAGCCCATCTTGGCGTTTGGATGCCTATTAATTTCGCATGTTGGCCTTAGAGACCTGAAACATTTATTAGTAATGTCATCTGTGTTCACTTCTTAGTTATCTAATAAGATATGCGATTTCTGCTTTGTCCTAACACTTGTTTTTCTCTCGTTTTGTAAGTATGAGGGCAAAGGCTTCGATCCATCCTGCAGTTTTTCCCGCCATTCAAGCCGTATCGATATGTAATGAGAGCGTTTCGTCTAGTTCCCTTTTCACTGTTGCTGGAGGGATTTTGATCGTGTCTATCCTAGTCATGGTTTGGTCGGCTGATCCTTGCTAGATCATCCATAATTTCAGCCTTTGATTGTGTTAGGAATTCGCCCTGAGGTCATTCAATCCAGCCATGCCGGTGAAATATTAAGAAGGAAAACAAAGATTTTAATTTTGTTTTTCTTACCTGTTACCTTCAGGTCATAGAACGTAATTTCCATTCAAAGGAAGTATATTTTATCGAGTTTGAGATGATCGGCATCTTTTTCTGTTTTTCCATAAGAATTGTTTTTTCCCTGTTTTGGAAGGATGAGGTCAAAGAGTTCGGTTTACCTTGTCTTATCTATCATCTCTTTCCAGAGCGTTCAGTCTAGCCCACTTTCGAATGTTGATGCCGACACTTTTAACGTACTCTTTATAGTTACAAAGTAAATCATTGACTCATTTATATCCTTTTACAACACTCCGTTTAGTGACCTATGGTAGTTTACATTTGTTCAGTTGTTGCGGCTTTGAGAACTTGCTTATAGTCCTGCGCCAGTTATGAGAATACGCAATTAGAGGCAAGCGCCTCTACCGGAAGGAATTTGTATTCCACCGGCTAAAGTTATTTGCTGTTGATTCTTTGGTCGCTTTTGTTTCCATTACTTCTTACTTGACTTGACTGAAACTATGACTCTAAAGTTACTAACTTCGACCGCGTTGCAGAAGTTCTCGAATGAGGAGTCGCTCCTCTTATCTTATCTATTTTGAAATCCTAGGTATATATAACTATTTCACTTCCAGATTTGAAATCCCACACCGTTTCCTACTCCTATTCTGTTGCTGTATAAATTCTGTATGGGATTTGTGCATCCAGCATCTGTTGATTTTTATCCTGCCTTCTTTTACTTGACAGGGCCATTCCCCCATTTCTTTCCAAATCATTTATTTCCTAATGTAGACATGTGCCGTTTGGGGGATCAGATTAGATAACCTGTTAAGATTAGATAACTTATGAGTAAATTTGAATTTGATGCTCGCAAGCGATGGGACTCTGGAAATGCATTTGCTGAAGTATGATCTCCATTTCAACTGCTGGTGAAGTCCTTGCAGCACACGTCTTACCAAATCAGGCCATTCCCTGGATCTTTTCTAGATCTTTTACAATGGCTTTAATATTTTTTTGCTGGCCGCAATACCGGTACTCTCTATATGGTTATTGGTCTCGTAAAATTCGTATAAGTCCTTGCTCAGATGTAGGTAAGTCGTCCTGTCCTAAACACCTCTAGACGGCTGCTCAATCTGTGAAATCCGCATTCAAAAACGTCACTCAGCTGATTGGTATACATGAAACCGGAAACGCCCTCTGTGAAATCTATCTATCCATCCAGAGTTACTTTTGAAATATTGTATATTGCTTATTTTGCTCATATAACCCACTTCTTTACATATAATGAATTTAGAGTCGAAAAAGCCTAAGTCTTCCATCTTTTATCATTTCACCCTGCATTTAAACAATTTCTCTTTAGGCAACCTCTAAAGTCAAAAAAACTACGGTAACAAGCATTTCCCTTCCGAGCACTTCTGTTTTGTTTTTACCTAAATTTTACTTCTTTCGATACGATTCTGGAGTCATTTTATTCAAAGAATCAAACAAAATGTGTCTAGTTGACCAGGAAGAAATGTTGAAAGTCTCTGTTTTGTGACAGCGCTACTGCCCTTGAGCACCCTTTTTTCGGTTTGAAGGGACAACTCACCTGGAACGTTGGCCTCGTATGCCTCAATACTTTTACTGAATACTCTGTGCCGCTCAAATATTTACGTTCTCATTCTAGTAGACTTCCTTCAAATATGAGTGCAACATTTTCAATAATTCCGTAGTTTAAGCGGATTCGTTGTTCGATTTTTTTTCTTTACATCTTCAAAATCTTCATTGATATGAAAATGTCAGACAAATCCACTCTAATTAACGCATCCTGCTCAAACCGGAGACTAATATTGAAGAAATGTTGTGCCAGTGTCGAAAATACCATTTCGATAATGCCAAGCATACGGCATAATTGCGCCGAGGGTAGAATATTGGATAATGCCTTCATTGAAGAATAAAGGTTTAGACTCTGACATATTCCATGATAATTTGGTATGTTTGATTTGCTCTGAACTCCAGAATCCTTTTTTTAGTCAATACTAGCTGAGCATAGCGTGAAACGCTGTTCCATATTCAGCGGTTAGAACAATATTGCGTTGTGCTCTCCACTTTTAATCCGCTGTTAACTTATAGAAAAGATGACATATGCGTTGTCCACCTCTCTGGTGCAAAATATGTTGTTAGGGGATCATTACCTATGAATGTTGTACGGATAACACCACGTCTGTTTAAGAGCTGATTCAAGTAGAAATCAATCTGACCATGCAAACGATTCAGCTGCGTCATCTAGTTATGAATTAGATCAGGAGTCTGTCTTCGTTTTTTGTCGCGCTCCCAGGGCTGTTGCCAAGTGAGAGAGCCGCGACACTCTCCTCGGTTGACATTCATTATGCTTTGAATCTCCGTTGCTAAATGCTACAAAAGAGAATTTCAAATGCATTAAGTAAATAATTTTAAAGCGTTTTGGTCACAGATAACAAGCAATGTAATGAGCGACCTCATCGCAATAGCGTCGCACAGTGACTGATTCTTACAAGAGCTAAAGAGGCACAGATTTAAGAGCCAACTCGAGAGACAAACTGTTGTTTACCCTTCCTGAGCATCAACTAGATACGAAACGAGGCCTGTGGGAATCTATACTCAATGCAAACACAGGATAAGAAATGCACAGGATGATTACGAGTCGGGGAAAGCGAAAAATTATGTCTACATATGTATAAATTAAATGCCAATATGGCTCACAAGGTAAACACATGCTGTACTGCGATAATCCTTTGATCAACGAAAACAATTTCCTATCAAAAAACGCAACACTAATCAATTAGTGACTTCTTTCATGATATTTTCACCTCGCAATGCGACTGTTTCACTTTCTTCACGTAATTAAACGAACATGGTCCGTCACAATATCCAGAATAAGAAGACCCATTCATAGTATGAGTTTGCAAAATGAAAAGGCAAGTTCCATATGCAACTTTCCAAATAAAAGTTTGCAAGACATTCACCTCAAGTTCGAACATAAGGTGAGACTCGATAAGGAAAAACTGAATGATTCATACATCATTGGAAAGTAGAAGAGTCTCATATGGGTCTGAAAAATGGTAATCGACAGAATATTAAACAGTTTTATTTAACGCATTCTCTTCTTCGCTGAGGAAAACGCTAATTACATGCATATAATTAATTGGCTAACAATTTATTAACAGCTGACCAAAAAAAGCAATTCTAGAAAGATTGATGGGCGCGATTTGGAGGTTGTCTAATGAGAAACTGTGCAAATGCACGATGCAAACGATCAAGGATAGAATACTTAGGCCCGCATTAAACATAGAAATGTCGGAGTCATTAATCAATTTTCACTGGTTTATTTCCATATGCCAAAGTGAACAGTTCATAGGGCAAGGATCTGACACGTGAGCTAGTAACAGAGCTGGTAGTGTGTGATACTTAGCCTACCGTTGAATAAACTCATTTAACTCATTGGAACTTCTGAGGAAAAACGCTTTTGACCAGATAGATGTTGCCCAATCTGGAAACGATATAGAATCATCCATTACATTTTCAGGACGATGAACTGGTACTTCACCAATCAATCAAATATTCTACTGAGATTGCTCACTGATCTCTTGAAAATCGCTTCGCTGGTCATTATTTCGAAAACTACTTCACACTCCTCTTCGGTCCAAATCAGAATGGCCGATTATAATGTTACTGTGATAGCTAGCGAAACCTCAGCTGATACATGGAGTCGTAAAACTCATCTAAATGTAGAAGCTCCAGTGGAAAGTGAAATGAATTTCGGCGGTTGATTGTGTTGGGAATTTGCCCAGAGGTCATTCAATCCGGCCAGGCCGGTGAAACATTATGAATGAAAACAGTGAAGATTTTAATGTTGTTTTTCTTTACCTGTTACCTTCAGGTGACTGAACGTAATTTTCAGTTAAGGAAAGTGTGTCAAATTGACTTGGAGATGATCAGCATCTTTTTCTCATGGCAGTTTAATTTTTGTTTTGTTCGATGCGTTGTCAGTTTCCTTTAAAAGTTTCACTGAATTTTTTGTATGGTTCGAGCATTTATCACGTTAGTAGAATTTGAAGAGGAGAATGTGGGTTTTAATGATTTTCTTTTCGAAACAATTGAGTATCAATAGTACTTGGATGCCGTTTGATTCCCAGGCATTCGATGTGCCTACAAGCTTTCGTCTCTAAAAATTTTGTTTTGACAAATGGTTTTCCTATTTTCTACAGAATCATCGAACATCAAATAATTTTTCAATTGAATGAAAAGTTTGTTTTCGAATAAAAGCAACAGTTTGTGAAATAGTATCGCTTAATTGAAAATCTAAACTGGAAAATCTTCAATGAATCTAGTCCTTTCACTAGCCCTATCTTTAGTCCTTTCCATACCCATATACAATACAATGGTTTATCTTAATCACAAGTGTCGGCGTATAGCAGGTGTCTTTTTGCTCTTTCCAACCATTTTCAAAATATCTGTGGCACAGGTTCGGAATGAAAAGCCTTTAATATAACATCAAAACCCACAAACATTCAATTTTCACACCTATCGCCCATTCGATATTTGTTTTTATTAAAAATCTTTTGTGTTATCTCTCCATCTTTTATGCCATACCCGAACTGTATCTAAAGTGTTCGTTGATATAGATACGTGCCAATTTTTATATCTTTTCTTGATTTACTAAGAATTTTTTCATTTCTGAGTCAGGGCACGTTTAAGCTTCCTGTAGCCCTGTTCACCTCGTATTTCATATAAAATTTCGTATAAAATTGGGCTGAAACAAAGATAATAGGAATCGGCAACCCACATTGAATCCAGTAGTCAAATTCAAGCGAAATTGTTTTGATTCGTTTATGATGACGTTCGCTGAATTAAATAAAAATTCAAAAATTCTATTTCAAAAATCAAATTCATAATAACAGTGTATTGACTGATTCTGTTAAGTCGCGACCTTTCGAGCGCACACTTTTTACATCGCGCCCTTTTTGAACGCGCCCTTTTTGCTTCTGTTTCTGACTTCAGTCAAGCCAACCTCCGTGCCTCGTGTCTTTTTCACTGTCAAAGTAAAAATATGTCTTCGAAGTCAACATCGCAACCCGTGAATCTTCGGATCTCATCTGGTCCGTCTCATAATCAATACCCTCATTATTCATCATGATCGCAATTCGTGAATCTACGTGTCATCTGTTTCGTCTCAGAAACAGTATCACAAGCAATTTAATTGCGATCCTTACATTCCCGCTCTTCTAATTCTCCCAACGCCATCCAATATTTCCCTTTGCCAGTCCTGCATGGAGTCGTCCCACGTTGGATGCCGCCATCACCAATCGAGCGCTTTTTTTTCATGGTTAGGAGGTGAAGGCTATTTACGCCCTGAGTGTCGGATTCCAGCTGGTAACCAGACTATCGACTAAACACCTCCCCTGTCATACCGAGAACGTAGCCTGGAACTGTTTGTCACATTACTACGAACGAGGCCTCAATCCAACGGTAAGTCCATTCATTAAGTGGTCGATGAAAGTGCAAACCCCTTTGATCCGTTGGGCTAGTTCGCGCTTTCAGATTCCTTTCAGTATAAGTCGGACTCCTGTCAGTTGTGAAACTGAAAGGAGTCATCTAGTTACAAGACAAAAGCTAATTAAGAACCTGTTTCCGTTTTTTTGTGTCTGCGAAGTCCCACAAAAAAATGCTAAAGGAGCCCTCGTATGTATCTGAAACACACATAAGATATCAATTGGTTTTGATTAATTTTGTCACCTTCATTTTGTCACCACCTTTTGCATTGATCGTAAGAGATGAAACTAATATTCTATTCATGACCCTCGGTAAAGCAGCCTTTAGTCTAAATGCAGATTCCGACACAACCAGGGGAATCGAAACAGACGTAAAATGTAAAACAGTTGACTTTTTCGGCACATATCTTTTAATCAATAAGTTATTAATCCGATCTGAATAATTAACTAAAGGCAAATGAAGCAAAATGTGAACTGTTTACTTATCCCGAGGAAAGACAAAAATTCTTCCTTTTAATTTTGTAATATTTTATTTTTGAAATCAATTTTCGAACGTAATTTTTCGGGTTCGAGTCTCAAGAAGACCAGAATTTGTTTCGAAAACAGCATTTTATCTCGCTGCTCATGTTTAGTATTTTGTGAAATGAAAACTATTAAAAATATATTTATTTGTATTTATTCATCATTTCCATACTCATTTATTACTAATGTCTATTTATTTTTCTACTGAAATGAGCTACAACGAAGTAAATGAAAGAAAATTTAAGAATTAAAAGAAAAGTTTTTGAAATTTAATTTCAAACTGTCAAGTTTTCAAATGTACTCTAGGTGATGTAGTCGTTATAGTATTCACTTTCCTCGCTACAGAAACCCTATTCAAGTTGCACTGGAGAAAGTAATATTCGCATACATGTTCCTGTTTTCGCAGTATGTATAGTACCGAGCTATGATAGGTACCTCCAGAGAAATGATCAGTTTTAAGGGTGAGTCTGACCTAAACATCTTCTTTGACTTCGTGCTTTGTGTCTTGAAATGAGGTGGCTCTAACATCCCTAACAGTGCAGAAACTAATGAGTGTCCACACTTCCATGGGGCATAATGAAAAAAAAAAACGATGCCAATAACTCATGTAGGACAACGAACTTCCCAAGATAGAGAGCTTTATCATTACATTGGTTCGATTGGATGCTTTCTGAGTAAAACATATGTGAGAATAATTTCTTTGTTGGAATCGAATAACTGAGTCATTGTGCAATTATACTAATTTTAAAGAATGTCTCTAAGAGAATATCTGCAAGCGAATGTCCCATGTCTTGTTGTCCTATCTGCAACCGGTTTTACAAGCAAATACAAATGTATTTAAAAAATTTCGGTCGGATAACTTTAGGTTGGGAAATAGTTCGGAGTGTAGTAGCGGGTATAATGTAAATTCAAACGGTTCTGACTAGGACAGGGATAGAAAAACCAAGAAATTTTTGATAGGGGTTTCGCGCGAAAATTCAAAAAAAATTTCCAAATAAAATTTCACTTTTTTGTCAAATACCTTAAGATCGGCAGTTTATTTGAGGTGCCAGCACTGCATGTACAAGTACTTAAGATATACCTAAACTTTCTTACCTAATATACCTAACTTACAGACCACCTTCTGATCGCTGAAGTTTCGCGCTCTATAGCCTCTAAGTGAAAAATGAGCAATAAGACAGGAGTTGCTCTAGCATTGAAAGAAATCTGGTTTTCAGTTGAATGAATCAAAACTCAAGGTCTGAAATGTTGTAAGACTGCGGAAACTGCCATGGGCTGTCCAAAGGAGTTGTGTGGACACACCTGAAACTTACGACGGGTGCCAAGAAAGATATTCGTAAAGTGATCTTGAGCACGAGGACCGGAAGGGAAGCCAATGAACCGCTGGTCTGACTCTATCAATTAAGACTGTTCAGCGCTTCTTGTATTTCAAAAATTGAGGACACAAAATTTCATGTAGGATGTGCGTCACGGGGGGGAGGGGGATGCCTACTATCTCAGCTATCTTCCGCACCTTTAATCAGCGGTCTGCTAAAACGAGATCGTGGATTTTCGTCGCGTTATCCTCCGTCGTTGCTGTTTTAAGAACTTCCCGACGTGGCTCATCAAAAACCGATTTGCGATCGCGCTGAAAATCGTTGAACCAATTTTTCACGGTCTCCATCGAAGGAGAAGCGTCCCCATACGCTACATCCAAGCGCTCTTTGATTTCACTGCACGATTTCCCTTTCAAAAACAAGAAACAAATCTCAGACCAATATTGCTCCTTTCCCATTTATTAAAATGGACACGCTTACTTTTACGCGCTCTCAAAACAGAAGTCCGATCCGGCTGAAATTTCGTCGGTAGCTGTCTACGAGCAGGTACTACACTATAGTGCATTTCTCTTCCGATAGTGGCACTATCGGACAGTGAGGCTAAGTACTTGTCGGACCGCCCTCGTAGAGTAAGACATAGTCACAAGGCTTAACTTATAAAATTTTCGTTAGAAGCTATAAAGAGTTTTGTCAGAGCTAATTAAAATTAGTGTGTTAATACTTCATGAGCTTCAAATATTTTGAATAAAAGTACTTAAATTGCAGGCAATAAGTGCCAAAAAATAGTCTGCGAGGGTTCAGAAATATTTCCAACTGTTTAATATTTATGGATTCTACATTTCATAGCTTTACATTTTCTCATCCCATCATGGCTGGTAGAATCAATCTCAAACTTTTTCCCACGTGATTAATCGCCAGCCCAGCACTTAAATTGCAATAAAAACTTCGTGCAATCATGCGAGTGATTATTATTGATAAATTTACCAACAGTCACGTCTCGAATATTAACCCAAATAACGTGAAATTTTGGGAAATTCCAAATTTCTTCACAACCAAAATTGATCAGTTTGAAACATGAAAAGTGCATGCGTGCATTAACTTACTAATATGCATGCGACGTGTCCAAGAAATTACACTTGATGGACCGGCTGACCATTTCGACCACCACTACAAGCCCAGTCTCCCAATCAACCCATAATCTAAACTAATTTATAGCCGGGTAAATAATGGATTTGAATTAAATCCGGGCTCTGACCAATGGTGACCAACTGCTGACTTACAAAGTCGTTATATGGCCTTTAAAGAGTGGAGTCCAAGAACATTTTGGAATGGGACGGATTTGGAACGTGATCGGAAAACGTTTAAAATTCTTCAAAGGTATACAACGGTGAGTGTACCTTAAGCCTGCTTAACCGTGCTACCAGTTGATTGTAAAATCGGTCAAGACGTAATGGTAGGTAATGGTCGGTGAGGTATAGTGGTTTGTGTCATGGAGATTGATATAATTAGCTGGAAGTGGTAAAAAGGTTGCACTTGGTTTACTTCTGGAATAATTTGAAAATGCACTTTTGGAAGTGGGTTATTATGCTATGTTTACTCCCATGTGTGAAGTACATGTTTATTCAGGCGATGGCCAACTAGAATCCATGAGTATTGAGACTGGAATTCGCTCACAAGTTTCGTTGATTTGAAGGTGCACTGCAAATTTAGGCATCAACAACGTTTTTCTATTAAACTTAGATGCTACATGTTATGTTAAAGGGAGATGGATGACGCATTTCACACATTTTTCGATAGCATGAAGTGCGCAGCGTGACTTTATCAGTGAAATTGGAGAGCTCTTCCCGGAAACTGTAGTCAGAAGAATGCTTTCAACGATTGACAAGTGGAATTGCGTGGCACGTTATGCTCAGATAGCACTGACAGCTAGATAGGCATATTGACAGGAGATATCGGAGATGAAAGAACTTCTTTCCTAGTTCTCTTTTCCGCTCCCTTCCTTTTCGCTAGACGGCAGATTCTCGTAATCGTAAGGCGCATGTAGGAATTGAAACACGAGGCCTAGCATTAATTAATGTGCCAAACGGTTCCAAGCAACTTTTTAGGTGAACAGGGAAGAATTTTCCTAGGCAGTCCAGAAGCGTTATTGGCCTGGCAGTCGTACAATCAAGGCATATTCACGCTCGTGTCCCAATAAGAAATTCAGAAAGAAAAATTTTATAAAACAAAAACCGGCTAAAAATGTTGCCAAATTTGATTTTTGTTTGCAAGTACAATCCTTCTGGTTATTTATTAAAATGATTTGATTCAAATTGAAAACACGGCTGGATTTTGAGATACTTTATTTGGTCGATCAAGTTTCAGAGCAAATTTTGGATCATGTGCGGCTCTATTTCGCAATTGAAGCCGTCCTTAAATATTATCTTTCAAATCGTCAGTTGCTTGCGGATTTTCCGCAAACATTTGCTCTTCACAACACAATACAAATAAAAATTCAATCGCGTCAAACCACAGCTTCTTGATGGACAAATAACGTCCTCATTTCATTTGATAAGGCGGTCAACGATTTTTTGACATATTTCGAAATGACGTTTCATGTTGCCTGAACCAAAGTTCAGCCATATCAATATCTTCAAGGTATGGCCACAAGAAAGATGTTAACATATTTTAGTAGTTGATTCCGTTAACCGTAACGGTCGCGTCAGCTAGATTTTCGATGTAATACGGCACAATCATGCCGCTACGTTAAAAACCCTACCAAACAATAACACGCAATGGATGCGTTGGCTTTCTTAGATATTCTTTTGTGGATTTTTCGATCCCCAAATGCTAGAATTTTGCTCGTTTACGTACTTGCCGAGTTATCAATGCTCCTCGTCCAAAAATATGATTTTCTGAGCGAAATTCTCATCAATTTCAAATTGGTCGTAGGGTGCGTGCGCCGTTTTTCCACCATATTTAGTATGTACCACCAAATATTAGCAACAAAATCAAACATCTTGACCACATTTACGGCTCAAAGAACGCGACAAACTTGAGTACGCGTTGATTTGTCAACTAGAAAGCCCGTATCAAACAATTTTTGTACATAATTCTTGATGTGTGAAACTCCAACAGTTATTCAACATTTTCCTATGGAATTTTATTGCGATTTGGAAGCAATTATCTTTGTTGTGGAAGAAAATTTGCAACATTTCGCACATTTACTGAAGCGTTTAGGGACTCATTTTGTCAACTAGAATTAGTGTACTGAATGCCTGTGGAATAAAGAATGACATTAGTGCTGCCAGAGTTAAAGTAATCGGTATGTCAAAACTGAATCGCTTATTAGGACATACTGTTGTCGTGACGTCTCCACCACAAACAAATCGCTCCTGGCCTTATGAAGTGCAACAAGCCTTCTCTCTTATTATTTAGCACCGTAGAACATTTATTGTCAAACAACTGCTATGACTACATCTTCAGATCCCTTGAGGAATATTTGATTTATAACTTCAACATTCTTTCTCATCCCTAATTCTCTACTCAACAACTTGAGCGAGTAGTACGAGCAGCACCGTCTCAGAATCCTTAAACCCATTTAACTTCTTCTCGAGTCTGGTCGGCAGACTTTGAAAACTGCAAACATCATTTTAGAGGTTAGAGTAAACTGCCAGTGCAGAAGTAATCTATTATTGGCTTCCGCTGACATTTGGTTCCTTAATCTAGTTTCATTCCTGTTACGACATCAACAGCAACGGATGAATGACTTTTAAGCGTGTCTCTATTACGTGAAAATGACGTTTCCCAAAAATTTAAATACACAATTGTTAGCAAATGGCAATCTATTGGTTATGAGGTCGTTCGGTGTGTCCTTGAGTCCACACTCAAGATTTAATTTGAAGGACTATTTTTAAGGTAAAGTATTCAGTGGGCTTAGGCAATCATATTTACCATGGAACTTCTAATACCATTACACATTTGAAAAGATTTGAAAAAAGACAGTCCATTTTGACATAATTTTGATTTTGACAATAAGCCAGATCGGAAGATAAGTTTATATTTTTGAAAATCCAAGGCTTCACAAATTTCCTAATAACGAACAGGGGAAGTTTCAGTGTATCATAAGTATAGTTGCTAAGTTCAAGGATTGATCTTCCTGCTATGATTTCTTTCTTCGCCTTCATTGGATACAACGTGTGATTTTTTTGAAAGCATTACATAGATTAAGCCATGTTTCGCGTTTGTCATGTTGTCACAAAGCAACAGTGAAAATTCGTGAAAAACATCTCAGAATGAACAAATAATTTATGCCACAAATTTAAAAAAACAAACGCCATGAAGGACCTCAAATCGTTCAATCCACTCTTTACTAGTTGGAAACTCGATTTAGGCTTCTGATTCTTATTCTTTTAATATGCGGCCAGATACAAGAAAATATGACTAATATGAATCAAAAGAATCTCAAAAGAATTTTCTTTTTATTTTTTTTTCTTCAAAGTAAGAAAAAGAACCAAAATATGAATCAAAAAAAACGAAGGGCGAAAATACCTTGACAGGCAGATAAAGTTTAAGCTCTCCCAAGTTTCTTGATCTTTAAGAACGTTTCCACTGCCTTTGGTCACTGGATGTGGTTCAATATATTTCGAATTTCTGCTGCAATCTTTTAATGGCGTAACCTCTAGGTGAAATATCTTGAAAATTTTTTTGGATTGATTCCTCGTTGTCAAAAGCTCGTGCTTGTCTAAAGTTTAATAAAAGATTTACATCTTCACATATCGCTCCATTGATTTCGAAAAATTATGCACAACCGTGTATGAACACACAATTGAAAACTTATGGTGTAACGAATCGAGGCAAAACCAACGAATAGCAAACGCTCAAAACTAAACACAGTTGAGTAGGTGAAAAATCATGCAACGACAGGAACAAAATGAAACATGACGAAGCATCACAGCGCAGCTTCAAGCCAGTACTAAAATTTCCAACAAATTCCCGATCCAGCGGTGATCAACCAAAATTATTGGAAGTTCCTTTGAATTTTGAAAAAAAAAACGTTGAAAAAAAACTAGGACCCCTCTCTCAAAGCTTTTATTGGAAAAAAACCAATGCAAATTTAAATCAACTATTGCTTTTTCTATCTCTGTCTGAGAGAAGTCGCGCGTGAGTGTTAACGCTATATGCAGCAACGCTGTGCCATAACCCAGCTTGGATCATGAAAACGAAGGTATATTCAAGAGCTGGTAGCCGGAATCCGAGGAGGCTCTTAACCATTGACGCAGAAATTGCCTAAATCTTACTTGTCATCCCAATTATCAAATCCTCTTATTTAACAGTATGAACGTCATAAACGCCATATCTTATTCGTTATAATTCTATGTTTTTGACTCTACCATGCATTAAACAGGCGCGAAATTTTACGTTTCACGCGTAGTTACGTTTAACAAAGAATCTCAAAAGAATCACTGTACGTTAATACGTACGTTAAACAAAGAAATGAGAAATGCGATCTCGATTCAATGACGCCTGGAATGTAGTCGGAAGTTCGCATATTTTGCGTGTCTGGTCTAACAGCGCCATAGAGAATAGAGGCTTAATAGGAGTCTTCCTTCGCACTTTTTCTATCTCTGTCAGAGCAGAGCCGCGCAAGAGTGATATTGCTGTTTGTTCTTATACTATGGAAGTAATTCAACAAACGTTCGCGGTGCACGAAGCCTGTTGAGTTATCAATGACACGTGTCAGGACATGTTTCCTGACACCGATCACGGTCAGATTATCCGATCTGAGGGACTAGCAACCTGGAGGGGTTTTACTATAAGGCTTATAACGCCCTGAAAAAATGGTCTGCTTTTTTTCTCTGTCCGAGAAAAGCGATCTAAAAGTGTTGATGCTATTTGTTTTTACTTTATCAAGTACTTTGACAATAGCGCGTGAGACCGGTGAGCTATCAATGAGTTTAGACATGTCCCACGACACCGACTTTGGTCAGATTAACTTGATTGATGGACTTATCAAGGGCGAACTAAAGGGGTTAGACCATGCTTAAGGGATTATCGCAATTTTTGAAGGAATAAATATATTTTTGGTTTTCATCGCGTGTGGTTAAAAGTTATCGAAACGCGTTTTCTAAGGATTCAATCAATTATTATCTGAAACATTATCCGGTGTCATTTTTTATCGGTTTTATATTTTACGACAATGGAATCAATGTTTTCCCAAACAATTTTGATGATTTAATAAATCAACATTTATGTGATCCCAATTTTAAGGATTTTTCGGACAGTTGTTTTATTCTGTAAATCTGTTTTGGATTGTTATTGTTCTGCGTTTCTGCAGAATGTGTGGTATGGGAGCTTTAAATTGGCATCTGGTATCGCAGATATAGAAATATATGCACTATCATTTTCCCACAGCGCACTTACCTTCAATTGTTTTTCAACAAACACTCAACGTTTGCATATTCGAATCACGTGAATTCCGGAACCGCAATGCGATTTAAATTCCAAATAATACAAGAACTATTTACTATTAGAAATGCTAACAAGACAAAATGTTTTCGTCGAAGGAAAAAGAAAAGACAGAGATATTCGTTCAGTAGCAATGAAAGAAAAGCATCAAAGGTGACACGTAACTGCGAAATCAATATAAACCACATTTTTGAGAAAATTCCAGCATTTTAAACATTTTTCGACCATTCTTTGCACTGGGTGTTGTATGCTCAACTAATTTTAAATGGCATCATCCGTCAGGTACGATTTTGAGGCAATTGTGCTTAAAGTGTCCCATGTACGACAAGCTATTTGCATATGTATGTGTTGTTACGTGATTTCGTACGCAAAGGAGGTTAGCTGGGCCTTTACTGAACTTCTTCCGTAAAACAGATGACACACCTCAACTTTTTCCATTGAAATAGTTCTTTCTGAATAACCTAGATAGCCATCGCATGAAAGGTGCAAATAATGCTTTTTGGCATGATGTTAACTGATGAGAGTTTGTAAGTTTTTTGAAATATAATTCCTGGAATTCAAAGGAGTAAAGAGGTCAGTTCATTGGCATATTTCACTTCAGGTACTTGGGTTTACTTACTTTGTGAGAAAGACCAGACTAATTCTAAATTTATCGTTTATAAATAATTAATGCAGATTACGATGATCCTCGAAGCAGATTACATTCAATCCCTTTGACGACTTACAAACATCGAGTACAATCCGACAAAAATTAGAACATATGCAATAAATTGTTGAATACCCTTTTCCCTGGAATCCAAGAGAAATCTAACACTGCACACCTCTGCATGTGGTGCTTCCTTCGCGGCATATTTCATAGATGTCAACAAGATCTCGTTTCAGTGCATGATAAACCAGTCCACCTACTTTTCCGCGTTGCACCTGAAACAAAGTGTGAAAATTCATTCATTGCATACGCGCTCGCCATCTGTGCGAACGGATCAATAGGCGGATCAGAGGTGTTACACTGGCTGCAATTTATCTTGGCCTGATCATAAGAGAGCACGTTACCAAACCTCCACAGTGACATAATCGAATTGCGATCGCACGTTGCGGTACGTACACATGCTAGTAATACTTCACATAGCCGGAATGATTCCAATAGCGAATCTGATTGCGATCGTGATAAGGATTTCAAAGATTGTAAATGCTAAGATGCAAGATAGAAATTCTAGCATTGTTGGGGCATGAGACAAGGATTGGGGACGTTGCGTTACATTCTTCGCTATGGATATCAGCAGGTTCTTGTATTTATCTATGGCAGATTGTTAAGCCAGTAGGCAAGCTGGCAAGTTCATCGGACAGCTAAACAGATGGTTATGGATGGTAAACAAGGTATCATAGATCGAGATCAATAGGAAGAGTTGAGATGGGCTCAGGTTCTATGACTTCTCGTTTTCTATTTATCTAACTCACTTCCTACTCTACAATGATGTGATCTTGGGTGAATAAGCTAGAGGATCTCGTCGATTAGATCTTGTGGGTCTTGTACATCATACTGTATTTGTTGCTAGATGTTAAAAACTTAAAAGAAATGTGTATACATATATATATAAATGAAGTATGATATGATGCATGCACTTGAAACTCATTACTCCCTCAATTATGTGCTTGTACTTGCGTATATTGTCTGGCTCAGTCGTGAACTAATCGGTGGATAATTCTGCGAACTCTTTGTATTCCAGCATAAAGATGAAAATTAAGGAGTAGAGTTGTGGTCTTGAAGAACTTCCGGGAAGAAATACGATGATGCTCGGCATAAATTATTGCTCAGAAACTCTTTTTGTTAGTTCATCAACTTTATCTGTATTATATAGAACTGTGATTATCTCATTGCCTTTGCTTTAGATCATTTAGATTTGCTTTAGAAATTTATAATTAGATACTTCTGAACATTGATGAATGCAACTATGGCATATTATCGTATCAAGTTTATTCAGAATGACTACTCAGATACATTTCAACAAGTTTTTTGAATCCTATCGCAAAGCTTCACTGCATTTTTAATCTTTTTTTTTCAAAATCTTTTCCTATATTGTCTTTGTTTTTTCTATATTTTTCTAATACGTTCCTATAATACCTTCCTCTAGTTTTTTCTATATTTTTCTAATACCTTCCTATAATACCTTCCTCTAATACCTTTTCTATACCTTCCTATACCATTCCATACCTTTTCTATACATAATTACCTCCTGTCAAAAATGTACCAGGAGTTTGTAAATAAAACAAAAAATTTTACATTGAATCAACAAAATTTATTTTGTCGCCTTCAAAGTATTCCCCATTAGAGGGGAACACATGTGTGTACACATGTGCCATGGTTTCTTCCATTCTTCAAAACACTTTTTACAAGCACTATCTTGAATGGTCTTCAATTTACGCGCTGAATGGACTTCAATGGACTCCAAACGTGTTTCACGGAGGGACAATTTTAGTTTTGGGAACAGAAAAAAGTCGGACGGAGCTAAATCTGGCGAATACGGTGACTGATCGACTTTTGCCTTCTTTCCGTTCACAATTGTAGCTCGGTGCGATGGTGCGTTATCGTCGTGAAAAATCCATGAGTTGTTTGCCCATAATTCCGGCCGTTTCTTCCGAATTCGATCACGTAAATGCCTTAGCACGCTCAAATTCAACTACTTATTCACCGTCTGAACCTGTGGAATGAACTCATGGTGAACCAGACCACGAATATTGTAGGAAACAATGAGCACCACCTTGATTTTTGACCGACTTTGACGTGCGTATTTCAGTTTCATTTTTTTCATTTTTAGCGCGCCATTCACAAGCCTATTGACTGTTGTGTGAAATTCATACACCCATGTCTCATCACCAGTTAGGATCCGCTCCATGAATGTTGGGTTGGAAGTCGAGCATTCAAGCATATCCATAGAGACATCATGTTCACGGTACTGTTTTTGAAGAGTGTTTAGCTCTTTTGGAACAAGCTGTGTAGCGACGGGTCTCATGCCCAAATGCTCAGTTAAAACGGTACGAGCAGACTCGTGAGAGGTGTTGAAGAGGGTGACTATCTCTTTGAAGCTGATATGATGGCTTTCGACCACAATTTCCTTCGCTACATCGACGTTAATTTCGGTTAGAGTGGCCGAAGGTCGTCCAGAACGAGGCATGTCGTCGACGATTTCACGGCTTTCTTTGAACGCTTTTTACCACTCATATGCACGGGTTTTGTATATAATTGAATCACCATAAACCTTTTCCAACATTTTCAATGCGTCACCACAAGAAATTTTGTTTGCAACACAAAATTTAAGGCAAACTCTTTGTTCAATAATATCGTTCATGTTCAAAATCGGCACGCATTAATGAGATCGACTGACTTAACCAGATGCTGTAAGCGAACTGGTTGACAGATCGCGCTCAAACTTGGTATAATAATGAATGACAGTCCTATATGAAGGTTTATATATAAATGTATATATATATATATATATATGAGTAATTTTTTGAAAGTAGTTTCGGTAACCTGCCTTGAACAAAATATTTGACAAATATTTTGGAAAAATATTCAGAAAAATAAACACAAAAGAAAAAAATTAGAAAAAGATTAAAATATTGTTAAAGTCAGAGTGTCAAATGGTGACGGTTTCTCGTCCGCGGAATCTTCGAATATCATCTAATACGTTGCACACCTCCTAAAAGTGCTTTTATTGACACCGCAAAAATACCCTGAGTTATCGCAGCTGTACATTTCACTATGCCGATATTAATACAATTTTCTGACTGCATAATCTTTGCAATATTTCAGTTAAATGGAGATGTTTCTGACATACAAACCTGTCACGCTCTGTGCTACAAAACGAAAAGAAAATGAGTATATCATGAGATATACTCATATTGCGCAGTATCAATTCAAGAAAGACTATTTTGTAATATCAAATACTAAATGATGGAAATTAGTCAAAAAAAGGATCGCATGGTCTCTGTTAGGAAGATGAAGATTCATTGAATTTCTTTAAACGCAGGATTCTGAAGGAATACCCCAAATTTTTACATTTAATGAAGGATACACTAATTGAGAATCTGATGAGGTCAAAGGAAACCCGATGATCGTTTTAATAGCTTCGAGAGCCACAATAAGCCTTATGGAAAGAGGACGATAGAGACAAAACTGATGAGCCTTGCCTCATGAAGCTGAAGTGCCTAATAAAACTATCAAAATCCTGTGCAATACTGTATAAGATTTTTTTGGGACGCTATTTCGTGCTTACGGATGTCTTAAAACTGAGAATTCCAAAACCGTCAATTCACGGGTCACTTATGAACTTTACATGAGTTTGTATAAAGGAAAGGAAAATCGTATATTACATTTATATTTAAATATAAGGTGCATCTTATATTTAGTTGTACATGGAAAACACCAGATGACACAAGTACTAAAAGTTCTTGATGTCCATTTGTACGTTTCAACCAGCAAGTAAACCTTTGATACAACAAATACGTAGAGTCCTTCACGATTGGCTAAATTTTTATGGCTATACACCCTGTGGGTTTCCATATGCCTTAAACGCCTCCAAATCCAGACCAAATTTTTTTTTCTATTTCCTTCTTTAACTATTTCTGAACCTAGTCCAACTTCAGTAACTTTGATGATAGTAGAATATAGTTAAAAAAAATAGTTAAAAAAAGATACCCAAAAACCAATCTAGTTGAGGGGAATTTAGCATTAGTATAAGTA
Source organism: Stratiomys singularior (assembly GCA_954870665.1). Lineage (NCBI taxonomy): Eukaryota > Metazoa > Arthropoda > Insecta > Diptera > Stratiomyidae > Stratiomys > Stratiomys singularior. The sequence goes on from OX940880.1 coordinate 22,854,392, forward strand.
GTAGTAGTAGTAGTAGTAGTAGTAGTAGTAGTAGTAGTAGTAGTAGTAGAAGTAGTAGTAGTAGTTGTTGTTGTTGTTGTTGTTGTTGTTGTAGTTGTAGTAGTAATAGAAGTAGCAGTAGTAGTAGTGGTAGTAGTAGTAGCGGTAGCAGTAGCAGTAGAAGTCGTTGTCGTAGTAGTAATAGTAGAATTAGTAGTAGTAGTAGAAGTAGTAATGGTAGGAGAAGTATTCATAGCTGCACAAAAATCAGGAGGAGTACCTGTATTGGCAGAATTTGTGGTAGCTGTTGTTGTTGCCGTTCTAGTTGTAGTTATTTAGTAGTAGTAGCATTAGTAGTAATAGCAGCAGTAGTGATGCGTAGTAACGGTAGTAGTATTGGTATCATAAGTGATCGTATAAGTGATTGCATATGAGGGGTCATAAAGTAATTGAAAATCAGTGAAATTGAGAAAGGGTTATAGATGTAACATTGGAACGACGCTTCCATCAATGAAGAATTTATTCAATGTTTCAATTTCGTTCAACTTCGTTCAATTTATTTAAAGATGTATTTTGGCACTTTCATATTACCGACAGCTTGTTCTTGACTAAAAATGAGTGACTTAAAGTAAGCAAGATAAGTTTCTGTGAGTAAATCTCGTAGCTTTTCAGTATTTCAGCAAATTTTATGTACCAATCATTGAGGCTAGTAACCTACTTAATATTGGAATGCATGGCAAGGAACTATTCGGGAAAATCTGAGGAGAGTGAAATTACTCCATTTTTCTCCTGAATCTCTCTCTACTACTCCCTCTCAGATACGGGTATTGCAAAGCTAGTTATGGCCATCTTTTTTTGGATAGAGAGGTGAAGGCTTTTTACGCCCTGAGTGTCGGACTCCCAGTGTCACAACGGACCTACTGGACTACCGACTAAACACCTCCCCTATCAACTGGAGCGCCTAGCCTGGAACCGTTTGACACAATACTTCGGGCTAGGCCTGCCAATTTTACGCCTTTTGACGCCATCGGGTTACAGAGATTACTTCTGCAAATGGATGGGAAAAAAGAGGAGGATTACTAGAGAAGGAAACTCTCCACCCTCGACGCCTCCAGCCGATCAAGTATGACTTTTTTCATTACTAGAATTGCCCGAGCGTAATGTGTCACTTAATTCCATTTGTCAAATGATTTCCGCATCTCTTCGGTTAGGCTATCTGGATGAAGCCCCCCTCCTTTTTCGGCAAGATAACCGCGCTGTTTGTCCCATCTTCTGCATGAAAAGAAAGTATGACAGGCGTCATATTTCACACCAATGCAGAATATGCAATATGGAGACCGTTCCATCAGTTATTATCATCTTACATTTCAGTACGTTACGGCAGTTTCGGCCATTTCGAGGCAAAAATCTACCAAAGCCATGATAATTATCCCTGGGAGGTTTTTAAATTTTTACAGCAGCCTGGAGTAAGCAATTGTTAGCTGTTGGTTGCTACAAAACTGGCAAATGTCCCATTATTTGTCTTACTTGAAACTGGCCGATTGAACTGGCCATGATCCTATCGATAAGTTCTCTATCATATGTTATGTAAATATGTTAGAACTTTAGTAATCATACCTCCGAACTTCAGATACAGGATTTTGGTCAGAAAATTTGGTAGTTATATGAATAGTTTTTTGACCTTCGATACAACAGTTGTCATATCGTCATTGACTAGCTTCAGATTTTTTGGAATATCGACCTTTCCTAATGGCGATTTTTTAAACCACATAAATAAACACATCTTGCAACGTGATATCCTTCACGTTATGCTTACGTTGACTGATTATTCCAACACATGTAGAGAAATGTTCGGACATATATGATGATATACCTTGACATGATACCTTATTATTTGGTAAACATGTAAGGAGCAGCGTTGGTTATCGCTGAAAATCAACCCCCGTCAATGGACATCGTCGGGAAAAGTATGCGAAAGAAGTCCACCTCAATCCAACCTAAATCCAACCTCTTCTTCCTCTTGCAAAGAAATGGAATGGGTGCCAAAGAAACAGTAAAGATAAGTAATGGATGCTACTGAATTGGACTTTTCAATTCTGATCTTATTTACTTGGCCAGTTTCATTTTCTGTGTCAAAAGTATAACTATCAGAAAATCAGTAATCTGAAAAACCATTTCAAACTATTGAGGTTGCATCTTATGTAGATTTGGATGAGCATATTTGCTCCATTGAACATAAGACAGTTTATGTAGAAATTATGCTTTGTAGAAAGTGGACAAATTTTCAATATTCTGACTACATTGGCAATGCTTTCAAGGGGACGTTTGATATAGTCCGGAAGGTACAGGTACTCTCAAAGCTCTTCGTGATCCACTGTCAGGACATCTATGCCGTCTGTCAAGATCGTATGTATCAGCCCTCATCTGCCAGCATATAGTGCATTTGTTTACAGAAGATCCTACCTATCATCCTTTAGAAACGAAGGAAGTCTTCTAGCTTTATGGTCTCCAAGTTTTGCTGTCCTGCTGCCTTAAAGGACCTGGATTATCGTCTAAGAGGTGGGGATTCCGCCATAGTACGCTGTCATGGCTCGTCAGTCAGGAATGCTGAGCGAGGAACGTGATGTCTGCCATAGTTATAAACTGCAAACTTCATTTGTTACGTTCCTCCTCTACCAAACTTAAATGCGTCCCAACAGATATTTTACTTATTTGTTCTAGTGGAAACAGTTCACTTCATACAAAAACAACAGGAATTTATGAATAGCTTTTGAAAACCAGTGGTCTTTTCTGGAGGAGTTTTACAGAAGCACTCAACGAAAAATAGGAAAACTATTTTCCATAAATTTCCAATTTTATTATTTGTCAACTTAATGGAATTTTAATAATAGCCATAACAATATAGAATAATTGGACTCAATGATAATATCTTGATAATTTTCAAAGTTTTTGAAAGGTTCGGTTTTTTTAAATTATTTTATTTTGATTTTTTTCTTTTATTTCTTTATTATTTCTTTTATTATTTTATTTTTATTTATTTAAATTTTCCCAATGTTTTATGGCAGTTTTTAAAGCTTCCAACTGGTCGAACTGTTTTGCGTATTACATCAAAGTCTAAAGGATACGCAAATTGTGAATATGCAACGAATCAAGAAACTTCAAGCTATTATAATTATTATTCTGATCAAAAGGACATTCAACAACCACATCAATAGATGTTTTAAACATTTTTGACTCTATTCCTATCCAATTTTCACAGGAACCAAGCAATTGTAAAGTAGGATATGTTAAAGTTTATTGAAATAAATTTGTCACTTGCAACAGCGATGAAATTCACTTTGGGATTTTCTCACACATGCACTGAAGAAGTCATTCGTAATGGAATAATAACTAAATTAGCACTTCCTGTTCAGGATATCCCCAAGACATTGCGAATATCTCACTTTGAGGTTCGGCGATGATTGAATAATAAAATTGTTTAATAACCAAATTCGTTAAACGGCAACGATAACTTGCGCGTAAAGTTACGATTCAGTATGTTGCAGACAGGAAGCAATAATTCGTTCTATGAATATCTTTGCATGGTCTTATAGCTTGTGGTCAGTGACCAAAGTATGACCCGCGAGCGTGCATTTCAGTGAGAATTGTTATCACCTCGAAAACAACAAATGCAACTACTCCCAGCAACATACTGCAAAAGAAAGCCATTCGTGATAATTTTGCATTTAGCTCCCCAACCACATGCAGATAACTAAACACACATTGATGGACTTATTCATATGTTGTTCGTGTGCTCTACTCGAGTATTATTCAAACAACATCATCTCAAGTTGGCTTGTTTTTAAGTTCACATACTGGTGTCTGTATCCATTTTCCTTACTGCATTTTACAACTTAAAGCCGCAGTTATGGACCCAGGCACGCATTTCTTATTGTTAATAAGAACTTGCTCGTAATTGCTGTTTGAAATGGCGCAAATGCATTGCTGACTTCAACTAGGAATTCAAAGTGGAGGACCAGGCTAAAAAAGGACAAAACTTTAAAAAATGAAGAAATAGGGAAATAAACAACGCACTGGTACAATGCAGTGCACATAAAATTGTTAACCACTTTTAAAGTTCCTTAGACTTTCATTTAGCAGGTAAACATTGGGTTTGAAACTCTTATAACGGTTTTTTTTTTATACTCTTAGGACCTTACCATCTATTTCGAAACTCTAATGACTTCATCTTGTGTACATATGAATATGCAAATCTAGGAAGACATCTCTACCGATCCACGCGAGAAGAATAACTCTAAAGCAATTATTAAAAGTTTTGCTATTAAATACTATTGAAGCTACCCTTCAACTAAATCAAATTCTGGTTGCAAAAGGCTACTTCAACTTCGGCGGACAAACTTAGCAGTAACAGCAACGGAAACGATTAAAAGCCTCTTACCTGATGATCTTGCTTCATGTTAATCAACTTTCTATACCTGCTTTACTGACTTTTCAACTAAACGTCTTAAGAATTTCTTCTTCATAGCGAGCGGTGATCATAGTTTCAATGAAATGACATTCGTATAATGCAAAGAATTTCCTTTGAGTAGCAACAAAATTTCTTGATTCTTGTTAAAATAATGGGATGGTTTATATAATACTAGCTTGAAACAACTCTTGACGAAATGAATAAACCCTACTTATGTCAACTGACATCAGATGTCAAATATTTTAATTATAAAATGGCTGCCACAAACTGTCAAAATCTGAATACTCCTATCAATAAAGTTTGTATAAAATGACGCAATTTGGCAGTTACTGTTCAAAAAAGGCTGAAAATCGCTTTGAAGAGACAAGACGCTTTCATGACAAATCGAGACAGTATATGAAAAGTCTTTCTATTTACAAAAGATTTTCTTTTTGCAAGAGAGTTAGTAGAGGTACCCGAGCAAGTGAATGAAAATCTTGATTTGTAGTCTTGGTTATTTAATTTGTATTGCTCGAAATCGTTTGAAAGTGTCTTTATATTAGAACGTGCTGTTGTCTGGCAAAATGAACAGAATCATAAAGTTCTTCATTGACTTGCCAATGCAATGTGTATAACCATTCTCTAATTTCTTTCTATATTCAGGACTCATGTTTTAATAAATATTCAAATCGGTTTTCTTCACTTTCTCTTCAATTTGCTAAGAACATTAGAGTCATTTTGTTGATAATTGTTGTTAATATTAGCTTCAATATCCGCCAATCCGCTTGTTAATTATCAACGTTTGCATAGATTCTAAATTACTTTACTATATTCATACATGATCAAATAATCATGAAAACTTGTTGGTGTATAATGACAGCGTTTATGTATTTTCTGCATTAACCCAAAAACACAATTGTTTACTTGTTTTAAAACTTGTTTATTATTGATGTTGCTTCTTTTCATGCTGTTAATAATTTATATTTACATGCATTGAGATGTAATTAACTAACTATCTACTTATAGTGGAGCATCTCAACCAAAGTTGACCTAATGACCTACCTGTTACAAATTCATTTAAAGAAAAATATAACAATTCAAACAATGAATGTAAATTTTTCAAATAATTTGATTGACAGAGAACAAGTCAAAATTAGTTGTAAGACGTTACTTGTTTCGTTTCTAGGTTCAAATTACCATTCATCGGTTGTTAATGATCCTCTTTAACCAACTTGACGTTCTAACTTGAAGTACTGCACAAGACGGATCAGGAGTTACCTAGAAGCATACCAAAATCTTGATCATCAATGGAAAAATTATTTTAAAATCGACAGATCCATCGTTGTCTACAATCATTAAATTGTTTAACGCAGTATCAATGTCATTGTACCTAGGAGAATGACCCCGAGAAAACGATCCTAGGATTGACAAGTTGTGCGACTGACAAATATCCTATTCTTTACCTATGGTCAAAATCTATCAGAGGAATGTTCGTGAGATTATTTTAAAGTAGGATTTGGACTGATCTAGTCGCAACCATTTTAAATCTTAATTCTTCCCACGGGAATGATCTGGAATCAATCAAGGACCTACGCCATCTGCGATTCACGAGAAGAGGATCTACTCCATAGAAGGGACTTGTTATAAATTTTAAGGACCTCCTCTATTCACATGATAATAACAACGATGTTAGTGGGCAGTAAAGCCTTTTAGAAATTCGTTTACGTAAGTTGTTAAAAGTTCCTTTTGAAATGGATTAAATTTTGGACTATCTCCGGTAAATAGAAGCGCAAAAATTAACCAATCTACAGAAGGAAACTCCCTTCTTAATCAATCCGTTTGATTGCGCTCCATTACCTCCACATCTTCCAAAAAACTCTTTCTTGAAGATTGCTTTGAATTTTACGAGTTTGACAGCGCCAAGTCTAGCGAATGAAAAGGATTGAGGACTGTGACTCCTTCCATACCTCAGAACTGACCTGCAAAAATGTATGGATGGGGTTGTGCCTTATTGTGGAAAACGTACCAGTTACCTGGTTTGTAAATTTCGTAAATTTCGCTTAGAACACGCCTGGATTTTTGTAAGCAGGCTTTCCAGACCGTCATAATAGAATTCTTCTTTTATAGTCTGATCTGTGGGCAAAAATTCTCAATAAAGGATTGCTTTGGCATCGAAGAATCTATTGAGTATTATACTAACTTTAAATTTATGTCTACGTACTTTTTTCATTCGCCCCTTTTCTTGAACATGCCACCCTGACACCCAAAAAGTCTATTAGGAGCTGAATAATACTGAAAACTTAATTGAAAATTTAGTATGTGTTCGTTTTTGAAATGAAGTCTACACCGGCAGAAGAAACCGAACTTTTCTTTCGAATTCCTTTCATAGTATTCTCCATCGGCACTAATACACTTGTCCAATCTTTTATTCCATTGCTCCAATAATTTTTTAATTCGTTATCTGTGACGCCCGGCAGCCCCTCTGACGTTTTTTTTCACTTCAGTAATGTCACCAAAACGCTTTCCTATCATGTCTCTTTCATTCGGGGGAAACAAATCAAGTGAGTGAAGGAAAGGGGGCAAATGAGCCCCCTTTCCTTCAAATGAGCAATTTTTGACCGAAAATTGGCGGACAGACAGGACTGTCTGAGCAAAGGCGTTATCATTGTGGTAAAAAACAGTCGCCTGACTGCCACAAATTAGGTCTTTTCCAGCGCAAAATGATGCTCCTTCTTTGCAAAACTTCCAGGTAATAAGTCTTTTTATTACAACAGGGTAATTTTCTGACCTTGTCGAAGAAGCTCAGCATCGATGACTCTTCTCACACTTTAAAAACAAATCAAGATTTTTTAACACTTGATTTCATTTAAGCATTTTTTTATGATTGAAGTCTTCCACTGGCCTAAATTGTCACTTCCTTCGGGGTCGTAAACGTAGTACCGTGATTCGTGGTCGTTATAAAAAAAACCATGGATCATTTCGGAACTGTTCTTTCAACGTAAATCGTGTTTCCGCGTGACCATGTTTTTGTTAAGGAGTCAGCAGTCGAGGCACGAATTTGGTAGGCAACCTTCATTTATATCCTCGAACCTTTCGTTCGGATTCGATAAATTCATGTCCCTCTGGATGGCTCCATAATTTCTTCAATACTCCATCGTCGATCTACTAAAATAATTTCGAGAATTTTGTCAAATATTATCGCAGATTCGACCAGTTCAAATCTTTTTGTCAATTTGCATTTCATCATTTTTTAAACAGGGAAACTACTCAAACAATTGAGTTTCCCCAAAAGCATCATCCTTTTAGGCAGTTTCTAACATTCCAAGAGTTTTTGCGTCAGTTTTTCTGAGCTTGAAACAAAAATTTTACGCAAGCGCGTTGTTCACGAAAATCAGCCATTGCAAAACCTGCGAGCATACAAAATAACTGTTACTTAAAAATACTGTATGCATACTGTTGTTTTCTTATGTCAACTTTTACTATTTTTCTACAATTTACTACATTTTCCTTTTGCATAGACACGTCTGTTAATATATTACTCATTACTCCGGAAACTTCCATGAAATTCAATCATTTACTTTCAATGTACATGTTGTTGCTCTTGCCATAAAATAGCTTTGATGGGAACTTTCGGTAAAATTATCAAGGTCAACCGTGATTGAAACCAGTTCACCTTGTCATGTACCTTGGGTTTGAAATATCGTAGCTGTGACACGCTTCACTGTCTGTGGTGAACTGTCGTACCTCAACAGATAATATAAAGACTGAGGCCGAGGTCTGAACTTGTGATGTGATGTGACGAAAGTTTAAATTCAAATAAGCACATGAAAGGCGCATCGAACGATAGATCTTATGCACAGTGGCGTTTTCGTACAAGCCAAGCATAAGTTTGATCAATAATCCTCTTCTTTTGTCTTTGATGGCCTGCTACAAAATAGTTTAGAATGCAAAGAAACAAAGACAGCTAGGACCATCTTAAGTTTTTCCTAACTGGCTTTGTACACAATACACAGGTTACATTCCACATCGCGAAATCTATGCTGAAACGGACGCTTTTATCTATGCTGAAACAGGCATACCCCTCTCAGAGCTTTTGTGTACTTTCGTATCGTGCTTTTTCTATCTCTGTCTCAGCGGAATTTCGGAGAGTTTTGACGTTGTATGTAGGTAGGCCAAGGTGATAATCTTAAATTTTGCTTTCTGTAGCTGTAGTGTGAAACCTCCTTTCCAGGAGACCATCCTTCAGGAGTCAGCCGAGAGTGTTAACGCTGTATGCAATTTCGCTGTGTACAGCATTCAACAAGCTAACGTTTTCAAACTGAAGCGTCCATCTTAAACTAAGCCTTCTAATGACGGGATCCTGATGTGGGATGTTTTAAACTTACCTTTGTCGTCTCAGGATCCTGATGTGGGACGTTTTAAATGGTTATTGTGTGATATACACCCAGCAACAATATATTACACAATCGAGGGGTTGGAACGTTTATGGCACCATTGGTTGATAGTCCGTTCAGAATGCGGAAGGAGCTGTCGTGGTTGTAAATGGTGGCTAGAATTCGACCACATGTAACGAATTTTTATTTCCATAAGTCAGTTCTAGATTCCAAAAAGTTTGGTTCCAACAGGATTGCGTTTTGCATGCGATAGTGCCACCAAAACTGTTCACATATTGAAAACCCTATTTTTATATTTTTATATTATGAACGATTAAAAACATAATTACATACAAAGAATACATTATAACATACATTATAGTCTATTGGCCTCCAATATCATGTCATTCGACGCCTACAAATTGTGTTGTTTCAAGGTGTGTCAAGTCCTTGGTGTATGATTTATTTGCATATTTAAATATATGATGGCATTGTTTCTATATACATGGAAAATCAATGCTAAAAGTAGTTCTGCATCTTCAATTTCAATTTAAAGATCTTACGCTCCTTAGCGAACACTCATTACTATACTATACCGTACTATCTTCTGCTCTGTACATAAGGACGATTTCCGGGAAAAAATTTTGTATTCTCTTCCATGGAATTTCTTACATAATTTTTATTCATTTCTGGTACGGCATCTCCAATCCGTCGTAAGGGTCCTAGGGAAGTATTCAATCGAGTATCTTTCGTGTTTGAAAAAACGTCTGTTGAAAAAATATCTGAGGTTTTTTCTTGTGTTTCGACGGAGTATAATTACGAACGGATATAAAATTTTTCAAATTGGCAGATGTCCCTGGTTTGGGTGTTAAAGTTTTGATAGCAGAGAAGTTTTATGACCTGCAATAGTATACCTGTGATATGTATGCTGACAGCAAGTGACTTCACTATTGTTTACATGAACAAGCTAGCTTATCCCCACCATCCCATACTTTCCGCGATCTTTTTGATATTGCCTCGTAGGAGACGTTAATAACCCGTTACTCGACTCAAAATATGGTTTTAAAGGTCGTTTTCTCTGGTGGTAACGACCAATTACCTGTATTTTTCCGTAGAAACACTCACAGGAATGGAAAACTGAAGAACTGTATTCTAACAGCCTTTACATAAAATTGACGCAAATTCATTCAAGGGATTTTGCATCCTTGATCTAATTCTTTTCACACTTTGTATCAAACCCAAAAGATGCACTTTTCAAAGTTGCCTAGAACGATCGTGCCTGGCTTGAAATGGTTCACATTTAGGACAATCATGACTTGGAGAAATGTTTGAGCGAGTACAGTGTAGAAGGATCATAGACCTAAGTCGATAATGATCTGCAATAAACGAGCCATAATGGGAACCATCGATGCCACGATTATAATCGCGCATGTTTAGATAATGGCCGTGATTATAGAAGTTATCATAGACATGATCTTGCTCGCTCCCGGCATCAAATAACTTATTTCGAACCTTGTCAAACTATTTGTGGAAATCTTCAATGTGTGCATGAGTTGAAAGAATGAAGAAAGAGATGAAATGTGAAAAGAAGGGAAGCTCTAAATTCAGCATATTCAATACGAGCTCATTGGCTGTGATAATTTGAAAGGAATTTAATGCCAAACTGAGTTTAATTGTCGTTAAACTTCATAGGACATCGTTTTGCAATTCAATTAAGCCTTTTACGGAATACCTAAATAAATTTGCAGCGAAATATCACGAGAAAGTTAGCCCGTTGTATTCCTTATGTGACCATAAGATTTCACGAGCATGGCAAATATATCAGAGTAAATAAATATATCTGGAACTGCAGCGCCTGATCTCGTGGACATTAACCATGCCTCGTACCTGATCCACACCGACTGATCTATTGCGGATCACGCGGCTAATGAAGATCTACCACAAAGATTGTTCAAGTTCTAGGTCAAGCCAAGTCTAACTATGTAAGCACTGCAATAAGATGCGCGAATCAATTCACATTGCCTAGACTTCAGGTCTTCAGTCGCGTCGTCACCTTCTTCGCTGTTTTCTTTTCAATTTTACTCTCTCGTACCACTGCACCGGTCGGATTTCTTGGGCATTCCAAGGTTCGAGCTCAAGGAGTTGCTGAGGTGATCCATACGTTCGAGCTATTGATTGAACCTGCACGATTGATCAACATTAATTGCAAGATCGCGGTTGGACATGCCCCATTCGAACAGGTACAAAATAGGCAATTGATGCCATATAACTGCTTCGAGCATGTGGAAGCATATATGATGTCTTAGGTATGCAGGCTACGTTGAAGGTTTGCCCTCCTCATTCGATGTGAACCATTCGAAGGCGCTTTTTCTAGACTACTCAAATGGGGCCGGGCTTGTTTAGGGAGACCGCGGCGAACCGATTCGAACTGAAATAATATTACAATTGGAGCGCACACCGCGGACATGCCGCTAGTTAGCCTGTTTTCCCTCCAAAAAGGTCCAGCAACGATGAAGATCGTATGGTAACTTAGATGCTTGCCATTCCCCTAATTAACATTTGAAATTGTCGATATCGACTGGATTTAGATAAATGCCAGATCGGAGTGAACCTGGTTTTTGTCATCTGAATTCCAGCGAATGCTTCCTTGCTAGTCCATCCATAGACCATATCTTAACTCATTCTGCGCCGCGGTTTGCTCGGAATCACCATAAAAATATAATACATACAACTCGGCAGATGATATCAGACCAACTACTGACACAATTTATTGGAGACTCAATTGATTTAACCAGCTAACAAGGTTTGGTATTCGCTATTCTATGCCCTGATCTGGTCGAACTAGCCAATTGTTCATTCTGCAGGATTACATTCACTGTTGATCCTCGTATTGATTGTGACCGATGGAATAAGTTATTGGTAGTACTAACTATCTCGTTGACGACTTTGTTATTGCACTGCTGGCTGGTCTGGAGGATTTCGTGTTATAAATGTAGATTTTATTAGTTCCTTTGAAGCATGCTAGTGATATCGATCAGGCTATTAAAATGCAGATAATTTACAAGCAAACTTTTATTGATGAGTATTAGCAACTTGCAATACATAGAAAACCGATTCCCGGTTTTACGATGCTTGTGGAATGCTCGAAGGATTAAAATTTTATTTTTGGATTACGCACGAAGTCTCGTTACTCATGCAATCATATATGAACCTAATTTTATGCTAAGCCTTGTTAAAATCTGATTGGTCACGATCGGAACGCAAGTGGTGCAGATCTGGTCTGCAAAATTACATGTTAACCTACGCAAAGTACTCAATCTTGAACTCGAGTCAGATCAGTTTCTTGCTACTGCAAAGTAATTCACTAAAGAATGATACATGTTGTTACAGATCCTTTTCCCGCTGAGTAATTTTCATGATTTCGTATTTCATGTGGAAAAAGATCAGATGCGAAAGAAATTACCCTGCACAAATTCGTGTTAACTTTTTTCTTGCCGTACTTATTTCTTAAGCTAACATTTGGTGCGCTTTTTATCTCCTTATTATTATCAAAGTGGTTTTGATAGTATTAGCCATATTTTTCTTTTCTTCATATTTTAATGTTTTTTGAAACTGAAAGGCGGTACATCCAAGAACATAATATGAACCACAAAATGTTTTAAGTTTACATGTTCTTATCTTCTTATCATACTATAAGCTACAGATTATTAAATATATTCGGATACGACTTCGTTCAATCAAGTCAATCAATCTATTTATTTTGATATCTATGAATTTTTTGGGGGGAAATATAACCTAAGCCGCAAAAAAATAACCTAAGCTCCATTAGAATTGAATAATGTCGTTTCTAATATGAATATGGCTATTAATTTTTCTCCTTTTAACATAAATAACATTTCCAAAATGTCCACATATGCCAACCACATATCCCAAACGTGCGCATTTGTTCGCTCTTTTAACATGTATGTATCAGCACTTATTCCACGATTAACCAGGATTTATTGACCTATCATCTAGGGCTCGATTTTATCTCCAACACATGGCGTTACCCCTAACAAGCACCAAAACCTAGAAGAAACACTCAATCTTAAGAACGCTTGCTTTAAATTAGTAGCAAAGTGCTGAAAATGTTCAGAAATAATGAAGAATTTATCCAAACGTATTATTTAAACAAACATTTAAGACATCCAATCATTTAAGACCACCAATCTAACGATGTTTGACACCAATCTTTCAGAAAAAATTCAATTTGAATGCCAAAATTGGTTCGAGTTCGTGCATTAAAACGATGGCGTGGAGAGAGACGCATCAACATTTTTTTTTTTTAATTTTCTATCCATGCAAGGTGTATCTCTCATAATATACCATCTTATATTTACATTAGCTCCTAAAGGTAGCAATTGTAATCTCTCTATTCACTAACCACTTTTCATTTAAAAGCTCTCTATCATTGAAAGCTTGCTTTCCTTACAACATGGGTTATTCTTATATCTTTCTTCTCGATCAAACTAATGCACGTTCCAATGGCGTGAACCTCGAAAAGACTTGCACCACCAGTCCTAAATAAATAAGTAAATTAATGACAAAAAAGTTGCTATCAGTTTGACTTTTGAATCAAAAACAATCAGAAATTGACAATTAAAATCAAAATATCCTTATAAGAAAATTGAGACAACGAAATGTATTTTCAAATTGTTCAAAATGAAAACGCTATTTTTAATTTGACTTTTCAATCAAAATCAAACACAGTTAAAAATTGTCAATTAAAAACTAAATACCCTTCTCAAAAGATAATAACATTAAGATATACATTCAAATTGAAAAGAATGAAACTAATAAAATTTTCTTTTATTTTTCAGGTAAGTTGAATCATACTCTTCTCTAATGGCTTATTTTTCACAAATCGTAAGTAAAACAGAACGAAATCTAAAGTGGTTTCCTGAAGGAATTCGGACTCCTAGTTAAAGTACTCGTGTGAAACGCGAATACTTGATTTTGGCGTAGTAATCTTATTCCATTCTGATTCACGTCTTAAATAGACTTGGGTTTGTCTGTCTAGTACTTATCCTGTTCGCCAGTGTCAAATATACTTTTGACTTTTAAATTTTGTTTTTTTGACGTGCTAGCCTATTTTGAACTTCAATTGTCGCAGATACCATCCCTAGGTGAAGGATTCTCAGAGGCACAATGCTCTTGGACACTCCATATGAGACTCACCTGTCGAAAAGCGGAACTCTGCCCCGAACTTTTCGACACATCACGGCCAGCTAGGCAACATTTACTACGCCTTCACAGGAGTCCTAAGTAAAGCGGGAAGGAAGGAGAATGCGAGTGCTACAAGAAAAGAGATTCCTTCATCCAAAACGTTTCCTAACACTCCACTATGCCGGTTGAATGTGTTAAGACTGTCTGAGCGTTAGCTGTCACGGCAGTCCATTTGTTGAAGCTCATGTCATTCAACATTCAACAACAATTAATCTTTCCCAAGAAGTTCTGGACAGGTATTGCAACATGCGGCCGAGCATTGTCATGTTGAAAAATGACTTTATCATATCCTTGGTGAAATTCTGGTTGTTTTTCCTTAAGTGCGTGGTTCGATTTGATCAGTTGTTGTTGGTAACGTTCGCCAGTAATAGTCTCACCAGGTTTCAGCAGTTCGTAATACAAAGGTCCCTTACTATCCCACCAAATACACAGCAAAGTTTTCTTTCCATGAATAATTCGGATTGGTTGTGATGTTGATGGCTGGCCTGGGTCTACCCATGATTTTTTCCGCTTGGGATTGTCGAAATAAATCCACTTTTCATCGCCAGTAACAATCCGATGCAAAAAACCTTTTCTTTTCTGGCAAGCAAAATTTCACAAATGGTTTTTCGAATTTCGATATCTCTTTCTTTCAATTGATACGGCACCCATTTTCCAGCTTTTTGGATCTTTCCCATGGCTTTTAAACTTTGTGAAATAGCTGCCTGAGTAACTTCCAACGCTTCTGCCAACAGTTTTTCAGTTTGTGTGTTATCTTCATCCAATAATGCTTGCAAAACTGCATCTTCGAATTTTTTTGGTGGTTTTCCTCGGTCTTTGTTGCTGACATCGAAATCGCCACTTTTAAATCTTTTAAGCCATCGTTCACAAGTATCTTGGCTGGAGCATGTTCGCCATATGCTTCCACTAACAATCGATAAGTTTCTGCTGCCGTTTTCTTCAAATGAAAGAAGGTTATTAGACTTCCCCCCAAAACCTCTTTCTCTGGCACGTAATTCGACATTTTTGAAGCGAAAAAAAACTATGTTGTTTGTACAATCAAAACATATGACATATTGGAATTTGTTGACAGATGTTTACCCTCCGAAATGCCATATCAGTTATCCCCGACACAAACCATATGTGATGGTTATGCCACCTGTTAGTAAAATCCGCGTTTCATATTTATACACCTAATATTAATCAACGTAGAATCTTAAAAGTCTAGGTTTGGGACCACATCTCGAATGATGGCTTCATGCATGTGCGACGGAGATCACTTTAGACTATCTCTAATCTAGCAGCTTTTTCGTTGAAGTCACAGAAAAAAACTTCTTCCAGTTTTAAAACTTAAAAGGATTTTGAATTTTTTTTCTGCTAAATCGAAGGCAAGGCGCCACAACATATTTCTTTTTAAGGTCATAAAACCGTTATGTGGATTTATAACTTTCCCGAGAGTTTGTCTTTAAAAATCAGGTTTTAATGACTTCCTAATTTTGGCCTGAGAGTAATCGGGTAACCTTGATTTATAACTTTGATACCTCTTATTTCTCTGCAAGAACATTACGCGGAAGTTTGTGTCGGATGTCTCAAAATAATTGTCTTGGTGGCCAGTTCCCTGCAACTTCGTTTAGGCGTTGATTATCGAGAATCTTCATGATCTTCCAATTTTCCCATGTGCTTAGCTTCCATATTCTTCTCGCCTGCTTCACAGCTTCTGCGTTTTCCCACTCGATATTATGCCCTTGCTCGACGGTATGAGCCGCAATGGATGACCTCATTGTGGGATTCCCCTTGTTTGTTGCATTTTGTGCTTCTCTGATGTGCTCCTTGAATCGTGCCTTTATTAGTATTTCGGTTTGTCCTACGTATTTCATTTTACATTCTGGGCACTCTATCCTGCAAATGCCACCTTTTTCGTTCGTTTTAGTGGGTCTTTTTTAGTTCCCAGTTGACATTGAAGGTTGGAACTGTAGCTAGTCACAAAAACTGCTATTTCGAAATTTTTCAAACAGTTTTTGAACCTATTGAACTAAGTTGACATAGGGAGGCTCACCTTTATTGTATCATCTTTACGGAGAATCGAGGAAATCCAACATAAGAGGTTTTTTTTTTAAATTAAGGCATTGTAGCTCTTCAAAAAACGATTTAAGACTGTAAGCTTACTATAATTTTAGACTCAGTAAATTTGGCCGGAGAAACTCTCAAAACTGATGGCCGAAGGATTCCTGGATTTACTTTTATTTATCAAGTAGTTATGTTGAATATGAGTGGCGAAATTATCAGTGGCGAAGGTAGAGTTTAGTAAAAAGGTTCAGTAAAATAGGACAACTTAGCTGATGCTTCAATTCTATGTGTGACCACAGCGAAATTCTAAAGCGTTGAGTATTCGAAGAAATTTTTTTAAATTTTTGAAATAACTAAAGTGTAATATTTTAAACAATGCAATTTGAATGTCATCTTCAGAATTTAAATTTAAAGACGTTTTAAATTTTTCTTAATGCAGACGCATCTTTGGTAGCATCCGTTTCACAATTCTTTCCCAGAATGTGTATTGCATAAAAGGCTTTAAAATTTTTGGTTTGCATGAATAAAACTTTCAATGGGGATATAACATCCTTATTCTCATCCGACATCAAATTTTTCTGCTAACGAGGATGTGTCTAGACTTACGCCTCACATCCTTCTTCCACTCTAATCATTACAGAAAAACAATCGTTCTAGCGACAAACAAGCACGTTCTCCCCAGCACTGGAAAGCACTCTAAGTGAAAAACTCTAAGTGAAATTTTTTTTGAAAATAAGACTCAAACGCCATTCTTAAAGAGACAAATGTGCTTTGATTACAATTTCCGCGTTACATTTCTTAAGCTCTAAGACATGCATATTCATTTCGAATGAGTACTCAGCAAACCAGCAATAAAGAAAACTGGAATAACGAAAGTTGCTCTCGAGAAACAAGTCAGGCTAAATAGAATCCTACATACATGTTATGTCTAGTTGCATATGTGTTCATATGTGTTCACATGTGTGCACAACATCGTCAGCTCAAACACAATAAAAACCACTTTTTTCGCGTCGTTTAAATTTCGTCTGTAATAATTTCACTTCTTATCGCCACAGGTGAGAAAATCTCATAACCGTAGGAAACGGTGGCCCATATTTCGGGTCTTGAATTGCTGATGGAATTAATTAACAAAATTTTAACACTCATTAAAACGTAGTTTCTCCGTTTGGGTACATCTTCCCAAATGTTAATGAAAAATTCAAACTAATTTCGTTATTTTTTTGGGCCATGCGAGGTATTATGCTCGCTAAGGACATTTATTTTAGGAAATTTTTTTTCTGAATTTACAGATGAGCTTATTGGTGACCGATATGTGGAGGTCTCGAAACAACAAGCCATGGAAAATCATTTGAAATATTGTTTGTTCTTTTATAAAAATAAAAATTTTACACGAATTTCCCAGTCAGAGCTTGTATGCTATTATCACAGTTTTTTCATCCTTACTGCGTACTTTTTCAAGAAACGTTCACGTATGGCTTTTCTTTTGAAAATGCACCGAATCACTGCTGATATCTGTAGTTTGAAATGAAGTTGATGTTCAGGCGAAAAAATTAGCAAAAAAACGACTAATTCGAATCTATTGAAACACACTTTGAAGCTTCTTGCAGTTTATGGTTTATGGTAGTACATATTTCTTAAATATGATGAAAGAGTGTTAATGTTAAACGGGAGAAAGAGATATGTTATTTTTGTTGCTTGAGATATTTCATTTAGCTATCTAAAACTCATAAGCAAGGAGCTCGGAATACTTTTACCTCATTATCAAGTTATACGACTGGTAAAAGTAACCACGCAAGTAAGTTGATGACTGGTGACTGTTGGCCATAGGTCAAATTGTTAATTATAAGCCATCCTACAAAAATTATGTTTATACTAAGAATTTTTAATAATTTTTCTGCTATTCTGATTCATTCCGGGGCCCTCTGTTGGATCTAGAATAGGTTCGCATAGTTTCCTAGCTCTATGAATGTGGCTAAGTCTTTCAGAATGATCCGTCCTGTTGCACTACATTAGACAAAAAAGCTTCTTCCTTCGAGGCCACTTGCTTCAAGTCTGCTGCTTACTTCTGCCCCTGCACCATTAAACTTTTAGTAATTTGTCTCAGACAATTTGGAAGAAAGGGTTAGACGCTTTTTCTTCTCGTGGTTCCTAAGCAGTCCCAGGGTTCTTACGCTATAAATCCATCAGATTCTTTACAGTGCTGAAACTGACTAGTGACTCTTGATAACAAGCATCGTCGTTAATATTTTTTATTTGAAAAAAAGTCAGACGGTGTTACGCTTTCGGCAAAAAGGAAACGGATTGCTGGAGGCGGCTCACACTTGGCGGTATCCTTTACAGACCCCTTTAACACAACTAAATACAGCAATGTGGTTTTAGGTATTACTATACACCTCTGATTCCTGTTCTCGTTAGGAGGTCCTCCTTGCCCACTCTGTATTACAAGACTTCAAAAACCCAAAAGACCACAGTTCACTCTCAGGCAACGACTCTTGGTGTGACAATTTAAAAAGAATAATTTTTGGGAATTTCTTTGCAGAAAACGCAGAGAACTACTGCATGACAACAAAGACAAAATTAACCAATATATATTAATATTTTCAAATGAAAAAATTAAATTTTCAGACAGCTATCATTATATATAAGTCTATAAATCATTCAAAAAATGTCCTCAACTTCTAGAGTGATTGAGGCCTTAATCGTGGCTGAAACAAACAAAAATTAAAAATATTCTGAACTAGAAAGTAAAGTCCAAACCATGATAATACGCTAAGATAAGCACATCAACTCTTTACGTCTTCTTCGCAGTATCGTATATCACTTATCACTCAAGCTCAAAAAATGAAACGGAGTTAAGATATTATACTTTATACATTTCATCCACAAAACCTTGTTGTCGCATGATCGCTGGGCCATGATACTTTTGAAGTTTATTAATTAAGTCGATTTTAGCTTGGTTTTACTTTTAATTCCTACGCGTTCATCGCCTTTCTTCAAACTACAGCATCCTGATCTTTTGCCAGCATAGCAGGTTTTCTAAAAGAATATCATATGGTTTCAGACCTTATAATCCTTTATACGTTTAACTATCACTGTCATCAATGTACCACGAAAATTTCACACCGGATATACTAATCGAGCAGCCAAACATGTCCTTAACGATGTTGACTCCCATTTTTGAAGTAGATCTTTTATTTTTTTTTTGTGTCCTCGGAACATTCCGTCGTTCCCCGTCATTTCCTTTGATTCATCCACAGACGCGTTTCGTCGGTGCTCCATCTTCGGTGCAGTATTCCGATAGAACGGAACAATTAGGATCGAAAACATAATAAGTAGGACAAAAAATAATTTCATCCGCATCGGAGCGCAACTTATCAATGCAACAGCCGATCCTGTATGATTTATGTCGCAATGATCTTAGTATTGCTAGAGCCGTTCTTTACAAGTTTCATGATCGCTGTCTTCTTTTATTTTTCCAAAAGTCATAATTCTGACAGTAAGTTAACCTTACACACAAATCGATGATTTATGTAAACAATATTTTCCTGGCTAAAAATCGGGCATCTGCAGTTTTACACTTCTATTATCAAACAGAGATCCAAGTCTGGGACTGTGGGACTGACAGATTATTTCAGACTAGACTTTTCCATTCTCCTTCTTGGCGTTCTTAAGTCACAGTAATCCCTGTTTCATCTGGGAGGAAAAAAAGAAGGACTACTACAGAAGTGGCGCTTCCAACCGATCAAGTATACATGCCCATATACGGATTACGGAATAATATATTACCTTAACGCTAACATTATTCCAAGTTAACCATCCTTTTGATTATGCTTTCCAGATGGAACTGCCCTTTTTTTCGGCATGCTTGCAACGGTGCCTGTCTTATCTTCAGCACGAAAACAAGATGTGTCAGACTCTTCATATTTTTCTCTTGTGTAGGAATTCCATTGTCGAAATTGTAGCATACCAATTTTTGGCAGGTGAGACTAACAACATCCATGCCCACTTCATACTTGCGACAGGTTCCAGTGACTTTCTCTCAGATTCTATTTACGGCCAACATGGCTTAGCTCAACCTTCCGAAATTGCTGTTGCTGCGAAATTGTTAGCACTGATTTCTTGTTATTTTTTCAGAAGTAGTCCATTTTTTCACAAAAGAGTGAGAGTCTTTTTCTTTCAACCAGGAGAAGCGATCATGAAATCCCTTTCTTACCTTGTAATTACCAGCGATCTTAGGGACTGTCTGAATTCCCCGAAGTATCCTGTAGTCCTTCTTGTCTCTGCACGTATGCTAGTTGTTTTCGGAGCAGTTGCTCATTAATATTTCTATTCCGTACGTATGTGTAGCCTGCCACATGGTCATCACTGGGTCCTCTACATTTGCTATATGTTGATCAAATGTCCAGGCTTCCGCAGGGGCTTTACAAGCCTTTTATATGATTTAATCTGGAAAGGCAGCTTAAAATCTACTGTAGATACTGTAGACGCAACTTAAAGTTTTAACTTCGCTAAATCCCAAGATACTATATTGCCTTCCAAGAGCGTAACACTCATCTTTGGGGTTAATGTTATTCTCATATTTTTGATTCACTTCTTGCACGTTAGGATGACGAAACAATTTTTTTCAAAGCTAAATTAAATCCATGAGAAGTCATACAGCACCCTACACAACGCTTAATCTTAATTGGGCTTGATTACCTGGGCACCACAACATTATCTGTCTAGGCGATCTGCTAGGACTCCACTGACAATACGAGTCGCAGCAGCTCATTGATAGAGACGTCCCAGATGACCAGGCTGTAGCGTCTTACAGAATTCCTCAAATTCGTCTAGTCATTTTCTTCTGCATTGAGATCTATCATATTATTTCAATGGCTTAATCTGCTTTTAACGAAAAGGTTCCCAGATTCAAAGAAAGGATATAAGTATCATAAGGTTCTGTACTGGAGCCATTTTTGTTATGGGTATCGGCAAATCACGACAAATAATTGTTTGAAGTAAGTTATATGTTATTAAGTTATTGTTGAATCAATTTTTGTGAAATAAAAACGGCTTGCATCTTATTTGCGTCAACACTGGTCATCAACCTACAAAAATAGGTTAGGTAGGATAGGTATACCGCTACAAATTAAAAAGATACAGGTTGTCCTGTGACAAATTTATATATGTAAATAGCATACCAGCCCATGAAAGAGGCCAGCGTCAAACTGTCTGCTGTGAAAGCTTATTCAGAATTGTGGAAGCATGTGAGCCTTGAGGAACTCCAGATTAAAAGGTTTGTCAATCTAAGAAATTGTTGTCAAATTTGACATAGAACATTTTGTTCCTTAAAAACGAGATAATATTTTGAATGAACTGAAATGTCATTTACTCTTGGCGTATTTTGTTATTATATTCCTGCATATTAGAATTGAAACCGAAATCGAAAACAAGGACTTGTTAACCATCGGGTGATTGAATAATGTTAAGACACGGTACAGGTATGCACGGTTAAGTCAAGACGTATGAGAAATTTTTTAAAATCTAAAATCAAAAAGTGTATTTGCAACATTTCGAGAAGGATGGAAATGTTGAACTCCAGAAAAAGCATTCAGATCGTCCTATTTGGCTGTGCCTCTATTCTTTGGACAAGTAAAAATGTCTTGAAATATTTCGAAATTCTGGCATTAGTAATGATAAGATATTCGAAGTCCCGGTATAACAATTGCAGAGTTCGTGCCTTAGTAGAACAAACTCGAAGGACTTTTAGTATTGAGATGACGAAGGGGCTGAAAATCAATAACTCAATCGTGTTTTGCCTTTCAAAACTGACTCGACTCGAAGAATTAAAAGACTGGTTTCGTTCAAAGTTCAATACATTACCTAGATCGCATGAAGAGACCATTCATTTCTTCTCCTGCAAAAGATCGTTTTGTGTCTTATAGTAACAGGTGATGACAATTATGAGAAGTGGAACTACTTGTTGTACTGTTTACGTTTTTATTTCTTTACATAAAAATCAAGGAAAAGCTGGCGAATATGCATATGCATAGCTCGTCCTAAATGCTGACCGAAATCCTGTCAAGATATTATTTTGTGCTCCAGTTTTCGTTGATACATATATCAAATCTAACGAATGCCGGATTCACATTCATCTGGAGTCAGTGATATTTTAATCTGTTTTACTGGTGCTGCGATATTAACTCATTTAGCTGTATGGGTCAGATCACATCACCCTGCCAGTTGCGTTTGGTCTTTTATAACCACTACAAAATAAGAAGAATTGAAACAGATCTTATATTGAGTTCATCGCACACTTCTTCCTTTGAGATGCCTTCACGACAATTTAAGGATGAAATGAAGAACATACGATACAAATACCAGAAAAAATTAAATTTCATCCAAGCTCAGACCTCAAATTTCATGGATCAATACTCAAAAAATGGCATTTACACTGATTACACTTGAAATATTGGTTCGGCAACTAAGTAATCGCCGATTTGTTCAGTGAAGTCAAAGATTTTTTTACTTAAAATTAAGTTTAATCTTCTTATGCCATCTCTCTGTAACTTGAAAACTCCAAGGTCGTCGAAAGTCTGGTCCTTTTTGACGAAAAACTAGCTAAGTTTTAATAATTTTTAATTAGTAGAGCTAAAATTTCACCACCAAAGGTGTTGTCCAGTGATCGAAATAAGTGGTAATCTGATTGCGCGAGATCAGGTCTATATGGTGGGTGTGACATAAATTTCCAAACAATATCCATCAATTTTTGCCGAGTGACTAAACACGTGTGCGGCCTTGCATTGTCCTGATGGAAAATGACACCTTTATGATTGATCAATTCTGGTCACTTTTCCTTCATTCACTTCATGGTCACTGATCGCTGCGTTCAATTTGTCCCGTTGTTGAAATTAGACCTTCGAATTAAGGGTTTGGTTCCTTGGAAGCAGCTTAAGATACACTGGACCTTTCCAATCCCACCAAATTGACAGCACAATCTTCTTTTGTTGGATATATGTCTTGGAGTGGCCTGCGATTATTTTCGATTAACATTGTTGTATACAATCTACTTTATGTCTCCAGCGTTGATTCGTTTTAAAACCAGATCAAATTCATTACGTTTTAGCAATAACTCGCTAGCGCTGATCCGTTTTGTGAGATGAATTCAAATCGGGCAGAACCCAAATATTTAACTTCTTAACAACACCGATACGTTTTAAATGCTTCGTAATGGTTGTATGTGAAGCATTAACCTTTTCTGCGATCTCCTGTGTAGTTACGTGGCGATGATGGTTTTGATTTCTTCCTCATTAAGTTCAACTGGTCGATCTGAACGTAAGTCATCCTTTAGAGAAAAATCTCGAGAACGGAGTTTTCAAACCAATTTCGGCATCGTTATGGGCTTCATTGCCATACACACGACATAACTTTTTGGCGGCGTTCTTTCCTTTACGGAAATAATAAAGCAAAATATGGCGTAAATGTTCGTTTTTGCAATCCGTATCAACATTCAGGTAAAAAAAAACTTTAAGAAAATATCTACGCAATAAACTTGTAAAGCTAGATAAGAATGACAGCTAACCTATAGAAGAAGAAGATCATAACATTAACAGATATCATTAAAAAATGGAGTGAGAGACATCTATAACTGGAATCGGTAACTACTTAGTTGCCAACCCAATACTTCAAGTTGAGTGTAATTAAAATATTTTAACAACTTCCATTTGTCAAAATAATATTTCGAAAAATTCAAATCAACGAACAAACTTTAAAAATCAACTTGAAAATGATTCATTGCTATGTGCAGTGTTGAAAAAAAAATCGATATTAAGTTGAAAGATCAAAATCAACATAATCTTCAAGTCGAAATAATAGCCATAAAACTTTCAAATTGTTAAATTTACGGTTTCTAGTAAGTGCGTCTGCATTGTTAACGTCTAAACTTCCATCGTATGAAAAGCATTTAAAAGATTGACTCATTTTATAGTCTTCATCATTTAAATTTAATTGCTGGGGCTAAATACTTACAGAACAACACAATCTAAATACGTTTAAGGTACTGCAATTTAGAGAAGCAAATGGCCTTTGAAATGGTTAATGCACGTATATCTGTAAATGTTTTTTATCTTTCCGCTGAGTTAATCCATGTATGTAAACATGCATCCAGCAATAAAGTTGACGTGTAAGTGTAAATTGTAAAGATTATAGCATGTATGGTGCCATATTAAAAACCAATCAATGTTAAGTTAGAATGGCGGCCAAATAATAATAGGAATATTAATAATAACTGTAACGTGAGTTTGAAGATGGCCATGGGAAAATTGCAGAGGAAAGATGACTGACTGCCGAAATTTAGTTAGATCAATTTTTCAGTTTGATTTCATGGGAAAATAATACTTTGAGTTTCAATTCGTATCTACTGAATTAGTAATAAAATTCACGAGAGCAAGGAGGAAGGCGGTACATGATGCTCATACATTAGCGTAGGTAATTTATTTTTAGAATTGACTGCACGGAAAACTCCTCCATCAGAAAGGATGTCACTGGAGGGAGGCACCAATTTGGCACACAGCTGGACCTTTCTCTACTTTCAATATCATCATTTGACCCGTTTTGTAAACGAATTCTACCCAACACATTTGATTTATTTCGTTGGCATCATTTAAAATCAAATGTTGAATCGTCCGTCCGCCATTGAGAACCCACACCGAAACTTTTGTTCAAACAATAACTCCTAATAAAACTCGAGTCATTTCTATTCACTTTTATGTGTACTTAATACTTCGACCCACACTCAGAATTTAACAATGGAGCAAATTTTTCCCATTTTGCAATAACATTTAATCAAATACGTCAAACTGTCGAGCTTGCAACAATAGTTTTGGCTTTTGTACTATTCTCGGAGAAAACAAATGACAATTTGTTCTAAATTTCATTAGAAATTTCACCGGGCAAAGATAAAAGAAAAATTACTTTCATTTCAAGGCCGCAAGCATTTGGCGATAAAATCGTTTTGTTGTTCGGCATTTGCTTTGCTTTGGTTTGCCAAAATGATTGGCGATTTTATTGCATACACGTACTAACTTAATTTAATTTGGAATTTCGTATCTTAATAACGAAAAAGTCATTAAGACAGAGGAAGTGTGGTAGAGTGCTTCAGACCAGTTGTCTTGAGAACAATAGGAGCGAAGAAGAATGCAACCGTTTTATGTTTCGTTTAAAATATTACCTAGAACTGTTAACATTTTCATTGTTTAAAAGTAAAAGTGTTACGGACGCCAAACGAATTGGCTTCACACTTTCTGTAATTTTAGCTTATATGTTAGGCAATTAAACTTGAGTTATTATTTTGAACTCATTCAATAATAGAGTTAGCCGACGAGAGTTTTGTTTCACGTTCTACATTTCTGAAAATTTTTAATTATTTTAAATGACGAAAAGTAGACAAAGTAATTATAAATAAAGAAATTATAATGGGAAAACTTTCACATGTCATACATTGATTATCATATCTTGATGTCGAGTCCTTGGAAAAGTTTTTTTTAACCTGAAGTACGTCTCAGTGAATTGCAATTCTGTGACTGACTGAGAAAGATTTTACAGGATCTTCTTAGTAATTTTCATGAATTTGTATCCTACAAAAATTTTTAAGGGAATATCTCAGTACTTCACGTCGTATCCATCTCTTCCATGCTCCATCGTATATACGCAGTGTGTGGGAGTTAAGAGATGAAAATACATTTTAAGTCAACAAAAAAAAAAAAAAATTTCAAAACGACAAAAACATGACATAACTAACTCTTGTGTAGTGCACTCTGTGCTTGCCAGAGCGCACTTATATATATTATCCAGTCGCACAGTTTATCAGCCTACAGCGTTAACACTCTCAACCATCTTTCTTTAGAGAGAGATAGCAAATGCACAATAAGATATAATTTGCATTGTAATTGTACGCAAAAGCTTTGAGAAGGGAATTCTTGTTTTACAAAAATAAGAGAAGAAAATCTACGAATCCAAATACAACTCCGCGTACTTTGGTCTAATGCCGTTCGATTGGGAGTTTGGATGAATTGTTGGCGCTCCATGTACTAAGGCTAAGACTGCATTATGCGAATGATATTACGACGAGATATACATTGGACTCTTGATAAAATTCACTAAGAAATATTCTTGTTCATAAGCGAAAGGTGAGGGAGGTCCAAGTTCGTTCAATTCAAAGCCTGAAATTCGATGAAAATTGCTTCTGGCTGCTAATAAAGTCCTACTGTTGCGCTACTACGGATATAGAATCGTGAAGCAAATACCGCCGATTCATTACACACATAATCTAAAACAATACCGTAAAGGGTGAGCAGAAGCTCTCCCGAATAATCGACCGCTCAAGAGTTGTTAGAAAAGTATCCCATCATGTTTTTTTACGAAAACCTAAAAGACGTGAATTCAGCGAGTTGGAATGAGCCAACATTGAATCCTTTTGTGTTTATGTAAATTTTCCGCGCCTTTCCATCAAGCTTTTTGCTACCAAATACCATTCGAATTTATAGTCCACTATAGTATAGTTATAGTTATGTAAGGACAGGAAGAACTAAGAACTTCTAAAGCATGGCTACTACAATAAATTCTTTCGGTAACTGCTTGATGTTAACTCCTGTAGATTAAAATGGTGCCCGCAAATATAAATTTTTTTGTTCAGATTTGGTTGCTTGAAGTTTAATATCAAATTTTTGGGAAGCCCTCGTTAATTTTAACGATTTTTTGTACAAATTCTAATTGGGTGAATCAATGAATCCATCATTCCACCAATTCTTGATGAATTTTTCCTTGATGGTTAAAGTAAGTATTAGGTTGCTGCAGATGAAATAGCCGATTTAGCATTGACATAAAGTTAGATGCAATTTTAATGTATTATGTTGGCACCAGGCGGTCCAAATGATATGACATATTGAAGTATAAATACTGCTACCTTATTTTATGGAGTCATTTCCGTTTTGCACTTCATTGTGATCGTAGAAACAAAAAGAGAAAGTGAACATGGAAGTGAATCAAAAACGGCTACTTTTACTATACGAATTTAAATTAGAGCACAATGCAACAGAAGCAACGAGGAATATCCACAGCGCATTTGGGCATGATACAGTTAGCGAACGCACCACTCGGCGGTGGTTCGAAAAATTTCGATCTGGAGACATGGACCTTGGAAGTGAGCCACGTGGACATCCAGGACAATCGTTTGATAACAACGAGTAGCGTACGTTAGTGAAGTCTGACCCCGCGAAACCATAAGGGATCTTGCCGAGAAATAAGAAGTTCACAATTCGACAGTTTGTTCCCACTTGCAGTAACTTGGAAAATGAAAAAAGCTGGTCAAATGGGTTCCGCATGATCTTACCGAGCAAAACATGACGTGTCGAATGGAGATTTGAAGTTCTCTTCAGCAACATAAAGGAACCGTTCTTTCACCAAATTATGACCTGCGATGAAAAGTGGATTGCCGATCGGCCCAATGTCTAGATGCCGATAAAGCGCTGACACATGCCGAAACCAAGCCTTCATCCAAAGAAACTATTGGTAACTATTTGGTGGTCTGTGGCTAGAGTTAGTCACTATTCGTACCTGCAACCTGGCGATGCCATCAATGCTGAGAAATACTGTACTCAACTGGATGAAATTCATAGTCCACCGACCTATGTTTGTCAACAGGGATGGAGTGATACTGTTTCATGCACGACCCCATGTATCGAGCACAACGGTCCAAAATTAAAGGATTGTGCTATGAGACTCTCCCTGACCCTCCATATTCACTACACCTCTCATTACCAGATTACGATTTCTTTAAAAATTTAGATCACTTTTTGACAGGAAGATTTAAGAAGAAAAGATTTAATAATGAAGCCTTCGAGAGGTCAAAAATGCCTTCGAGAGGTTTTTTCTAACCAGAAACACGGACTTCTGCAAGACTTGAATACATGTACTTATATCTCATTGTGAAAAGTGTGTTGCATCTATATCTATAAAATGTCTTCATAAAAAGTTACAAATATTTAAAAATTAAAAATTTATCGGGAATTTTTTCGAAGTCTTCTCGCCGTTTTGTTCGTAGGCTATGATTCTGTAACGACCATGCATAAATCATGACTTTCGGTGATAATTCTGTGAGCACCGAAGAAAGGTAAAATACGCTTAACAAACGCAGAGAGAAGGCCATAGATCCTTTGACAACAGGCCAAGTTTACATCGGCTTTCGCTATGCTGAAATGACCATGCTTTTTGCCAAAGCGAACGCTATATTGATATGGGATCGACAGTTGACTATCTGGAAATATTATGGAAAAGCGGGTATCATTACTTTTTTTGGCACATTCCCTTTTCAGGGAGCATTTGGCTATGAAGAGAGTAGCGACCAAATGAAGCAAAAATAACTTCCTGCTGAAGCTTCGGAGAGCATCTGTTCACAAATGTTAGTAAGCCTAGTATCGGCAGTAAGCCCGACTTCATGAATACCATAATCATTGGTGACAAATTTGGAAATTTGGGACTACTCCAGATACCAAATCTCAATTGTCACTCTGGAAGTGTTTCAAACGTAGGGAAGGGTTGTTAAGTGGGCAGCAAAGTCATAGTTATCCGAACTTATGTCATTGATTTACATGGTTACAAATACGCACCACAGAGTGAAAAACCAACAAAGAGTACTTCTGTGACATTCTGCGCCTGCTTTTTGAAATAATCTACGAAAACTGGACACTTAAATCACGGCAACGCTTCAGCACATTCCTCGCATTTGATTTGACGATTATTTAAACAATTCCTTTGCGTTAAAATTTTGAATTTGAGTTTTTCTATTATTATTATAAAACAGAAACCTGTTTAGGGCTGTCTCAAACTCGAAAAAGACGTTTTGTTACGCTGTGGTTGTTACAATTCAAGTTGTTAATTAAGCTCCTTTGTCTCCTGTCAGGAGGCACTATGACTTCTGGCTCTGCCCCAAACTCAATAGGACATTGCCATTGAAACGACAACAGTCAAGAAGGAACATCAGCAATCATAGCAGACTCAAAGACCATTCCGAAAAATGTTTACCTATTTTGGTTATAACATTGGCTTCGCCGCAAGGACAAATTTGTATATTCCGAAGGAAAAAACGTTAAGTGAGACTATGTTTTAAACATTGCAGGCTTATAAGTTTGTCGCCGGTTAAAAGTCGGACTCGTTTGTAACAGACTTAATACTCTTAGATGAAGACCACGATGTACCGATCTTCAGATCACACGAAAATTGGTATTCACCAGAGGAACATAAGTATCAAACCAGAAAAACCGAAGGATTTCAAGTATAAACTAAGCACCGAGAAATAAATTTGAATTGTACAGAGAATAATATGGAATTACATGGAACGCACTGGACTGAATTTGTTGCCTCGGAGACGTTGGGGAAGCACTCAGAAATATCCCTGGCCAAAGGAAGTAAAACTACATTAGTTTTACTTTTGGACACAGTCATGTAGAGGAACACGAAAAAATGGATGAGTTAGTAAAACCTGAGTCAAACCGTTGAAAGAGTTGGAAAAAACAAACTACCTTATTTATAATAATAACCATATTTATAACTATATAACAAACCTGATTAGCAGGTCATTTTGAATTTAAACGAAGCAAAGAATAGACTCAGTATAAAATGACTATAAAAAAGCAAGGCAAGTTGACTTTGTTCAGGGCGAGTTCGGTAAGTGACTTTGACACATTTTTGTTATACTGCAGCATTATGAGTCTACATGCCAATCAAATACCCACGAAAAATAATAAAATCTATAAAGCGTTTGACAATAAGGAGTATACCTTAGAATACTTCCTTCTAGAATGCCCGAGAGTGACTCACGAGCTCATCCTATGAACGGAATGGAATCATGGAATAAGGTTTCAATGTTAATCTACTACGGAAATAGAAGCTCTTCTTGGTTACTGTAGAGCAATTGAATGGACTGCTTTTAAAAATCAAGCCAAGCGGGAGGAGTTAAAAGTATGGGCCATACACTGGCCTATATTATTTGGAAGAGTTGACAAGGATGCTTGTTACAAATAGAAATGGCTAAAAATCCACCATAAACTTTCGGCAATGATAAGAAAGTAACTTGAATAATTTTCTGGCACATTTTTTGCAGCAAAATCTTGAGCAAAGTCATCAATGAATTTCCCTAGACCCTAGATTATCTTCCTCATCCTATCATAATCTCATCATGTTAAGTGGTTCGAGTATCAATGTTTTTTATATTTTAAAATGTTTTATGTTCTGACTGAAACAAATATCTACATGAAACTTGATGTATATATTGATCATATTTTAAAGTACAAAAAAATTTATTTTTTATTTTTCGTGTTTTATGGCTGCTTCAATTTGTTTTAAAAAAAACATTATTTAAAATTCGGCGTAAACAAGTATAAATTGGCTTCACAAGCTTCTGAATGAAATGAAAAAATTGATTTGTTTTTTATAGAAAGTTCTGCGAGATCAGCTAAAATGAAATTCGTTTCTCAAAAAAAAAAATTACAAAATGGCAACCATTTTTACGTCTCTCTGACCCGAAACAACCTGAAATTCGTTAAGAATACATACTAAATGTTTTTCTCAGTAATTCAACCCAATGATAAATGCATATTCAAAAGCTCATCAGCACTATAATAAGTCAATGTAACCAAATTTACATTTTCCACTTATTCGAGCCAAAATACCCACAAACCCTCAAAAAGTACACGAACAAAATTTCTTTCAGTTGTTAAAATCGAGGATTAGTGTGTATGCAACAACACATCAACATTTTAGAAGCAATGAACAAGTGCTTTTTTGTTTCAACAGTACCTATGGTTTTTTAAAAAAAAATAGTAAGATAATCTATAGTGCAATAATAATTAAGTCAAAATAAAGTCAAAATCACGTTTTAAAATTTATATTCGATTATTTAAATGCATACGTTTACATGTATCCTCTATTTCCCTGCATTCCCCTCCGTTCCCCTCCCTTCTTATCCTTTCCCCTGTTTTCTCCTCATTTCCTCTCCTTTCCCCTCTTTTCTCTTCCTTTCGAATCCCCACCCTTCCATTCTCCTCACTTCCTCTTCCTTTCCCACCTTTACCCTCTCTTCCTTCTAGCTAGAGAACGGATTTGCATAATCAAAATGCACCTGATGACATGCAGGCACGAAATCAAGCCCAGAGCAATGTGTCAAACGTTCCAGACTAGATACTCATGTTGATACAGTGAGTGTTCGGTGCGCAGTCCAGGAACATCTAAGAGTCCCATACACAGGGCGTAAATAGCGTTCACAAATCCATAACTTCACAAAATAATACGTGAAAAACGAAAATTCAAAACAATTCACACCATAAAAGTCAGAAATCCGAAATTTCGGTGATGACATTTTTTTTTAGCTTCTCCCATAGGTTTACTTTCAGACGACGCATTTTTCGAACTGTTTGTTATGCTCGCAGAGCCTTTGGATACGGATTGGAATTTCAACTGAAACGTTTTCATGCTATTCATTGAACAACTTCTCGCTTGAAAAAATTTTCAATTATTCCATCAGTAAATGAAAAATTAAAATGAAAATGCACAGCAGTTTGTAAATGTATAACAGCTTCCAAACGTTTTGCTTAAAACAACGCAAGTTGATTTGAAGCCACTCAGTCACTCACATCATTGTGCTACAAAGCTTAGGAAAACTTAAAAATTAAATCAGAAATAATATTTTCCTATCGGCACTTAAGGCCGCGATGGAAAATTTGGTTCGATTCAAAGCAATTTTAACAGTTCCTAATTTTTCAGACCAATTATCACCACACTTACATTGCCTGTTCGGCGTGCAGTGTGGGAATTGGATCTTACCAATATGTTCAACGTCAGTTGGAGTCCATCATGTCATTATAACAGTATCCAAACGAACAAAAAAAAGAACGTTTAAATCGTTTTAAATATAAATTCGAAATGTGCAACATGAACATCGCATTAACGTTCGCTAACCGAAATTTATGTTATCGACTTGGGCAATTTACGACCAGGGCAGGGAGTGAAGACGTTAAAGACATAATCGTCAAAATGCATTCTACACATACGGTCATATGTAAAATAAAAGAGCGGGCGAAATGCCGACAACGAAATCATACAAATGAATTCAGTTAAACTTTTCATGTCCTATTCAATTTTCTGTTTTATTTTCGCTGGCTAATGCTTCACTTGTTTGCTTGATTTAAACCTTAACGTTTATTATATCACATTAAACGGTTAACGATCATGTTCAAAAGACAAATTGCTCCAGTGATCTTGACATCGATCTTGCCTACATACATGGCGAGAAAGTTGCTGAACTCCATTCGCGCCTCCTCAGCCCAATATACTGGACACTGACTTTGATCTTGCTAAATAAAGTTGCATATGTGAGATAAGCTTGCATGCATGCATGTTTCTCTACTCGTATAAGATGGAAATACAGTTACTCCAGCACGTACTACCTCTGCGACATGTTGAATTTATATGACCTTCATGGAGATTTGTGTTGAGGCAGATATCGCGGTTCACATATGGAAATTTGATCGCTTGAATGAATTACTACTGAAATATTTGCTAACATTTCTACTAGAGTAGAAGAGATTTATAGTGAACATTCCTTACATGACGTGTCCCTGTTTCGTACGGACGAGAATGTGTGAAAAAGTACAATTTAGTTAAACGCCAGCAAACGCCAGATCTTTTCGTTTAACACATATAAATCGAAGCAATATCATTTGCAGAAAACACCCATCAACTATACAAGGAACAAAAAATGCTTTCAATGAAGTTACTGATCAAATAAAACCAACGCTTAAATTCCTCGACTGAAATTTAAAGATATTTTGGTTTAACCATCATCGTCCTTATCAGGTTTTAAGCCTGTCTTCAGTTCTAAGCTTCCAACAGATAGATCCTAGATAGATTCCTAGATCTGGCAACTGGAAGCTATAGTCAAAAACTCCAAATTGGTATCTTTATGATCTGTTTAAAATCGACCAGTATCCTTTTTCCTCTAACTATCACAGTGAATACCTGGTGAAAGACTTTTTTTCATAGTGCTACAAATTTGCCCCGTCATGGTACTAACAGAATCATTTTCGTGAATACCTCTGAGTCCTGAACTAATTTTTGAAGCCTGTAGTTATGCCTTATACAACATAAAGTCCTTTCATCTTTTCCTAATTTATGAAGTACCTGTCATTTTTTCAAACGTTTTATTTTAATTTTGGAACAGTTTACGTCTCATATCCGCCCCTAACTCATACCCTAATATCGAAATAGATAAATGGATCTTGCAATGTCCAGCTCCACAGCTTGATGTCATCGCCACTAGAACTGGATACCGTATAACCGAGCTGAACTTAATTCGTACCTCTGGACTAGTTTGTCATCTTTTTTCACTCATTCTACACTCAAATTTTCAGCCACGTTTTATCAGACGCTGCCTCCATTGTTTCAACGAGGATCAGCCAATGACTCGAAGATTGAAAAATTTTGGGACTTGGAAGTGCTTACGTCTAGTTCCAAATCTCACACGCACGTAACATAAACATAACATAAACACCGTCAGGTGACGCAGAGGGAGGGGGTTGTTCATAAGGTTAAGTTAGTGATACCACATTTGCCTCATTTTCAGCGTCTTATCCAGCTCATCTACAAATTCAGAACCCAATTTCTTTGGTGATTCTGTAAATTCTAATGTTTATGCTAGTACTCATTAGTCTCTTTCAGTCTATCGAGATTAGAAGATTATCCTAGATTATGCTGTCATAACTGTCGATTTTGTCAAAAAGCACACGAGCTGTGTCCTTGACTTTGATTGTTTTGATACTCTGTGCTTTGCGCATTTCTAACTTTGTAACCTTTTCATTCAACCTTTCTCCTTAAAACCAAAATATGAGGTTGCTCTTTTTTCGAGATTTCAATGTTTAGCAGAATCAAATACGGCCATAAAATGCCATTTTTCATTAACTAGAAGTCCTTTCTTTGTATTTAGTCCTTATTGTTTGAACCTGAAGAGGCTGGGAGGCGGGGGTTCCAGAATTTCATCCCCCTTTATGCTTACATGTTCCTTCCACGCATTGATCATCTTATATTAGTCCTAGGCATTATGCTGCCCGTTTTCATTTCATTTATTCTTGTTGTATCCTTAAAATCGGTGGTTATTTGTTTCTTCTTAGGATAACTAAGAACATCTATATTTTGTATCCATTAATTTTATTGTACATCTTATAAATTAAAATTAATCGTATCTAGAAATCGTTTTTCTGAATTGTTGCAACTATGAAGTGATGACTTGTTTGCATCTAGATGCATATATATATACGTATCCTTGACATTAAAATATTTTCACACGTTTAAGAAGTTGCTATGGATTGATCGTGCAGATTTTGTGTAGAACAGCGGTATTCCTCGGAGGATTCCAGGTTCAACTCTTCGTCACTGGTAATCGTAGATTCGGAGGCGAGAAATTCTTTGGTGCCTGTAACATGTATAGATTGATCCTTGCCGTGAGAATACGGCGCTCCTGCATTTTAAATTTTCTTCTGCACGACAAAGTTTATTGAATTCATTTGTAGCGTCGACAATTTCGATGCCAGTTGATTTCCTGCTACTTAGACAAGTGTGGATATGGTATCCTTTACTCTTTTCTAGCTACAACTCTGTGAAATACACAGACTCGGAACCAAATATAGTCTTCTGGAATGTCTATTTTGAAGAACTATTTCGTAGAATCCTTTTAGTATGGAATTTCCTCCAATTCCGCAAAATGAAAGTGAGATCTTAATGAGATGTCAGATTTTTCAGAGTTTGCCTGATTCAAGCCGTCTTTAGGAGAATTATTATTTACGTTCTTTCCTTTTCAAGAATCCTTACAGATAAAAACTTAAATTGATAATGCACAAAATTGTCAGGAAGTAGTTGAAGAGTGAGAGCACATAGTATGCAGTCAATATTATTGCGTTGAGTGTTTGAAGTATGTGTTTGATTTCTTTGAAGTCAACTAGTGTTACGCAATCTTCTACAGAGATTGCTTATAAATGTCTCGTAATACTCGTTTACATTTGGCTACAACTTTCTCTACATTATCTTCCTCTATTTTTTCCGAGAAAAAGTTTCTAAGATATCTGCGGAAGCCACTTCCATTTCGGCTTTCTTGTACAGGGTTCGGGAATTGTTGTTCTTTCATAGCTGTTCTTAAGACTTTGTAGCCTCAGTCGGGATTTCAGATTCCATAAAATAATTTTTTTTGTTTCTGCAGCAACAGGGTTTCGTCGCTTTGCAGAATCAGCCTTCGCCTGCAGGGAGTCTTTTCGAGAAAGGTTCTCGCTACTCGCAGAGAAATACGATGCTCTACTCGAGATCTTCTTAGACTAGGAACACCTATGTTCCTTGGTTCCGAACTCAGTTCTTTTTCCATACCATGTTTTGAATATGCTATGGGTATACGCGGGTATGATTTTCTCTTGGTGGATTTCTCATATTGTCGTTTCTTTTTTGGCCCGGATAATTGTGTCAGTAAATACAGTGATAATATTTTCAATATTGCTAGTTATATCAAGCGTTTACCCAAGATTTTCATGGGTTGGTGCATCTTCAAAAACTTTGCCAGTGAGGTTTTCTCTTTAATTTTACAGGAGCAACAAGGAAGAGGTCTGCTACTAACAGGAGATACTGCTTATAATTAAAAATCAGTTCCTTGACATGGTCATTTATCTTGACCTTGTGGGTGAAAACATATGATATCGCAAAATCAAGTGTGTGAGTGAATCCCAGCGCAAAGGGTAGGGGCTGGTTGTACACGTGCAGGCTTTCCATACCTGTTTGTGAACCATGGGTTAAGGTCAACACCAACTCAATTAGTTCTTCCAATCACGATGATATGTATTCGATCCTCCTGCGATAAGGAATGGACAATCAAATGGCAAGAAAGCTAGGCAATCTTTTGAGAGTTTGTACACAGTTGTACACAGACACCAGTCCAAGTTACAGTAGTTTGGCCGTGCTTTAACGATTGTTGCCTCTAATTACAGTGAAACTGGAGAGTTTCTGAAGTACTGTTCACACTTGTATTGTTCACACCTCTCTTACCAAGGATCGCTTGTTTCTTCTCTTACCATTCATTTTGTCCATAAACACCGAGCCAGGTTGTCCTGTGTTGACAGATTGAAAATTTTTGAAGTTCGTTATCAGCAGTTCATGCTACTTCGTGCCGTGTTTCAGCTCCGCTGAAAGTATCCTTTCACATTTGACGCAGCGTAAAGCAGGATGTAAAACCATTCACATAACATGTTGAAATAGGGGTACGGGTTAGATCAGAGAAGGGTTCAAAATGAGCTTTTTAGCGTTCACTCTGCAGAACAAGCTCAACATGACTTACGAGAGGTGAAACGTATCCTCAAAGGAATCAAGCCAATCTGATACTCTGTAATACATCTGTTCTTGTACTTCTGGTTATTTTATTATTATTTTTTTCGATGTTTTTCCTTAATCTTCACTTCTGTCAAAAGATTATGCCCCTCAGT
Organism: Stratiomys singularior; assembly: GCA_954870665.1. Classification (NCBI taxonomy): domain Eukaryota; kingdom Metazoa; phylum Arthropoda; class Insecta; order Diptera; family Stratiomyidae; genus Stratiomys; species Stratiomys singularior. Next base: position 22,891,045 of record OX940880.1, read on the forward strand.
TAGGGGTAAGGTAAGGTTGACATTTAGGTCAAGAATGGCTTTCACTTTAGCAACGATCCATAATCATCTTGTGCCGATTTTTTTACAATATTCATTCTATATTCACGAAAACTCAGATCGTCAGTATGATGTTCCTTACTGACCGACCACTAAGCCTTAGGCAATAATCAAGATGCTTCCTAGCACATCGACAAGGATTTGGCAGTATGGCTTGTCTGTAAAATTTCTTGTTAGCACTGAGCGGGAAGCCTCTATCGGTTTTCTTTTCAATAATGATCCTCATGTTTTAAGGGCTTCAACACAAAGTAAAATAGTATTACAACTGGGGACATATTGTTGTCACGTGCATTTGATACGACAACTGAATAAATAATGTAAGGACAAAACAGATTTCGAACAAATTTTCGATTTAACGAGGCTCAAATAAATTAAGTAGAATTTTATTTGTATTGCTAAATGTTTTCCCATTATTTATCTCTTAAAGATTTTGATTCAAAGTGCAACACAAATGTATATCTTCTATTGCTTTTGCTATCGCTTTCAACCGCAACCCGCCTGGTAGGTTTCTTGCTATATGTGTTTATGCTAAAAGTTTGTGTTGCTATGCTTAACGCAAGCTAAATTGCAATGATTGACACGTTACTTAAAACCGATATTCTCTACACAAAACCGCGATGCTGTTGAGTTGTCAGCTCATTACAAAAAAACACAAACGTAAACAAGGAATAGCAGAAGTCATTCCTTCTGCTCAGTGTTCGTATTACCCATCCCAGAAAGAACAATTCTTTCTACTACACTCTGTACAAGCAATTCTGTACCGAATTGGGTTTCTGGTGACTCTTTTCGAAGCCGTACTAAAGTCGAATGGGTTCTGAACGAGATTGTCGCTTCTAGGCAACGCCAAAGGATTTTTGGGGAAGACGAATATGTAATACAAGGCTGTTGAAAATACCGTTGCCTGCAATGCATGATCTTTGGAAAGGCACAGACTTTTTCGCAGGCTTATAAAGAACAGACCTTGATAAGGTGTAAACAACAACTCAAGGCACATATGATTGGAAAATACTTAACATTCCCACATGAGAAATTAGTCTGTACAGTCATATTACAATATTAGACACATGGAACTTCAAAGTTAACCTGGCCATTTTGTACTTCGTCCTCGCTAGAGCTGAACCTAAAAAATCGCCATGGCTTTACTGCACATTATTCGGCGGAGTAGAAAACTCCTACAATTTTGGAATGTCACATTAAATAAAATGAATTTTAATAGACAAATGCTTATATGATGTGTGATTTAATAGTAATATTTATGCAAGTTCTTTGTTTTTTTTTTTTGTTGATAAGCAAAATTTTTGGGATATTTATCGTTCAAGAACCGATTTTATTGGTTGTAAAAAATAAATGCCAACGAACTCTCACACGAAAATTAGAATCTGTAAATAAAGTTGTGCATAATGCAAACAATCTCCCCAATTTTCTTCTCTTCTTCTTACCACTGCAGCCCCTCTCGAGTCTTTGTTTCCTGCAACAAGCGCCTCCAACTGTCTCAGTCCATTGACCGCGTCCTCCACTTTTGAAATCTAAGAAGCAATGAACAGCGTCAACAGCGCTATTTTCTAACAAAGAAAACGTGTCTTGGAGGCTTCATTGACATCCTAAAAACGCATCAGAAAGAAATAAAAGCCTGCAGTGATTTTTTTGTCAAACTTGGTGTTTTTGTTGAGTTTCATATTATAAAGTCTCGACAATGGCAACAAGTTTTCAGAGATGACTACTTTGAATATTTAATTTGAAGAAAATCCTTTTTTAGTGATGCCATTGGACATCGTTGATATCAAAGTACGAACTGATACTTCTGACTGTCTAGTCGTTAGAGGACTCACCTTCGATGCAATCGACCTCCGGCTCGAGTTGTGTTCTTGCATTGGATTTCCTGCCCAAATAGCTCTGATAGATACCTTCTGAGAACTTATCAAGTGAAGCGTGAATCTGAACAAATCACACATACTTGTATCTTTGGCCTTGATAGGGATGGCTCTTACACGCCCCAACAAAGGCAACTTGCTAAAGCAAACTATCTAGTCTTAAATTATATCTGCAATCGGTAATAATTCAAATTTTAAAATAAAATAAAGTATGAAAAATAATAAAAATATTATGTATTCAATTTAAAATTACAAAAAAAGACAAGCAAAAGTTCTTTCCATTTTATCAAATTTAATTTAATCAAAAGATTTTCTGCATATGAAAATTTATACCTCCATTGAGACCTACTTTGAGCCTACATATCCGCTCTGTTTGTAATGAATTTATTGTCAATTGACAGTAACAATGAATCGCCAACCATCCCTCGCTCTATTTCGTAATAGGATGTTAGGTTTATTAATGTTGAACATCACGATCAATGACATGATCACTGAACGATTTGTTAAACCCTTTTTGTAATTCTACGTAAAATGCTAATAAACTTCTTGCAATCATTCGAACCAATCGATCCTCGTACCTCACACGCAACGCTCTCAATCTTTCATAAACTTTGAATATACCACGCACGCTTCGACTACTGATCCAAATCCTCTGCAAATAAAACGCAACAATATCAAATGCAAATTCATTTATCTTTGATTTAGCATTCAAATCATGCTTCCAGCTACTATTTGTGGAATTTAATTCATATCGTGCTCGGAAAATTCAGTCCAGTTTTGTATTTATTCCTCAGACTACTCTCTGCATTTCAATTATCTGCAACTGATCATCGGTGGTAAGTGCGCGTAGTGGTAAACTTGTGGTGTGGTAGACGTTACTAGACTTGATTTTAAATTTGACTGGCTGAGTATAATTTTAGGTTACCATCAACATTGGGCTGAACTAATTTGAATATGCTCAGAATGGGAACAGATAAGCTAACCGAACTACACTGCAATGGAAATGCATTCATAAATGTTAAGAATGCATTTCTGCAAGACAACAATCGATGCGTGTTCAGTTGCACCTCCTGAAAGCATGGATGGACCAATAGGTTCGCTGTTAGATCCTATAGTGTATATGCTAATGATATATAAATAAAAACGAACTTATTTCGGGGGCAAATATATATTATCAAGAATACTAGAACTTGAATAGATGTTTGCGTCGAATAACGAACAAAAGGGAAGAAACTTAGCGGCTGATTTAACTAGAAGCCCCATGATTATTGAAATAATTTTTAAAAAAATTCAAAAATATGTGATGAAAAACTTAAGCTATACATTTTACGAAATAGCAAACAAATCAATGAGTTTATCTTCCGTACATAAAATTAAAGAAAAGTAAGAAATTATCATAGCATGGATGTTGCTGGGGATGAGACACCTGCCAGTGGTGTGTCTTGACATGGTTTCTAGGAAGTACAGCTCCCCATTCAGAGATATCGATCTGTTTTCCAATACGTTTGAGATCCCTTGACTGATGATTACATTCTCTTATATAAACGGGAGGCTTTCATTGATGGCACCCCACCAATAAACGCTTCGTCCCTTATTGGTGATATCTTGTCATAGCTTACTCAGGCTTGTGGGGCGCTCTCTCCTTTTATTTTTTATAGAGACATTTTGAGTTTCTGAAAGGTTGAAACATTCAAATCCCTTTTCTAGAAATTTTAACATAAAAGATTCCAGAGAAATTAAGTAATATATTGATTTTGAATGGCTACACTCGCGAACGTATGATAGAAAAAGAAATTAGACATCAAAGATACATGCCAAAGATACTTGAGTTTGAAGCAACTCCTAAAAATCATTCATCTTTTCGCATCATTGTCTGGATGATGCACTCCTATCTTGTCATCACCTACCAGCATTTTGAAAAGATACATGTGATGCTGGAAACATACAAGATTGCCACTCTGTTTTATTAATCACTTACGAAAGTATTTGGCACAGTATTCCATGTCCTTCCAGAAAAATACAAGACGCAATCAAAGAAATTTTTAGTTTTCTAATGAAGTATGTATAATGAATAGTGCCTCTAACGTTTAATTGCTGTTCTTGCTCCAGTATCCAATTATGTTTTCCAGACATTCAAAAATTATTCTACACAGCTTCGAAGCTTCTAATATCCTTTCGATTCAGCCACAAACATCTTGCCCTTTTTCAGGTCCTTCCTGCGAATTTGAGGGCCTAATCATCAACCATGCTTACTGGGGATAGCTGTGCAATAGTATTTTGTGGAAGTTAAAAATAGAAGACCAGATTAACAATCAAATCTACATTCAACAAACACAGATCCTTATGCTACCACGGTAGTTATTACACTTAAGGTGTTCTTCAGGAAGAATTTGATACTTTCCATGCCATTAAATTTGTTTTTCCATTCCGGTTCCCTCTGGTCTGAGGCAGTGCTGGACTACCTTGTCTATTAAAATGAAGATTATGATTAATTTCTAAGAATTAGGAATTAAAATTAAGAATAATAATTAAGATAATCAAAATCAGGAATATCATTTAAATAAATGTACTTTTTGCGGTGTCATTGCATGGATCCCAGTTAGCTCTTTATGGTTTTTAAAATTGCAATTCCTCTCTCGCAATTGAAGAGATGATTCCGAGCGCCATAGTCCACACATAGTTGGATGTGGTCTATCGAATGGTATTCTGAAAATTTTCATTTTCAAAATTATGCAGGCTTATATAAAACGTCAAGATGAAAACACCATTATTTTAAGGGTCGCAGTAAGAATAGTGCCGCGGTAAAGGGTTTCTTTACAATCGTAAGCCCCCACTGAGTGCGTAAGTCATTAAAGACGAATATCTTCCATTGATTTCCCTGCTTTGCGTCAGTGCAGTTCACGACTCCGGTTTTCAACTCCTTCAACGATTTCTCGAGTTATCTGTTGCTGTCATTCTCTCGTGCCTCCTACTTGCGGAAGCAATGCGATCCAGACGTTAATCACCTTACCCTCAGCTTGCGCTACACTAAGGTCTTCGGTTTTGTCGTTATATTTACGGATTTTACTAATTATTGCATTCATTTTTAACAGATTTTTTTGATTTTTCCTTTCCATTTCATCTGAATATCCAACCTTTTTTTCTTTTTTACTTATAAAGCCTTGTTATGATGTAATTTGATGACGCGAGATCCTTGATTTCCGTTCCAGAGAACCACGGTACATTCATCGCAAGCAAGGGTGAAAACTGAGGAAACTATTCCGTATTTTCTTCTCGTGTGATCTATCATCGGTATTCTGTAATCCGTATTCTATAATCTCAATTTATTGTTGCTAAAGAACATTTATCCAATGTTATGAGAAGAAATTCAAAAGTTCGGGGATTGACCTGAAAAATCAAACTGCTTGGTCCTTCTTTTTCTTTTTACTTCTTGATTTACTCACCGATCGTATAATATGGAATAATTTGCAACCACCACTCAAGAATCACAAAGGTTTCGCCTTAGCTTTCAACATATTCCGCAAATCCTATCTTATTTCTGCACAGCTCACAGATCACTTGAAGCCACGTCAGAAATGGGGGTGGCATCAGTGAATGGCATCGATTTGAGCACGACTTACATGCACCAAAGCAATATCGTACAAAAGGAGCAACATACCTTTCTTAAATTTTCTGCCTTTTTGATCTTATATATATCTTTTAACCTACTAGTAAGGAAGTATATTATATTCCAGTCATAGAGACATCATGGTCCTTATAACGAATCAAAAGGATACTCCCCGTATCCTTTTGATTGATTTTGATTGATTTCATAACCTTTTGACCAGCCAACACAGGCACTGTGATCATGATAGGAAAGGGTGTGATTTTTTCAACTCACTGCATCGACTCTTTGTTACACCCAGGATCATAATTTTAAACCCCAACTTCGTCATCATTAAGAATTAACGCCATCATTTTCTGACTTCTGCTTCCGAAAAACTCACTGGAACACTTGATATGCTTGCGTTGCTGGCATAAGCATTCTCAAAACCCACAAACTTGATCTTCCGAAGATTTCGATGCCCCTTTGAGAAAATTCTCCTGTATGTGAATTCTCGTTTGACGTGGAAAATTATCAGGGCGCCACGATATTAAATTCGACGTTAGGGGCTAGTTTGTTAGCAATACAGTTTTTAAAGCCTGTTTGAAACCCATTGACACGTCAGCAAACATGATCTACGCTTCGACAAAATGACAATGAAAACATGCGTGCCTCCATCCTGGCGCGCATCTGGTTCACCTAATTTCCCTTTTATTGGTAGGGAGTCCTTCCACTCTATCCTCGCTACTTAGTCCTGCTTTGTTTTTCCATCCTCCGTTCTTTAGAAAGAATTACATGGGTATGTACTCTAGTGATTGTTGGCACAGTCTTGTGAAAGTCAGCACAGGACACTACAAATTTAATTGAAACCTGCACAGTGCATAGCCTCTGCGAGCTTCTTTGGCTCAAGATGGGTTCACTGGCCCAATACTAAGACATTTTTCCACTTATTTGACTGGAAAAAATGTGAAGAGAATCGGTGGTTATCAATGGCGTAACAGCTAACTTCGGATGTCCATCGCATGGACATTAGCAGGAATCTGCTGTCAGCTATCATGTGATCTCCCTACTTTCTGGTCAGCTTCCTGATAGGATGTGATGATAGGCGCGAGTGCCAGAGCAATATAATTTAACATAACAATATTATGGGAAATTCGGTTTGATACTTACGAGACCATTATAGAAAGTGGGTCTACCAATGTTCCTTTCAATTGATATTTTCATGTATTAACGGTGTAGTTACTAAATTATCTTCAATACAATCCTTGTTACTTACTGTAATTTAAAATGAATATTTAATTTCACATAGCTCTCTCTCTCGCGTTCTCTAACCAGTATTTCGTTTTAGTTATACTTCGAGCGGCTGTTATCACTTTCCACTTTCCATTAATTTAAGTCTTAGAAAGAAGAAGAAAATGTCCTTTCTGGTCTCTATGGCATTTCGATTGCTCAATAGTGAGCAGAGGTATTGTGAATCCAATTCCCAACAGATAGTCGAACGCAAAATGAACGAAAAAGGAACTCTACAAATAATATTCCCGACAATCATGACTGTCTTGGCGACGATTAATGATTCTCGATTAATGATCAGACCTGCACTGTGTTAACATTCACCTGACAAGGTGAATGAATCCGACTATTGCTAATGACAACTGCATATGGAAATAAATGCAAACGTAAATGCACAAGTTCATTGAAGGAACGCAGATGAAGTAGTTAAGGTCAATTTATGATTTATATTCAGAATGGTTGGTGGTCTATCGGAGGAGCCTTGATCCGATTCTTATTGCAGACACGCATTTCACCCACAAGGGTACCATAATAGACCTTTGCTGTAGACCATGATAATTTATGACGGCGGTTCAGCGATGCACTGTAGTCAATGTCTGCACTCGTTCGTGAGCATGTTCAATATTTCAAAATAATGGTTTCTTTGGCCGTAATAATACTGTCTGTGTTTACTTGGTTTGATCGGTTTGAATACTAATGGTTAAAGTACGACTTCAGGGATAAATATTAAATGGTACTGCCACAGTGTAATCAATAATAATAAGCAGAAAGACCAACTAAGATATCAACTGTTAGTTAAAATTTTAAAATATTCCCCAAACAAATACTGCATCTAGGTAAAATTTAACAAATTTTCTGAAATTTATTGACTGACTAGTTTCTACTTCAAAGTTTTAACTCTAGATTCACACCTACAAATCTTTCGAACTCCATTTTTTTCTCGAATTCCAACAAAACACGAAACGCTAACCTCTTGTCTTTTTTTCCTTGTAGCTGCTCGTCCTGGAACTGTCTGCTACAGTAACGCTCATTGCGAGATGTGGGATCTCCGAACGCATTGTGACTTCTTAATTCCAAACCTTTTCGGCCGTTGTCAGTGCACTTCGCCGTTCAAACAAATCGGTGGAGTTTGTGTGGATGAATCAGCTCCTTCTTCCACTGCCGCACCCATTGTCCGCCCAGTAATCACATCAACTACTCCACTGGTCCTGTTATCCTCATCTGTTGCTTATGAACAATCATCAACGGAAGCAATCGAGGAAGAATCCTCTAATCAAATTCAATATGATGGAGACGAAGAAGATGTGCCCAAATTGGAGCTGTTAGACCACACTGATGACATCCCAGAAGAAGAACATGTTACGCATAAGCATGAAGAAGAAAAGCCCCACGAGCAAATGGTGGAAATGGGCGAAGACCAACACACTAGACCTATGGACCAACATCCTTCAGATGAAATAAATCAAACGGGTCAAGATGATGAGGAACATGATGCGAATAATGTGAACGTTCCAGAGGATGAAGCGGTTGTTGAAAGCAGCCACGAGCATGAAGCAGTTAATGAAGAACACGATTTACACACAAGTGATTTCGTTGAGAATAACGAGGAACAACCAGACGAAAATGAAGAAGCAGAAGAAAATGTTGAAGACTTACCCACCGAAAACATACAACATCAACATCCAGAAGAAGAACACGAGGCTGAGGAAGTGGAAGAACCAGAGCAACCGGAACTATCAGAACACCCAGAACAACCAGAAGAAGTAGAAGAACCAGAAGAGCCAGAAAATCAAGAAGCTTACGAACAAGAAAATTACGTTGAACCCTTAAAGCAAAACCCGCCTCATCAACATGTTGGAGAAGATAAGCCTCAAACTGTATCACTACAAAATGAGCAACAAAACGTCCAGGAAAGTCAAACAGAGAGTTTGGAACAAATCAAAGAAGAAGAGCAAAGCTCTGATGGGGGTGTTAACAATGAAGATACTGTTCACACTGAACAACATGCAACAGAACTACACCACGAAGACGAAGACGAACACAATACTATCTTTTCAGAACAACCCCAAGATGAGTTAGTTCAACATGAGGAAACTCACACGGAAAGTATGGAACAACCGTATGCAGAAGAATATGAAGAGCTTGCTCACCACTCAGAAGAAACGGGAAACCACCATGTTACGGATCAAATCAATGAAGACAACTATATTGAACTAGAATCAAGCAAAAAGGAAACATTCACAACTTCAAGTGAAGCTGCTTTAACATCTACACCAACTCCTGACGAAAAAGTTGAACAAAGTTTTGATCAGACACCTGAGCCTGAAGAAACCGTCCAGAATGTTAACATACCTGAATTTGTTGAAGAAACAAGTCAATCTTCTCCTGAGGAACAAAAAGAAGAGGAAGTGTCTGAAACTGTGACGGAGTCTGCAGTGAATAATGAAGCCACGAACTCTGGTGATAAACATGAATCCGAAATCCTGCTTCAAAGCCATACACTTGAAAATGTTTCAGAAGAAATCGCACCAGAAGCGGTTGCTCAGCAACACTTTAACAATATACCTCTTGCGGATTTCCATGCTGAGCCTAGTAAACAAAACGATTTAGATATTGCTAGTTCTGCAGCCACTCAAACCACTGAGTCAGTACAGGAAATAGAAACGAGTTCTGTTATGACTGTGACCACGCCACGAGAACCGTCTGCTGTACAGGAAAACCTCAATGAAGACTCCAATACATTGCCTGCAAAGGAGGACGCAGTTTTGTCTGAAAATCAAGAAGTTTCAACTGAGTATCCTGTTGAATCTTATACTAGCTCTGGTACTTCTGAAAAAGATCTCAGTTTAGAGTCATCCACTGTGTGGCAAGAAGCTGCTGATAGTCAAGGAGACATTGTTGATGAAGTAAAGGATTCTATTGTCAATCAAGAACCAATGTTTGACTCTGAAGTCGCCCAGTCATCCATAGCTGAACAATCTACTGATGCTTCCTTATTTGAACAGACTAAAAAACCCATCATTGATGAAGTCTCACAAGAAGAGCCCATGAGGCCCGTGGAAATTACTACTCAGAAGTCGGACAGTCAAGAAGACTTTTCAGAACCTTTATTTGCACCTGAAAGCACAGTGAACACAGAATCTGCTACGGTCACTTATCAAAATCAGGAAGAAAGCAAACCAAGCCAGGAAAGTACCGAAGCAGCGACCCAAGAAAATCAAAATGTGGTACTTAATCCCACTGTGGCTCAACCGAATGATGAATTCAATCATGTAGGATCTCTACAATCCGAAGATAATAAGCCAGAAGTATCTGATGCTGCCGCGCAAATCACATCAACTGAGGGGAATCTGGAAGAAATATTCAACTTACCGGAAAAAGAACATATTGTCTCAGACGACCATACTACTAATGTAGAGCTGCAAGCAACTGAGTTGCCAGCAAATAATGACAATGAAGAAAATAAAGAATCTCAAGTTCAACATGTTATGCAAGAAGTAAATACTGAAAACAATACCATTGAAAAAGAAATCACTGAAAATTCAATTTCGAATACCGAAGCTCCTGTAAAACAAGAAAGCATTCCAGACGAACCCCAATCAACGCAAACTTCAATCACGGACAAGCCAGAAATTCAAAGTGAAGAACATTTTCCAGCATCAACTTCTGACAATCTCCCTCTCAGTGGCCATATGGAAATCGCAGATACTGCAAGTAACGTAGATGCTAATCCTCTCGAAGAGATATCCACTCATGCCGAAAAAGAGCCCGAAAAAACAGAATCAGAGGCCAGTCCAGTTGCAACCCAGGTTTTCCCAGAACATCAATTATCAACAGATGAAAACTTCATTCCTACTTTTGAACAGTCTTCAGACTTTTGGCAGCAAATGTATCCCACTTCATATGATCAAGACCCAGCCGAATATCAGGACCAAGAATACCAGTGGCAACCACAGTCTTCTCATGAAAATCCTGCTGAGCCTACAAACGAAGTCATTCATTCAAGCCAAGATGAGAACGGAGCATCTTTATTCGAATTAAATCAAGAAGAACACTTCCCGGCTGAACCCGAAAATTCAGATAACAATGTCCATCAGTCAAACGAGCAAGTGAATGCTACTCAGCAGCCAATTCAAAATACCGTCATGGAAGCTAAGCCTGATGATTCACTAAACGAACAAACCCAACAAGAGATTACCGTCGAGAATGATAGTAAAGAGTCCTTTTCAACACCAAGTCCAATATACGAGCCATCTAAAGAAATAACTGATGCTCCCCTAAATGAAGATTTCTTCGATCCCTTGACAGAGCAAAGTTTGGCATTAGAACATGAGGTGACAACAGAAGCCAAAAATGTGCTAAATAATAATGAACTTCCATCTGGAGAAATGAGTTCAGAATTCAATCAACCGCCGCCAACAGGGGTTGCTTCAGAATATTTGGAGACTATTATGAGCGCTGATACTGACGGCGAAGTTGCCAACAATGATAAAGATGTAGACCCAGATTCCTTTGAAGTGTCACCAGTACAAAACAAATACGCTCACGAAATTGAAGAAATCAACCACTACCATGGAAGTAGCACAACTCCGGAGACTATCACTCCGGATCAGGCCAATGAACAAGAACAAACCACAGCAGCTCCAGCGAGATCTGAGAATTCTGATGAAGGATTCTTTACTACAGAGAAATTATCGGACAATTTTGAAGCATCTACTCTTTCTCCTAGTTTCGAACCAGAGAAAGCGGTCGGAGGTGAGCAATCTTTGAATAATGACAATGTAGTGGATGAAGATAACCACCAAAAACCAGCTGAATCAAGCAATACAAAAGACGACGTAGATCAAGATTCTAGTGAAATCACTTCAACTTTGAGTCCAGCATCTGACAGCAATGCTTCCTTTGCGGCGAATGAGTTGTTGAAAGATGAAAAACGAACCGAAATCAATCTGGGAGACCCTGCAATTCAAAACCAGTTGACATCTGCAGAAACCACAGTTTCAACTCAAAAGGAGCAGGACGAAAATATTCAAACAACCGAGCAACCCGCCTTGAGTCATGAGCAAGAGGCAGCAGCAACTGTAACTCCTTCTGCTCAAGAGCCTGTAGACCGTATTGTGGAATATGTAACCAATTCCCCCACTCTCGTAGAAAACGAAAACGATATAGCACCTGAAACTGAAGCTCCTGTAGAAGATACGGCTGAAATTATTCAGACACCGCTCTCTACCACTGACATTGGTTCTAACATATCTGACAGTTTGCCTGTCCAAGATGAAACAAGAAAAGAAACAATTGTCACCCCGGACACCCAACAACCACCGCTTGAGCATGTCGAATATACCACCACGCCAAAACACATGGAAGGTGAGACATTCGCCGAAGAAGATTCGAATGAAGGAAAAGTTACACTGCAAGCTGACAGTCAGGAAACAAGCGCACCTAATACTGGATCTGAAAGCGATGAAGAAAATAATCAGAGCAAAGATGTAGCAGTGAGTAGTCAAGGGGAAAATGAATTACCTGCATATGTACCTGTCAAAAATGAAGCAGAAACAACGGAACATGATGCTTCCACGTCTGAAAATGACGTTTACTCTTCTAATGAACTCTTGATCAACGAAGATAGTGCCTCGATCGAAGGTGCGCAAAACGGGTTCGAAGACCAAGAAACTGTAAATAAGCCAGCGGAATCAGATTCGTTCACACGTCCAGTGGAACTTATTGTCAAGGATGATGACGAACAAGCTGTCGCTTCGCTATTTGGTCAGGAATATATTGAAACTACAAAGAAATCGGCCGAAGAACCGCTCACCGAAACAGGATCAGCTGTGTATGACAGCCCAGCTTATGTCAACCAGAATGAAGAAGGAGAAGACTACGAAAAATTATACACCTCCGAAGATGATTTACCGACCAACTCGGAACAACAAACAGAATTAAATTTGCCTGCACCTCATCGTGAAACAGCGGAATCAAATGTTGTTCCTGTCATTACGTCAGCCGATAGTCTTCAAAACGAGAATAACAATGCTAACGAGATATCTCCAAATGTGGAACTTCAACCTCCACATCAAGACCTTCAATCTGAAAATCTGATTGTAGAAATCCCACAAGAACTACCAGTTTTCTTCAGGACAACAATTCCTTCTGTCCCGCCCCAAAACACTGAGGATATTGCGCGTGACAATTCGCCCAGTCCAAACTTCCCTGACATATACTCGATGACAACTTATAAAAATAACCACGAGCAAGCAACTGAGGAAATGCTGAGTGAGGAACAAGACTTGACTGAACGAGAAGACGAGAAAGAAGAGGATGAAGAAAGTTACACCCATACCGAAGAATCTTTGGTTTATACCACCAGCTCGCCTGAAGTGGTTCAGGCTACAACGCAAACCATGCTGGCACTTGCAAATAGAGAAACAACGATGGAGCCAGACGCTCCAATAATAGCAAGTATGAGCGCTGAGAGCACTGCGAAACCATCATCAGGTCAGTTAGCTTTGCATTCTTTTGATTTTGGAAAAAAATTATATATGTTTGACACTAACCTGTTCCGTCATTTTAGTTCTAGAGATCCGTAAGCGAGTAGAACTTGGAGACGGAGCTGTTTCGTTAGGTCTTCCGTGCAACTCTGACAAGCAATGCCAAAACGCTGACCCCAACACTCATTGCAACGAGCAAGGCTTATGTGATTGTTCATACAAGCCCGAGGAGAGTGAATGCAGTGCTGAAAAAACCGGTTGTAGTCCAGGAACATTCCAGGTAAGCCAACAGTGTTTATCCTTTGAGTTTCAGTCAAACAAGCATCTCTTCAAAATCCTTTTGTCTGAATAGTGTCGTTCCAATGGAGTCTGTATCAGTTGGTTCTTTGTTTGCGATGGTCGTGCTGATTGTATTGATGGATCGGACGAGGAGTGCGTTCACAATCCGCGATCCAGCCAACGATGTCCGAAGGAGTCCTTCCGTTGTGGCAGAAGTGGGCGATGTGTCAGTCGAGCAGCTGTTTGCGACGGGAAAAAGCAGTGTCCACATGGAGAGGATGAAATGGGTTGCAACAGCATCAAATCGGGCCGTTGTCCTGAGCACACATTCCGTTGCAAGAGCGGCGAATGTATACCGGAATACGAGTTTTGCAACGCTATCATCTCATGCAAGGACGGTAGCGATGAACCACCACATATTTGCGGGTCCCGCTCAGTACCAAACTTCTTCTTGAGATTGCTGACCAGTGCTGCCACCAGCAGGAGCCAGAACTACTGTCCCCACAAGTGCGCCAACGGAAGGTGCAGATCTACAGCTATTGTTTGCTCGGGCCGCGACGGTTGTGGCGATGGAACTGACGAGGACACTTGCTCAATTTGCCGTGAGTTCAAACATCTCTTATATAAATACCACTATTACATAGTTCATCTTGTACTTCTTCATTTTCGCAGGTTGTCCATCTCGCACAGCCAACACACGTAAGGCGTCGTACAACATCTTCTCACATTTCCCACATTGGTAGATAATCATATTTGGGGCTGTAATCCCTCTAAACATTAGTCATTATTACACATTCTATCAGTAATTGTTTGATCATTTATAGCATTGGATTAGGAGAGTACTAAATCACAATAAGCAATTGAAAAAATTGTCTCAACGCTCCAGCCTTCACCGGCTTCTGCCTGGCAGCCTGTGAAGGACGAGAGCCTCATATTTCTTATACTAATCTCTACTTTTAACGAAATAAGCCATTTAAGTTTGTAATAATATATTCAGACCAACTTTTATGTTCTGAAAACGAGAGCCATGAGTTTCGCAATTATGTAAAGTTTCAATTGACGCCTTGTTAGCAAAGGGTTCATCACACGTTCACCAATTATACCATTCGCATCGTCGCATATCTTACATCAAGTTTCATTCACACCACTCACACCATCATCCCTCAATTCACATTCAACTTTGCGGGGGAACGCATGCCCTATTTATTTATTTCCCCTTACCTAATGAACACTATCCTTTAGTTCTCCCACCCTTCGCTTGAACGATGACGTCAATTGAACTGCGTTTGAACTGCTACTGATGATACAAGGATTTGATTCAATGGAAGGCAAAATGAAAATCTAACAACTAAAAAAGAGCCTTTTGATCATGATCGCTAAAATCCTTCATACAGTTCAGTTCTTCCTTTTGAATTTCTTTTATACTTATATTACACTTTTAATTTAAGTTTACTGCTAAGTATATTTTTGTATTCTTATCCTTGCCCATTACTTCATGTATACTTAACAATCCCTTCGAACTCATTGAACGTCCTTAGTGATTGGTTTATTCATTAGTTCGTTCTTTTATATTATATCCGATTTCTTCTCTGTTTATATACTTCGATGTTAAACAGTTAAATGTTGAGAAGATCTAGTGCTTGCATTGTAAATAGGCAAAACGTTTTTATTTAAAAATTTGGAAAATTTGAAAAAATAAACATATGAAATTAAAGAATAATTGAGAATGTCTTTGTTTGGAGGATAAATGGCTGCGTGAAACCGAGAAAAGGTAAGCAAAAACTTTCCATATCAATGCTAGTCTACTACTTGCGATTAACAATGAAATAATAAACAAAATAAACCCTTTACTATGTTTCATAGAGGGGATAAGTGCCAATTACAACAAATTTACAGGGACCATGAAATTCTTTTCAAATGAACTTCGATTACGTGAGCGGTTAATATAACACTGTTCCGCCATAATCGCGAAGTGTAGTGAAATTCTGAAATTTTTCAGACAAAATATTCTTGAAGGAAGTTCGAAACCGGGCAAACGTACAAAACTTCAAACTCCATGCTAACTACCCCATTGTGTTGTCGAAAATATCCAATTGCGAGTTCCTGATGAGGCACCGATTCCATTTGAGATCGCAAAAGCTCTGACGGAGAGTTATGAATGAAAGCGAAACATTATTTAGACAATCTTCGGATGTTTATTTAACACTTCCAAAATTTTAGTTTTGCCAATTAAACACTATAAAATGAGTTTTAATATTCTTTTTGTCTTCATCGAGATTTAAATATAAGTTGTTTTTTTTTTTCAGAGAGATAGAACTTTAAGTTGACAACACTTTTTAATGCTTTTTCTAACGTATGATCTGACAGCTGTCATAAGCATCTATCGGAACAATTAATTTGATGACCCATGAATCGTTTCCGCACCACGCTTACTCTCATTGATAATGTGCGTCCATTGGATGGGAATGGGAATTTTTTGCGTAAGAATCTTGATTTACGGGCTTACAAAATCCAAATTGCACGACGTAGATTCGGTGTATAGGCCCAAGAATAAATTGTTACAGATTTCGAATTTCATAAGAAAACTTTGTTTAGCGGTGGGGCTCCTTTCTCGCTTAAAAGCCACGTCAAACAAAATTGCTTATTTGGAGAGATGAGCAAGCACGGGCGGTTGTCCATGAATTTTTTCAAAAATGCTGCTAGAAATAGCAACAGAGCCATGATCATTGTCATTCTCGTTCCGGAATTGACTTGTCGTAATGCAGGGTACCTCTGCTTTCAACAGGATGACGCGACATGCCATACAGCTTGTCCAAACATCGACTTATTGAAAGAAGTATTTGATGTTCGTCTTAGAACTCAAGTAAGATTCGTCCCATTAGCAGCGTTAGTATTGGCTGTGGAGTAAAACTCGTTTCCGAAGCAGTCGCAACAAAAAGAGAAACACTTTAGCTCGACAGGCTTTTTATAACTCCACTAACGTCCTATAACGTCCACTAAAGTGATTGCTCGAATCCTCGCCAGGGAAAAATTTCCTAGCTTCGTAACCCGCACTCCATGAAGTTGCAAAACACTCACAAAACTTTGCCCCTTCGAAAGCTTTTATTTAGCGTGCTTGTACCAAACTTTCTTTGAGTCGTCATTACAGAATCAACTCACAAAAAATAGCTTGATTCGGAGGCGGAAAACATCGCATATGGTCTGGAATTTCGCCCACACAAAGATCGTTTCAGCGTTATGCCCATTAATGCTTTTACCACAGCGTAACAACAAACAGCGCTAACACTCCGACCATCGACCAATCTAAGGGATTTTTACGTTTTACGAACACCAATGCAATTCTCCAGAATTTTTTGAATACCGTTAGATCGGTCGTTTGTTCGGAGTGTTAGCGCTGTATGTTATTAAGCTATGCCTAGACCTTGAAGTCAGCCATTGCAACTGCTATGTTATTCGTCTCGCAATTGTCATCGAATTATTTTCAGTAGATTTCTCCTGTTTGCCGTATGTGGATATGTTATTAGCCGACTTGTATAACGTCTTTACGAACGTTCGCTGATTTTACTACGCCTACATCTACATAAGTAATAAGACTTTTTATAAAACGAAAACTAAGATTAAAAAATATTTTTAATAAAATAAATAATCCTATCAATCTGGTACCCTAGATACCCAGGAACAGTAGTTTGAAGTCTTTCATTTCTCATTATACGGCCCCAAAATGCCTACAGCTCAAAGTGAGCGTAACATGTGGTGGGAAAAAAATAAACAAACCGTATTAATAAAATGTTCACTAACTCTCTCATGGAGTCAAGTCTCTCCCGACTTAAAATTTGACACTCTTACCAAGAGAGAACTGCCTGTCATCGCTATTTGAGAGGAAATAACACCAACTCCAAGATACAATACTGTGAGGTTGCGATGCAAATTTCGTACGTCATATAGCAGAATACTTTCAATTTACAATTGCACACAGTGCGAGGCAGAATTATATTCTTATTTCAAATGTCAAATTAATTATGTTTGTTTTAAGTGATGTATGTTTATGTTTTATGTGATACTTATTTAGACACGTGCTGAGCTTAACATATAATCATTGGCAATACTAAGAGCACTATGTTTTGTAAGTTACGCCGCTTCTAAAATTAGTTTGTCTTTTTGTTAATTTGAAAATTTAAAGCAGACAGCTAACGTCCATATGAACCACTTCGAAGAGTGTCGATTACGCGAACATTTCTCGTAACAAATCAAAATCATTGCGCACTGGAACATATAAATGAAAGCACTGAAAACCGTTGCGAACGTTGCTAAGTACAAAACTCAGCCATTACTCTCGCATCGAAGTCTCGGAGTATTGCCTCTCAAGGCTTTAGATCACACCGAGCAAGGAAACTACCAGGTTTACTCTTTATCGTTTGTGGACTCTGGGGTAGAGTGGACCTCACGCGAGTGATAAACTGTCAAAAAGTGCCTTGGACCTCCGAGAAGAAAATTCAATTCAGCGACACCCAATGCAGAAATAAATTCAAATCTAACTTTATAAATAAATAGAAAAATTTAGTCAAACTCAATACTCCTCTTTTACCGTTCATCTCATACATTGAAAGCGTTCATAAAGGACGAAATTCATTTTGAAAATTTGCAAGCATTTTCATATTGGCATCCACCATACTCCAAAATATATGCAATCAGATTTCGCGAAATTTTTCAACCGACGACTTCCAAGAAAGCTTTGTGAAAATTTGATGCTTCAAATGAAAATGAATCGGAATGGAAAGCTGCACTGTCCGGTGCGTGGAGGGAGCCTGCTACTCGGCAAATATATCGACGTACATATGTGTAACATGAGAAAACAATTACCGCAATTACCTTCACATTAGCTCGTCATTTAATTAGCACTAATTTCATTTCACGACTAATTTCCCTCTTGCGCGAGGGCAAATTACCAAATGTTTGAAAAATGATACGCACACACTCACCACCATTAATAAGTCTCACGTGGGACAAAGTGGAGTGGATGTAACGAGCTATCTATCATGATATCGATTGGCAGTTGTCTGCAGGATATGAAATTGTATTGAAGTTAGTACGATATGCGGGTTGACGATTGAAGGAGGGTATTAATTAGCAGGACACATTTTATTGCTAGTTTAAAAGAGAATGGCGCACGAACGGCTGTAAATTGAAATTTAGAATTGGGAATTGAGCAATGTGTTAGTGTATTACAAATGTATTTTTGGCGCTGCAGTTCTTCTTATCGAAGCAACTAATTTGACAACATAAATGATTACTTGCTACGGCGACTAATGATTCAGTAAGTATTTACTCGATCGATAGTGTAAATCTACAAGCGCTAACTAACGCAAGGACATGATTGCTAGCAACTTATGATTGATTAATTCTATTCGAAATGAGTACACAATGAAGATAAATGTACACACATTACTTGTAAAACTAATTTAACACATGCTCATTGTACATTATTTCCCACAAAAAAAAATTGGACGCAATTTGATTCTAAAAATAGTAAATTTTCGGTAAAATAGATCAACGCAATTTAAACTTTCACACGTCAACCTCCGAAATATTATTTAACCGGGCAATGCCAAGATTTGGAAAAGAAGAAATTGGCTTTGATTGGTGCCAAAGTGCATTTCATCAACTGAGAATAATATATTACACTTAATTTCATTATTAGCTTTAACCTGGCCTTTGGAAATACTTAAGGGCTGAACGTTTTCACCTAACCAGACTTTAATACCAGCAGTAAGTATTACATATACTACGCTGAGTACACTGGCATACATAGAAAATACTTTAACCGCCTATAAAAACTAAACTGAAACAAGAAACAATCCCGCAGCTTATTTCGACCAAACCCTTTGCTGCACTGCTATGCACCGTTGTAAATAAACTGTTATTTCTTTTTCTCTGTGTTGATCATTATATTCATAACGTGATGAAGATCAGTCTTGCCTGTTTCTCCAAGAACATTGTGCAGAAACGTAGTTTTAAGAATTGGAACCAGACAATTAAATAGCGAGAACTTGTGCTCAGTCACTTCAAAAATGGCTATTTACACAGAAATATTGATTAAATAGGACTGCATGGTGGAACAATGCAGACCATCATTAACAAATCTATTTACAAAAATAGGACGCTTGATAAGGGCAGAAACGTCCCCAACAAGATTTTCAACACAACTGATGATAATGATTGTCTCATAAATCCGGGAGAACCCGAGGTTATCGATTGAAAAAACCGCCAAAGAAGTGGAAGCTTAGTTCATAAAGGCATGCAAATCGGAAACTATTTGCCGCGTGCTGCGAAAGCATGATTTCAACGGATGAATAGTAAGAAAGGAGCCGTTCATCAGCGCCATTTATGTCTCGTTTAAAATTTGCTGGGAAACATTTGAACAAGGATTCTGGATTTTGGTATACGGTTAGACGTCGACAGTTCGAAGATTAATATTCTTGCCTCTAGCAGTTCCTCACATGTTTAGCGTACGAAAAATACAAAGCTAAAAACAAACATTATTTTAAAGCTACAGGCAAACGCGGAGGAGAGAAAGTCATAGTTTTGAACTATATGTTTTCGATCGGGCTTGGAAATCTACATTTAAGTGAGACAACAATGGATAAAATACAATATCTTCAAATTTTGAAATCAAACTTGCTTAGATGTGTGCAAAACCTGAGTTATTCGGAATAGTTTCCCGTTCTACCTAGATAATGATCCACAACATAAATCAGGTATTGTATACACATTGTTGATTTGGAACTATTCACAGATTATACAGCCCCCGACACAGTAGCCCGACTTGAACATCATTGAAATTTGTTGGCCCGTTTTGGACACAATCGTCCAAAAAAGGGAAATTTAGAGTAAAAGTGACCTCAAAGCTGAGAGAAGTTACAAAAAGTTATATAAAAACTGGTCGATAAACTGATTCTTCTGTTCAAGAACCATTTTCAGTCTCTTAGAAACTTGATACTAAATATTGAATTGGTTTTTTATACCATCGAATCAATTCAAAATAATTAATTTGTCAACCAGTCCAAATATGCTGTGACATTGTTTTAAGTTACTTTTTTTTCAATTTAATTTCAATCGAATTTCGAAAATTTCAATTGAATTTAATTTCAATTTTTTTTTCAATTGTTTAAGTTTTACTTTTTTCATTTCCAATTATTAAGGAATAAGAAAAACAATGTGAATAAATGATAGTTTTGAACATTACACTACCAGCTTGCGTTTAAATAATTTTAATATCTTGATTAGTTTAGGTTTTATTGGACTGACAATTTGGCGTATTGAACTGCCAATGAAGTACATCAGGCTTAGAAGTAAAATTCTTGTCAGAACTGGTAGTGAAAAAACTAATTAGATATAAGCAAGTCTACGAAAATCAGGAAAAAATTCCGTTGTATCCATAAACAGAGTCCAACGGAAGGAGCCTTTTTAACCAAGTGAAAAGAAACCTTTACCTAGTCAAAAGAAAGTAAAAAGAGGGGACAGCTACCAAAAGAGATGCAAAATAAAAAAAATTGCTAAAATGGTGGTCTAAAGGAGGCGATACAGCTCAACAAAAACGAAAGAAAGCTGTGGAAAATTCAAGCCGCATAAGAAGTGGAAGCGGAAGAGTTCTAACAGATTTTTGCACCAGCTTTTTTATTCAATAGCTGGAAATATCCTTACAATTTAACATAGCATTATTAGCCTGAGTGCGAAAATATTAAAAATTATTGAAATGATGCCTTTTACTATAAACTGCTGGAGACAACCAGAAAACCAGGGTACAAAAAGATCCCTTTAGAACCATTAAGCCCTTAAGATTCCAAAGTAAGTAGCGAATACCTTTCTAACCAAAGGAGACCTAGACCACTTTCTGAAGCTCGTCAGAGAACGATTTGAAAAAGGGCCAGACCGAGTCAAATGTCATTTGGTCGTATAATAAGAAATGTCAGCAAGTTTACCTCTATCACTACAAGTGCGAATAACTTTATGGACGAGCCTTGATATTCGTTGTTTTTATAGTCGGAGATTAAAAATCCTCCTTAATCAAACCTTGTTGAATTGTGTAAAAACTTTAAGCTTTAGATCACGATCATTAGCTTAAACCAATGTTCTTCCATTATTTTGTTGAAAGGCAACTCATATAAATTTGTATTTCTTGATTTCAACTTGGCTAAAGATTCGCCTGGGAGACCTAAAACTAAGATAGAATTTGATGTCCTGAAGGCCAGGGTAGAGACGGATCTATCAAAAGAGTCAAGTATTTATTAGCGTATCAGAATCTACGGAGGATCTTAAAAAGCAGGTAAGTATATCTTGGCTCAAATCAACAAAGTCAAAGAGCTCAACATGCAGCGTCACCATGCGTTATGCCAAAAAACTTATTTGACCTGTGCCGAAAAACGTCGACTAAAGACATGTTTTCTCAATTCTTTTCCAGAAAAATATCGGTGTATATTGAAATCTGATTCTCGCGTAGGAACTGGATCATGTACGATAATCTATACCATACATGATATCAATTTATGCCAGGCATTATGGTAGTGACCTGGCATAGCCCACCCAAGATCTACCCTTAAAGTACAAATCCATAAGAAGAAGCTTATGATGACTTTAATATTTTTATAAAGAATTGTGGAAAGAGCTCAAGCTGGTTTCGAACACGCGTCCCTGCCGCTTCTCATCAGGTGCCAACTCACAGGCTGGGACGCGTCGATTGGCACTACCAGCTTAGGTGGATGTCGACTGGTTATTTACTAGTTATTAATATTGCTCTACAGCTTTGAACTTTTTCCTATATTCCAAATTGCCTTTGGTCTGGCTTTATTAATTTCAGAAGTTATTGGTAGATCAATTTTCCCTTTTCACTTACAACTTATAAGTGAATTATACCCTTGCTAAGCTAACTCAGCGAAGACTCATGGGTGCGAAGACTCATGGAGCAATATTAATAACTAGTAAATAACCAGTCGACATCCACCTAAGCTGGTAGTGCCAATCGACGCGTCCCAGCCTGTGAGTTGGCACCTGATGAGAAGCGGCAGGGACGCGTGTTCGAAACCAGCTTGAGCTCTTTCCACAATTCTTTATAAAAATATTAAATTCACTATCGAGGTATTCGAAACATTGGATCAGAACTTCCGCACCCATGAGTCTTCGCTGAGTTAGCTTAGCAAGGGTATAATTCACTTATAAGTTGTAAGTGAAAAGGGAAAATTGATCTACCAATAACTTCTGAAATATGATGACTGTTTGGTCCTTTGAAGCTACTGTCATCCGCTACAGCTTTGGAAAACCTGGTCAGTTGGTCACTGTCAACGAGAACAGCAAACAACTGCGGAAAATGATGACGACACATGCGGTCAAAAAATCAAAATTAATAAATCGATCGTTATCACTCCTCGTGCATGACAACGCTCAACTACATACTACAAACATCGTCGTGGCAAAACTACCAAGAAACAAACCGTCACCTGTCATACTGACCAGACCTTGCTCTAACAGACTTCAATTTCTTTTGCTATTTGAAAAAATCGTTCAAATTTGAAAACCATTCAATTTCAAAAATGCTGTACATAGCGCGGTTGGGTAGTTCACAACCCTTTATTTCCTTGGCTGCATAATCTGGTTAAACCTGTCGCGTGTGGCGGTTTATTATGCTTCAGTTTATGAAAAAAGGATGCAAGGACTTACCGTTCCCAGTTACTGGAGTGGTGGCTTCCCACGACGAGTCGGCTGGGGTACAGGTGAGGAAAGGGGGAAGGACTTACCGTTCCCAGTTACTGGAGTGGCGGCTTCCCACGACGAGTCGATTGGGTATTAGTGAGGAAAGGATGAGGATTCGAATCGACTTTGCCTTCTAGGCTGTTTTTTCACTCGCCGTCGGTGGAATCGTTGTTTTTTAGTGATCGGCTGGCATGAAAATTTTACGACGTATATATTGACTGTCACACAACCACGAGGAGGATGAATGACAGCTTCAGTCGTAGCTGAACCGAAAAAAAGGGCGCAATCACAAGTAGTCGCTGAACCGAAAATAGGGAGCGATCGGAAAAAGTCGCGACCTAACAAAACCTTTAAAATATGTTTTCGAAATGCAACAGAAAATGTTCTACTTTTCGGCCAACATTAAATATCACACCCGCATTAGAATTGTCAGCAATTGTGACCGGTACCAGTACTCTTTGCCATTGAGTCAAAGATGTGTATATTCCTACCAGCTCTTTGACTCGCCTTTTACTCCTTACCGACATGATGAATATGCGTAGTCTGTGAATAATACTGTGAAAAAAAAAACAAGCAGAAAAGCAATACGAGGCACTTTTCGGACTTCCCTGCAAAGATATACAAAAAAATCTCCGTATAAACGCTATTTTGAACACTGACCCAAGAACTATCACAACTTCTTGGTTTTGCCTAATTCAAACAACATCAACGCCCTCATAAATACTACTTCAAAAACTGTAATAAAACTCAGATATTCCGGAAAGATATTTTTTGACAGCATCGCAAAGTGCATCCCTATATGGTAACCTAACACCTTCAAAAGGAAAAGGTTCTAATATGTTGTATTTTTTCAGCGGTAGAGAGATGAAGACTGTTTACAGCATAAGTAAGAGATTCCTAGGTGCTTAGAAATACTTGCCACAACTTCGGGCCTGGCCTCGGTTTTCTATGCCTTCATCAGGTATCTGGTATCTCGTTCCTTCCTCAGAGAAAAGAGAGTGCCATCAAAGAGACTCCACCACCCTCGACATCTTTTTAATCTCCAATATACCATTTTTGACTGTCACAACTACTCAAGCGTGATAGTATTAGTATTAGTAAAAGCCATGTGATAGTATTTGTCAACCTTTGAAATTGTCACAGCAGTTTTCATTTCTGTTGGGAGCTCTGCGCCCTACAGTGGCCGAACCGCTGCCTATTCCATCGTTTACAATGTCAAGCAGATGTGTTATTTACCTTTTCTGTACGAAGAACGCAGTTAGAAGACTGCTTCCAGTCAACCTTATTTGAGTATGACTTCATTTAAAATCCATACCCACTCAAGAGCTGGGTCATGTAAAAATCAACTTCACCATGCGCTCGACTTAGCCATGGCCTCAAGTCAGGGATCAGATATATCCAACTATCTTTAGAGTACCACTGCCAGGACTGTTGAACTGCTGACCAATTCTCTGTCGACCATCCCTGTTTAGTTCTTCGCTTCTGCGTAGGGGGATATTTCTGCGCATTCTAGCAAGAAAGGTAATTGGTAAAACTCCTATGATTACCAAAACCACCATCTACTCGACAGTCCGATACGCACATTTGATTCGTGACACTTCTTTATCGTGAGCTTATCTTTGCTCTAAGAACATCACTCCATGATTCTTGTTAATTCAGTTGGATATACTAGACGCCATTCATTAGAAGTCATATCCTTGCTATGGTGGATTCGCTTATGTTGGCCATTCATAAATCGAGTCATTTTACATATGCCGCAGAATATGTCTCGTTGAGTCCATATTAATTGTATGTATGGTACATAGTCCGAACAAGAAAAGTGCCACCAACCAGGGTTTAATACAAAGTAGGGCGTGATAAATTTTGACCATTTAGCGTAGTTGTGTCAAAAACTTGTGAAATACGGTGATAAATTAGCTACAGTAAAAAGATGTATACAGTTCTCATAGTCATTTTAATCAGTTTTGCGAACTCTCACGTTCTGCTGCATACACAGATAGTACAGCCTTATGTTTACAAGGCTAAAATAAGGCCTGCATCATGCTACAGTTATCTGACGTGCAACGTAACGCAGATATCCATAAACATAATAAACACATTTGATAGATGGTTCATAAGACGCATTTTGGATGTGAAACAGGAAGGAGGTCAATGACGAATAAGGTACCATCACAAACTTGTCAAAAATTTTTTAATGGGGGCAATGGGCAATAAAATTGCAATGGGGTGGGCATGTTCAGCGAACAAATCAAAAGTGGAGAAAGTATTCTCAGGAAAGCCTAAAACAAAAATACCAGTGACAAACTCTCGGGCGCGATGGTCGAACTCAAACTGACGTGACTACTCTCTGCCATTCGGAGTTTGCAATTGTCCAATTGCAATTGTTTGCAAATTGAATTGAACTTCAATGTTTGCAACAATGAAGTTCCGAAATCTTGTACTGATTCTCACAAGGGTTCGTTAACAAAATTTATGACATGTTGATAGTTGTCCGATATTATTTAGCAATTTTTATCTAAAACATTCAATAAAGTCCATTTTGGATAAACAGAAAAGGTTAATAGAATCCTTTTCAGAAACATTTGTTTATACTGATATGTGAAATATAGCGTTAAGTCCAAATTGTCACGTTTGTATTAAGCAGTAAGTCCAATTTATGATGGAAGGATTTATGGATTGATACTCATGTTTTCAAGACAGTAAAAACGATGAAACGTTACGGAAAAAAGTACTTTCCTGTGTTAGAAGCAATGTTTTTACAATGAAATCTGTCGAGTTCTCAGAACCTATCGAATTTTCTATCTTGGTTAAATATGCACAAGCTGATCGAACGCAACGGCCACTTAAGGATTTTCTAACAAGTGCAACACCATGGCAACTACATTTTATTGTAATAAACGCTAGTCAATGTACTTAAAGTCGTCAACGCTTCTACCATGCACTTATTGTCCATGTGTATCCTTGTGAAACATATGTTCAACTCACCATGTTTAATTTTAATGCATGCCCTATTTTCTGAACCAAAGGAAGCATATGTGTTTATGTATCCACATATATAATCAATATCCTATGGTCATGAGTGTGGCTACGAGTATAAAAGAATGGATGCCTCGTTTGTGACGACGATTGACTCGAAGGACATGCAACTTGTACACACTCACAGTGTGACATTTGTTCTAGATTCGAGCGATTAACTAATGCAGTATATTACATAGTGGTATTTTTTAAAACCTGTGGTTTTAAGTGTGGAAGAATATCTTAGTGGATTTAGCTGGCCTTATTTTGAATATTCTAAGAATGGGTTGCCTTGCCAAAATTTTGGTAATTGTTTCACATACACAAATTTTTTCACAAACAAATCCTTCAAACATTTATAAGCTATTTGAGTATTTACACTGATTTATCATGTTTTTCTCAGTACTAGGATCCTGCGAATGAAACACTGTCAAAATTAGTGAAATCAATCCAATTTTTTCAAAAATTTTAACTAGATTTGCAAATACGTTCAAAGATTCGAAGATGAAAGCATATATTTCTTGGTAAATAATAGTTATTCTTAGTAAATCAAAGACTCCCGATGATGACGATTAGACATCTTTTATGTTGTAGCACTAATTTCTTTGAAATTCGGAAAACACTGTTTGACTCATGCTTTGTTGCAAGTAACGACTTAACTCAAATATGCATCACATACTTCCGCAATGTTTACTTCAAGCGTTTGATATGCATCGGAGCAACTTAACTTATGATTATCGGTCAAAGGACGAGCTATACATTTGGTATACATTTTAAACAAGGTATAAGACGTTAGTGATATATGCCGTACAGGTCTATAGGTTTATTCAAACTGATTTAAAAAGTAGTTTTTAGAGGTATAGTACTTTGAAATGAAGTAAACTACAAATAAATTATTTTGATTCCCATAAATTTTATTTAGTTGAGTAAGATAATTCTTTGACATTTTTATTTGAATATGATTTTGGGCATGTGAGCGCCACGACTGGCGCGGCGGAAGCTCAAACGAGAGGTCTAATTTTTGAATGCCCTAACCAATCATAATTGGGACAGTACCTCACCAAAAACGCGGCAAATATTGCTTTCTAAATGACTTATCCCATTAATGAATTTGACTTATCCCTACCAGAAATAGTCCAGCAGTGTTAAATCACAAGACCTTGCAGATCAGTAGACAGTTCGAAAATGAGAAATTATGCGCTCATCAAATTAATTTTCAATAAGTCCAGAGAAGTCCAGAGAAATCGCGACAGGTGTATGGCATATTGGCGCATCTGTTGTAACGAGTGGTCCCTGCATTACAGCGTGGTGATTCAAAGAACGACAAAGTCATCCATTGTGGCTATATAACGAAGACCATTGACATACGGACTAACATGACACATTCCCAGCAGCTTTTTTGAAGACATATGGACCAATGACTACTCCGACCCATAAATCATACCAAATAGTGACTTCCTACAGATGTAATGATGTTCGGACAACCGCCTGTAGTTGCTCATCACTCTAAATGCAATAGTCTTGCTTATTAACGCAGCCAGAAAAAAGCCTTCTTTCCTCTCTGAAATTTTCTTATGAAATTCTTGATCTGAAGCAATTTGTGCTTGGGCTATTCCCGATGGTCGTTCATCTTCAATTCCTGCACAAGTTTAATTCTGTAATTCTGATGTGTTTCCCCAACAGAACCGTTTTTTTTTCCAAATAAATTTGCACAATTCTAAGGTGTGAACTTATTTATGATGAAATAGCGATTCGGGCTAACCACAAAACCCATGACAGCTGTCACATTATAAGCAGCATAGGAAAGTATTACCAACCTTTAAGTTGTATACCTCTAAAAAAAACACCCTTCATGATTTCTCATACTGCCACTTGTCAAACGTCGTAAAGAATGTTTTGACCAGTACGAATTTTTTCATTAGATAGTCCTAGTCTTCCAAAGATCACTACTACGTTGTTAACTGTTTGGACATTATCCTCCTTATCACGAGTATCCTTAACGATGTTTGATTACCAAGCTGCAACGTGGAATCTCCAGGCATGTTCATAGCGTTGCGCAATGCAGAATACTTTTTGCTCGTATATTCTGATTATTACCATCCCGTAAGAACATGTAGCGCTCACACTTTCGGTCGGTTCCTCTCCGACAGAAACAGAAGAAACACATGTAGATATATTTGTATTGCGGTTTGGCGTAAAACCTTGGGTGGGGTATTTATGTTTTATGTAAAAATGAGACAAAAATCACCAATTCGAATAAAGCTCCACTTATTTTGTTTGAAATCCGTTATATCGGTTGTGCTTATTGTATGTGCGATTGACACTGTGAACAACTGACTATTACCAATCACTCACTCATACGAAAAACGCAAGTGCAGTCTCGGCAATAGTAGACACATTTAGGCAAGAGCGTTTGAGCATGTGAGAACACTCTGAGCGAATTACCGATGTAACGGAATTCAACCAAAATAAGTAGAAGTCTATTTGAACTTGTATATTTCCTCTCATTTTCGTAAAGTAAAATTACCCCGCTTAAAGTTTTGCGTCAAATTTGAAAACAAATATAAATCTTCATGTTGTTTTTGCATCTCAGTCTGAGAGAAGCCGCCCGCGAGTGTTAGTGCTGTATGAACTTACTACTCACTTCAGTAGATCACTAATTTAGGGCCATTCGTAAATAGTAATAAACAGTAGGGTCTATGGATGAGGAAGTAGCTAGGGTACAAAGAGGGTGAGTGTAACAGATCTCGTGTTTGAACTCCGCTGGCGACAATAGCATTTAAATTTTGGTTAAAGTTTTAGGGTTATCTCCAGCTCAAGCTTGGATAGATACAATCATGGAAATGATTAAAGTCCATTGTGGTTTTCACCAGCTCATCTTCTTATATTTGTTAGTTGAGGCAGCTTATACTTGCCGCAAGAGTCAATGCTGTTTAAATTTGGAGCTTATCTACTCTCAAGGCTCAAGACTTGTAGTGACTTTGTTTGGGAATTGGGGTTTGAGAGAGTATTTTCCCCAAGCCTGTATTTTGCTTGTTTTGTTAATCTAAGAAGGTTTATTTGTAGATTATAGTGATAAGGGTCGCCAAAGTTGCTTCAGTGTATGGACCAAGTAACCGATCGTAGTCCTGTGGAGCCTAAGAAATGCTACTTCTGTTGAGTTATATTCCTGTGAATTGTGCTCATTGTTATTTCAGACTATCTTTTACGAGTCATTGGGAAGGTACAACATTCAGATGACTAACAGGAGTCTTCCTTTTGAGAATTCGCTGAGTTGAAGTAATTAAGTAGTGAAGTAAGTAAGTTCGATTAGGTAACGTATCTTGTTGGTATCAAACCATATAAATACGTTCCAAGGCTCATCGATGTAAGTGTTACAAGGAAATTATAGTCGTCATATGATAGTGAAAACTCATCTGGTACCTAGTTGACTTGCAGAAAGAGAATGGCTACCAAAAGTTTATTACAACAAATTAGACTGAAATTTAGTAGACCCTTTTGGTGAATGTATATTTTAAATAATTATTTGTTGTCTATGTTTTGTTTTACAGCCTTTCGGAGGATTCTCTCAGAACAATATATAATTAGAACAATATATACCACACCAGTGGTATGTTTTCAACGCGTATAGTAATTTTTGGATTATATTGAGGAGCGCAGATCACTTCTTAGAAGTGCTTAGCATATAAGAGAATTAGTTTCAAGATTTCCGAGGGATACGGATTTACGCCAAGGATTCGTTATTTTCTTGCTTCTGAACATAATCTTTAAACGTTTCTTCATGGGATTCTGCTAAGACAGATTGTTCTCCTTCTGAAAAAGTAGTATTTTTAGCAGAGCATGTAGTACTCCTTAACTCCGCTATTTTGATTGTGATTAAATTTTGCTTGTCAATTGACTTATCCTTCGTCACTTTCCACGGTTTTCAGGTAATGTCTCCCGACTAGACATCTATTTTCGAGAGTCACAATTACATGATGTGCAGAGTTATCGTTTGGACCCGTACTGTTTTATATACTGACCCAAAAGTAAGACCGATTATCAGGAGGGGTGTAAGGACGCTGTTTATTTTATCCTCCCCTTTAATTATTTTTACATTCTTATTGAAATTATTTTATGATTATTAATTCTTCATCGCACGAAACATAGTTTCTATCTCGGAAAATGATGAAACGCAGCACTCATCCAAAATATTTAAAGTGTCAGAATGTTTGGTTTTTGATTTTGACTTTCGTGCTCTTCGGGCTTCATGTTAGTGAACAGGTATTCCTGCGGACTGTTCCGGTGACCACTACTGGTTTTCTCGAATGGACACTCCTGGAGTGCTCCGACTATCACTCCTGAAGCGTTCCGATAAAAATTTCAGAGGTGAGCTCCGAAGATTATCCCTGATAGAAATCCTGATGAATATTCCTAAACCAAGCTCGGATGAATATTGCTGAGAGAAGCTTCGGTGAGTTTTCTTGGATTCAGCAGTTCCAGTCAGGTGTTTCGGTAGACATACTTTGCATGTGCTAGAGAACACCTTTTGATGCACAATTGGCAGCATTATTTTTGAATTTTGCTATTTTATTCGGGATTATTCACTAAAAATGCATATTAAAAATAAAAACTAGATACAGGATTATATAACTAGGTCAAAGAACATGATATTTTCCTAAGGATATCACCGACATCTATCAATAGAAACAACAATAAATCTTAATCTTAAAATAATGATAGGAAAATTTCGTAATGTGTTCGTCCTTAACTTTTGATTTTGTATGTTTTAAAATGATATTGGATATTGGAACAATTTTCCGCTGTTGGTAGACATATGTCCTTACAGATTCTATTTTAGTGTCTGCTGTGGTAGTGTTCTTGGAATTGGAAGTTGTATGCGTAGGCTTACGCACGCAGTAATCGACATTCCTTCAAAGCGTGAACACCGTTTTTTTTTCTCGTGTTGGAAATGCCGACTTCTAAACCGAAAAAGGTGCATTTGCGGGATATCTTAGTTCTTATTTCAATCTCAAGAAAAATGCTGCGGAAACTCATCGTATAATGCTCGATGTTTACAGTGATCATGCTTTATCTGAGACGACTTGCAGAGAGTGGTTCCGGCGTTTTAAAAAAAGGTGATTTTGACGTTACTGATAAAGATCGTGAAGGCGAAAACGTATGAAGATTCATAACTACGGGAATTGTTAGATGAAACCTAGAAGAATTGTCGGTGAGCGCCTGCACGTCAGGGGAACGATCCAAAAAGCTGAGACTTGGGTGCCACTTCAACTCTGAAAGATTGACATCGATCGGCGTTTAATGCTTGCGAGTTGCTTCTTCAACTACAAAAAAGAAAGGGTTTCATGTATCGAACTATGATAGGGAATGAGAAAAGGATGTACTACGACAAACCCAAGGGACCAAAACATTCGATAATGCCAAGTGAACCAGGTCCATCGACGCCGAAACGGAATATTTACGTTTCCAAGGTCATATTGTGCATATGGTGGGGCCACTGTAGTGTCATCTAATACAAACTCCTGAAACTATCTGAAACAATCACTGGAGATGTGTACCGACGACAACTCATCCGTCTGAATCGAGCTCTGAAGGGAAAACGGCCAGAATGGAATGACAGACATAACAAGCTGATTTTGTTGCATGACAATGCAAGGCCACACGTAGCTAAAACGGTTCAAAAATATTTAGAAGGCGTAAATTTGGAAACCTTGCCCCGCCCACCGTTTTCCCCAGATATTGCTCCTTCGGATTTTCATTTGTTCCGCTCCAGACAATCGGCGCTCACTGGAGAACGATTTGCTTCTTATAAAAACATCAAAAAATGGCTCAATGACTGGATCGAATCGAAGGATGAAAATTGTTTCCGCCGAGGAATCCATCTACTCCCAGAAAGATGGGAGAAGGTCTATGCTTCAAATGATGCATACTTTGAGAAACGTGACTGTATTTTTTAATGTTGAGATAAACTAAAAATTTTATTCTTTTCCCATACCCAATATTAAAATTATATCATAAATAATAATAATTAATTAATTAATTAAATATTTCGATTTAATCAGATGCTTAACATTTTTAAAAGAATCACTGAAAATTGGCAACTCAATATTCTTCAACAAGGATATATCGCGTATCGTGGCCAAGCGTTCACATCATACCATCATGTCGTGAAACAAGGGGATGAAGCACATCAGGATACAGAAGCTTTCGCGAATATTTCGCCTTCGCTTCAATTGCAAACGTTAGATCGATGCGAAGGCGCAGAATCCTCTTTATGTCAGGACTAAGAGCTCGCAATAACAATTGCCGCCGCAACTAAGAGTCGCCTCGAGTTTCCGTCGCATGTTCTTCATTCCATTCGGTCGGCAAGGATATCAAATGCAGTATGAACGATTTGTTGTAAAATTTCACCGAGCAATATTTGTGAATGTGTAATTGCCAAGAAAAAATATTCCTTTATTCCAGAGCCATTCAGTAGTGCGGCTTTGTTGTGCGTTGTTAGTAAGTGTATGGTTAAAAAGAAAGTTGATCTGATATGTTTCAATGTCTAATCACCAGCCAATACGGCGAAAATCATATCAACAACAGCAACAATATCATGCGTTTGGCTCAGTGCCAGCAAGAAATTTGCATTTTTAGAATCAAAAGTGAACAAGTGTAGTGACAAAAAATTCTAAATTTGCATAGTTGGCGATATAATGAATTTTGTGAGTTTTTGGTGCTCGTATGTGTGACGTCCAAGTTATTTTGCAATCAACAACAAGATATTAACAAAATTGGTAAACTGTTTGTATAAATACGATGCGATGTCACGCCGCGTTCCATAGGAATCAGGACCTCAGAACGCTGCGCATTTAAAGTTCCCTACATGGCCGGAGGATGTAGCCTAGTCAGCATTCACAACAAGTCCATAAATGGAGCTTTCCGGAATTAATGAAGAGAATGTAATCGAGGACATCTTAATCTTGAAGGCCTCTCAATTGGTGGACAAAGATACATTGTAGTAAGTAGATACAATTTGAGATACAGTTTATGCGCTATTCGATTAAAAACTGCTCAAAGTTATAAGTGCAGAAAATGTCTTGTAAGCTATTTATTTTTTGTGTCAATTGATTAAATGCGACCACGGGAAGTAGTAAGAAATTTGGAAAGCATCAATCGACACAATTTACAAGCGGAGCATTTAAAGATCTGTGGGCCCATAAATAATCTTTCGCGAAGAAAGAATATATGCAAAAAGAACAAAAAAAAATGTATAGTAAAACATCTGATGTCAAAATAACTTTCGAGGACGCCGCTTTCAAGACAATCAATTGCAAACAATTCCCCAACTCGGTCTTTCGCATTGAATCGACCTACAGACTTGTTTATAAACAATAAACACATGACGATAATATTGCATGTGTGTGGGCATCAATTTCAGGCAATAAACAAAATATAACTTGATAAAATGATGTTCGTTCCAACATGCTGAATGGAAATCGTGTCTATGCAACGTTCATTATAATTTCTCCTTACACCACATTTCATAGCTATATTATATAGATAAGGAAAGTTCATTTCTTTTTTCAGTTTTATTTGATTGATGTGTTACCCAGTGAAGATTGCAAAAAATATTAGAAGCTTTTTCTGGGGTACCTTTGTCAGGTGTATTTTTAATGTAGGAATGAGGTCGCTTGAACCATCCACAATCAATGTTTTATCCTATTAAAATACATCTTAAAACAGAAATCATATTGATTAGGGAGACAGCAGCAACAACAACAAGAAATCAACATGAGCAACATTTATTGTGGTTGTGCGATGAACACCATAAACGCACTGAGGATTGGACTTCCAGCGGCAACTGGAACACCTGCTAAACACCTCCCCTGTCACACCGAGAAGCTAGTCTGCAACTGTTTGCTACATTACTTCGGGCTAGGGCTTTTTGTCCCGCCTAATGGCGCCAGTACCGCTTTTTTGCAGGGAGAAGGGATTCGTGTCAAAGATGCCCTCTTCCCTCTGCACCGAAAAGCGATCCATATTGTTCTGCCTTTTAAAAAAAAGTACCGCACGGACGTAATGTGACTCGCAGTTTCAATTTTCTTCTCAACATCTCGCCCACTATATTTTCTGAAGCAAGCACGTCTATTCTCACAGAAAGTTACAAACAATGCCTGAACCATCTTCCGCATGCGAAGAAGATGTGGCAGGCGTAATCTGACGTCCCCACAGAACAAGCAATTAGCAGACGGGAACTTGCCCATGTTATACAGGTAAGATTAAAAATACGAACTGAATCGTTGCGTAAGGTTATCAGCGGTCTCACCATGCTCCACTTTTTTCCCCTACACAGCTAGATTGCTCCTTTTCCATTCTCGCTTAACGATTCCTTTGTCCGGTTCCTCTTTTCAGGCGAGTCTACTTGCCTTCGCACTTCAGCGAAGAGCATACTGGTGCGAGTTATCACTTTATGGGTTCCACTCACACGATAACTAGCCCTAGTACTAAGATAATTCGGCCTAAACCTGTGCTAAGGATACCTTACTTTTGTACTGCGAAAGACGCCGTCGCGACCTCCCCAAGTTCGGACTGAGACAGTGCTCGTATATGACCGTATGTCGTATGTCTTTTGCTCAAGGTTGATCCCCAAGTGTTGGTTATATTGCGACTCAAAGCCGATAATTTGGCAGCAAACTTTTCCGCTAATGCATGGACGTCATCAAAGAAGCTCGTCTTTGAGTTGACCATTAAGCCAACGTATTTTGTTGATTCCTTCGACTCGATGATCGTTTCCCAACCAGAACGGGAATCACACCGGCGATCCCCTTCCTGGTCAGTAGGACAACCCCCGTCTTTTCAGTGCAACATTAAATCCACTGCCCGTCGTCAACTATCTCATTCGACGCACTATTGTATCTATGATGAGCTGCGCCCGTTCGAAAATATATCCGAGTATGTCATCCGTATAGCCGGTGAGAGGCGACTCCTCCAATAGCCGTGACCTCAAAAGCTCATCGAACGTGACATTTCACAGGTCCTAGCCGAAAATGGAACCTTGCACCACCCTATCCTTCGCTAGCCACCAGAGCTTTGTCTTAGAAGAGCTATCGGCCCTTAAGGTCGTCCCCAAATTCCCACATCAGACACTTCGGCATCCTGAGATATTCCAGAGCACCGAGAATATCTACTCACCTAGCAGAATTGAAGGCCAGATCTTCAGGCTTCTTATTACCGGATATGCCACACTATTAGCACAGGTTGTTAAATCGCCACTTGCAGTTCAGGGAAATACGTTTGAAGCTAAGGCTCTTATAGCATCGAGTTAAGATAACCAATCGGTGAATCATGCATACCACCCAGCCGATTTTGATTTTCTCCTTTGCCAGTAGTTGTATTGCATGTTTTTCTGGTATGTCTGCTATTGCGATCCTTCGCCCTCTTGGTAGATGTCAATTTTCCCCTAAAGCTGTCTGCCGCACAAAGAGTTTGTCAAATGGACTCTCCTATTTCTTTGAAGCACTCTTGAAAAAGCTCTCAGCAGTCTATGAAAAGGCCGCATGTTTCAGTCGCTCGTACCGTTCTTGTGTTTTTCGGGCCTCTCACTTTGCCTTATTTCTTTAAGGACATCGACGTAAGTCCTCCGTCTACAAGCTTAATTAGTGGAGTATCTAAACGCTGCTTGTGCCTGGTCTTTTTAGGGCTCCCGCTGAATTTTTCGCTTTCGTGATTTTCGGGCGTGTGTTTGATCGTTTCTTCCGCCCTTACACGCTCATCCTAGAAGGAAGTGATATGTTTAAGCTGAACGATTGTCTTTTATGTGTCAGGATTGCCACCTATGCTTCCAAGCTATTTTTGTCATTCTCTAGGAGTTGTTTTGGCCCGTTTTGCCTTAAGGAAGTCAACAAACTCGGCTTATTCTGCGGTCAGAATGCTTCCTTAAGTTCCTTTTTTAGGAACTAAAGGAAGCACTGCTGCTTGATCTTGATCAGCTGAAAGATCTTTTGAGAACGCAATCGCTGTATTATTTCCCTTTAACACTCTAAAACCGTTTGATGGGGACGGAGCGCTAATCTCTCACATGTTAAGACATAATAAAATAAGTGGTGAAAGTGGTTCTCTCCATTTCGTCTGTTCGGTTTGTATCAGGGAGGTTAACTTAGGATCGTGGATAGTAAGACTTCTAGTTATATTACCGGGCAAACTTTTCACCAGGATTATTACGAGAAAACTGGTTAAAAATGAGAAAAAACATGACCGTGGAGCTATAAAAAATTAAGCACGATGTTAGTAGTGGTTTTGAGCCGCCGTTGCCAAAAGTTGATGATTCAAAATTTTGACGTTCTTCAAGAAGTTCAGGATTTGTACGCTTCAATATTTTTGTATTTCTCCTTTTAACAAACAATGGAGATTATTAAATTTAGTACTGAATTTTATGGTCTTTTCCTTAATTTTACTTTCGCTGTGGCTGTTAAGGCTTAAATTTCATAGTGTTGGTATTGAACATTGAAGAAAAGAGCGTGACTCGATGTAGTGATTGTTGATCGAAGAGCAGTTGTTTCGAAGTTAGCATTTATAGTGAGCTACTCTTGTTCAGGTACTCAAATCCGTATTCTCAATTAACGATTTATCTTAGGTTAGGTGGTGGGCAATTTAAAAAAATCGCCGAACAAACCGCTTGACTGTTCACAAAGCGTGATTAAATGGCAATCGAAACAAATCATTTATTTATCGAGCAGAGTCAAGGACTTTAGCCAAAATTATTGCTGCCTTGTATTCTATTTAAGCTGCATTTGATTTACGTGGTCCTATCTACATGCAGACTCAATACACAGATTACTTTCAATAATCATAGATTGCTTTCAATTAAAATCCATGTATGCTTAACGTTTCATTTGTACCTAACACGTGTGAACATTTTTTTATGTTATATTCACAACAATATACACGCAAAGTAAATATTTCCATCATTGCTGATTGCCTTATGCATCTGATAACGCACTCAAAAATTAGTATCTCGAAATTGAGTTCAAGTAATCTCGCTAACTCTCGCAAAATTTGGTAACTCGAATAATTGATAACCCGACATAAAGCCAATCTCCTTTCAGTTTTGACTTATCGAGATTTATGTGTAATCGAAAATTAGTAATCTTATCATTAGAGTTTGCTTCCGTCTTAAAATGCACTAATGAACTTTTGAATTGAAACAAATGTTCACTGAGATATAACAACTCATATTCGAACAAACGTAAGGACAAAAAATATGGAAGAAATTCTTTATTGCAAAATAAAGCGATCTATTTTCAGCTTATAGCATTCGATTTCACAAAGCTTAATTGGAAAAACCCGCGCGAATGCTTACATATTTTCCAAGAAAGATTAAAATTAAAATTGACGTTGAAATTTTTTGCGTATATGTTTTTAATGTGTATGGTTTCAGATTACTCGTTGGCTTTATCTTCAGGAACTGCCACTACCAATCAAGCGCGGTGAAACTCGGCCGTAACGCTGAAGGTCCAGTTTCAACCCTTTAAATGCTCGCTCCAAGACAACATGCAAAAGCTCTCCCTTGTTTTCCACCACTTTAAATTGAGAGAGGTATTTTTTAAGATAGTAGAACCCAGTAGTGTGTTTACCTAACACTCCTTCTACATCTGTGCAATGCAGCTCTCATAATGCGTGCCCTTTTTCGAACTGCGCAGACAGTCACTTGCCTTATTTGAGCATAATGTCAACATATCCTGACAGTTACTTAACAGGTGGCAGAACGACTGCATTATTCACTCACAAGGAAAAGCTTTCATTCACTTAAACATTTAACAATGTTTTACCATTGTTCATTTGACAAAGTAGTTCTAATAATATTTTTAAAGGACTTGAAATTATTTTGTATCCAGTGTTATAATTAGGGCGTGGATAGTTTGAGTTGGGCAATGATAAAAAAAATCGTATTTTCCTTCAAACGGTGTTGAAGCTGGGTTGTCGAAATATCTACATATAACTTCCTTTCTAAGGTCGCAAAAACTTCTCGCTTTTTGGATGTTATCACGAACTTCTTCAGCCACCAACCCGTAGCGTACCCAGCGTGATCTAAATCATACATCGCTGAATATCATGGTTTTTGCGGTTCGCCTAAAAAATTTTCTTTGTAGTAGTTTTATCATTTTCTCGTAAGGTTTTTTGTATCCTTTGTGGATTTTTTAACACTTTTGCTCATTCGTAGCAGCGCAACATTTCACAAGAGAACTAGGACATTGATATCTTGAGCGGCATAATTTAAATTTGAAATGCTCCTCAAACGTCCTTTAAACAAGCCCTTTTTCCTACCCGCATAGACCAGGCCATGCCAAAGCATTCAGAATGTTAAACGCAACTACGTCGTGAAAGACAAATTTTTGACTGCCTTAGCTATGTCTTGAACTTGGACGGTTCTATTCACGAAAACGAATTACAATAAAAATATCCTGTAAGGGTGAATTGATTTTGACCAGTTAATCCGTGACCGTTGCAGAGGGAGCATCTTTGCATTAAGCATAGGACAACAAATACATCAGACCACAAAAAATATGTAGCTGGTGGAAGTGCGCTGAAATTTGGGCGCTTCGGTTTTGGACTCTTCGGACATGAAGCCAAAAAGTATCCGCAACCGTCCGAGTCAATGTGGGTCAACATAACATGAAGTCTATTCAAACGTCAATTTCGAGCCTTCGCCCGGATTCGTCGCCTCGTTTATCCAAGTTAGAAAAAAAATTATCTGAGAGCAGTTCTAACTTTAACTTACCCACCAATTCTTAATACAAAACCTCTGTAATTATCCGTGGTCACCTCTCCCATCGATATGATAGGCTGTGTCAAAAGTCATGTAGACGAGAAAAGTCTTTCAGTGAAAGCGTTGGTAACTAGTCGTAGGGTGGGGACTCGAAGAAAAATAACATTCGCCTGAGCCTATGACTCTTCACATACGTCTTCTCTTCAATTTTCCTCCATATTTTCCTATTCAAGACAATAAAAACCAAAATAATGGTATAATGTAAAACTACTTGACAGTATAGTGTAAAAACTACTTTAGACAACGTTATGTACCAGCAACTCCCAGTATCCCTCTTTCCGATGTTTTTGGTGCAGCTTATCTCATGAAACTGGCAAACGCTGTTAAACCCTGCAAATGTGCCAACTGTGTTTTCTCCGAACACCCCGCCAACGACTGTAATTGAAAGATTTCCAGCAAATACCGCATTAAGCACCTTTCAAAACACTGGCCTAACCCACGTCTACCCCCAAAACGATTACCGCTCGTAAGTCACAGTCTCTGGCATCTTTTACACACCTGAAGCCTGAACTGGCATCGCAATGCAGTCCTTTTTCCTTGCGAAGGAAATTTATTGCCTTTTTGAAACAAATATCTCAAATATCTTTGACTAGCTATCTGCCTTCATCCTCAAATACAATGCCACGATAAATCTGATTGAACAGCAAATGTTTATGCTTTCCTTCATCGCCT
The DNA here is from genome assembly GCA_954870665.1 of Stratiomys singularior. Taxonomy (NCBI): domain Eukaryota; kingdom Metazoa; phylum Arthropoda; class Insecta; order Diptera; family Stratiomyidae; genus Stratiomys; species Stratiomys singularior. The sequence continues at coordinate 22,930,855 of OX940880.1, forward strand.
CCCATCAAGGCATTTATACTACTCGAGCTCAATATAAATTCATTTGATTGTCATCCTTGCAAGCATGACCTGAAAATAATGCTTCGCGGTATAGAGCCCGATATTGTCCCCTTCTGCGAACCCAAATTTCACGACGCTAAAACCGTCACTATTGTCCCAATTTTACAATTTACCGAACTGATCACCATTCAATCATACTTTAGACAATCCAAGTCACCTAAATATTCTTCAAATATTCAAATATTCAAAGCTACTACTATTACTACTACTACTACTACTACTACTACTACTACTACTACGACTACTACTAATACTACTACTAATTCTACCAATTTATTAATAACTTTAACGCCCTTCCAAACGCTCGCAACAAAATAATAATGGCATGAGATCATCATTGTTCCATTTCTCAAAAATGTCAAAATCTTTTGCTACCAAACAGGTATCGTTCACATTGCCTGCTACTCTGCCTTTCGAAATGTTCATCAAAGATTTTCTTGACAAGCAGCTGACTTGTGAAGAAATCATCCCATGTTTTCAGTTCGCAAACCGCTCCCCTCCCACCATTCAATCGACCAGACTCTCCTCATCCTCAAAACAAACCTTTGTTCAAACCCACACTAGAGCTCACCTACAACCATATGCTTTCTAGGCATAAGTCAAGTCTTTGACATGATTTGACAAAACAATCTGTCCCACAAAATGATCATGTTCCAGTTTCACCATCTCTTATGTGATTAGATTTCTCGTTCCTCGCTGAACGTACACACTCAGTTAAAATTGGCGATATTCTGATTCGTCGATTTTCAAACTCATTTGAAATTCCACAAGGTTCTGTCCTTTCTACCGTCCTTTTCTCAATATATACTGCCAACATGCCTAACCTCACCCTTCACCATAACTCAATCCATACCATCCCATACGCCAATGAACTCATTTAAACTCCCCTAGAAAGACCCTCCTTACTATTTCCCCAAATAACTATCTCTAATCCCTGCACTTTTCCTTCAGCATAAAGGAACTGAAACTAAACTCCAATCAATGCGAATCTATTATAATAGAAGAAAATTCCCCCATCCCAGAAATTCTGAAATAATTTTCAACACTTAAACCCCCCCTGTCCTACGTCCCTCACTTCCATCAACAATACAAATAACGCCATCAGAAGATTTTTCCGGCTGATGCGGTGGAATTCACCTCATACTTATCCGCCCTGTCCTGAGTTTCGGTCTTTCTCACCTGAACAAATGGAACGCCCTCGCGTTAAGGAGCGTCTGATTCTCCGCCACCGTGACAACGTTTTTAGACATGAAATCACCTAACACTTCATCAACAACCAATTGCTCTAAAATCAAGAAGGAACTCCACGGATGGACTACAACCTCATTGCACAACTCCTCGAAAGGTTAGCGCAATGCATTGGTCATACATACCCATAGTCTCTAGCCTCAACATGTCCGACGAAGTTGGCATTACCATCCCTCCGTGCAAACACCCATTTCCAACAACTTTCTAGAGTTTTCCACTCTTGTAGCAAATTCTTTGACCCCCTACAAAAGAATCCTATATCACAACTCAACACGTAATTCTACAGAATCTACTCTGACTCCCAGCAGAGCAAACCAAATCCACGGTCTCCTTTTACTTTAAACTCTACCAAATCATGCTACATCTTTTTCGTCTTGTAAATATGCCAGACTCAGTTTTCCTATCAACAAAAGATTTCAACTCGAATAAATTAGTAGTCTTAAGAACATCTAACTTTCTGGTATTCTTTTCTTACAATAAATGTCAAAGTCGAAATACTAGTTGCTAAGCACAAAATCTATTGGAACTATAACACAATTCATAGTCATGTAGTAAAATATTCTTTAAAAAAATTGTCCAAATATAAAATTGTTTTTCTACAAAAAAAAACAATACTGGTCTATGTGTTTCGCGCTTAATGTAAACAGTTTTTAAACCGCCAATATACAAAAATTGCAGTACAAGAAAGCAACCAGAACTTTCTCCCTGAGAGACGTTACGGAAACGAACGAACTCATAGCATTTGTTGATTTGTTGTCAATTTTGAAATAAACAAAAACATAGAATCATATTCAGAATAAAAACATTTGCATTATTTATTATTAATTATTAAGCCTTTAGCTACAAAAGCTTGAAAAGATTTCATATACAAAGGAAACATAATTAATTTGACGTTTGACATAAGATTCAGATTCAGAAGTTTATTGAGACTTTAACTATGACATGAGCTCATACTAAGAATACATTGACAAGGTAGGTTAATGACTGTTACAGTATGTCACTTAAACTATGTGGCGAAGTTTAATTTTATTTATACATATGTTGGAGTAATTTGGGTGAAATGTGGTAATTCATTACGCTTGCTCAGGCGTATAACCTATCGCTTAATTCTATAGTGACTTACAATAACATAGAACTTAAAACAAAAATTTAAAATTAAAAATAATAGTTAAAAATTGATATTTACAATAATAGAAGTTAGTGATAAGGGTAGGCTATGTTAAATCTTATGTTAAATCTTACATACCAAAGCAGGAGTGGTGTACCTTTAAGGGCTATCTTAGAATTTTTTATTTTTGCGAATTTTTTTATTCGCAATTTTTATTAATTTTATTTTTTTTTTTATTTTTTTTTTTTCGGTTGTTTATTTCACCTAATATACTTGTATTGAGTTTGAATAGTTTCTTATTGCTAGGGTTCTATTCGGATGTACTTATCTATTTTATATTTATTTCTTGTTTATTTATTTTATTTTTTTGTTAACATAATTTGCTTGGTGAGTGCTTAGATTTTTATTTTATCCAATATAAAGATTTTTCGGAAGTTCGTTATAGAATGAAGGTTTCTGCCTATTGTTAGAGGATCCCTGAAGCCATTGCATCCTCTCCTCTCCCAGCAATGCGATAGGGGAGGCATAGTAATTAATCAATGCTGATGCTACCTTATTATCAGTTACGATTTTTCTAACAAGTGGGCTCGGGTGTTGAGAACGTTTTTTATTCTTTTGCTGGCTAGGTTAGTTACATAGTTTAGAAATAGTGTTATTTGCGTGTATTCATACAGTAAGGTATTTTTGTAATATTTAAAATCAGTTGTTCTATATTTTCCAGAGCAAGCCCTGAGTATTTTCCTCTCAAAGACTTGAAATTTTTCGGCTATTGTTGGCGACATCTGCATCCATAGGGGAAACCCATATGTGAGTATGAGTCGAATCAGCGCTTTATACATGAGGATTTTGGATTGGGAATTGAGATGCGGGGATCTAAATAGAGACTTTAAGAGTTTAGAGGCTATCAGTGCTTTATTGAGTACAATTTTGGAATGTGGGTTAGCTTTAAGACGGTGATTGAAGGTTACACCAAGGTATTTGATAGAGTTTCTTAGGGGAATTTGCGTATTGTTGATGCAAAGGGTAATAGTTTTGCTTTCCGGAACTGTAAATGAGTGGCCTTTCCCACTTGCGTTGCGAAAGCAAATAAGATCAGACTTGTTGGGGTTAGTTTTTAATCCCCAGGTGTGAAAAAAATCCAGTACCAAATTAAGATGGTTTTTCACAGCCACCAGTGCCTCCATCGGGCTATCTCCTGTTGCGTATAAAATGGTATCATCTGCATACATTAGAATCTTCGGCTGATAGACACAAGGCTGAGTTTACGGGCTATAGGGAATGTCGTGCAAAAAAAAGTTGAATAATTTTGGCCCAAGGATTGAGCCCTGCGGGACTCCACTTTTAAGATCAACAAGTTTTGAAAGGCAGTTATCAATGGCCACAATAAGCTTTCTTGCTGTTAAGTAGCTAACCATGATTCTGAGCAGAGGAATAGGACATTGAGACGGTTGACATAAGGCTCTGTTCTTTCTTACGTTGTTTGCATAATGCGATAGTGACGTGTGGGGTGTATTGTATTTTGGGGCAAAAATATAAAAATGACGTAAACAGTGACATACGCGTCAGAACGGGTCGATGATATCTACATACAGTCGATGGTATCTATAAAGCACTGTCCTATGGACGTAATAATTTTCAAAATTAAAAAATACAGTACAAGTTTAAAAAGAAAACTTTCAATTAATACATCCGAAAAAAATTACTTCTTTTCACTTCACATATCAACAGGATTGTCCTATGTCGCATATGTTCACGAAACTTAAGGAGACCGTACCTTGGCATTATGCTTTTTATTGTATCCGGTACATTCTTGTAGAAATATCCTTGTGAATAACCATGTACCGACTCACAATCGGATGTTAGTGTCACAAACTAGTATTTTACTTGCAGTGCCTGAATAATTTATTTTAATGGCAATTTAATTACTTTTCGATTTATGCGAACAGAATATCTTCGTAGATATGAGTGTAAAAAAATATGCAAAAATTTTCTGAAACAAGGACCGTTCGTCCTTCTTATATTTATAACATTGAAAGCATGCTAACGCACAGTAGCCAACACATGTTACCCTAATAACGCATTTCTTACCAATCTATGTATTTTTGCACATGTAACATATTTGGACATGTGAATACAAATTCACATGTGTGATATTAATCTTGTGTTTTCATGGAATAAATTCCTTTTTATTATTTATCTTAACTGACATCTGTACCAAAGGAATTTAGAATGTATTTATAGCGTCTTAGTTTTATATATGATAACAAGTTGAATTATTACGATAAAAATTTCCGGTTTCCGGTCGAGCACGTAAATTAAATTGATTTATCAGCAAATTGTGTGGAAAATGTGGTTATAATTTATTAGATTTGACAAATTTTAATCTTTATACTCCGTGCGAAAAAATTTTGTCATAAAATGTGCAACTAATGATCACTTAAATATAAAATACTTCGTATATAATACGTTTATATGCTTATAGATTGATTTGAAACGACAGATCATGATTAAGCCATTAATGCTCATATATGTGCTCGTTTTTGTGAAGTAGGAAGCGAATATCTTTCTTGGTTGGTTGCTTACAAAGCATGTTATGTCTGTAACTTCCAGTAAAAAGCTGGTAATTACTATTTTTTTTTCTTCTAAGGACAGTGAGTGGCATGGTAGTGAGGTAAGAATTTATTGTGGAAAAAAGCAATGAATCTTTAAAATACAACAAGTTGCTGTTCCGGGTGAATCCCAGTTGTCAATGTATAGAATTTTTGCCCAATCATGTTTTAATGCTTTGGTCTCGCAGTCTACGTTCATTCATTATTTTTATACATTTAATCAGAGAGCTCTTTATTCGCCAAACTACCCACCATTCCGGAACTTGATGGTGGTTATAAAGACATGATTATTCACCGTAAAAAATAGCCACAAAAGCTCAACAAGCCGATCGGCATAAATTGTCCTTTCCGAAATGAGCATTGAACATTGGATATTTTGGGGATTCACATGATCACAGTTGATGATATCCGTGCTGACTATCTGGGAACTCTAGATGCCAGATTCGTATCAGTTGTCGAAGTATAAGCCCAACTAGTTGTTAGCGAAAATTAATCTTCAGCGAAATTTTCAAGTTCTCACCCACATTGGTATATGGATGCATATGAGCATACGTAAGCATCCGAAGAATTGAACTAGAACTTGAATTGAAATTGAATGAATTGATATCAGTCAGTTAACATTACAGATAGAAAAACAATTTCTGTAAAAAGATGGTCACACTTTTTATTTGAATGTAGGAATTATAGTGAAACTGGTCGCTGAATCATGTACTTTACTTAGTCAACTTTAATTAATAATGCGGAAAAGCCTACCTTCAACACTGCCAATTCGCATTAAGTAAAGAGATATTCTCATTAATGACACTAACAACTTTTTGGAATTATTGATTTAAACATATTTAACAAGCTAAGCGTAGACTAGATATCGACTGAAGACTATATCATTTGATTCCAGCAAATTATATCCGAAGTCGAGCATCTGTCAAAATCGTACGGAATTATCGAGGCTTAATTCTTCGAGAAATGATGTTCATCTGGAGTTAACATTCCCGTTAAGTTGATCCTACTGTACAATGAGCAGCACAAATTTGTTGATGATGGGGCACTTAATGTATTTATAATTTTTCGAAATTTTATTCATTTAACATCGAAATAATGTTTAACGTTTAAAACATGTGCTTGAAATATGGCAAGCAAATATTGTAATGTTTTTGATCATAGTTTAGGTGACGAAATTTTTTCGCATTCGGTTATACTACCTATGGATATTTTCATGTCAGGATGGGTAAATTTGGTTCAATATGCAAAAATTTTGAGGATTATGGACAAAACGTTGGGTTTAGGGCCTCTCTTTACCTTATATCTCTATGGTCATAATTTTATGTCTTGCTCTTCTACAAGGTGGACCATATAAGACTTGGAATCTTAATGGACTATACAAAGTAAGAAGGTTTTTTCAAAGTTATGAAATTTTTAAAATATTGAACATTTTCGTTTCGGAATGGAGGACAACGTCATTCAAATGACTGCTACAGCTAGCATTACAATACCCTAATCCACTAGACCAATATCCGCACCAGATAGTGGCTCATTGTGTGTATACATTGGTTTCTCGACGATGGCGTATGCATTTTCTGAGTTCCAGATGCGATAATTTTGCTTGCCGAGATAGAAACGTGTATCATTTCATCTGAGAAGATGATTTTTCAGTAAAAATGCTCATCTTCGATCAAGCCATCAAGTGGGAATTTTGGAAAAACAGGCTTTAAATACAAAGAAGAGTTTTTTGCAATTGAAAAAGGTTAGGTACTTTCCCAATGTGAGGGTGAGGCATTTTTCTAAGTATAGAAGGAGGCCCTCGGTTGAAAACTCCAGTAATCCAGCAAATACTTCGCCTCGTCCGTCAGCAGTGGCTCCCTTTACGGCTGCGTCTGGGCTTTAACGGAACGGCACGCAAATCGGACTGGTCGTCTTCAACAATTACAGTTCATATAAAAATTTTGTTCCACGAGCTATTGGATATGTTTACTCTGACATATGTGTATAGGTAGATGTATGATTAATCCTTAATGTAATCATGATATATTTGTAATCATTTTATGTTTGAAATTGAAAAATATTATCAAAAATCACAAGAGGATATGCCAAAAACACCATGGACTTGTATGTCTTCCGCCCATCTTTCTAGAGTTGTAGCTAACTAAAATCATTTCTATGCACAAGAGCAATGTTTTAGCTATGAGTGGACCACTAATTTATAATTAATTTTTAAAATAAACAAATTAAGAATTAACTAGATAAGAGGTATCAATCTTGAAGTTGGCAACACTTTCAAATGCTAGTTAATGTGTGACAGCAGTCATGCGTTTCATGGTTATTTTGGTTTGCCATTTTATCAATGATACATTGACGCCTGAGCAAAGTATACAAATCGTTCAAATTTATCTCCAAAAAGACGGTTCTATTCGAGAAACGCATCGTGCATTGTCTACATTTTTTTTATGACTGACAATATCGTCCATCAGAACAATTAATTTGATTAACCAACGATCGTTTCTGCGCCACATTTACTCTCATTGTTGAAATATACAGTGGGTCACAGCTTATTTTATGCGGTTCATACTTTAAGTTATGAGACTCTGTAACTACGAAACTGGAAAGAATATAAACTTAAAATTTATGCTATTTGAAATAGAAACTTGTACATTTTACATATAAACTTCATTTAATGGCAACTTTTATTATTTACAAGGTACGGATCAAAATACTTCCAAAAACATCAAAATTCCATCTCACAGCTAATTTTATGCAGTTACTGATAATATTTAAAAAAAGTGTAAATACGTAGAAATTATCTAGAATGCTTTCAGAACTGAATGGCAGAGTGAAAAATCGGTAGCTCTTAGCGACTGCATAAAATAAGCTGTAACATGTAATTTCGATGCTTATTTGTTTTTCTTCGAATTTTAACAGAGAATGACGCATTTTTTTTTGGTCGGTGTTCGTTTCATATTCTATGAAACTGTGATAACCATTCTACTTTGGTTTTTCATTATAAAACTTTTTCATTTGAAAAATATGCCGTATGAAAATGAAAATTAGCTACTGCATAAAATAAGCTGTGACCCACTGTATGTATGGTAAACTAAATTTTATCAAACATCATTAAGAAAGATTGCTGACAAAAGCTCTTATAAATACGTCCGATACGTAATTATATAAAAAAACTGATACGAAAACCGAAAACGATAGAACATCCTTTAGACTTGTTTTTGAACCATCAAGAAACAAACGCCAGTCCTTTGTTCCGTAGGGGATTTTTAAATCGCTCATTAAAAGTGTGATTTTTTTGGGGGGAAACACATGTTTTCCGAAATGGAACAAGATTCAGCCATTTCTTTGTTTTCTTCTGATATACGTGCCACAAATTTCCACTCTTGTCATCTTGATCCAAGTAATTCAACTTACGTCGCAGACAGATTCAAGTCTCGTATCGAATCATTCAATGCATGTTGTTTCGTTAAATGTGGATAATGAAGAAAATTTAAGAAAAACCGTGTAAGTCTGCATCTTAATTTTCAATTTCCATGACTATATCACTGTTAACTTCATCCATCGATTCATCTATCTCCAGTACTTCACTTTGAGCAGGTGCCGAAGGAGGGATCTCTTTGCTCTTTACTATGAGCTAGTGATTTCAATAAGGAATCTACAGAAGGATATTCGATGTTATATTTGATTATCTTGGGAAAATCCACGTATATTGGTCATGCAAAAGTTACAATCATCGAAATGATTACTGGGTTCACGTCATGTATCGGGATCACAAATGACATGGAAGTTTCGTTTCCATTCAACAAAAACAGGAGAGAAGCTTATCATGATACACGATATGATTGTTTTTTCTGTTTTATAGCATACTCGCTTAACGTTCCCTTGGCCAATCTGAATTGGGGTTATCCTGCAAAAAAAACGCAATATCTTTATATGTTGATGATCCTCACTTGAAGATAACGAATCTCGTCAGAAAAAGGATAAATCTCAGTTGAGTTTCAAATGCAATTAGGAATGAAAGAATTCACATAATATTTTTTTTTTTGTCTCCTTAGAAAACAAAGTAACTAAATAAACGACATGGGGATCCTTGAAAAAGTTTTATTGGAGGTTACCTCAAAAACGTACACAGCTATAAGTTTTCGGGTATTGAAATCATGCTCCGCAGTGTAACACGCATTCATCCGACGTCGTGCAGTGCGTCATGAAGAAACCATAGCAGCTGTAGAATATAGTATCGATGTAGACCTAAATGAGTCCATTCGACATCATGCTAAACAATTACACCGGTATCCATCGACATTATGGAAGATTTTGGATCCGACTGATCGGATCGAAAGGATCTTGGTTTCCAGGCCAAAACATTGAATTCGTGCAAGAATCGAAGGCGAACGACCACCGGGCACGGCGTATATGGGATGTATGGGCGCAAGAAATTTGTTCTATCCGAATTCGTAACATAATTTTGTTGAGCGATGAGTCAATAAACAAAACTGACGTATTCGGAGTGATGGGCAGCCACAGACGGTTGTCCAAACACTGTTATATCAGGAGAAAGTCACTGTTTGGTGCACTCTATGGGCGAGTGGGATCATTAGTCCATATGTCTTCAAAAATGCTGCTGGGAATAGTTCAACAGTCAATTATGACCGCTATCGAGCCATGTTCAATGACTTTCTCGTTTGAGAATTAATTCGCTGTAATACAGGGGCATCTGGTTTCAACAGGATGGCTCGACGTGTGTTACAGCTGGTCCAACCATTGACTTATTGAAAGAAGCATTTGATGAGCGCATAATTTCTTGTTTTAGATCTGTGAACTAGCCTTCCAGATGTTCCCATTCAACTCCGCTGGACTGTTTCTTATCGGGAATCGTCAAATCACTCGTCAACGCCACTCGTTTAAAACATTTGGGAGAGAAAATTTACCACGGTGAGAGACCTCTAGACCTCTCGTTCGGACTTCTTCCGTCCCAGTCGTGGCGCTTACATGCTTTATTATATATACATGCAAATCATACTCAAATAAAAATGGCAGAGAATTATCTTTCAAACATTTATGTCTCTAAAAGACACCGTATGCTTAGAAAAAGTTTATTAAATTTTAAATGTTATTAAAAATTGCAGAATTTTTTTTTGGAAAATTATACAATAAGCCACTCGCGTTTCACTTTGCTACGGATAAGCCAGAAGAAATCTGTTGGGAAGGTTAAAAGCCTCGCAATTAAGTTGTTATGATATCTGGGTCAAAATTTTCCTGGCTAATCAAATAGAAATAAAATCGTTGCCCGGAAAATCAACGATATAGCTGTTCTCCGAGAAAAAAAAAAGTTTGATAAGAACGCATTCACGGATATATCAAATGTATGTGTGCAAGTCGACAGCAATTCAAGACATATTTTTCTCCTTGATTAAGAAACTGAAAAATTACAGCACAAAACATTTCAACGAGATTCATAAAAGCTAGCAGAAGCAGTTGAGCATCTCTTCAGTAATTTCTTTAACACCGACATACAACGTACTCATTGTTAGTTTGTTGTTCAATACCAGCGGGCGGTGCGACCGTTTTGTAAGTACTGGACTTCGTAAGCTCCATTTTCCGCGAATTGGAGTTCGAAAGCTTACGTATGACTTAATCCGCGCGGTTAATTCGCAGATTTTAGCGGGCAAATAAATCGCTGGAGGGATGATAACGCTTCACACATGTGCTAGTGGTAAAATTTTATGCATTTATGCATCTAAAGCGCCAGCGGGAATGGCGAATCCGTTGATATTTATTAAATAATGGCCACAATCAAAACGATAAAAGTTTACAATGCAATTGAAGTTCCATTTGTTTTCAAACGGCGGTTCCCAGAATTCGTTGCATACATGAGCAGTGCACCCCTAAAGTTTTATACTTACAAGTGAATAATTACATGTTTATTAAGTGCACCGATTATGTTAAAATTATATCATGTGTTGTCATGTACTTTTCAACGAGGCTATTCATTGTAATTACTAATGCTTGCATTTTCCTCATGTTTAAATATGCATATTAGAGTTTGATAACATCGGAAAAACCAATAAAACAGTAATAAATGTATTCAAATTGTGTAATTCCCGGAGGAAAAAAGGATTTTGTGGCGAATTCCTATTGGCATTGAATGAATTGTGAATGCAACGTAGTTGTGGCTCGAAAAATCCGTTTAAGTTGAGGTACGTAAATGAAAAAGATAATAAATGTCAATATTGTGTCTTATAATTTATGTGAATAAATCGAAAAATCGCGAAACGTAGGGTAAAAAGTAGTGACAATATTCATGACTACTTTTTTTTTTTCATAAATTCACTTCAATATATTCTATCTTTACGGTATGAAGTTTATTAGCTTCAACGATTAATTTATCTATACCCACCGAAAAATGTTTATCTTTTTGGGCAGACATAACGTATTCACTTCTTCATTACTAGAGTTTTTCTTTTCAGTTTTGAATTTGGACTCTTTTCTCAAGATTTTGACTGTCGATCGTTGTACAGCAGTCGTTGCACCTTGTAACTTCTTAGTAAAAAAGTCTCGCCCATTTAATCAATTACCTCCTCTCCTGCACGTCAAGGCATTTCGCAATGTTCTGAATAGTACTGTGTCATCATTCCCAGTTTAATTTTCAAACTTTCTTTCCAGAGTATTCCTGTATGTGGGAATATGATTGTCAGATGTCTCGCATCCGCCTGGGGACCCATAAAATAGTTCCGCTGTTTTATATCCTTTTTTGGCTTTTAATAGTGAATAAATGGTTTCAAACCGAGTCGGGAGCCAGTCCAAAAAGTACCCTTGCTTTTATCACTGAGAAACAGTATGGCCAGATTTCTTTTGAGGAGTCTGTTGCTGGTGCAGATAAAAATCAACTAAATTCTACGAAAACTAAACCTGAAAAACGATTTTCTTTCAAATTCCCTTAAAATAATAAACTAAAAAATCAAATAAGAAACCAATGTTCACTATGAACAAAGTCATCAAATTTGGGTAACGTGTTAGAAATCAAAGTTAATTTTTACTTCGCCGCAGGCCAAAATTTCCTTTTGTATACCGCTGAAACGCGTCCTCAACTACAAAAAAACCAACCCCCCGCGGACCCAAGCATAAACAAAGATGTCAGATGTTATTGAAAGGTTTAATAAATTATTCGGAGGAGTTAAGATTTCTTGTCTTTTTGGCTCCATAATTTCATAGACGTCTTTTGAGTCAAATAATATATTCATATGTTTGCTGGGTATATTATTTTTTCATATGTTTGCTGGGTATCCACCTTAAGCCTTTCGTAATCCTTCTATTGTGCGCAATATTCATTTTGAATGTCATTTGTTGGGCGAAGAGAGAAAAATTTTGATATTTGGCATTTCCTTCAAAATCATGAATTTTACTGACTTCAGCGCAAAATGTATCAACCGTAAACCGTTTCAGTGTTCGAATTAGAACTGGATAGCAAATGAAAAACAGAATCATCAAATTTTAATATTCTATATTCATTGTCGATAGTCTGTTCGAAGGTGGTGCTATAGGTACTAAGCCTGCGAAAAAAAAAGAAAATTTTTGATACATGACGATTTATTCCTCAACATACTCTAGCACGCTACACTTGACCCAACGATGTTCCAACTTCTTTAAACTGTCTCCTCATTCGAGTCAAATTTCTGTCCGACTAGTGACTTTTTCAACTTTGAAAACAGAAAGAAGTCGCACGGGGTCAAATATGGAGAATATGGTGGATGGAATAGTAGTTCGTAGCCTAATTCGATCAATTTGGCAATGACTAGCGCGGAGATGTGAACCGCTGCGTTATGAGTTGGGAGAGAACGTTTTAACCGTCAAGTGGGGCCGTTTTTTCCGGATGTTTGAGAAATTGCAATCGGAGTAGAATTGTCCCAATAATTCGGCATAGTACAGTCCTGTGATCGTTTCTTCCTTTTCCAAGTAGTTGATGTAGATCTATCCTTGTGAATCCCAGAAAACTGTAGCCATCACCTTACCGGCCAACTGGGCAGTCTTTGCCCTATTCAGAGCACGTTCGTCGGCTGAAGTCCACTGTTTTGACCGTTTCTTGGTGTGGACTACCATTGGATCCATGTTTCGTCCACGGTTACAAAGCGACGTAAAAACTCCTTGGAATTGCGATTAAATAGAGTTAAATACTGCTCTGAAGTGGTATCATGGTTACGCTTGGGGTGCGGGCGGAGTAAGCAAACGTGGCCCCAATCACTCCGACAGCTTTCTCATACCCAAAAGTTCATGCAGGATATGACCCACGCGGTCTTTTGAGATGTTACTTTCTCAGCTACCTTGCCCATTTGTAATCAGCGTTCTGCCAACACGAGATCGTTCGTTTTTGTCACGATATCCTTTGTGCTAGCCGTTTTCGGGGCACTTCGGCGTAGGTCATCTAAAACCGACATGTGACCACATCGAAATTCTTTAAATCAATTTTTTCCTGGTCACCATCGAAGATGAAGAATCTCCGAACATAGCATTCAAGCACTCTTTGATTTTGCTACGCGATTTCTCTTCAAAAAAAAAATCGAATCACCGACTGATATTGCTCTTTCCAAATTTTCCTAAACCCCGTGTACACGCGCGGTTGCACACGCGGTCAAAACAAAACTAGTAGTCCGATTCAGCTGGAATTTCGACAGTAGCCATCTACAAAATATACCACACGATAGTGAGTTTCTTTTGCGATAGTGGCGTCATCGAGCGGTGATGTTTTTTTCTGTTGGTACTGATTAAAGAAACCTTTAGAGAACTGGAGGTTAAATTATGAAATTCACCAAATACTATATATGAATATCGCCGAAAGCAAATATAAAGTATTGCTTCTTCACGGCTAAGATGATCTTCCGGTTTTTAAATTGATAGTGAGCACCATCTATAGAGAAATTTCGGTTTCATAATTCTAGCCCTTGCATGTGGGGACACGTCATTTCAATCTGATTTCAAGTTCTTATAGTCATCGTATTTAACAGGAGGAATGAGTTTCAGCAGGTTAATCATACTTCTCCTTTTTTAAAGATTGTATTTGTTATGTTAATGGCATGTTAATATTAATGTATGAGATGGGGCTTAGGCGTGTCTCACTTTAGCGTATTATATACTAATTTACTGGAAACCCTGTTTTTTTATTGTACCAACCAACTGGTGAAAAAATGTTTTGATTTTATGTCGCATATGAGTTAATAATGGGAAAATCCGAGGCATCAGGAAAATACCAATGTCCCTGTCAGTAGGAAAATACCTGTCTTATGTAATTTTGTAGAGAACACATTCAAGTAATATTGTTTCTTTCACTGGTACTACATTTGCCTTTGCATATTGTGTGACGTATAGTTCATAAATTGTCTTAATATTTAAGTCAGGGTTTAAGTATTTTCGTCTTGGATTATGAGCTCGGGTGTTATGACAACAGTAGGCTAGATATGACTTTATATGTTTTATAACATTTGTGTCATCTATTTTATTGCTTGCAACACAAACCTTGCGCTGATCAACAAAACCTTATTCTCCAGAACAAGAGTTGCATATCCGCCCGTCACTCACCTGATGAGTGTCTCTAAAATATTTTTTGCAAACGGGAATAGCATGTTTGTCATTTTGAAAGTAATGTGTAACAGAATGTGATCTTCGTTCTTTCGTTCTGTTCATGGGCCACCTTCTTATGATTTCTTCAACTTTAATAAAACCTCTTAAGAAAAAATTTTTATCAAGTTGACAATGTTAACTATAAAAGGACTTCATCGCAGTCTCTCTCTCATCCGAAAAATTTTTTCGGTAGCACTTTTGACGGCATCTGTTTTTCTAATCGACAAACGTTTTTGCATGTATTAAATTTTCTCGTCTATAACTGTATATCAAGTGAAAGTGCGAACTAGTTCAACGGATCAACGGGGTTCGCGGTCTCACCGACGAGTCAATACGAGTTAATCGAAGGGCCTTACCGTTCGATTTTGGCTGCGTCTACGGCGAGTCGACTCGATGAAGGACAGGGAAACATACGTAAAGGGAAAACTTTCATGGTATTGGGAGATTCAGAAGAGCAGGAATGAAAGGATCATAATTAAATTGCTTGTGATGAGAACAATGCGGGCACAAAATCGAAACTCTCCACTTGTGCTGCTGCTTATGCTGATTTCAACACGAAATTCTCATATGCTTTTCACTGAGATGATACAAAAATGATCCGTGATGGATTGATAGCTGCTGTCGACTTTACTGTGCTTTTTTTTAAATCAAGAAGCCGCGAGGCACGGCTGACTTGACTGAAGGTCGAAGTACAATACTGTGAGGCTGTGATACGAAAGCGCGACGAGAGTATCGCAGCAAATGTCAACCAACTTTCTTCATGCATTTGTATACGACATCGTACAATGATTGCGATGCGTCCATGCGAGGTGAGAAATATTCGGAAAATCAAAAATTTCTCGCAACGAGGTGCTTTGACGTTTGTCAGATGCTATATGGTGTTTAAATGAAATTGAAAATTCAAAGGTCTAAGTTGATTTTTAAGTACTAGGGTTATCCTGAATGAATTTTGAATGAAAATCCTTAAATCCTTGTTGAGGCTTTTATTTGCCAAACGAAGGAAAATTCCAAATTTAAAACTTTCAACCAATCAAAAAACAATTGCAAGCAAATTCCATTTAAAACGTCACAAACTTGATATTTGTCATATGAACAGTATTCTTCCTCACATCGCGTACATTGTAAATTGAATGCGTTGCACGACGACGAGCGAGAATCGCATCGCGCTCACACATCGCAGTCACGCAGTATTGTATCTGGGCCTTGAAGTCTGAAACAGAAGCGAAATAGGCGCGTTCGAAAAAGGGCGTGATCGAAAAGGTCACGACTTAACACCAAGCCTTTTGTTCTTATATGCTTTTATAAATTTCGTGCCCATTTATCAGGATTACGACTTGTTTTCTTTCCAACCAATGTGTTTTTTAGGGTATTTGTACTGTTGCAATCAGATGAACTCGGGGTTCTTCTTCGGGATCTTCTTGACCCAGACTTTCTATTGATAAATCGTATTGAAGAACCATCGCCGTTTTCCACGCGGCACTATTTTTCCTACACAGCACAAAGTTGTTATCAATAAATGTAGTAGAAATTCTTTCGTTTCAAGGAAATATTCCGGTAAATCGTTACCACTAGAAGCGAGTTCGATGTCTACAACATGACAGAAAAAGGTCCCAGTATTATTGCTATCAAATGCAACATCGTGCTATTTTGCACACACCTGTATTTCTTGCATATTTGAAGTTAAAAAAATATATATTTTTCGCTCATTGTTTAAATTCACTGTGAACCTGAAATTTAAAACGAACTTACCAGAAATTTTTAATATTCTAAGCTTTAGTAACCGAAAGATTTCAACGGAAAAAGTTTCAGGGAAAAGCGACGAAATAGAAACAAACAACGCTATATATATTTGCAGACCGAAATCAATTTTTTGCCTACCCACTATTGCAGAAAGCTAGCAAAAAAAGTGTATGTTGAGGTAACGATTAAACATAATCAAAATGTTAAATTAATTCACGCGAATATGACTCGAATCATTTTTTTTAAATCTTATCTTTGCCGTTTCGTAAGAACTTTTTACTGATAAGGGGACTCATACGAATTGTCCTTTTTATGATAGTATTTTTCTCTTTAGTATTTTATATTAATATTAGTTTCTTTATTTTGTTTTTGATTTTGTAGCTCTGCTGGAGGGAACATACGAAGACAACCATTACCTGATAGTAGCCTTCACGGAATCACATTTCGTTATAAGATATGTTTGAGATTCACAGATTATTTCCACAAAGTTAGCGTTTCGAATTGAATAATCAATATTTTAGAATCTTTCAACCGAATTGTGGTGAGCAATGGGTAACCTCACAAATACCTGGTCACGAATTTGTTGAAAAAAACTTGAGCCACCAGCAAATAAGTTTTCTAAGAAGTGTTTGCGTTACTACTCAACCAGCCATCAATCGAAAGTGCTGATAATAAGTTTTGCAAACAAGTTTTAAAAGCTCGTAGAAGATGAATACCCAGAACGAAAACGAAGCATCGCTTATTTCAAGGCTATGTTGGTTAACAATAAAAAACGCACTTTTCTGCCAAGGTAGTACCTAAAATTTTGAGGTCGACTCTATGCTCGAATATTGCATTTACGATCTTTTTAGGTCAATCGTCAGTCGTTAGATTGAATCTTGAATAGTAATAGTAGCGCCACATTAATGACTTACATGAACAAAAATTCTACGCTATAATTGATTGTTAGTATATAGCAGCTGCAAACATAGATATATCAGAGAATTTTATTACGAAACCAAGTGGCAAAATTAAACTTTTTGCTTCATACTTTCGGTGCTTTCGGGAGGTTTTTGTAAGGATCGTACCAAGATAAGATAGTTGAAGGCAGTCGGTTATTATTGTTTTTGCCACAGAATCTTTAAATAATAGATTATTAGTTGTATCATCTATTCGATTCTCACTTAAATGAAACTATCAATTGAATTATACAACTCTTATTATTTATTTTTTTCTAATTATTTCTAATTATTTACAATTATTTCTAATTATTTCTTATTGTTGCTATTGATGACAGCTATCGCAAGTACTTTCATGTTAAAGTGTGAGTGCTACTAAAGATATCATTTTGAATAATTGCTTTACCAACGCAAACAACTGCATGAAACATACAAGCCGAAGGACGCGCAAATTGATTAACTCTGCTTTTGGGAAAATCCTAAATTTTGATGCCTTACAAAAGTTCAATCTTTATATTCATTTTGCATGAATAATATAGGTTAATTCAGCTTAGTGGGCCCACCGAGCCAAGCCTAGTTTGTCGAGGGGACGCGTTTCCATCCTCTCATAACACGAGGTACGAGAAAGTAAAAACAAAATGTCTAATATAGGTCCAGTACAATGCTACCTCGCTACAATGTATTTGAGGCTACCTTAAGGCCTAATAACAATCAGTAAGAAAAACTCATGATAAAAGGACAAAATAAATGAAAAGCTGTAGATCTACCACATCCAGGTATTGAAATAAACTTAAGCAGAAAACTTCTTCCTTGTACAGGAAAAAACCAACAGTTGAGAGCCGAGCTAATAATCGATAGCAATAGAATGAAGAACAAACTAGACAAGATAAGACGAATATTGAAGGTCGCGAAATCGAAAGTGTGTTTCTTTTCGAAAGACGGCCGTCCTCATGATAACAGCGCTCACTATATGAATTATGTTCATTAGTTCAATATATGAATCCGAGCGCTTCACTGCAGTTTCTCATTCTCACATTAAATTCATATTTCTCAAAAAACTGCCCCAAAATCTAACCTGGCATGAATTCTATTCCACGACAGGCAATCCTTTGTTTCATAACAGCCACTTGTTTGACCAACAGCGTTGGCCATGAACTGTTGCCAAATATACAACTTTAAAAGATAATTATGGCGTCTTACCACTAGACGGGGATAAAACACTCGATCACGCGAAGGACAAAATGCCAGTAAGCAACACTCTTCAAAACGTTCTTCAAAAAAATCGTCAAATAAAATGACTTCTTGTTTGGCAATAATCTACGGCATGCTGAGATTTACCTAGCACCAGTCATATTAGAAGTCTTCCCGCAAGGTGAAGAGGACGTTCAGCTTCTGAAAATATTGGAAAAGTAGGGCATTAGATATACCAAACGACATGTTGGCATTTTCTTTATCATATTCGAATCGTGGACCAGCTCCTCAAATGCATGAAGAAATCCCGATATCGAATCAAGTTTCCCGCAGACATGTAGCCGAACGAATCTACATTTAGACCACAGTCCCATGGATAGTACCCCACTTCAACGTCAAAATGAACATCAAGTACAAGTGCATGCAACAAAATGAGCTGCTGAAGACAGTATGCTTCACGTTACAATAAATCACCCCGCTGCCCTTAAAAAAACAATTGTTCAGGTCAACAGTGCAGAGGCTCTACCCCATCTCCGACAGAGCTACACCCACGAAGGCGAAACTATGATTGATGCCGTGCAATGTATTTTGACATAACTAAAGACCAAAACGAGCCCCTTGAAAAGTCTCCAAATTCAAAAATGTATAGAGAAACACCCAATCAAGCTCAAACGAAGGATCAACATCAGCACAATTTTTCCAGCCCTGGACGCGTTCTTCATAAGAATAATCAAAATTTATCCACCTGACAGAGAAATTTCAATGAAAACGAAACGACCTCAACAAAATGCATCACGCCTGATCAAACCTATCCATCCCCCATAACAGCTTAACATGATCCTTTCCTGATCCCCGCGTCCTCGATACAAAAGTCTTAAGACATAGGAACAACACTGCAAGCACTCGCCCCCAAAATTAAAATAATGCGTTAACTCACACTCGTCCTCACTATCCTCAGCTTTAGTTTTCCTTTTTGGAGTAATTTATCGATAGCTCAAATCGAACGCTTTTTCGTTAAGGAGCTGTTAAAACTCAAGTCTCAATCTCGGTGACGAAGCTACCATGACTATCCCTACGAACAACCTTCATTTTGCACAACTATTAAAAGTCTTCCACTCTAGTAGCAACCTCTCTGACTTCGAAAATACAAAAATAGAATTCTACATCACAATACAACAGACTCAAACAATAAACGAAAACCATCCTCCTTATTTTTCTAAACGTCACAAACTTATGCTCTGTATATTTGTGTATACATTTTCTATGCATTGTGAAATGGCTAGGTTACGTTTTCCTAAGGAAAATCCTCCATAAAGGGAGGACTCATGGCTTTCCTTTCGAGTCAGCTGATAATCATAAGAACACCTTACTTAGTGATATTCCTTTCCTTCAATTAAAGTCTTAAATCAAACACTAGTTGCTTAGTATAAGATGATATCAGAATGATTTTTAAAAAAATTTCAATAAAAATTCCAGTTAAATGTTTGCTGTCCAAAAACAACTTCGACATGCGTTCCGCGCTGAACGTCAAAATGTTTCTTTTCTTCGGGAAATCTTCGGAAGACCAGTATTACTTGGCAGTCAAACATTCGAACATATGCTATTTTTTATTTTGTTGTAAATTTTGAAATAAACAAAAACGCATTATCATACCCATAATGAAAACAAAATCTATACCATTAGTTTTTAATTATTAGACACTAAGTTTTCAAAGCTTGAAGAAATTTCATGCACAAAGCAAATATAATCAATTTGAAGTTTGACATAAAAAACAGTTCTTCTGTGCATCGCCCACCATTACTAATTGGAAAGCGATACAATATGGCGTGCAGGGCTCGCATGGCTCGCATGGCAGTCTTCCCTCATTCTACGTTGAGCTTCAAATATATCATACAAAAATAACACAGTATCATACACCCAAGATAAAGATTTGGTTTTTCGGTTTTCAGTTTAAGTACGAATGACTACTACAATTATTATCGTAACTATCACTTTGATTTTCATTAACGAAGAATTATCTAGCTTTGATATGGGAAAGTATAGGTGCTTAACAAAAACCGAGATGAAGACCATCACTCCCTGGAAGAAACGTTAAGACTGAAAATATTGGAGCTAGTTGGACTCCATCACTGACCCGCGACATTAGTTCAAACGAAAGCATAACGAAACTTATGATTACCGGTCCCAGCTGTTCACCAGGTTTTGGTATTTTCAGTTTAAACCTGTACAAAATTAGAAGATCATGCGTTGGTGTGAGTTAGCTTTACGGCGCCATCATGACAGTCCTAAGCATATGTAAAGAAGGAAGAAGAAATGGAAGGAGCTTTCTCCAATGTAATCGAAATGAAAACAAGTAGAGTACCCGAAAGGTAGATTTAAAGCTGAATTGAAACGTTACAATCGTTTGGTCTTTTGTGGAGTGATCACATTGATACGATGACAGACGAACTGAAGAACTTATTTTATGTCGATGTCTTGCTGAATTGGAGAACCGATGTAATTTTGGAGACACTAATGATGGAGCTAGCAATTCGGAAAAACGGACTGATGGGAGCACCTTTGAAGTCGGCAATAAGGGTTCTTATGTGCAGAGAACCATGGGCGAATTAAGTAGAAGGTAGCCCGAACGATGTGTATGAATTGGAATTGGAACTGAGAACAGGAAGACACGAAGGAAGTCTTGCAGAACAGAAGCAGTGTAGATCGTTGGGAGGACGAACTGAAATGAGTACTAATGAAGTCGCCAAAAGGGGTATTCAAACAGTGAGAATATGGAGCATATTGAGGGAATATGGAAAAAATCCGAATTGATGAGTGATTGTTGCTAAGATGAATTGATTCAAAAAGATATGATACTGACTGAAGACTTTACCTTACAAAGAAATGAAGAATCAGAAGTATGAAAAAAACAGATACCTGTGAAAGTCAATATCTGTTGCGTATCATTGCAGGCAGAGAAATAACTTAATTTACTAAATGTAAATGATTGAGTGTCCTGTTGCATGCAGACTATATGATGTCTAACACAGTTACCAAGTCAAAAGCCTTGCTTTCCTTTCCTTCCACTTCCTAAAAGTCGAAACAACAAAATACCGTAAAAAATTCACATTCATGTTGTGACAGATGTCACTCCGGACCCTATTGACTTATGCCACAAGACTCCAAGTGACGCAGGGCGGATGATAAGTCTGAGCTATGGCAAAGTTTATTCAGTTTTCGTGGGTACGGTCCCACGTAATCTGCGTAACGTCATCCCCGTGTGTCTGGAGGAAAAACTGAGAGTCCTTCTCAGACTGTAGAAAAGCGCAACCTGATCTGAGGTTCATCTGAACGACGGGTTTGAGCGACACCCATCACAGGTTATTATCACCCCCTTAACGGTGAGATCCTGAAACCCCCTACACTTGCTCCTCCCAGTGCTTGCTGGAACACGTTGGTTATAGTTTTGAAGGCTTGAAAGTTTGTTGGGCATATCAGTGGTGTTCTGGAATCCAGATAGTTTAAATAAAATTTAGACGCAAGACTGTAATTTGTTTCAGATCTGGGATGTGACGGCTGACTCTGACCGGGAGGCGTCCAGGAAATACACTTTGTACAGGAAATACGCCTTATGTACAAAATTTGAAGGTTCCAGTCACTTGACTGCTTGTCATGTCAAAGGATCACAGATTATACTTTCTGCACCTTTAAACTGCTACGTTGACAAAGTTCGGACCAAAAGAAAAATGAAACTATGTGTAATATCACCAGCTGGCAATTCTGCTGATAAAGGAGAACATCTGTCATTTATCTTTGTAAGGTAAAAGAGGACAACTTTACAGAAATCGGTGGTAGAGTTCACTTTATAAGTAATTTTTTGAGTAACCGTTTCTGCTGTGAAATAAAATCTCCATAACGCGAAAATGGAACCCACTAAGAAAAGAATAGGTCTAGGTCTTAGTAAAAAGACAAGAAATTCCGAACTAGCTTCTCTTCATGACAGGTGAGGCGCTTAGTGGATAACCCGGTAATTTTGTGTTACTGGAAGACCTACACCAAGCACATAAAAAGCTGTCGTCCACTTCTTTGCTTCTTGCTTCTTTTTTAAAAACAATTTTTATTTATAAAATGTATGTTTAAATTTATTATTTAAAACCAAATAGCAAAGCTAAAGTTTTTGTTGAAATTTTTCGTTCTGTTGAACGATTTTTCTTTGTCCTAATAACAGGCAGAGTTAATCAGCTTCCTTACAATGTTATTGAAGTCAAACAGCGTCAGAGGGCAAGATGAGGAGCATATGCCGGACTTGAAATCAACTCAGTTGGCAATACTCGTTGTTTTCAATTGTTTGTGTTACATTGCAATACGATCATCAGCCAGGATTCGTCTTCTCATTCTTTTACTGTGATGTTGGCCCTGAAATCTTTATTTATTAGAACATATAATTTTTGTTCATAATGGTTTTTCCAAATTTTCAAGGAACTGAGTCAGTTTAATACCGTGGTAACTATAACCATGCTTGCTAACCCGTGCTTTGCTTTGGTTTTTCCCAACCGCTGTCCACTAATCTGACTGTCATTTCAATTTCACTATGACAAATTGGCTCTTTTTTGAAGTGAAACGACGAAACAAACTGTTTTAAGCCTAATTTAACACATCTAAAAAGTTTTTTGTTATATTCAGAAACTACGCCACCCAACCGCGGTCAAATGTATACGCAATTTGATGTAACAATCACACGTTCCCCGGTAGCTTTCCGTCCTGATAACACTTATCGAGCCAAGCTTTTCCTGTCACGGCATTTTCCCTATTACAATGTAATAAAAAGTAAGCACAGGATATTGCTTTTTCAAATATTTATTGGCGAATATCAACGGAAACGTTAATAATACGAATGTGACTAGTAACCATAGAGTCAAAATGTTATCAATTGTTATTGACACATATCATTGGTAAGTTGATTTTCGTTAAGGAAATAATAAATTCTTTCTTAGTGGTAACGCAGCCTCGGGACTCTGGGACTGATATGTTATATCGCGGGAAAATGAAATAAAAGTAGAGTACTCGTAATTTCCTCCTGCAAAAGAGGTTAACAACTGGT
This sequence comes from Stratiomys singularior, assembly GCA_954870665.1. Classification (NCBI taxonomy): domain Eukaryota; kingdom Metazoa; phylum Arthropoda; class Insecta; order Diptera; family Stratiomyidae; genus Stratiomys; species Stratiomys singularior. The sequence continues at coordinate 22,954,435 of OX940880.1, forward strand.
CAGAGTTAAAGTTGAAAACCACAAATAATTTCAGCCTTATTTTACATCAAAGCTATATAATCTCAATTCTCAAATAATCCTTCTTTTATTTCAGACGATAAAATGATCAAAACGACTAACCATGATCGAAGCTAAGCCAAGTGATCGTAGCACTGATCCTTTACTAGTTCATTTACAAAATGATGATGACAGTAGCGAAAATGAATTGAAAACGTTCACTCCTGGAAAATGGAACAAGCGTGGAATCCTACGCATCAAACGCACACCAGATGAATCAACGGCATTATCAGCCGTTTTGGCATCCTTATGTTCGGTCACGCATAACAGACGGCGTCTATTCATTTTAACTGCTCTAATAGCAATTTTGTTCTTTCTAAACTCCGCCTCGATATCGCACAATGATGATCAAACGTCAAATCGAATTACCGTCACCCATCGATCTCATGTACCTGGAATGAAAGGTAGGTCAACTACATATAATTCTTTTGATATTTTAACGTGTCCATGTATAGTAAAGAAATAAATAGAAGTATGTAGACTGTCTAGTAGCCGCCTTTAAATTAAATCCCAAGTCGAATTTTTGAATTCCTTCTGATTTTGATGCTATGCATGATTATCTCATAAATACTTTGGACAAGTAATCATATTATTTTTTAATACAATAACAAAAAAGGACGAAATTGTTTGTTTTGGCATATTTTGGTATAAATTTTCACCAGGGTCATATTACTTACCTCAATAATTTTCTGAAATAAGACAAAAGTATATTCTACGAACACCATTTAGTCATATAAAAACTAAGCTGGAGTCTTGATTCTCAAAACATTACGAATTGACTAAAAACGATGGCATTTCTTCATTACAAAATATAAACAAATAAAATTCATTGGGACGCTGAAATAAACATTTAACGGTCATCTTTTCGCTGAGTTTATTCTTCCGCACTTGAAAATAATTTTCCTTTTCTAACAAAGTCCTCATAAATTTACCTTGTGCTAACAATTTTGGGTCGAAATTGTCAAATAATTAGTTGACTGAAAATGCTATTTAGAACCTTTAATTCTACAAAAAACAATATAGAAAGACTAGAGAGTAAATAAGCGGAAACTATTGATTTCTGAATGGTACTTTGACTGAGTAAAAAACGTATCCTACTTTTTTCTACTACTGGAATCCTTAGTTTTATATACATAATCTCCAATGCATTTCTTGTCAAGAACAAATAAAGGAAGATCCCTGAAATGTCAATTATGTATTCAGGGATCAATTAATATTACTGTTAATGTAATCGACAACTATTGTTGAAAGACTTTATTTTAAGTATATGTTCAGAGGACAGTTAGCAAATAATAAACATATAAACATATACCTTTTTCGAAAAAAAAACAACAATAATTTATTTCAAACTATTGCTTACATTACTATATATGAGTTGCTTACATTTTGACAGCAAAAAACAGGAACTAGAACTCTATCACGGGTATATAAAAACGGAAAACTGAATCATATCAAAAGAATCCTCATTAATCCACAAATCAATTGTTTGCATTAAAAATCCAATTTAAAACATTCAAATCAATTTTTAGGGTAATTTTTCACACCGACAAATGATTCCTCACTATTTCTTCATCCGCGCCTAATTTCGATACAAAGGTTTATTTAGACATATTGAACTTTAAGTTATCCACAATTTTTCGTTATAAGTATGGTGTGGCAACAAGCCTAAATGACTTTTGCAAACCGTGCAGATTTATTTCAAACAAACGGTTCTGTTCTTGCACTTCGTCAATTTTATGGGCGACATTTTCGTCCATCAGAACAATTAATTCCATTAAACTCTCATTGACTCTCAGTAACAATTAGCCTTTCACAATGGGTGTAATCTCATTGATATTACGCATCCATATAAACGTCGTATAGTTCGTAGTAAAAAACAAGCAGCCGAAGAGTGTAGTATCAATGAAGCCTCAGTTCAGTTTATTCGATATCATATTCAACAATTTAACCATTACCTATCCACATGATCAAAGAGTTTACGGAAGGATCTTGGCTTTCGGGCTTTTGAAACCCAGCTTGTGAAGGAATTTTAACCGGGCACGGCTTAGATTCGATGTATGAGCTCAAGAACAAATTTTGCTCAGGGATGAAGCTCATTCCTGGTTGAATGGCTTCGTTAATAGACAAACTGCCACATTTGGCGTGATGAAGAGCCACAAGCGGTTGTACAAAAACCGTTATATCTTAAAAAGTCACAGTTTCATGTCCTTTAGAATCGTGCGTTGGAATCATTGGTCATATTTTGATTGGTCATATTCCCAGCAGCATATGATTAGAATCATATACGCTGGGAATAACATTACAGTCAATTGTGACCGCTCTAGAGCCATGGTCAATGACTACCTCGTTCCGAAAATGGCTCAACGTGATGCAAGGGACTTCTAGTTTCAACACGATGACCGATATGCCATATGGTTCCTATAACCATCGGCTAATTGAAAGAATCATTTCATGAGCACATAATTACTCGTTTCGCACCTGTGAACTGGCCTTCAACGTCTTATGATTTATCACCGTTGAACTATTTCCTGTAAGGATATGTCAAATTATTCCGCTACACCTACAAGCCCGAGACGTGTGGAAGACAGCAAGCACCGCATTATTAACGTGACACAGCTCCAATTATTGACAAGAGTATTCGGAAATTGGACCTCTGGTTTGAACTTCCTTCGCGCCAGTTCTAGCGCTGACATGCACAAAATTATTTTTAAGTAGATATTGCAGACAATCATCTTTCCAATACAACCAATTTCATAGCAATCAAAACAATTGATATCTATTTTATTTCATGTCGAAGTTCTTTTCCCCACCATAAAATCACCATATATTTGATCGTGCCATGTATTCAAAATTATTTTTACAAGGACCTTTATAGCTTTTTGAAGAAAAGTTGTATCGTATGAAGTTCTTCAGCCTCCTCATTTGTACTGCTTAAGGATTCATAGTTATATTTATGTTTATATTTCTTGATCATCATCACAGACATCAGGTATGAATTTTCAAAATGAACATACTGCCATCAAATGAATTGTATATATACAACTTAAAATAAAGGAAATTTGTATGCCCCTGCTTTGAAATATAAATCTTATTTATGTGTATATAACATTAAGCTGATAAGGAAAAGGAAATACTACGTATAGCGCAGACGCCGGCTTTTGAACTAGTTCATGAAGTTACACCTGAAATTTGTGAAATCATTCAACTATGATGACACACTAGATTGAATCAAAGCGATTAACAAATTTTGACTTTTAATAATTTTAATAATTTAACAATTAATAATTTTATTAATTATTAGTTTATATATATCTAGTTCTCCAATAAAATTGCAATGTATCCACATCTACATCTATATATATATATATCTACATCTCCTCTTTCGGAATTTCTATTTGCGATTTCGAAATTCTCCATTCTTAAATCACATATATGATATATTTATTTTATTTTTTGCAGTTTTTTTCTTTTCTTTTTTTACTCGAAGATGGTTCCCGAATGCACTTAAATTACTTCGAACTAGATAGATATCAGGCTACATTTAAACCCATTCATAAACTAACTATTCATTATTTGTAAGTTTTCTTTTGACAAAATACGTTATCTCTTTTACCAGTAACTTTTCATATATTTCGGAAACGTCAACGTCATTATGACGTGGGAAGTAGTTCAAACGCCGTATTCTTTCCAAGAAATTAGACTTCGGCTAAATTCACAAAAATTCTTTCCCTGCCTGTGATTGATTTATTTTCTCACGAAGGTATCTCAAGAATCTTCTTTGAATCACAAATTATCCTTTGAAATTACAAGCCCAAAAAATAATTGATTGGCATTGAATTTTTCGCACCTGATTTATGTGACGTCACATTTTATTGTTGGTTTCATTAACAAAAAAATACATAATTATTGTAAGATTCCGCTCCTACTTTCAGCATAACATAAGCGTTGCTATATTTAGGATCATTTAGCACGGAATTTATTTCATATTTTTTAGTTTCCGTATTACTAAGTTAGATGAATTGAACACTAAATCAAAAATTTGCACAATAGAGTTTATTGTTTTGTTTATTTCCATGCGCCTTATCATTCGATAATTTCCTGCTTGCTGTATGTTCAATGTTATTGGCATGAAATACATGTTGATACTTACCATCATGGGACTGCATGAATTATTTTCGAATAATATATATTCGTTTATATACTTGTGGCCAAATTCGCATTCGATAATTTGCTTCAAACGGTTCGAAAAAAATTGAAAAAATTACACCAACAACATTATAAAATTAACAATAAAAAATTCCAACTTTTGAAATTTCATTTGTTATTGTTTGTTTCGGTCGTGAACGAAACGTATCTGATCATAATAACCGGAAAACCAATCAATCACTGAATTCGAAACAAAATGATCATAAATAAATCAAAATAAAATAACAGAAAATGAGAAACAAATGGCTAGCGCACTTAAAATTATGAATGTGAGATCAACTACCATTACTACTTCCACTACACGTGTATCAACCACATCCCAACTATTGAAAACTAATCATAGCCTAAAACCACCATCAGGCTATTTGGTCTGGAGCGAACAGTGCAAAATACCGAATCTCGATCCATACGCCGATGACGTCATGCGATTGTTTAAACGTCAAAAGTATGAGTCATGCAGTACGCTCAAGCCTCTGTCACGGGTTACGTATGATTCGAAAAAGAAACGATACACGTTGCATATACAAAATCATTTGAAACGGCACTACGCAAAATATGGATCGGTAGACTGCTGCTATCAGCTAGTACGGCGTGCAGGAAAGGATCAAACAGCCGATGAAGAGTACACGTAAGTATGGTTACATTTATTTTAGCACTTTTAAAAGTCATTTTTTTAATCGGAGCGTTAAAAATCTCAAAGTATGTAAGTAAAGAGTGATAACTCTTTGTTACTTTCGAATCAAACTCTACTACTCTGCGGATGGGCTCATGGCTTTGGTTCAAATCAATTCGATTTGAGGCACTGATTTGTACCGAATATAATTCCATGCTCACCAATGCTACATTTTTCGAATTTTGCCAATTTGGAACGTCCGAACTCTAAATCGGTGGTCTCGATTTTGGAATCATAACATAGGAACCGTTTAACACCTTGCATTGGGCTGAGCCTTCTCATCCTATTCACTATGGTGCCTTCGGGTCGCTGACACATTTTCCAGCAAACCGGGAAGGAGGAACGGATTTTTTTAGTGAAAGATATCCGCCCCTAGCGTTTCCAGCCGACGCAGAATGCCAGTCTTTGTTGTGAAGATAGCTTGAGTGTTTTATACTATCTGGAATAATCAGCAGGGTTATCAACTGATACTGTATTAAGTAGCCTTGAGAAATCCCTTCAACTTTTTCGGCAAGATCCATGTGCTATCTCCCAATTTTGAAAACAAATTATGACAGACGTCATTCTTATCTCCAATGCAGAAGATACAATCTGATTACCGCCACTTAACGATCTTTTGAAGGTTAAACCAAAAAATTCATGTCCGCACAATAGCTGGTTCAGGTTGAAGTTGGGCTCACCATTTTTTCGACTGTTCCCGTCCTAAAATCGTTGATCAACCAATCTTACTTTTAACTCGCTACCCAGGGATGATATCACTTTTCGCGAGTAAGCTGCATTGTTGAGAAAGCTCAATGTATTGTATCTGCCACTATGCTGAGATGGTTTTATATATTTCAAAAAGACAACAGAAAGTATAGAGACAACAACTTTCAGACAACAGAAAGTATAGAGCATCCTTAACATCATCAAAAACCAAAATTTTAGATTAACTTAAATAAGGTTTACCGTTGATACTTCTTTCGCATGAGTTTAATGACAGACAATTAATCGCATATAAATAAAAGCAAGAAGAAAAACAATAAGATCGATTGCGATGAACTTAGAAAAATTAAACCCCTTGATGAATTACAACACTGCTAGAAACCCTTTAAAGACACCGAAAACTTCCAGCTCAAATATGCCTTTCATATATGATTTTTGAGCAACTTAAATATGTCAGATAGCAATCGGAAAAGAAATATTTATTTTCTATTGGCTCCGGAGTAGTAATTTTTCTCTCAAGATTGCCTAGACGGCGTCGAATGAGTTAACTTCATTGTAAAAAATGTTGAATAATGAAGAAGTTATGAAACCATTCTCAAAAACAACTCAAGAACATTACCAGAAAGAAAAAATTTATGGCAAATCTGATGGATAAAACTGTGAGTTCGGATTGCAATAGAATATGTTCCCAGAAAGAACTTAAGCATGGGAGTGAAAGCGTTGAGAACCGTGTTCCATTGTATCATCAAAAAAACATCACATATAAACCATATGTGACTACAACTGGAATCCACAGGCACAGATATCCACAGACTGCAGCTACTAATTCTTATTAATTCTTGAAAAAGATTTCATTGTTTTGTATCAGTCAAAAAGCTTCCTTTTCATGAGAAACGTCAAAGGAACGCTGGTTTTCTTTTAACAACAGTTCACTACAGAATTCGTGTCGTGAAAAGGTACACGAAAAAGTTAACTCAGAAAAATTGCTGTGCTTGAAACATTTGACAGATTTGTTCGAGCTGTCAAAGCACACTGACCTCGCAAAGCGTACATGGCTTGCAATACGATTATATGTTTATGCCTAGGACAGAAGACATTGTTGGAACTCGTTCTTCATGTCATAATCTTGCCAACGCCAGAACAACTTCTTATATTTTCTCAACAGTAGCAGAACTATGAATGACGAATAACGGATAAGACATAAGGTAAGGTGTTCGTTGGGAAAACTGAACGGTGGAGACCAGTGGAAAACCCGAGAAAACGATGATCTGAATCTGTTTTCGAAGACAGTTCATTGAGTATCGGATTTCAAAATTGGACGACGCGATCAATGGATCGAGACAGTTATTCCATCGATGACTTTATATCTATGGTTATAAAGTTTCGTTTGGAAATACACATAAATCCAGACTTTTGAATAAATAAAATTGACAAATTTAAAAACGGGATAAAAAAAATGGAAAGTAGATGGTTGGCAACAATATTTCTTTAGTGTTTTAATTAAAACCTGCACAATCAAACAAAACAAAAAAGTCTCGGAAGACGCAATAAACTTTTGCTTTACTCAAAAGACCTTAAAATTTCTATGTCAATTGGACGAACTGCTTTTAAAGCCATCTTTCCATCAGATATGAATATTTATTAGCATAAGCGCAGCTTAGCAGCATACTGCGATAATACTCTCGAGCGGTTTCTACCTAAACGAGATAGAAAAAGGACAAGCACATTTATATTTACAGTGCTTTTTTCCGCAGACGTTTTTGTTATGTAAAGATAACAGAAATTTTATCAACCCACATCAAGTTCCAATTATTTCTTTTGGATGCAGTTAGGTCGGGAGTTTATTTGAAGTATTAGCGCTGACTAGCATAGCAAAACCATTAAACAACGCTAACAGTGCATCACGTAGTAAGAAATCTGAAAGTGGAGCTTTTCAAGATAGAGAGCTTTTGAACTTAACGACGTTGGTGAGTGGGCCAATCGTGATGGCTAGCTCGATACGCTACGCTGGAATAGATACGGATGCATGTGAATGAATGAATCTCCTATGAAAGCAATAAGAAACTTTCATCGTTTTGGAGAAAGGCTTCTTAAGAAAGCTCCAGTGAAAAAATAAGGATCGTAGTGATCATAACACTAAAGAGCGCAAACATCTTCGAACCACATAACAAAGGAATGGATACGAAAATCGTATGTAGCAAATAACGTGAGCTATTTCATAACAGAAACTACACAAATAAATAACGAAAGATGAAGAGAAGACACGACATCTCCTTTCATTAATTATTGAATGCATGTTGGATACTAGATTAATCCTTGTATTAAAAATGTATTATAAATTGAATACTAAATCGATAGTTGTATAATTCGGCCATTGTGTTTTAACTCAAGCATTTTGAGAGTGTATTATTCTTGATTAATCGAAATGGCCACAAAGGACATAAGAATGCAAATAAAATTGCATTGCAAAAAAAATGTCAGTCGAATACTGTTAGATTATTTCTAAGATTTAGATTTTTTCGGAGTGTCCTGAATGTTTTCTTATGGCGTTGAAAGATTGGATCGGAAAAGGATTGTGTATACAACAACGATAAGATTGAAATAAACTGGTCAGCTTTGACACGCAAGACACTGATGTCAAGACCTCAGCACTCTATTCTGGTTTTGAAGTTGGTAAGGGAAGGATTACAGCTTTATTATGGGCTAATGTTACCAGAAAACATACGTTTAAATTTAAAAAGGGAGACGAAATTGTAAACGAGATTGCAGATATGAGCTATGTTGTATGGGTTATCTCGGTTATTGAACAATAAGAGAAATGTAAGGCTAAAAAGTAGTTGGGCCTTGCCAAATTTTGAGTCTACAAAAAAGGGCTCAAAAAAGTGTCACTGCAGTAGTTTGTTTTAGAATTTGTTGTGATTATTAGGTTTCTATACAATTAAAAATAGCGAAAATATTTAAGGTATTTCGTTCGTTCAATTAGGAGTGTTTTTTTTTTCATTTCTAGCAAGCGCATAGACAAAAGAATCGGTTGAGAATTGTATTGAAAAGGAGTTTGAAGAAGCTTGGCTGACTTGAGCCTTGATGACTTGATGCGTTGACTTGTTGCGACTTTGAAGGAATCGTTTGAAAACAAATAGCCTGACAGTATATCGATTCAGTTCGTTCTTTTTAACAAAAAATGAGAACTTGGCTGCCAATAAACGATCCTATTTAGTCGTTGAGAGATTTATAACCAATTTTTTGGTTCAAATTTTTTTTTTTTGTTTTTATCTAGTCTGCCAAGTGTCAGAGACATATTGCGTATGATGCAGAAGTGTATCACTCTTTAGCCAACAAGAAAAATGAAATTCGGGACTAATCTTTTGAAATAACAACTCTTATTTCCAAGGACACATCATGTAGCTCCTGTTGTTCTGTTCATTTATACCGATTCCGGTGTAGCTTCCCCCGATTTGAACTTTTATTTTCCGAAGGCTGAGTAATATCCAGGCGGTATTCAAGTGAACAGCAACGAAATTTCAGCTATCTAAAAATGACGTTTTTTATAAAATTCTAAGATTTCTAACGCTCGCTCCTCAACATCAAAAGTGTGCACTATTAATATCTCAACTTTATGTTGAAAAAAGCATTTACATATGTTCTATTTATTTTATCTTTAGCCTCGACAAATGCCTCGCTGTAATAGAGCAACAAACGGAACTGAATGAAACGTATGATAATATTCTAGTCAAATGCAAGAATTTTGATAAGCAAGTTTATATTAACGCACATGCAATGATAACCGAACGACCGGCAATCCGCCAACGTTTAGATGAATGGAAGGAAATAACACCGGAAAATATAAGACCTCTAAGCGTTCTTATGATTGGAATTGATAGTGTATCACGTCAGAATTTCATACGAGCTATGCCAAAAACAGCACAATATGTTTATGATTCGGAATGGTTCGAAATGAGTGGATACAATAAGGTAAGTTAGCCAAATACGTTCAATACGTTCAGATTATGCTTATAAGACCAGCACTAGGACAATTTTCTTTAAGAACCCAATTTTCATAAGAACCCATTTATGTAGTGCTTAAGCAATGCTTATTTGTGTGAAGCACCTGAACACACATCGAAGATCCTTTGAATAGGTCTATTTTCATCCGTGTAGCCCTATGCAATGTAAAGAAAGCTGCTCCTTTAATTAAAACCAACCTTTTCAAAAATAAACAAGAAACAGCATGAAAACTCCCTGTAAGCAGCTGCTAGAAAGAGACAGTGTAAGCAAGCGTTTTAAGGGTGCTGCATTACTAAAGAGGGCTTGTAGGCTTCGGTTTAGAAAAACAATTTTTTTATAATGCTTTTTTCGCAAAAGGAAAAAGATATTGTTTTGAAATCTTTCACAGACATTCATTGACTTTAGGTAGGGGACGCGTGGGCAAAGTTGCCATGCTGAGGAATATTTTTTTTATCTTGAAGAAAATAAATCAGAAATAAACTATATATTAACATACGATCTCCTATATCCTATATTTAGCTGCATAAGGCAAGTTTTTTACTCTGACCCTACGAAATTGCCAATATGCCCTTCGGGGAGGGGCAAAGAACCATGAGTACACGACGTTTTAGTGTGCTCTTAGGCACATTGTAAGTTTTTACAGCCGTTTGATAAGGCATTCTGTCTTTCTTCACGGCATGGATTACTCTTATCGTCGCTGTGGGGTCCTAATACTCTGCTCACATTTTCTCTGGTATTTTGACACCATCACTACACCTGGAAGAAACAAATTTCATAATATAACATCTTAAAAAGCATTAAATTATGAAAGAAACATAACGTTTTCCCCCCTGAATAAAGCTGCAATAATCTTATAAAGTTATGTTAATTTATTGTATAATGTAAATACACAGTACAATAATGGATCTTGGAATATAACTACTAGTCTACATTACTTGCTAATATAGCTTTGTTGCAGGTGAAAACCTCTACACCAGGCCTTAATCTGTGGGAATTCAAATAGAACACACATTATTATGCTCTTTTAAACCCTGCATAATTTTGTAAACAACATACATTACTTTTATTTTTCAATTAAAATATATTTTACTTTCGGGCAAAGTAGGCAAAGACGTTGCTACGTTACCCTCTTCGCCGCCATTACATAAACGCCACACTACCGGCTAACTGAATCGACCAACGAGTTACAGAGACACATCATTTTGTAGCCTAATTACACCTCTTTTAAGACTTTTACAATGCAGTAACAGCCAATGGCCACTATGCCCACCCTACCCCTACCAAAAATTTTTCCAGAATTTTTGAAGCTGTTATTTGAATTTTACGAATTTTTCAAAACATTACAAAAATAATGGGGGATTTGATTGTTCGAGTTTGAAAAATCGGTGAAAAAACCAAAAAAAAACAGAATTCATCCTTGTTTGAGTGGCTATCGCATGAACTATGTTTTTTTTTTCAACGAAGTATAACAAAATGCCGGCCATTTGCAAAAATATCAGGTTTTGAGGTTATAAAATCGGCTGGAAATCGGAAAATTTACTACCAGCCAACATAATCCTAGTTCATGCGATAGCTAGACTTGTCGCAAACTCAAAAACCTGTTTTGAGAATGATTTTTGTTTTTGATAAAATGAATGACCAAGATGGTAGGATCATCTTCTAGATCATAAGAGGATCATCTGTAGGAATTTCGGTAATGTTGGCTTAGCCAGAGAAGAGAAATCGTAAATCGATTACCCAGGACAGCGAAATTTTTGTAGGCCATGCTGAAGACATAAACTTGGATAGTGATGGCCTTTTCACTGAATGAAGCCATTTATGAGGATGTGTACAGTGAATATACGGAATGAATCGGAGTGAGTCAAAAAGAATTGTCACTAAGGCAGGGAGACCTTTGAAATTAAATCACGAATCGAAAGAAGAATAAAAATTTCATTAGCTTGAACGAAAATGGCAATAAAAAGTTTTAAATAAATTTATTTCGGACTTCAAGCATACAAAAAAAAATTAATGGGCGTTTGGAGTTCGGTACTTATTTTAGAAGTATCAAACTTCAAGCGCTTCGTTCCATTGCCTCCCAAACAAAGAAACCAAAGAGGATATTAAAGAGGAAACTTCCAAATTTGACAATTTACTGCGTTTTGCAAAAATCTTTCGAATATTGAAAAATTCGGATGCGTGAGAAAAATGTCGTAAAAATCAGTAATTTTCTGACGTTTTTTCCCTTGTTAATTAATTAATTTAATTTTTTTCTAACTATTTGATGATGTCCAGTTGAATTATTTCGTGGGACATCTTTAGAAGGAAAAATATCAAGAAATTTAAAAGTTTTCGAGTTTTTCCCGAGAATACCTGCCCACAACCAAAAAAAGTGAACTCGTAAATTAGAAAATTCTTTGACTATTTTTTTTATTTTTGTTTTAATTCTTTGAAACCCCAGTTTTCGTACTTAAAATTGATTAGTTGTCTTTTATCCTTCTTTCATACCAAAGCAGTGAATTTATCATACCAAAGCAGAACTATTCTTGTAGCATTTGCAACAGAGTCATCTATACTTTATTGAGCACGGTCAGTCCAATATCTACAACGAATTCGACAACTTCCTGCACAGTATTTTTTTGGGAATGAGGGCCCAAAGCATTTCATCATTTCATCTATATTGAGTTTTCTTTCTTAAACAACATTTGAGTAAGTAGTCGCCTGTTAGTTTTTCAAAGACATATTGTTACGTGTTCGAATAATTTCACGCGCCACTGTAGTTTCCAAAAGGCATTGCAATGTCAGATACAAAACAATAACCAAAATAAATTCATGGATCATTTTCGTCGCGGTAAAAGCCATTATGTAAATGCATTGCGATACGGAATACGACAGAATTATGTACGTAGCAATTATGAGACGATTCCGGATTGGTTGGATCAAGTACATTACCGACTACAGCAGGCAGAGACGAGGACTAGCATTGATGAACAAGTTAAAAGTGACAGTGCGTGTCAAAGTGAAATAGTAAAACGTAAATAGTGTCAAATTGAAGTAAATTCTACGCCAATCAAAGACGTTAAAGCTGCAAAGAAAAAGTGATAAATTTACAGTGATTTAGTGAAGTGATAGTTGAAGTAAGTAAAGTGTTTGTGGAATTTATTTAAGTGTGTTCAATAAGATTATAAGACAATTTTAACAGAATTTGTGTTTCGCTTGCAAGAAATCCAGAGTTTACTAGGCAAAAAACCGCGCAGCGGGAAAAGCGCAACAATATATATTGTTTTGCATTATCTAAAAATTTAGAAGATGAATTTATAGGTATAAAGAATCGCATAATACGAAAAAAATTGTTCCTTATAGGAAACAAACACTTAGTTTTTGCGAAAATCAAAATTTGCTTAGTACATAAAATAATAGATCGTCAAAACTATAATATTGTATATATAATATATTTTTCGACTTCCATGCATACTATACAACCACATCATACTAATAATTGCCTAATAAGTGCTTTTGGTGGAATTATGTTTTTAAATAATGCTTTTAATGCTTTTATTGAAAAATTAATGACATTCACCGTAAATTTTTCCAACATTTTTATTTACAGATCGAAGATAATACATTTCCAAATTTGATGGCAATTTTCACTGGATACAATCTCACCACCGCTGTTGCCAAATGTAATCCATATTCAATTGGGCATCTGGATAAGTGTCCAATAATTTGGTATGACTTCCAGCGACTCGGATATGTTACAGCATATGCAGAAGATGAGGAAGCAATCAGTACATTCAACTATTTGAAAGTTGGATTTCAACAGCCACCGACTGACTATTATTTGAGACCTCTAATGTTGGCAGCTGAAGCCAATTTGCATGTGAAAAGCAAGTCCGGTCTTATTTTCTGTTTGGGATTTAAACACTCCGCCGAATATGTTTATGATTATATCAACGACCTAGTAGCGACCTATAAAAATGATTCGTACTTTGGAATCTTTTGGGCAAACACTTTTAGTCACAATGCAATCAGTGACACATCTGTCATGGATGAAAAAATGGTCGCTTATCTCGAAAATTTTCGCAAGATGGGTGTCCTAGACAATAGCGCTATAATATTTTTCAGTGATCATGGCATGCGTTTTGGACCGTCACGTCAACTACCTTCAGGTCGAACCGAAGAACGATTACCGTTCTTCTTTATTTGGTTGCCGCATTGGTTCAAAAAACAACATCCTAACTTTGTAAATGCTTTGAATATCAACAAAAATCGATTGACTACTCCTTATGATGTTCATATGACCTTAAAACACATCCTCGAGTTATCAGGACGAACAGATAAGCTGCCTGGCTCATCTGATTGTCCTAAATGTCAAAGTCTTTTCATACCCATTCCTTATAATAGGTCCTGTTACGATGCAGCAATAGAGGAGCACTGGTGTACGTGCACGCCGTATGAACCAGCCGATCGTAAAGCAGATAAGGTCCTAAACGTTGCCAACTTCACAGTTCAGCATATCAATAATTTTTTACATACTTATAAAAATGGATCTTTAACAAAATCGTGTGCCAAATTACGCCTTAGCCGTATTAAATATGCCTATCGTGCTGAACTGCAGCCTGGCGAGCGCGAAGCCTATCAAATTGCGCTTGAAACGAAGCCTGGTGACGCTGTTTTCGAGTCCACTGTTCACTATGAAGTTGGCAGTGAAAAACTCACACTTTCCGGTAGTGTAAGTCGGCTTAACTCATATGCTCAAATGTCCAAATGTGTTACTGAGGGTGTTCTACAAAAATTTTGCTTCTGTAAATAGCATACGAACAAAAAGCGAAGCGACTTCAAATTTCGAGACTTTGAATGCTCCCAAAACATAAAACCATGAAGAAATCTCGTTAATAAGTGATAAATTCATCGCCAAAAGCATAAAAAATCAAATTGCAGTATCCGCAATAGAGATTTGGAATTTGGTTCAATAAACTTTGATTCATTTTACGAATCGCTGTTATAGTTCTCATAATGTTAAAAATACGCGTAGTTAGCATATAGTCAAGTTATCTGATAGTTAACATATCCTTATAGTCTAAATATTTCAATTTTGAAATTGTACTCTTAACTAGCGAATATTATACGATCATTTGTTGTGTTATGGTATGAATTTGAAAATCTCATCAAAAAATCTCCTTTTGTTTATTCATTTTAATACATGCCAACATTTCTTGCTAGTCATTCTCGATTTTCTTTACAAAAGTGTGTTTGTTACGAGTAATGTTAGCCATTCAATTTATACAACAAATAGTTTAGGTAAAGCTGCTTTATGTTGCTACACTGAAACATAATTTTATATTTTCCAGTTGATTATATTTGAAATAAATTTTAAACAAAAAAAACATCACTATCACTAGAAATGACTTCCCATGAAAATATTTCATCTAATGGCGTCACTTATAACCAGAAGTTAAATCGGTTTTGCCAGTCAATTGAGTAAAGCGATCATGGATGTATAAAGCTGTGAACCATCTTTATGAAAAATCTTAGAGTATAAACACTTCCATTAGCTGTGTTATCAATAATTATTGAAATGATTAAAAACCAATTCACCTTAACCTAACAATGCAAATATTATACAATGGTCGCCTCACGGCAATATGAAGTGAGCTTGACTTTCGAAGGTGAAATATATAAGGTCCGATACTAACTTTCCTCCGAATAAGCGACCATACCGAGCTAAATTACAAATTTCTGCTTTATTTTTACTTCATTTTCACTACAGCTTGTAAATCATACCATAAATATAAATAAAAAGACAACAAATCATTTGAGCTTTTCACCGCTTAAACAGCATTTTTCATCGTCATTCATACATGGATATATCATTTTTCAATATTTGTAAGAAACCTCAACACGAAATTCTCACGTCAATCCTCCTCCTCAAAACAAATTTCATCCTTTATACGTTTCTGCAACTTAGCGAAATTTTTACAAACAAAACCATGACAAATTTGTCTTGAGGGCAATTCAGATGTTTTAATTTTTGCGCAAACTTCATTTCATGCATAGTTATCTACTTGTGATTCAATCAAGAATCCTATAAAATCAAATTAATAAAAAGGAGCCAATGGAGAAACATAGCTTACCAAAGTTTGTAACTCCTATTTTAAATAAAAAATGTTTATTTTCAATAATTGACCTAACGAACTCGATTTTGGCAGTGACCCTTTAGTAAAAATTGCGAAAACTTACTAAATAAAGAAAGGTTATTTTCTTGACTTTTGAATATTTATGTAGAAACCCTGTGTCGTTTCAACGATGACTATAGTGCCCGCCTTCTGTGCACCAAGTCCCACGTTCATGTGTTGAATATTTAAATTCAAGTTGATGGTGATTGGGGGTAGTAACACTTGATTTTATGTTTTTGCGTGGCGATCGGTTGTTATTATTATCACTGTAATTGCTTAATCACTTTTTGCAAAACCAGTTAAAAAAGGAAAAAATACTTGCTGGGTCGTTCTAACCCCCTTTCTAACGTCTGACAGTTTTCCGAATCTAATCTAAGTTTTCTAACATCAGTTAAAGAATCGCAAGAACGTGAGTTTGATTGACCCGATAAAGATAATTAAATACCAAAACATAGAAACAATAAATTTGAATCTCAAATAAATCTAAATCTCAAAAAAATAAATAATTAAATAATCTGTGAATATTACCACTGAAATAATCGATAAATTTTCTAATATTCTATAATTATTCTATGTTGATATTTTTCTGAGTCTAAAATCTCCCCTAAATGGCATAGGATTCAGCTCAATCAAGTGAGCCCTGTTTAAATATAGGTTTAAAATAAAAATAATAGATTTCTTTTAAATTAAAGGTTTTTTTTACACCTCCATTTACCTGTTTTTCGGGAGTAACTCTCTTTCTTTTCCGTTTCTATCTTATCCACTAAAGACGGAAGTTTGTTGCTTCTCAAATACATATAAATGGAAACATTTAGTGTACAAAAAAGCTTTAAGGATTTTTTTCAAATTCTGAAGTCGTATTAAGAAAAACTGATACAATTTTTATCATTCAAAATATTACCCATCGCTTTCTACCCCCTTTTCCTATCTGGCAGGTAACATACAGATACCGCGTTTGGAAAAATCCTCATCTTTTGAGGCAAACCAAGAGTCGACCGAATTTTTCACTCTTCGCACGAAGTGAAGTGCTGCTAAGCCGACTCATGAGAAATCAACCGGAACAAGTGGTAGTCCGAAGGAGTAGTGTCTGACGAATACGGCGAGCCTGGTAGGACATCCCAAATCAGTGCTTCCAAAGTTTCCTTGACAACCATAACAACATGTGGCCGAGCATTGTTCTTGACAGAATATGACAGATCACTTTGCCATGTCTTTTGGCATAATGGGGGCATTTAAGCTGAAATAGCTTATAGTAGATTACTCCGAGTTTATTTAACCAGATGCACAGCAATATCTTCTTGCCATGAATGCTCCGTTTGGCCGTTGAAGTTGATGCATGGGCGGAGCATATCCCACGTTCTTCTGGGCTTTGGATTGTCATTGTAGACCCACTCTTCGTCTCCTATCACTATTCGATACAAAAAAAATTCCGATTTTGCCTTCAGAGTAGTTGCTCGCACCTGAGCAAACGGCCTTCGTCAGTTCGTTCATGCGGTACTCAATGTGCTTTCTTCACCATACGCATGGGCTTGGGCCGCTTTGAAATCGCTTCTAGAATCACTCCCAAGGTTTCAGCAAGATCCTCTTTGGCATGAATCATGGTCCAGTAACGATTCAAACTCAGTATCTTGAAAATTTACTGATGTCAAAATCGCCACTTTTAAATCTCCGGAATATACTCACTCAATAATACTCATAATCATACATGTTTTTATTGATAGTGTTTCCTCTCCATCGGCTTTGCATAGCAGACAATGCCTTTCAGCTACAATTTTTTTCAAGTTGTTGGTGAAAAGCAGCGCTTCCAGAAATGTTGTTTCGGTGGCACAAAAGTTCACATACACAGTGCGTCCATTAAGTTTCGAGACTGATTCCATTAATCGCAAAATAAACAAGATATCTCGAGTTTTTCAAATTTTTTATTCAAAGTATTCTCCCTTCGCTTTAATACACTTCTTACAGCGGTTCAATAGTGATTCAAATGCGTGCTCTAGCTCATTTTGTGGAATAGCCTCCAATGCTTGTGTCGAAGCCGTTTTAATGGTCTCAACATCTTCAAAAAAGCATCCTTTCAACTTCAACTTCAACTTAGGAAACAAGGAGAAGTCACACGGTGACAAATCTGGTGAATACGGTGGGTGGTCCAACACACAGACTTGATTTCGGGCCAAAAACTGACGAACAATGATTGATTTGTGACTCGGCGCATTGTCGTGCAACAAACACCATTTCTCTGGATCGCGGTATTCGGGTCGAGTACGACGGATTCTGGCCATCACACGCTTTAACACTTTGAGATAAAACGCGCCAGTGACCGTTTGACCAGTTGGAACGAACTCTTTGTGGATGATGCCTTTGCTATCGAAGAAAGTAATGAGCATTGTTTTGATTTTTGAAGGAGATTTTCGCGTTTTTTTGGCTTGTGGTGAGTTTTTCGACTTCCATTCCGAACTTTGGCGCTTAGTTGCTGGATCGTACTGAAAGCACCATGTTTCGTCGCCAGTAACAATTGATTTCAAGAAGTTTGGATCATTTCTGGCGACTGCAACAACTTCTCTGGAATGATTAACACGAAGTGATTTCTGCTCCTCCGTCAGTGTGTGTGGAACAAACCTTGCACAGACTTTTGTTTTGCCCAAATCCTCGTGAAGAATGAGACGAATCGTTTCTTTGCCAATATTCAAAGCCTCTTCCATAATTTTCAAAGAAGCATTACGATCATTCGCAACATAATCACAAACTTTTTCAATCATTTCGGGCGTGCGAGCTGAAATTGGTCTCCCTTCACGTTTGTCATCCTCTAGCGACACTCGGCCATCCAAGAAACGTCTGTGCCACAAAAAAACATTTGCTCGAGAAAAACACTGATCACCGTACACTTGTTGCACCAATCGGAATGTTTCTGATGCACTTTTCCCAAGTTTTGCGTTGAATTTAATGACCGCTCTCTGTTCCATGTTGGAATTTCAACGTCAGATGAAAAACTGTTTAGGGAAAACTTTCACATCTTTGTCATTAGTCATCTGACTCGAATGAAATTTTACACATGGATAGGAACAGGTTTAAGCTTCAAAATGCGTATTAGAACACATGGATGGAGCTATTATTTGCTGAGATATGGTTTGTGTCTCGAAACTTAATGGACGCACTGTGTAGTTGGGGCATAAAAAATGCATGTTGCTTACTTTTGAGCGAAATGACGCATCCTATGACAGGAAAATTGTAAAGTTTAAACATGAATATTGGTTCCAAGATAGTCCGATGCGATGTAATACAAGTTATGCCATCTTTTGTACACCCCTCGAAACTTATTTGTACACCGAATATATAAAATAACGTTCAACTTAAAAGGAGTCCTTCTATTACTAAATAAAATGTGTAATCACATTAAACTTATCAATTTATAGTTAGTAAAGAATCTCTGAAATATGAACGTATTCATAAAATCTCTGGATCCATTTCTCTATGATATTATACCTATTATGGCCATCAATATTTACTAAGTATTGTTTAATATACTAGTCGGTATAATTACAACAAAAGGTTACAGAGAGTGTCAAAAGAGTTGAAACCGTGCGATGTTAAAACTTAAACTTAAGCTATAACTTTCATCGAGTCGTTTATATAAAAATTACTTTATCATAATGCACAACGAAAATTATCAATTTGGTACTTTATCATTCGAACAAATCTTAAGAATAAATTTTTTAAGTTCAAAAAAATTTTTCGCGTTTGATATGAGGGCTCCATTTCCACAAAGGCTGGATTTCAAAACGATGGTAGAGCATTGTTAATACTATTTAACGGTCTTTCGTATTCCCTTGTCGAAAGTAATCATCCCTTGTAATGAGCGAGCTTTAATCAGGTCATGCCATCCAGAAGGAGTCACCTTAAATTTGACCTTTTTCTCTAGGTCTATGATTCATATACAGACTAATTGTCCTGTTCCAATTTGTGCTATTCTAATCAATGTCTTTTATGCCTCTACGCCTCCATTTTCTTGGGGCCTACCCTTCAAAGATCAATCAGTTTCAACTAAAGCCATCACATACATTATTATATTCGCAATTGCAACAATCAAACATACAAGTCTTAAAATTTTTGGAGCAAATTTTGTTTTCCATAGAAAAAATAAAACTAATCATCTCGCATTGAGAATAACTTCAAGATCTACAATTATTGGAAACAGTCCCGATTAAAATGAAAAGATTATCGGACTTCACCGATTATTTTTGAAAGCATTTGAAAATTAAGTGGATTTTAAAACGCTCAAGCTAGTGTTTAGGTCACACCTTCCACTTTGTTTAGCCTGAAATTCTCTCTCAAAGATAGAATCAATACAAAATGTCAACTCACTATCGATAATATGCTCTTCTAAACGTACACATCATCATAATGGCTACGCTAGAAGGTTAGTTTTGTGGAGCTATCTAAAACTCATCTATTGTTCGATTCTCTGAAGTAACCACAATTACCACTATATAACTATTATTATTGCCATACTCAGTCTCTCATCTCTCAGATCTACGTTCATGCCAATCTGAGTCGGCTTTTCCTTTCTTAATAGATGAGTCCTCTACTTTGATCTGCCAGATTCAGTTTTAAGCTAACTCGGCCCTCATAGACCCTTTTTACTTCCGTCGGTTTCTTTTCCTATTGCTACGGCATAGATACTTCCTTTTAGATTCACAATACAACTCGGTCCTTATCTGTATATATTTGTTAGATTCAACGAAGTGTCCCAATCAGAATAACCATCTCCAGTTTCTTCTTAGTCAATATCTTACTACATCCAAAGCATTTATTACAAATTTCCTATATTTTTTTTCTTCTACTTCAGTGGTGCTACAGTCCAAATTAAAACTAAGGCTTCCGCTGGATATATTTCATCTGGAGTTCTTAGTTGAGCGTGCGCTTTTCGGTTCGGCATATTTGGAAGCGTCTGGCTCCCTCTAACAATAAACTGCTTGCAATCCCTGCTCGTAATATGAAACATCTTTTAATAGTACTCTGCCTGTAATTAGTAATAGCTGCCTGTAATTTTTCAACCACAATGAAGATGGGTGCTTGTGGTGCGAAAGGAAGACTATAGAACTTTGTCGTTTTACCAAATCTGCCATACTTCTCGATACTTAAAGTTGTGGGAAACGTTAATTCGGCGAAAAAAATCCCACTATTTTTTAAGACACTGCAAGTATTACAAATGTATTTAATTGATCATAACATTATAGTATAACATATGACCAATATTTCCTAAATTTTTTTAGTAACACGTTAGCGCGTTACTAATCCGTGATCGTGGCATTTAGAATTGAAACCACAATTTTTTCCTAAAAATGGATCTGTTTGTTAGTGTGAAATTAATAATTATGTAAAATTAAAAAAGGCCCAGGGATACCTGGTCATTTATGTAAGGAAGTAGTATAGTAACTTTCAAAAAAGTCGGTCGAGCAGATTTTGACTGTTCACCGGCTTGAAAAATAACAAGTGTCAGAAAATCGCTTTAAAGTTTTGTATACCAGGAAATCCAATATTGACCATGACACATTTTTTCATACCTAAACAGAGTCGTCGATTCCTGATCCGTAAATTGCAGCAATGTCAGCACCCATACCTAGAGCATCTTTTTTGGTTTATCTACGTAAAATTATTTCCACATGGACAGGCTTTTCCCTTTCCTTCTCAACTTCATACTTAATTTTATCTGCGGAAATAAATGTATTTTCCTCAATGATTCGTTTTATTTACTTCTCGTCATTTGCTCTCAGTTTCATTTCTTGCCGCTTTCCGCTTTTATTGCCCACTCGACTTATGTTACAAATTTTATTTTTGTATTGCGTGCAGTTAGAGTAAACCCTGTATTCAATATCTGAAATTTCGTCCAACCGAAGCTGTAACATTAATGTCCTTATCACCATAGATCTTCGTTTCCGTGAAATGGCAGTAGTATAACCGCACTCTTCAACGAATTCCAGAACACTGACACTAAGATAAGAATCTATACAGTACTTTAATGAGGAAATGGTGAATGGATGAATAAATGAATAGGGTAAACACTCTTTTAAATCCGAACGCACTGTTATACAATTTCGTCACACCGTAAAATACGGTGAAAATAAATAAAAATAATAATAAATCTTTTTTTTTAACTTAATGATTTGAGTTTTTACGCTTTTTTTAATGAGTAATAACAAGACAAAATTTGCTTTCAATTTTTATATAATGTGTTATTCATATCCAATTTTTTTCACACCTAAGAGCAGAATATTATTTTGTTGGATTCGATATATATCTATTCTGTATCATGATAAATACTCTGAAACAAGTTTATCTGGGATCTAAAGGGACCTAGAATAAAGTCCTAGTTTGAGACCCACTTTTTCAAAGTGACATGTTAACCTGACAGTTGTCTTATTTATAGAGGATCCCAATATGAGAGGTCGAAATGTATACTTATCATATAAAGCGGTTGAACTTACAATACGTATGTATGTACATACATGTGCACATACACTAACGCTCAAAAGTGTTTAGTCACACTGTTTAGCAGTAAAAATGTATGAAAACCCAGCAATAAAGGGATGGTATTTATTTTTTAATGTACACACATGCGAACGTTCATAAAAATACACTAAGTAAATGCGTAAATTAAAACGTTTAATTTAAATATTGCCTTCATCTATGTAGGTCTCCTCTTGACTTAATAATTGCAGCACATAATCGAGACATTCTCGCAATAAGTTTTGCCAGAGTTTGTTTTGCAATGGAATCCAACATGACTGCAATTTATTTCACATGTCAGTAGCTGATATTGGAGCCGATTTCCCTACTTCCCGATTCAGTTCTTCCCATAGTAACTAGATCGGATTCAAGTCGGGGCTCTGGAGATGCTCTTCCATGTCATGAATTCATGCAAAAAGGGGTGCCTAAACACTTTTGAGCGGTAGTGTACATATGAAAAGAAATGCCTATTTTATGTTACGCAATTTTGTTCAAAGGTAACAAAATCTCTGGCCTGAAAAATGACTGATATTAGTTTTTAGAACATCATCGTCCATAAGCACACAATCCTCAAAAGTGGGCTGATGATTATTTGGTTACGACTAGAAGCGGCAATAACCCAGTTCTCTTTTACATGTGTTTCACAGTTCTCTCCCTTCACTTGTAAGCCGTCAGGCTCAGCCACATCTATCACTTTGAATCCAGCTTTTTGGATGCAGTGGTGGTTTGGCTTTGGTTTTCCTCGTGACTTTTTGCTGTCTAAATATCGCCCACCATGACGCACATATTTCTTTGGAATAATTAAATTGATTAAATTTATCCAAAATCCAAAATCTCAAGTAAAATTAAAAAAATATTTAAATTTTAAATTAATGAAATGAAAGCGTTCGAATCTTAGATATTTGTTTTTACTCATATGATTGTAATATCAAAAACGAAAATCAGAAAGTTTTTAACACTAAGATAAATAAATTAATCTCAATATTTTTAAGTGTGAAGATATTTTGCAAATAATAATGCTATTATTTGAAAGTTACTGCATTATTAAAGTTACAAAAATAATCAACGGCATACTGATATTCGGATAAAATTTAAGATAAAAATAATTAGAGGTTAGCCTTAACCCTTTGAAGTGTTATTGAAGAAAGTATCCAAAATGACCTAGAAAATATTGATCTGCCAAAGAACATTAAAGTTATAAACGGATTAAAAGAAAATTCTGAAAATACTGATGAAAACAAGACACCATCCTTAAAACAACTTAAGTGCATACCAACATTTTTTCAAAATAAACTTTAATTTCTTACCAACGTATCTTAATCTCATTTCATTTGCCTAGCAATAATTTCTGTAATGTTTAAGATATAAACATTCAGAAAAAAAAAACAAAATATAAAACGCTCAAATAGACATTTTTTTATTTCTGTGATCATCCAATAAATAATATTATACATGTGCCTTTTGATCGTAAGTGAAAACAACAAATTGAATGATAATAATTTTAGTGTAATTTATAAGTAAATGACTTGACGTCGACATCCTTGAAACTAGCTGACTTGGAATCTTCACAATTTGTAAAGTTAATGTTAAAGAACAACAAGTAGACAAATGTAGAAAGGACTTGTGCCCAACTTAATATTGTATTTAAATCAAATCATTTTATTAAAGTTCGAACATATCCAAAATTAAAAAAAATAAAATATTGTTTTCATTCTAACATTGTTAGTAGATACAATCGTCAATACGAAGATTAGTTAGAAATGTTGAAAGATCTCTTTGCAGTTGATTTCTATTGACATAATTCAAAGAAAACACACAACAAACACAATACATTGATTTCGAAAACAAGTTTCATTTAGGATCCATCAAAGGGACGTGGAATCTCCAGGGGATATTGCTGCATCATCTAGACTTCAACCTTTCATTCTTTTGATGAGAGCAGCAACTATTAAAATTACTATTCAAACAACCTCACATCTCCAGATTATCTTCCCAGTCATATCCTCGCATCTATCAATCGCCTTGTCAATTCATAAATTTAGAGAAATAATGCACAATTCCAGTGGAAAGAGTAGAACCACAACTTCCTAATTTTTCCGAGAGAATCTTGGGCCACCTAGTTTTTGAACAAATATTTGCTTATGCACTAAATTATCCTTCATTTTTCATACTCCGAGGGCAATCCGATAAGTTTTCGAAAATAGAGCAAAAATTTTTGAAAGAATCGAGGTTTAATTACCAACCAGGTCTCGTCTTAGCTCGATACATTTGACCCAGCGACGCTCCAATTTCTTTGGCACGTCCGAAAAATAAGTTTTCTCGATCTGTGCAAAGTAGGTCCCTGTGGCGGTTATCAGCGGTACATTCAACTTAAATTTCCGCATGGCGAGTGACTTTACTTAGTTTGGAAACAAAAATATGTCACATGGCGCTAAATCTGGAGAACACTGTGGTTGGGACAGCAGTTCATAGCCCAATTCGACCAAATTTGGCAATGACGAGGGCCGAGGTGTCAGCAGGTGCGAAGTCATAGTGGAAGACTACTTTTTCTTCGCCAAACAGGTCATTTCTACTGCGATTCGCCGTCAAATCAGCCTAATAATTTGGCATAGTAAAAAGTTGACACCGTTGGAATCCCAGAAAACGGTGGCCATCACCTTTTAGGCCGACAAGACAGTCTTCGCCATCTTCGGAGCACGTTCGCCGGATGAAGTTCCTTGTTTGGAGTGTTCCTTGATCGACGCAGTTGCGTTTGCTGTCCGGAGTGAGCAAACGCAGCACCCATCGTGCTGACAGCCCTCTTATGTCCAAAATTTCATGCAGGATACTACCCGCGTCTGTCTCAGCTATCTTCCGCTCTTTCAATCAGTTGTCTGCTAATATAAGATCGTGAATTTTCGACACGTTATTATCCGTAGTAGCCGTTCTATGGGCGACTGGGCTTAGCTCATCAAAATCCGACATGGAAACACTTTAAACTTCTTAAACCAATATTTTATGGTCGCCATCGCAGGAACAAAGTCATCATATTCAGCATACAAACGCTCTTATATTTCGCTGCGCGATTTTGCTTGCAAAAACAAGAATCAAATCACCGACCGCATTTCGCATTTCTGCATTTTTGTAAAATATACAGACACGCCCGCTTCTACACGTGGTCAGCACAAAACTACGTGTTCGATTCGGCTGAAATTTTGACAGTAGCCGCCCATGAGAGTGTACCGCATGATAGTGAGTGGCTCTTGCAATAGTGGCAGCACTAGGTGGCGACGCTAAGTACATATCCAACTGACCTCGTATGTTGCAGCTTTGTATTTTTACAGTGGCAACATGACAAGCTTATGAAATGAAATGTAGAACAGATATTTGCACCACAATTTCGGCGATACCCCTACCAGTTTTCCTTTATTTCATATGTAAAAAGATTTCCCTATGTGACTTATATGTCAAGTTTTCCGAAAGGAAATGTCGCACATCTGTTCGAGATATAAGTATAGAAAGTAATATTTTCGGTAATTTTATTGAATTTTTATACAACATAAGGAATAATTATATTTAATAAAGGCTATGAGGTTATTTCTGATTATATTTAATAAAGGCTATAAGGTTATTTCATATCATATTTATAGTTATATTGCATAACATTTTCTGAAATTTTAAAAAAAATTTTATAGTAAGTCCCAACCAATAGGTACATCCTGGAGGTCACAATTTTTTACTGAAAACAATTTTTTAAGAAAATTTACGTTTTTAATGAGTGTTGCTTCTGTTTCCAGTACAATTTTCTGGAAAAAAACCGCAAATTTCTATTTTTCATTAAGATTGTGAATACTAAGTACAAATTTAGACCGTTTTTTTGTCATTTTATGCAATTAAGAAATAGTAAAATAAAAATATTCTTTAGGATTCAGAAGAAGGAAGTTCAAAATAGAACATATATAGACAAAGTCAATGTTCCCTAGATTGTATTCGGATTGATCAGAACCTTCGCGGGCTACACAGTACACAATTTTTTTTAAAAATCATCTACAAGCAAATTAAACGTCTCGAGCGCTCCTCCCGGTCAACCACAGGACGCTTGTTTGAACGCTTATAACTTTTCAACGGCTAAGAATTTGGCTTTGAAATTTTCAGCGTTTATCCTTGAATAGTTCTAGATTCAATTTATAGCCAGCCATATTTATTTAACAATTAATATGGCTTACGTTTTTGGAACGTAAACCTTAAATACATACAACCCTGAAACTTCAAAAAAAACATCCCCATCGTTTTTTAATCACAAAAGGTATCTTTGTTGTAATTTGGGTACACCGGCCCTTGCTTGTTTGTTGTCGAGGACAACAAATACCATCTAATTAGGAGCTTCTTGTAAACTTTAGAAAAAGTTTAAAAGAAAAAACAAAGTGCATTGTGGAACTTCGGACTATACCACGGGGATTTAGTTGACTCTGAATAATGTCGTACTTTCGAAAGTCGAAATGATAAACTGATATACCAATCTCGATATATTTTCAAGTTGAAATTAACGAAAAGCTTTGACAGGTCATTCAACTTTTTCAAAATCCTTTTTTAAACACAAAAACATAAAATTCATTTCAAGACTTTGGATCTCCTTGATATCTATAGATCAGATTTACATCTTCCTTTGTATAGCGCCTAATTTCTATCGATATTCGAAGTTTTAAAACATATTTTCTTAAAATAATAGAAAAAATCAAAATGTACTTCAATCGAAATCACCTATTTTATTTACTTCACAGATGAAAAAGGACAATATTCATCAACTTTTGTGCCTTCTGACAAAAGCAGTGAATCAACAGACGGATTAACACTCGCCGTTAGTGAGTCGACGACTTATGAAAATTTTTTAACTGAAGAAATCGTGCCTGATAGCATTAGTTCAACATTACCTCCTGCTGTAACAAACTTGGAAACGACTGATCAACACTATGTTACCACAACCATTCACCCCACACCAAGACTATTCAATTCAACCGTATTAAATGTTAGGACGACCGCATCCTCCATTCATTATACATCTAGTGATTATTCTACATATTTTTACACGTCTACACTGCTTCCATCAACAGGGAAAACTACGTCAGCGAGTTATAACGAAAGTGTTGTCCTAAACAGGACAACTATTCACGACTGCGCAACAAGTGAAGACAACACAATTATACACTCAGTGAAAACCACTACCGTTTTTCCGATATATCAATCAATAAATGCTTCTACGACTGTTGAATACGCAAATGTAACGATCTTGCCCAAAGAGTCTAAACAGGAAAATGTGCCAAGGAAAGGATTTCTGGTATGGACACGTGAATGTCAAATTCCTGATTTGGATCCATTTGCGCCGCAAATACGAATGTCATTCAAAAAGGTGAAAAAGCCAAAATGTCACGATAGTCCGCTCACAGAGATTACGCAGCACCCACAAAAGGGATATCCAATACTGAATTTTTATTCAAATCTTACGAACAAATATGACAATAACATATTAAGCTGCTGCTATAGTGAGATAAAAAGAGGAGGCTCCGGATCGACAAGCGACTCTCGTGTCAAGTGAGTATATGTTTCAAGGAAATGCCTGATTAATTTTTTTTTTATATCAATAACTTTTTCAAATAAACGTTATTGATGTTTTACGTATGACCAATAATGTCCTCGACCCAACGCATTGCAGAGAATGAAAATGCGACAAGAGGGACAATCAAAACAATTCCAAAACGGCTCGAACGTAGCACTATTTAATACTCGCTTTACCTTCTAGATTTTCTCCTGCCCTTGCAATTTTTAAAGGCAAACCTGCGTCTATTCAAGGTTTCTATCTTCCACAAAACTCTAAGACTTAACGCTTGTATGCGTTCTCATACAAAAAATCTAGGTAGATCTTCAGAAACAAATATACCCAGACAAACTCAAAGTCGGGCTCCTTCAATGATCGCCTGTCATATTTTTTAGTTTTTTGTGGAATTCTCTTTCTTCATTCTAAGGGCGTCAATACGTCTTGACGTACATTCCACAAATTTTTTGTAAAACGAGGGTTCAATTTACTGCCATTCCTCCATAATGATTTCCTTTAGAGCTCTTGAGTTGACACCTCTCTACCTTTAGAATGTGGAACATTCCTCAATGCCACTCTTCTCTTTAAGTCTGCTCACAAATGGTCGATAACAAAATTAGGAGACTGGGGAGTATCAAGACTTTTAGGGCAATTAAACAGAAGTCAATTTTTTACCATCCAAGCTTTATGCTTGGATCATTGTCTTGGTAAAAGACAAAGGCATCGCCAACAACAAGATCCGTCGCACAACCTTTAACACATTCTTTTAAAATCTCCAATTATTTAAAATATCGCCGGCGCTCCGTTGTGCATCTTTTCGAGAACGTTCTTCATTCCGCTTTCAAAAACAATGATTTGCATCCTGTATGGTTAAACAATTTTATTCATTTTCGCTTGAGAATCTTATGGTCAAACCGCAAAAAGTACGATTGGAACACATTTCTTCTCAGGATAGTACCTACCCTAATATGCCTTTCCATTCAACAGTAGATAACCTACTATGGGCAAAAAATTTGTGAGGCTTTTTAATTTAAAGTTCGTCTGGAAACCCATTCGTCGAAAGGTACGGTTTTTCTAGGTTGGTATGACTATCAGTGACATCTTTGCCAAATGTCACATCAAACTAATCATTTGTGTTTAGTATACGATTGTCTTTCTGAAGTACAAAAAGTGCATTGGGCGATTTTTACAATGAGTGAAATTATTCAACAAAGTTGAACACGTTGACCACGAACCACGTCCTGGACGGCCATCAACATCAACTGCTGATCAACACGTCAATAAAACTAAGGAATTGGTGCAGTTGGAATAAGGATCAATGAGAATCATTTTAAAAGATCATTTGGGCCTAAAATTGAAAGCACGATTGGTTCCAAAATCATTCAATTTTCTTGACAAACAGCGTTGCGTTAGCGTCTGTGAAACAATGTTTTCCGACTACCAGGATGTCATAAAACGTAATATAACTGGCGATGAGTCTTTGATCTGTGCTTACATCCCGGAAACAGACGATCCATCGGCCAAATATCGTGCCAAAGGTGAGCCGAAACCGAGAAAAACACGTCAAAGCAAGTCACAAATCAAGGTCATGTTGACAGTTTTCTTCGATTATCGACGTGTGGTGCACTCCCAATTCCTTCCGACGGACTAAACTATCAACTAGCAATACAAGGAATTGCGCGAAGCTATTCATAAAAAGAGCCCAGAATTGTGGGCCGAAAACTCGTGGTTAAAAATACACGAGTAAAGATTTCTGCTTAATATACTTTCTTATGACATCTAAATCGAAATTATTTTAGGCTAATTCATCTACATTATCGCCCCAAACTAGGAAATTATGAATAATGTTAAAGATGTGTTGTTGTCTCAATAGTATTGTACTCTTCTTACTAAAAAGCTCCAAAATTTCGCCATACTGAATCATTTTTTTGGAAAAATACAAACACAAATTTGATATAGCATTACACAAATATCCAGGCATAATCACTGAACCAGTACTTTTAAACAAATAATTTTATTATTCATAGATTTAAAATTGAAATCGTGACTTAATTAAACTTGAAATCTTTTCAGCTATTCGAAATGTGTAAATTTTAACCAAACAGTCGAATTAAACGTGAAACTCGGTTCGATTCTTGTCACATGCAAGAATAGTAAGAAGAGGGTAGTCTACGCAAATGTGCATATGTTAGCACCACAAAGTCCAAGCATTGATAAACGTTTACACGAATGGCAAACAAAGGATAATTCAACAAAGCCAGTCAATGTCATTCTATTTGGAATCGACAGTGTTTCGCGAATGAATTTATTGCGAGTAATGCCGAAGACAGCTAAATACGTCCAAAAGTCAGGATGGTATGAAATGGCAGGTTACAATAAGGTTTTTTCAATTTTTCCACTACACATTTGATGAGAGTCTAATGATTTTCCATTGTAGGTAGAAGACAACACATTCCCGAACCTAATGTCTGTCCTCACCGGCTACAACATATCAAACGCTTACAAATTATGTAACCCAAAAAAGGTCGGAGGATTGGATTCATGCCCTTTTATTTGGAACGCCTACCAGAAAATAGGCTACGTGACAGCCTATGCTGAGGACACAGAGCAAATGAGTACCTTCAACTATTTGAAAGTTGGTTTCAAAAATCAACCAACCGACTATTATTTGCGGCCAGCACTGATGGCCGCAGAGAAGAACTTGGCCATAACCAAGCTGTTTGGACTTCGATTTTGTTTAGGTTTCAAATCAAGCTCTGAATACGTTTACGATTATGTGACACAAGTTAGTCAGGCCTACAAAGATGCTCCGTTTTTTGGACTGTTTTGGACAAACTCTTTCAGTCATAATGCTTTTGAGTCTGCTTCCGTAATGGATGAAAAAATCATAGAATATTTTGAGGCATTCAACTCGACAGGACTTCTGGATGAAAGCATTATTGTATTCTTCAGTGACCATGGTATGCGGTTCGGACCTTTGCGATTATCCCCTACTGGTCACCTGGAGGAACGATTGCCATTCTTTTATATTTGGCTACCGCCGAAATTTCGTGCTGAACACCCAGATTTTGTTTATGCGCTGAAAATTAATAAACATAGACTCACTACTCCGTATGATTTGCACCTGACCCTGAAGCATATCCTCGAAATAAGTGGACGTGTCAACAGCACCGAAAAAGCTCGCGACTGTTCCAAATGTCAAAGTCTCTTTGTGCCAATTCCAGAGAATCGCTCATGCGAAGATGTTGCTATTGAAGATCACTGGTGCACCTGTCGCGCGTTTCATAACGTGGACAAACAATCTGCCAAAGTTCGATCAATAACTCAGCGAACTATCAATTATATCAATGATCTCGTCACGCATGCTAACAATGGATCGGTTGCACACCTTTGTAAGCATCTTGTGCTGAAAAAAATATTATATGCTAACCAAGAGGTGCTGCCACATGAAGCCACCAACACAACGTTGGAAGGATATCAGCTCTCGTTCGATACTAATCCAGGAGGAGCTAGATTTGAAACAACGGTGCGTCTGGATACAAAGACTGATCAGTTCACTGTAACTGGGACCATAAGTCGCCTGAACTCGTATAGTAAACAAGCTAAATGTGTTCAAGTTGAGGCTGTTAAAAAGTATTGTGCCTGTTAGGAAATTAACAATTGATAAATCCATGTTTAATGTCAGTGTATCAACGAATTTATTGTAACCTAAGATCACTAGTTTTATATGAAGAAAATCTTGTTGATATTTTTAAATAGCAAAATGTTCTCCATTGTATAGTATATTGTTGAAATGTGTTCACGGAACCAATATTTTAAAGAATTTGTTTTTATCAAGTATACTTTTAGCGTTTTATTTTTACTAATTTTTCGATGTAACTTATTCTTAACCTGCCTCAGTAACTACCGCTGCTTACATACAAATAGCGTTAATACTATCAGGCAGCGTCTCTCAGAGAGAGACAATAAAATCACAGGTACGTTTGTATATCTTTTGTGTTTTTCAGCAAAAGCTTCGAGAGAAGGGTCACCAAAATGTGATAACATTTGACAATCAATGTAAAATTCCACTTCATTTGGTTGAATACCGTTAGATCTGGAGTTTGTTGGAAGTGTTAGCGCTTGTTTATTGCTACGCTCTTCTCATGCCTGGGATAGATGATATCATTTCAGCTAGTCGATGTCAACAACTACAAGATTCCAAGAAAGATGAAGTAAAAAGTTTTTTTTGGGTTGGGGGGGAAGGCAATTTACGCCCGGAGTGTGGGAGTCGCTCCAAGACAACCCACTAAACACCCCCCCTGTCAAGAGACTCTAGCCTGGAACCGTTTGACACATTACTTTGGGCTAGGCCCCTTTTTACTTCGCCCTAGAGCGCCGTGAGCCTAGAAAAATCTCCCCCCAGCGGGAGGGGGCAGGATGGAGGAGGACTGCTGGAAAGGAGACCCCCCTAGACCCCGCGCCTAAGGTTATCCATGGTACATTTTTTGGCAGTAAGTATTGCCCGAGAGTAATGTGCCACACAGGTCCATTTTTCAAAACTTTTCAGCATTTCTCCGACCAGATTGTCTGGAGAAAGCTCTCCCATCACCTCCCACAAGACCTGCCGCATCCTGTTCCATCTTCTACAGTTGAAGAAGGTGTGACATGCGTCGTCCCTTTCCCCTGGGCAGAAAGTGCAGTCTGGGGACCGTGATTTACCAATCTTGTGCAGGTAAGACTGAAAATACCCATGCCCGCTAAGAAGCTGGGTAAGGTAATAATCAGTCTCACCGTACTTTCAATTTAGCCACGATCCCACGTTCCCTATAAGGCAGGCAGTCCAGCGGCCATTAGTAAGAAGTAAGAAGTATGAAGTAAGAAGTGGGCGACCATCAGTACTTCTTAACAAAAATCCTTAAAATATCCAAGAATAAATCAAATGTAATGACTCTACCCGTAACGAACCGACTCAATATGTCCCCAAAAGTATCATCGAGGCAAAAAATATTCAATTCAATAAATGTGTTGTACGACAGTATAGCAATACATTCAACATAGTAGTGTAAGATATAGAGAAGTATAAGATATCCTATTCGTGTACATAAGTGTGCGTGAGCGTCCGAAGTTTTGAACTTCTCTTTTTTACACTCATCAGCTGTTCAAATGTTTGACTCCATTCGTTCCTGCCAGTCATCAGATGCAACCTGATAATCGAAATTGCATCGAAATTTCGAGGTTAGCATTCACAATCTACTATCCGATCATAGGCAAAAATGCGAAAACTGCATTTTTGAATCACAAATAACAGCTGAAAATGCATTCATTTTGCATGTATTGTTGCAGGGCATATATCTGCCTTGAAATTAGAAATTATCCATCAATATCATTACCGACACTTTCAATTAGAGCATCAACTAACCAATTGGAGCATAATATTTGCAAATTCATGAAATCCACAAACAAAATCAATATTTAAATTTTATAAAAAAATGATAGCCGATGGTAGCCGAAAATTTTGAATTTGACAGTGAGTTAACATTACAGTTAGAAAAGCAATTTCTGTAAAGGAATGATCACACATATTACTTGAGTGTTGAAAACATCAAATCGGTCGCTGAATCATTCACTTTAATCAGTCAACGTTGATTGAAAATGTGCAAACGCTTATATTGAGCATTCCCGATTTTCATTCTCTCTCAAGGATATGCTTAAAGATTTGAGATGATAACAACGGAAATATAGCTTTAAATATTTAAATATTTTACATCGTCGAAGACAAGATCGGCCTTTTCTGAAGCTATATTTGGTATTTGACATGAAATTCACTAGATCTCACCAGTACCAAAAAAGTCTAGCCCCGATTAAAAAACAGTGTATCCTCTTTTTTCCTACGAACTAAGTTCCGTCGTTCCCCGTCTTTTTCCTTTTATAGTACTCATACGCGGTTCGGTCGTGTACCATCTTCGGTGGGTGCTTTAATCCTGACAGTTGATTCCGACATCTTTGGCCCAAAAACATGGCACGATTAAAACGACTAATGGTGTAATTATATCATTTCAACATTTTCAAAACAGCATTCTTGAGTTAATTAAATTAATAATTAATTAGTAGTTAAATATTTTATAGCTTATGGCACGGTTTTAAATGAACTTAGAACCCTTCTGTGGGTTATCCAAACGCTAGTGAGTATTGCTGGGCTTGGAATTCCTATGCTAGTGGGGCTAGGATTGGTCCCTTTTTCGCGTTAGGAGGAAGTACTTTATAGAAAAGATTGACACCTCAAAATCCTTTCTATTAGTTTGTTTATTATTATTTCTAACTTTTGTCCGTTTATGTACCGTTATCCTCTTTTGTGAAAACAATGGACTTTTACTTAAAATTACTTTTCACTTATTACCAGTCAAGCATGAGGCAGCTCCACTGCAGGATGAATCTCCTGTTTCAGAGCCTTACATGCTCGTGGGTTATGTGAATTCTGGGTTATCTGGAATCTATGTGAGTTATCCCGGATTTCTCTTCACCCAAATTATAGTAAACAACTTTATAATACGTCGAAATGTTATAAAGGTATTGCTGTAAAGTTCGCAAATGCCATAAAACCCAACGCTCATCGTTCGTAAGGTTTCAAGATTCAACGAGGCATCTGCAATATGTTGTTTCAGAATCCGCACAACACTGTACGATAATTGTACCAAAAATATATCAGGGTTTATCACATTTGGGATTGCGAAAATAGTACTTTTATTAAATATTTTTTAAATTTATTGGAACAAAACATTTGAAACTAAAACTAGAACTCCTTACTCAAATCACTTGCATCAATCGCTTGACCCTTAAAGCTAGCTTCTAATTTTCTTAAAAACTCTTCGAAAACAACGACACCTTTAAACATTCCAGTTTTCTTATAATCCTTAATTCGATTCTTATCCTCCTCAACATCGCTTGCTTTGATTTTATCGTCGAAAGCGTTAATTTCATCCAGTAGTGAGTTAATAGTTGGCACGTTGGTTGGATCAAACTTTGACGCTGCATTCGGATTAAATGGTACACATATCTTTCCTGTCTTCGGATGTACACAAAATGGAGCTTTTAGTAAATGATTCAGCCCTTTTGTGACATTTATGTCCAGCCGTGGGTACAAAAATGCCAACTGTACTTCTTCCACCAAGTTCTTCAGTCGACGGGGAGCATTCCCCTTGGAGCGTTGCGCATGAAAATACCTTAAAAACGCTTCCCACACTTCCCTTGACGATTTACCGACATTTTCCAAATAATGTTCAAAGTCCTTTCTCATGTTCTCATCGGGAATCATCTGGAGTAGCTTCGCCTTGCCTTTTTCATCGCCGAA
The DNA here is from genome assembly GCA_954870665.1 of Stratiomys singularior. Taxonomy (NCBI): domain Eukaryota; kingdom Metazoa; phylum Arthropoda; class Insecta; order Diptera; family Stratiomyidae; genus Stratiomys; species Stratiomys singularior. The sequence continues at coordinate 22,989,636 of OX940880.1, forward strand.
AACGTTCTGATCGTTAAGACAAACCTCCTCAAACATGGGCTCCACAATTTTTAGCGCTCGACGAACGCTATGATGAATTTTTTCACCAAATGATGCTTTCGTCACGGAATTCTCTCCACCGTGAACCAACAACTGTAGATAATCGGCAATCGCACCACGACCTTTTGTATCCAAATGACGGGCGGTTTTATCACAAACCCAACAATGGATACCACGCCGACCTGAGAACACCCAAAGAATATGTTCAAAACCGAAATCTTCTCGCAATGCAGTGTCCAGGACACGACAAGCAATTGTCATGAATTTCCAACATTTGATGCACACATCGGCTCCTTCGCAACAAGTTCTCACTTCATCATAATCGGTCATATCAATATCGAAGACCAATTCTCGTTGTAGCGCTTGAATGTTAGCAACAGCCCGATGATGTTTTGGCCTAAAAGTATTCGATTTTTAGTTACAATATTGTCAACGATCTTGACAACATCTTACATTACGGACAGAACTGCACCGATATCAATTTTATGCGGTACTCGACTACAGATTTCCTTTTCCAATTCAGACTGACTATCGAATGAGAGGTACCGAAGGTAAACATCATCGGCCAATGTAAAGGAAATTTCTCGGTGAGAAAAAATTCTGTTTTCCGCTTAAAACGAAATTTTTCATATAAATATTTTAGTTCATATTGAACATTAGCAAAAACTCATCAAAACTGATCTGGATCCTCTTTGTGGATACTTACAATGTCCGTAGGATAACCATCTGTAGAATGGCAAGTGGGGGAAAAGTCGTTTATAATAGACAGGCAACAAGTCCGGTAAAATGTTAGGATCATATTCCTTCTTGCTAGTTTCAGCTTGAACCATTTTTGCACGTAATTAATCTCACTTCGAAGGGAAACAACTCAAAGGATCTCGCTGCTTGTTTTGGCGCCAAACAGCAACTGTCACCTGGACATATCGCTTGAGTGTGAACACTGAGAACACTGAGTTCCTAACAAACTCTTAAAAGGGCTTAAATTATCGATTCTGATCGCGTGAAATATTAAACACGAAAGGGGAAAACATAGAGAAAGAAAACTGAATTGCACCTAAACCACAAATGAAGATAACAGAAATTCGTGAAATTCGGTCTCCAAATGTTTTGATTAAACATTGACATTATGACTCTTGCAAGTGTAACAACCTGAAAAATCATTCTATGATAAATGTTTCAATGCACCTCGTCGTGCAGCCGCGGTACAAAACGCATCTAAACGTAACCACATCATCCACTCCCGTAGACGTCAAATTACGGGCCATCAATTGAAAACAAAATTTTCCCTAACAGACAGTCCAAAGTAGAAAATCGAGCTCCAAATTGTTTTAAATGCGATACGGAATTTACTTGGAAACACATCTACATCGAATCGCGACTAGGAACCAGTTTTCAATAGCATACTGTCATCAATAAACACGACTGTGAGAAAAATGTGAGTTTTAAAAAATTTCTTATCACAGAGTCGATATTTTTACTTTCTTGTGAAACTGATTTCCGAAAATAATACCCAGAGCTATCCCCGATAATATAATGATTCCATGCACATAATAACACCATGGTGCAAGTCTGGTGTGTTCCTATTTAGTTGTGTTATTTTTTTCGAAGTTACTCATTAGTATCGGAAGCATACGGTTGGTGCTATTCTGCGCAAAAAAAGAGTAAATTTGATTTGGTTTGATACCAATATCAAACTTGAACTGTTAAATCCTAAAACTGCGACAAGGGTGGAGATTTCATAATTCAGTCGCATAAAGTGTTGGGTGATTTAGTGTTCTTGGACGTTCGTTAAACTTGTTGACATATCGTGTGACCTTGTGATTCGATCGTTGAGCGAATATTCTACGGGTCAGGTGATTGCTTGTTTCTTGCAATATTCCATCAGTTTGTGGCATCAACGTAGCGATTATACGTTCGCAAAGTTTTCGTTTGGCAATCAGCAAGGACGGAGCCTAATCTCATTAATTCCTTCACTCCGCAAACCCGTTCGATCGCGAGCGCTAGAGGAAAAATAATTTCGCGTAGCAAATGGAATTGATAAAAGTTCCAATCGGAGTTCCAATGATTGTTCCAATCGGATTTGGATTACAAATAATGACTGCGACCAATGATAAGCAGTGATAGTGCTGCTGACGCACGCGCCGCAATGTTTACATTGATAATGGGGGGTAACAGGGCACAGTTCCAGCACGTCATTCGTTACGATCTTATTCAATCAAATTCAAAGTAGTAGTAAAAAGAATCAATCAAAAAAGCTTGGCATTAATTCAAGGACTGGTTTATTATCACTTTCTTTTATTCATTACATTAACACCACATGATTCATCATGCTTTGAGCTATCGCTCGAAAGTTATATGATTTTCTACTTCTGCGTAAGGAAGCGTAACAAATGACTTAAGCAATTTCAGTTCGATTTTTATATTGATTAATATAAAGATTAATAGTCGCAAATTTTTAATATTTTTACGGTCTGCATGGCCCTCGACCAAAACATTACATATCTTGTAACTGTTTCAATGAAATATTATCACTAGTAAAGATTTTTGTTTACAAAACATTGGAAAAAATTGCGCAATTTTCACAAAACGTGAAAACAATTGACATCGAACGATATGTATGTTATGTTAAAGCGGAATTGCCTGACGAAAAGCAATTAATCTACGCACGTCGAATCCCTCTTACTTGCTCCATGATCTCATCATTTAGTCGATCCGCTTTGCGGCAATAAATAGTCTGAAAAGTGTCCAAGAAGACAGGCAAATATGCTCCTTTAACATCAGCTCTTGAATTGTTACACCTAACTGTCCGATCTAGTAAGACGGATTCTTGCGTCGACTGCTAAATCGCCGCAAGATTTATGGAACACTCTCTATATCGCTATCCATTTACCCAAACACAGGTGGTTCATGCGCAACGCTACCAGTCTGGATTAGACCGACAAACATCACCTTCAAGCCAGGATAGATGTTTGGAGAAAAAAGGGGTAATGTGTAGATTATTCAAACTTCTACAAAGAAATAATGAAATACTTCTATAAAAAAAACACGTCTATTCTCTGTTCTGTGCAGACTGAAAACGTTTTATCTCGTATAACCGGACGTAGAAGATTTACCTTAAAGGAAGGATGTTTCTTTTAAAGGTATAGAACTTCGAAATGAAAAAAAATTGAAAAATTATTTTGATAGCAATAATTATATTGATAAATTGACACTCTTCCGTTAATATTTGAATATGAAATCGAGCATATGACCGCCACGGCTGCCGCGGAAGAAGTCCAAACGGGAGGTGCAGTTTTCGACAGCTAACCAATAATTGCCGCGTTATCTTGCGAATAACGCGGTTGTTGGTAAAATGTGATCTTCCGAACGGTTAAGCGCCTCAGTGTTTGGACCACCTTAGTTGGCCATCACTCAAAATGCGACAGTTTTGCATGTTGACGTAGCTATTCTACCAGAATTACGCCTTATCGTTAAACAAATTTTCTCATTAAATTCGGGGATCTGCAGCAATTGCTTCTTAGGCCCATACATCGAATTTACGCCGTGCCCGGTGGTCGTTTGGCTGCAATTCCTGCACGAGTTGGGTTTTGTAAGCCCGCAAACGAAGATCCTTCCTTCCGTTAAATTGTTGAGCACGATGTGGAATGGGCTCACTTGGGGCGTCATCGGTATTAGGCTCTTCAGGTGCTATGGTCTCTGCAATCCGCACTGTACAACGTCTGGATAGGTGCGTATTTTCTGCGAGAGTAAACGTGGAGCGAAAACGATTCCATGGTTCGGACGATTATGTCGGCCGTAAATTGACGGAGCGCGCGATGATATCACAAACAAACCCGTATTTTCGAAATAAATCTGTATAATTTGAAGGCATTACCCATGCGTCAACCTTTTCATCACAAAATGGCAAACCTTTTTTTTTAAAAATTCACACTGGATACCAGTTAAATGTTGGCCCGGGCTGCTATGGCACTGGCCAGCGTTCTCGATCCTGTGTATTATATCATTATTACTTGTTCACAGTTAGTCTGTGGCTTAGTTATACATTGATTGTGTGGGTATGAGTGATATGTCATTGGGTGTTATATGTTAGGGTTCGCTTCTGATAAGAACGCTCCAAAGCTGTCAAGTAAGTTGCTGTCGTTTTTGAGAATTAGGTCTTTAATATTATTGTAATTAAGAAAGAGATTGTGATTTGCCCTGATCCTTTCGTATTTAGTGCAGTGAAGCAATTGGTGATCTATTGTGTCCGTTTTTTTGCATTGTATGCATAGGTCGGTAGTGCTTTTTTAATTTGAAAGAGACGAAGTTTATTGTAGGCTCTGTTTGTGAAGATTCTGTTGATTGTTTTGATATGTTTGGGGGTGATATTGCTTTTGTGAAACCATGGTTTTCCTCTGTTGTTGAGATGGTGTGCCTCTTTCCATATGCACGGTGCGTAGTTGGGGGTTTGAGCTCTAATTCTGCTCTTCCACTTATCGTCTATCTCTTCTTTTATTAAGTTTGTTATTTCATCAAATTCATATTGTATGTCCATGATACTATGGCTTAAAACACCTATTTTGGCTTGTTTTCCGGCTGCTTCTAACGTTATGATGCCCGCGTGTCCCGGGATCCAGATGAAATTGAAGATTTTCTCCGGGTAATTTTCAATGAACTTCCATATATCTTGTGTGGTCTTTCTGTATTCTTGATTATCCTTTAGACTTTTGATAGCATTATTGGAATCAGTGAAGACAAAAATCTTATGGTAGTTCTGTATGTTGTTCTTATTGAGGGCTGACAGGATGGCGTGTAGTTCCGCTGCTGTAGTTGTTACGCTCTTGCGGAGGCTAGAATTGTAGGTAATGTTGTTGTTCAGGTTCAGGAATCCTATCCCTGTGCCAAACAGATAGATGGCAAACCTAACTGACGATACAACGCATGACAGCTGTCACATACGTAACATTAAAAAGTGTTGCCAACTTAAAGTTCTTTATCTCTAAAAAAAACACCTGTTGTTTTGTTCTCGCCAAAAGTACTTTTAGCAAAGCAAGAAATCACTACCTGTGCAAACTAATTCTCATCATGTGAGAAAGCATTCAACTGTTTAAACATCCTAAAAACAAAATGCAAGTTGAACAGAAAACATGTTGAGCATGCAATAAAATTAACATATTTTTGATATCCTTATCCTAATGGAAGATTGTCTTGGTTGTTAAAAAGGATACACAAAAAAAACATGCCCGACTTTTTGTAATTTCCAGTGTAGCAATTCCACACTTTCCTTTACTTTTAAGATTTTCCATTGCATAAGGTTATATTTTGTTGTTGAAACATACAGTGCTGTGCAAAAGTCTTCGTACAGCATTGAAATAAAAAAAGTTTTTAAATTTCAAAAAATGGAACAAAGATATTTCAAATTATCCTTATATATTTACAAGCTACATATATACTAAAAGTAATTAAATAAACAAAAAAACAATATTTCAGCATTTATAATAAAGTACAACAAAAAGTTCATTATAAGTACTCAAAATTGCTGTGCAAATGTCTTCGTACAATAAGAAAATGAAAAAAGTAGTTCTTTCAATCTTAAAATCTAGTACTTAGTAGGGTATCCTTTTGCATTTATAACAGCACTTAATCTTCGGGGCATTGACTGAACTAATTTTTTTGTAAATTCTCCCGTTATTTTTCCCCACTCGGTCATCAATGCTTTTTTCAAATCCGATTTGTTGGATATGGCATATTTTCGGACATTTTTTTCAAGTTCGGCCCATAAATGCTCAATCGGATTGAGATCCGGTGATTGAGCAGGTGTCTCCAACAAATGGGGAACAGTTGATGCGAGACATTGCCGCACAATATATGCCGTATGTTTCGGATCTCAATCTTGTTGAAAGTAGTAGTTCCCTTGAAAACCCATTTCACTGGCACTTTGTGTCAAATTGTCTTTCAAAATTGACAAATAACGGTACTGATCCATTCTTTCATCAATAAATACAAGTTGCGCCACTCCGGATGCCGGCATACATCCCCACACCATGACATTACCGCCGCCATGCTTCACAGTTGCTTTCAAATTTTTTGCCTCCATTTCTTCTCCACTTTTTCTCCACACTAATTTTCGCCCATCTGATTGGAAAATATTAAATTTAGATTCGTCTGAGAAAATTACAGTTTCCCAGAACGAATTTTCAGAACTCAAATATTTTTTCGCAAATTCCAACACGTTTGGCTCGATTCACTGCACTAATGCATGGCTTCTTCCTAGGAACCCGCGTGTTATAGCCGGCACGGTACAAAGCTCGGCGAACTGTTGATGGATCAGCGTGCTTTCCGGAATCGCGTTGAAGTGTATTTGCAATTTCTGGTGATGTTACAAAAGGATTTGTCTTTACCTGACGAATTACACTAGCTTCCTCTCTCACCGTTAACTTTTTAGGTCGACCACTTCTCACTTTATTTTGAATTCTACCTTCTTCTGTGTAACGCTTAATTATATACTGAACTGTGGAACGACTTCTTTTTACAGTTTTTCCGATTTCACTAATAGATTTGCCGTCTTTATACAAATTAATAATAATTTCCCTTACACAGACACTGGTTTCTTTACGTTTTCCGTTTGTATCCATTTTGCGAAGTAACTTTGCAGATAGCGAAAACTAAACTAAATTGCATGAAGGATTTTGTAGACAAATACCAGATTGATAACGGATTTTTTACGATTAAACATGTTTTGATCGGACTAGATTCCATTATTATGGAAAGCATAAGCAGTGTACGAAGATTTTTGCACAGCAATTTTGAGTACTTATAATGAACTTTTTGTTGTATTTTATTATAAATGCTGAAATATTGTTTTTTGTTTATTTAATTACTTTTAGTATATATGTAGCTTGTAAATATATAAGGAGAATTTGAACTATCTTTGTTCCATTTTTTGAAATTTAAAAACTTTCTTTTATTTCAGTGCTGTACGAAGACTTTTGCACAGCACTGTATATCTGTCAAAATAAAAACAAAACATAGCATTTTGCAATGGAAAATCTGATAATAAAGGATAAAACATTCTCTCTCAAAAATTAATCGATGAAAACTTTTCATAAAAATTTACAAACATGTAACAACTTACAAAATAGACACATCTTCTTTGTACTTCATGGGAGTTTACAAAAGAGTTTTAAGGATACGCCAATCATTATATATTTGTACTCTCTTTTCGTCGAAAAGGATCGTCATGCCCGAACATTGCATTTTCGATACAGCAGGTAACATGGTATGTCTGGAAAAAAGTAGAACATCTTCTAAAGTTCATCAGATTCAAAAAATGCCTATAACGTCTAACCTGAACTGAGCAGTTTTTCAACGTTCTTCAAACGAAAATTTTCCACTACCTAATCTTCATATAGATTTAAAAATATTTGTAAAGGCCTTCAAGTCACGGTCTCCTAAATAGGAGGCATATTATGCGCTCGAAATCTAATAAAATTATCTAAATCTCGATTATTCCTTGTACCTCCATTTGTTGGAGCTTCTTTCGTTATTTGCAAAGCATCCGCCGCTATGCTTGCTCCCATACTATATATCAGAAACGAATTGGTTTATTTTTTTTTCATTACCTAACAGGTTTTACTTGTATTTGATTAAACAAAATTATTGAAAACTTTGCCTGAGAATCACAGTTGACTAGGAAGTATACCAAAGACCTAATACCACATTTCTACTAAGTATCGTCTCTCGACACCACAAATTATTCCTCGGACAATGCACTCTCTTTATTCTTTTGTTTCTACCCCAGTCCCGCTTTTCTTGGACTAACTACTTTAGATGATGGATTTTGTAGCAAATCGTTATAAACATAGGTGATGAATATAGAGCAGAATATTAGTGCTTAGACTAATAGATCTTGGAATTGATTGGTACGGTAAAAGGAAAATAATGAGAGGAAACCTCGTACCCAATAAGATAGTCTCGCGTAATATAAAAGGCTGCATTCAATTAAGACTCATTATAAGCCATAGATAAGCCAGACTTATCTATTTCCTTCGATGCAAGCATATACCAAAACTTGTTGAATGTTTTATATCCACTAAATGGGCTTTTATTTGAACAATCCAAAAAGCATATTTAACGCAGCGAAAGCTGTATTCATTTTAATTCGATTCAAAGCAAACGTCTGTGAACTCTCGCCAAAACATCCAATCAATAAATTGATTCAATGCATGCCCAACAATTTTCAATTGAAGTATCTAATTCAATTAAGCGTCCATACTGTAGTCTCAGTTGAAAAGAATATGTCCGCACTAGCAGTTGTAGAATATTATTGTGCAATCGTATTGAAATCATATATAAATAATTTTTTCCATAGTTGAAAATAAAAATGTTTTAATCATTACAGAACGTAACTCACCAAAATTTGCTCACACGCGAAACAATGGCAACTCAAATACCTTCAACATCAGTGACACCACTTTCAAATCCTACCCCATCAGCACCACCACTTGAGCCAGATCTTAGTGCTTCATCATCACAGACCAATAATAAACCACCCCATTCGGGAACATCGACGGCAACATCAGATTTTACCAAAAAAAGCAACACATTAAATGAAGATGGCGACACGGCGAAGAGCGGCGACGATGAGAAAAAAGATGATTCCATGTTTGAATGCAACATTTGCTTAGATACAGCCAAAGATGCAGTGGTGAGTCTATGTGGACACTTATTCTGTTGGCCGTGCCTGCATCAATGGCTCGAGACGCGACCTACGAGAAAACTTTGTCCTGTATGCAAGGCAGCGATTAGCAAGGAGAAAGTAATTCCACTCTATGGTCGCGGTAGTACACAGCAAGAAGATCCAAGGTACGTAGATTTACCATGATCTTCGTCTGAGATTGTTGACCATATGTTTGCATTCAGAACAAAGGTACCACCACGACCAGCTGGACAACGTACGGAACCGGAACAAGTCCCCGGTGGATTTAGATTCACTGGCGATGGAGGTTTTCACATGTCCTTTGGAATAGGAGCATTCCCATTTGGATATTTTGCGTCTTCGTTCAATTTTGGTGAGCCGCGGCCGAATCCATGTAAGTAATAATTGTGCAAATGCATTGTGTGATAATAAAAAAATTATGCTAACGTTGCTTGCTTCGTTTTCAGCTCAACGCGGAACAATGCAGTATGAAGATGAGCAACAGCTTTCAAAACTTTTCCTCTACTTAGCACTCATTTGTATCTTTTGGTTATTGTTTGCATAGCGCATATAGACCATTGTGTTATACCACTAAATACTTTTGTATGGCTATTATTTAATCAAATCAAAACTAATGCGACGAACATATTTTTAGATATAATTTACCTTCTTCTCACAATTACATATTTGAAAAAATTAATGGCAAATTCTATTGCCAAAGTTCTTTTCGCAAACAAATGGTTAGACTATGACGGAGAGAATGTACAGAGTATGCCACGCAATCTTCCTGTAGATACATCGTCAATTATTTTTTCTCTTAGTTTCGTGATCATTTGGAATTAGACAAAATATTTTGAAAATTTTAAAATAAATATTCAAAACTTGTCTTTTAAATTTTTTCCTTCGTTTTTCAATTATTTTCATTTCGTTCGGACAAGTTTGTTACAATTTGTTATTAGTTATGATTAAGTATAAGAAATTTTGCATTTGATTAAAAACTACGTGTGAGATGTAAGAGGTTGTTTAGTGCTATGTTCCTTTATTGGAATCTCGAAAAGCAGTAAATGCTTTTCCGAGACAGTACTGCAAAATGATGATTTATACTAGTCATTATTTGTCAAGATTGTACATCGTTTATATTCCACGGTATATAATTTTTATTTTCTTATATGGAACGGGAAAAGGTTAATCATATATATACGAATAAAAACAGAACGTAATAAAATGCTAATTGGATTTTTTATTTTCTAAATTTTGGAATTGGAGTTATGTCCAGAAATATAGACACTGGAGGGAAATCGATCGATTTTTTTAATTGATTGATTGAAAATGAACTAAACAAGTTATTAAATATTGAGAATAATGTCTATACATAGTTTCCTTTAATCGTAAAACTCAAGTAGACAGTCTCACGCGATGGTCCCGTAATTTCCAAGAGAAATATAATATTCTTCCAAACGTCTTTACTGCTTAGACGCAGGTCTCCCATTTTATAAGAAAAATCGAAATGACTGCAGTTGTAATCAGCAAAATGAAAGATGAATTAATTCCGACCTGTACATAAATGTCGTTTATACTCTATACGAAATCAAAAATTTCGGACACCAGCAGGGAAACATGTTGAAATATAACATAAAACCATTGTTCTTTTGTAGTAAATTCTCCAATTCTAATGCACTTTTCCTGTCTCTCAAATAATAACGCTCCGAAATCTGCGTTAATTATTATGACAGACTGATATTGCGTACATAACATCTTGTCTATCCCCCCTTTGCGTCCCACATCATGTCATCATCGGATTTTTACTATTCATAGAGTATAGATTACCTACGTCACCTGAAGTGCGGGCAAGCATTGAAATTAAATACGAAGCGAAATATCTGTCGCACTATAATCATGCTCTCTATTTGGTGCAATCAAATGGGTGGTCATAATGAGCTACTAAAATCAGGTCAAACAATCACGAAAGAGCTGTACGCCGAGAGGTAACAGCTGGTTCGTCTGAAGAGAGCATCAATCGCCATAAACCCAGAATATGTGAGTAGAAACGAAGCCATAATTTTCATTTTGATCAATGTTTCGACAATGAAAGACTCGTCTAAAGGGCATGTACACCTTGAGCGGTTTACTGAGCATCATTTTAACATGTCAATTATAGTGCAGATGGTGTTCCAGATAAACAAAAGGATTTGTGAAAAATCCTTTCAGAACATCCTCCGCACGTCATCATATGGAAATCTCTCCAATTACATTTTGGGTCACTACTGGCCGAATGCAACAATGTTCGATATAAACTCGTTTCACATTTTTGCGCATTCAAATTCATTCGCCCTATGTCCGTGTAGAACGGTACATCGTTAAAAAAATTTAAACGTGTTCTAGGACTACTGAAGCTTATCAATCTCCCATTTTGATAATCAGTTCATCAGCAAATGCCACGTAGGCGGATCCTTGAATCAAAGCTGTTCCAAGTGATCACGAATAAATAAACAGAAGAAAGTTACTGCTGCCTACTGTAGACCATCCAAGACCTTGAAATCATGAATTTTTGTTGGATTTCCGTGAATAACGAGATACGTTTTCCTGTAGAACATATCACACATCAATGCGACAAAGTGTCTTGGGGACCTGTACTGAAGGAGCTTACAAATTAATCCATCTAGCCAAACCGACACAAGCTTTCTCCATATCAATGAGACATGCTCGAAAGCATTCCTTGTTTTTTGGCTTCCAACCGACGTCGGAGGTTACTTTCTGAGTCCGAACTGGATATTCGGCATCAATTCATCATTACCGGTTGATTTTTGATTGTTTGTTTTGCCAAAAACGTCACAAGTTCTTATAGTTAATGAAAAAGTCAATAGGATCACAGTCCCTCCTGCTTCAAGTGTTTCAGAAAGTATTTAGGTCTATCTCACCCAGGCTTTGGTAGATGAACCATTCCTAAATGCGTTCTGAGCAGGGATACTTTATGTGTGTCATTGTTACAATCCTTCTTCCATCATTATACGGAGTCGTCGAATTTATATTGAGATATGATGATTATATTGATAATTTAGACATTAGTATACATTAGTCTTCATCTTGGTTGCCTATTATCCACAATTTCAGGATACACCTTGAGGGTGACGTTCAGCCATGATGGATGCCGGGCATTTAGGTTGCCGACAATAAAATAGTACAGACGTAGGGAAATTCAATTGCCTCAAACAAGTTTCTCTTGAATTCAGCATATATATGAGTGCAAAAATTAACCTTTTCACTGCTACGCCCTCCTATAGTCGGTCCGGTAATGCTCTCCCGTCTTGCTACGAAATGCTACGAAATGTATCATACAATGAAAAACTTGTAAACGAACTAAAAATTTTATATAATTATGAATCTTTGTAGAAAATCTATTACGTAAAAATAAAACAAATTTGTTACACAACTATATTTAGCACCCAGAGTAGAGTCGGGCCCCTACCACGTAGCAGTGAAAAGGTTAAAAACAGATATAATAAAATTAAAAACCACATTTTATCCTTTTGACCTTGGTGTCATTATACCAAATTTCTTGGAAGTTCTCAGGTGTGTTGCCTGATTTTTTTTTCACAAATGTGCTTAAATTTTCTGTGGGAATCATATCGGGACTGTTTCTTGGCCAGGAAAGAAATTTTATATTGATTGTGGCCAAGAAATTGATAATTTTTCGAACCTTGTGGTAAAGGGCTCCACCCTGGATGAAATTACTGCATACTGATAAACTGACTCCCATTCAGGAACCTGTCTCGAATTTGTGGAAAACATGTGGTTGTGCCATGTAATGGTACCGAAATGTACCATCAACTAAGTAAATGCTTCCAGGATCTTGGAACAGATCATAACTGAGGCAGGATAGTCAACAGGTTGTTGAATACATTTGAGTTAAAGACTTCACCTGTACTCCTTACACAATGAGCACTTTCTTTTTCTGTGGTGAAAATGCTTTCATCGCTTTCCATGAATAAAAGGAAATGAAATGGTACATATGTTAGTTTTAGCACACTTGTGATAGTTGGTTGCAAAATTTATGATTTAGAATAGACCGATATTTGTAAAGTTGAACTTTAGTCGATTGTTCGTTGAGTCGACATATTTACTTAGATGTTACCCAGCCCACACAAAAATTTTTTGGTGATTTTCTTTTTCCGACCAAGAATAGACCAAGACAAAAAATTTTTTACTTACAATTAAAAATCGAATGATAACGGTCGTGAATTAACTTACAATTAAAAATCGAATGATAACGGTCGTGAATTAATTACGGAAACATTAAAAATCTAACACGCGAACTCAAAAGGAAGGTCTTTTCAATATTTTTCATCGTAAAATTCGCTTCAGTGCGTTACCAGTGCCATAATATCACCAGTACAATTTATTTTAGGCATGCAAAGATCTACCGTCAAATAGCTTGCGCCATACTTCGAAGGCGTCGTCTCATCATTTCGACTTTAAACCTCAAATATGCCTCGAGTCTACTAATTCAGTCTGTATTTGTTTGCTCTGTTTTTAATTCAATTCGAGTATTTCAAACCAGGAATCGAGTTCGTTTCCAAATCCGTTAACGTTTTTTCCAACTCCATAGGGTGGAATAACGAAGAGAGTATATCCACCTTGCAGTCGGAGTTTGATGAGGGGTGAGGTGAGTTTCATTGAGAAGAACCATTTCAGGGTTTTGCTCGACAAGAAATTCGTGGAAATTAACACGCCAATCGAGTGCTACAATTGGTGTGACATTAATTGAATTAATACGAATAGAAGTCCTTCGATAGCAATGCGGCTGGATAGAATGTTATTGGAGCATTCCACGAAAATCGGTAACAATTTTAGTAAATTTTTTAGATTCTTATTACCATTTTGGAAATGCCTATGTATAACGTAGGTGTTAGTCTTTTATTATCCATAGGTAATTTCACTAGTACTTTCTTTTAAGCTCGATAAAAAAATCGGACCGATTATATAGGACAACTTTATGGTTGCGTAGAGAATGAAAAATAAACCCAAAAAACATTATCTGACAATGTTTGTAAAAGAATCGTACTGAGTCTTCTGTAAGGAAATGCCCGAATTTAAAATATATTACTCAAAATTTTGCAGTTTGCGGCCAACTAATGTGTTATGGCTGAAAGATACACCTTCAGAGCAGTGCAAGTGTAAGCTGTACGAAAACTTTATAATGAAATTGCGAGGATTAGAGATAGCCTATTCAAACAAATTTTGGAAAGATGTATTGTGCGATGATAAGTCAACATCAGAATGTTGGAACAATAAATGAGATAACTGTGACAAGCTGAAAAAACTGGACAAACCTTATAATTTAACCAAAACTGTTTACTGGAAAGAGTGGGTGAAGTTAGATAATAATAAAATTAAAATAAAAGTGAACGAAACAAGTGCAGGAGAACTGTATGATAAAATTATAGTATGTTTAGAGTTTGTACGACATGTACCTTAAAAGAATTCAAAGTCAGGAGTTCAATTCTGATGAAAAGCGCGAAAACACAAGGATTTTGCAAGTCCATTTTGCAATGTGTTATTCCTGTGTGTACCAAAATGAAATACAAAGCGCACTTTGGCCCAGATCAAGTGTGACTTTATTCACAGCGGCTGTATTTTCAAAAATGAATGCCAGACCTTTGTGATTTGTTCTGATTGTCCAAATAAAAACAAAGATACAGTCTTCTTCTTTATGAATTATCACTACAATATAATTATAAGTAAAAATAACGATACGAATAAAAAAATATATCATTTGGAGTGATGGCCCATCTTCAGAGTTTAAGAACACGTTTTATCCATTACTTAACAAAAAACATAATAAAAAAAATTTTTTGTGGAAGTTCTTCACTGCTTCACATGGCAAAGGAGTCATTGATGAAGTTGGTGGAAACGTGAAACGTTTGGTGCGGCAAAAAACAATTTCAGAACGGCGAGACAGTACTGTCGTACAAACAGCTGAGGCACTTGCGACTCTTGCTTCAAATTTAGTCCCAAATACAAAAATTTTATACATATCTCAAGCAGAAATAGTACAAAAGCGTCCATGGGAAAACGGAAATGCCATTCCTGGGATATCTCGGTTTCCTGTTTTAAAATGTTATGGAGAATTTATTCGAGGTCAAAAACATGCACTGGATCCACAGGGTGCAGTTGCTCGATCAAAAAATACGAAATTTATATTTTGAAATCGTACGTGTCGCTTAAGTGAAAAACAATGTCAGCATTTTTCTTAATTTTTTTCTGTAGTACATACGTGCCATAAGTGTTCTTGTTTAAAATAAATGATTGATTCTTATTGTTATTTTTTGCTATAATATCCTATTAACATCATTATTATTTTCGCTAAAATTTTCAGAATAAACACATGTTTTGACGGTGGCTTATTACTCTGTACAGAGTGAACTATAATAATTACTCTGTATATGCCTTTACACAACATCCCTTTAGGTATAACTAGGTACAAGTGATTATTGTTTGCAGGTTACTGTCGGAGTTTTTCAGAGCAGCAAACTTTTAAAAATGAGTACAAATGTCGGTTACGTGACCATTGAATGCACCTATTGCGTAATATTCAAAATCAAGTCTGGCAAACAGAATTAATTAATGACCGAATCTTGCTTAAGGGGGCGTTCAAGTATAACGTAACGCAATTTGGAGGGAGGTCGAGTCTTGTTAAACATTACGATGCGTTACAGGGGGTATACTTATATTATACTATGGTACAGAAAAACGTTATGGCGCGTTACACAGGGGGAAGGGGAGTCAGAAATCTTCAAAAATTGCGTTACGTAATACTTGCACGGTCCCTAACAACTTGGTTATGATTGTCTCTTTTTTGTGAATAACGGCAAGTAGTAGCTCGTTTCATTACTTACATTATATTGAAAGTTTTCTAGCGGTCTTCGTGTGGCGAATAAATGATTCCCGAAGCTTAACTGGGGTTTGAACAATAGCTCTGCGGAATATTAGCCCTGATTTTCTTCGATCTCCGAGTTTTTGACGGCGTCCACGACATGATTTTGGATGGCCAAACACAACGCAGATTACACAATATAATTTATCCATTGTCCGAATCTCCGTCTTGCCGAATTTGCATCCGCCACGCGCAGTGTGCTCTTTACATTTAACGCAGCATTCTTGCACGGCACAGTTGGCAGCCTTCCAAAAAGTCACCAAATCTGTGGAAAGGAAACATTGGTTCGTTCGCTCCTCTGATGGCGCTCCCACCTCATAACTAGGAAACCTTTCTGAACGATGGGAACCTATCATTTTCCAACTTGTGCATGTTCAAGCTGTACTAATGAAACAAAATTTTCGAGTTTTACAACAAATACGGTGAAGATTTTTAAGCACATTCTCAGGAAGTTTCCAAATTTAAGATCACAGAAGCCGAAAAATAGGACTGTTTCACGGTGATATTGGGACTGTGAACAAATAATTTCCGGACCGGTGAAGACCATATAACGACCGATTCTAACCAGAATGTACAGGGTAGCACTTTGTTCTTAAAAACAGTAGAAAATCATACAGAAGAAAATTACTTTGTCAAGTTTTTCATAATGAACAATATTTTTGTTGGTGAATCTTCTATTATGAAAACGAAAAAAAAACTCAACGTAACCAGGAACTAGAGCCGATCAAATACGTGAACTTTGCGTCAGAAAATTAGCGCATAATCATATTAAATATTCCACGCAACAGACATGTGTTCGGAGCAGTACGGTAGGTATATGCAACTACCTGTACTACTGCAACTGGTTGCCTACGACTCAATTCCTATTACCATCGCTACCAGCTATAGGCGAGTTACATTGGTAACAGCTGATGTTCCAGGCTTCGTATAATAAATCGAATCACACGTGAGTTGCCATATGCTGAGCCCAACCTAAATTAGACACCAGACATATTTATCGTTGAATTGCACAATTTGCTAGGCCAAATGTACTCACATGTTTGCAAGCTGACACTTTTTGAAAAAATTAATCAGTTGCCGTTCAATTTCAGATGGGTTCCCGAGTGGAATCTACATTGTGCACATATAATGTTGGCTTGGTGCATCTTGTTTTGTTCAACTGTTTGGATGTTTGTATTCCTTTGGATGATATGCTTCTAAGCCGTTCATCAGTATCTTATTTCCATCTTTTTCTTTTGCCTGCTGTATCATGTAACATTGATTTTAAATTGACAAGTTTGCGTGCATTCCGTGGATATTATTCACTTTAGTAATGCTTGAAAGACTGGATAACGCTTATAAAACAGATTAAGTAGTTAAATTTATTCGACTGTCTGGTGGAGCGGTCTCAAAAGTGTATGAGATAAAGGCTGAAAACTAAATGTTAAGGAAATTTCGACAGCGATCCAATAATTCTTTCGTAACTGATCGTTTTACATCAGGTTCGCATAGAAAAATAAGCTCTTATACATCGAATTGCGCTTTACATATCTTCAAACACAACAAACGAAAAATATTTTAGCATATGGGACCTTCTTCCAAATGATGTCACATTTTGCGCAGTAAAACCCTATTTTCCACATATCCTAAAGTGGAATATCCCTATAGCCGCCCAAGCGCGACTTAGTTTCATAATTATAATGCCGCGAAACATTTTAAAGAACGACCAAAGCTATTTCTTCCCTTCCTATTTTGAAACTAGAAAATAGTTGGAAAGTTTTGTTTGGGTTATTCAACTGATACAACGTAATTGCTTTGAGGTAGTTTGAGCGAATACTTTCGACCATTAATACCAAAATTGCATAATTGTCAGAAAGAGTTTTATATAAGGAAAGATATAAAATAGTAAATGAAACACTACAAGCACTTATTTGAATTCAAATGCATCTGCTTCCTCGGCAAGTGCGTTGGTGCAAACGTTGTTAACCATTTTAATTGGCACTTTAAAATTCAGCATAAACCGTAACCCGGCAAACCTTATTCGTAGACAATTGTCTTGGAACAATTAGACACATGAAACAAAATGACTCATGAGCCACCATAACGTACAATCAACTTTCTGCGCATTGTTTCTGGATAAAAAAATACTCGTATCGTTTTATTTGAAACTAAGAACAAATGGTATAATCAATAATTTTAAATAAGCAATTGTCACACTCACATCCGAACGTTTAACTCTAGCGCACAAAAGCCTGTCGACTTACTAAAAGATTCGATCAATCCAATCGCGCAAATGATTCAACTCATTTTTCTTTGCAGACGATTCGAGTATTTGCACATTTTGTGGTATGTGGGAAAATTCAAAGTCCTTCCCCTGTTTCCCCAGGAAATTCATTGATGATTCGCGGCCTGAGGTGTCGACCGACTCCAGCTGATTCGCCCTTGTTGTGCGTATTAGATTTCTACGAGAACAGTTTAAATAAGTATAAAATGATCTTTACACAAGCCTGAAAACCTTACATTTCCTTCTCCAGCAGTGTTTTGATGACGGTGCTGCCTTTAGCGGTTGGCTCATCTTGCTTGTTGCACAGGATCAAAATAGACGAGGATGTTGTAGCATTATCTACCAAGACAGTGTACAGATAGCTGAACAAACAGAATCAATTTGATTTGAGCTCCCCGTCAATATGAATATGCTTGCAACTTACTCTGCCACATCGCGTATGTCCTTTTGCAATGTGGAACTGTCCACTACGTAAACAATTCCTTTAGCCTGATTTTTGTACCTGTCAAAGAATTTCGCACGTAGCCTCTCGTGACCGGGAAGATCCAAAATCTTAACAGAGCCCCTGCCGCACTGATACCACCCAACGTTTTCCGCTATGGAGGTGAATGTTTCACGGCCTTTCGAATTTATCAATTGGGAAAAGAGCAGAGTTTTCCCCGAGTCGCAGATGCCAGTCAGCAGAAAATCGGTGCGTGCGGCTCTCTTCTTTCGGAAGATATAAATCAGCACTGCAAGAGGGAAACGTAAGGTTCAACGTCTTTGGGGAAATTCGGGATGCGGGAGGCGCTGTAACCTCAAAACCTGGAGCAGGCCTCCAATTACCCTTGCGAAACTTACCGCATGTGATCAGAACAATTAGAACCGAAATAATAATCGTCTGTTGATCGAGTTCTGCTGCTTTCAGTGGCGGCGCCGGTTTGCCCTCGGCTTTCTCGGAAGCCGTCTTCTCCATTTAGCCTCAAGTTTTCTACAATTTTAAAGGCGTAATTCCGCGTCTAACTAAACATTTACCAGCAGTCTGACCCGTCCGACCCGTTCACAAACAATGCACACTCGTCTCGTCACTGACACGCACGCTTTTAGTGTTGCCCACTCCCCGCCTTCCTCTATCTGACTTTCAAGTGGCAGCGAGGTACAGCCAGCTGTGCTAGCTTGCATCCCGCGAAAGAATTTTGAATCCAATCTGGTGCCCAGTTAACAAGTCTGGAAATTTGGAAATGAGGGGTCAGGGGCAATGGCTCAACAGTTAACTTTGCTCGTCTCTGGTTGTCCGCATCAAATTTTTCTCCGACAGATCTCTAAGATGAAAACGCTCGAATCAGGTGTTTGACCCGAATATGAGTGTAAATTCGTAGATAATTACTTTGTCTTTGACAGCGACTGCAAACATTTCGGCTGTTAAATTCGACCATGCTGTGTTATATAGATTTATTATCTGTTGAGAATTTTGTACTGTATGACTACAATGGCCGCAAATTAACCAATATGTGGTTGATTATTTGTTGGCAAACATAGTAAGAAGAGATTTGTGGCGCTATCGCTATTGACCGCGTCGGTATCCTGAAGACAAAAAACCTTGCAAATCTCACATTAAAATTTGAATTTTTGGGTGAAAGTTTTTGAATTTCTTTCAATTTCGTTGGGGAACTATAATGTAGCATTTTTTCCAATCTAGAAGATCATGAGATTCAGAAATTTAGTGTCGAATATAGTAAATAAGAAACAGGGATGATTAGTTTTCGGCTATGTATCAAGGACTTTTGTACTTTTAATCCTAAATAACGCGAAGAAAGTTACTTAATACAAAGCGTATTTAATATTTAGAAAGAATTGTGGAAAGAGCTTAAGCTGGTTTCGAACACGCGTCCCTGCCGCTTGTTAGCATAGCAAGGGTATAAATCACTTATAAGTTGTAAGTGAAAATGGAAAAATTGATCTACCAAAAACTTCTGAAATTGACAAAGCGTATCTTTATAAACTTTATAACTGGAAGCTTTTATGATCTCTTTGGTACCCACGTTTATGGATCTCGTATATTCTTAACAATTTCCAGACGCCATTATATTTGCGTGTACATCCTAGCTCCGATTACAAACAAAAGTCTAAGTAAATGAAAACTACTGGTGAATACGTTTATATTTATTATCTTAGTACATGGCCTGGATCGAGGAAAAAAATTGAGCAAGCAGCTATAATGCCCCAATTTTGGGTTCGATATGTACACGATATTTTCGCCATAGTAAACGAAAAAGATATGCTGCCGAAATTAAACAACATCCACAAGAAACATCACGTTTACAAATGAGGAAGTAAACAACAACGAACTACCTTTTCTCGATCGAACTATCATGACGGCTAGCGGAAAATTAGAATTAAACATATACCGGATAAATGGAAGCACTCAAAGGACCGTACCAAGGACATCAAAACATGCATACTCACAAAATGGCATCTTTCCGAGCATGGATACATAGAATGATGTCAGTACCCTTCAGCATGGAAAACTAAAATTAAGGAAACAAATCACATCCTGGGTACAGCGAAGAATATTGGATATAAAACAAGGATGATTTCAAGAATGATGAAGAAAATTGTAGGACACGAGATAGCTTTACTACACTCTACACTCAAAGTAGAAGCCAGAAAAAGAGAGCAACAAAGGGCAGTTGTCGTAAACTCAGATCTAATTGGAGTCTTAAGCAGATTATGAAAAGAAGTCAACATTCAGCTGATCTCAAGCAGTGTCCAGTTTCAAATAAAGAGTAAGATCGCAAACCTCACCCTTAAACATCACAAGACCTTTTAACATCAGAAAATAATTGACACTGAATGAGGAAGCAAATAACACCCGAAATATGTATCTGCCAAAATTATAAATATAGCATTTTGGAATGGAAAATCAAAAAATAAAATCTTATTGTTGTTCTTTTCTACTCAGCATTAACTCCAGGATAAGGTTACAGTTTCCGCATTTACCAATTAAGTTCCGTTCATCGTGAATGTATAGTTGAGTGAAGTGGAATGTGAAAACCCAGCACGACTTGAAAATGAGCGTTGATTTCTTCGTGCATTAGACGTCGCCATATTAACACGTAACAAATAGTAGAAATAATATACCTCCAAAAAAGAGCTCATACTTCTGAGGGACACCACAAAGAAAGAAATACGAATAGCCCATGTAGCAATCCATGCGAGTTTTGCACGATAGAGCATTTGTATTAAAATGAAACGACGTAGCTGAGCAGTGAGATAACCATTTCTAGCTTTTCGAGCTTAACTTGATATGTATAATGAATAAATACAAAAATTTAAAAAAAAGTTAATACGTATTTCTCCGTATTTTAGTCCAACTATCCTATCGCCACCTTTCGCTTACAATTACCATTGCATCCCGAATACCGTTAGATTGTCCATTTGTTCGACGTACCGTTGAAGCTGTTGACGATATTGGCACGGCCGACGATGCAATCGTGTACAGCGTTGAAGCTGTTAATACTATATATTTTGTATTTTTCGTTTTATGTTGCCTTTGACTTGAAATTGAGAGCTAACGTTGACGATATTGATCTCTTAGGGTTAGCGTCCGAAGTAATTTAAAATTGCCTTACGACAAGTAGTTTGGAAGGTAAATAATATAAATAATAATGATATTTCCTTTGATATTTCGACTTTGGGTCGGCTATTGACCAAGAGACACTGAACAAGCAACAGTAGACTTATAGTTGTATTGCACTTTTACTCAAGCGTTCCGTGAATGCTGTTCTTAACACGGTAAACGAAATAATACGAATCAGATGAAAAAAAATTGGAATTTTGTTTGTATCCTGTTCGATTGGAAGTTTATTTGGAGTGTTATCGCAGTTCTGTTATTACTTAAAATTTAGCATCAGAGGTATAATCATAAATTAAAAGGTTGATCTTGAATTCCCGAGGTTTTTCGACCTAATGAGATGCTTGATCATGAGGTGAGATAAGCCACGTACACCGTTTGTTGGCACCACTTGCTATACGGATTAAAGGGAAAAAAGTGTAGTGTATAGATCATAGCTATTAACCTTCCCAACCCTCCCAAGTGATAGATAGAAATAGCCCAAGAAGATTTATGTTTACAAGAATATTTATCTACAGGACGATTTATGTTTGCATTGTGGTTGTTCGCAAAAGCATTGATAGGGATATTGCTTGTTTTAAGCGAAAGTGAGAGGAACTTTACCAATCCAATTCAAATTTCATTTATTTCAATTGAATACCATTAGATTGAGGTCCTTCAAAATGTTGTTTATTCTCCAAAACTTTCATGGAAGCAGATTTTTCTCATAGCAAACAACTCATATTATGTACGTCGTATCTCGACCTCATAGATGCAAAATCGCTACAAAGCGATGCCAAACAAAGAGTCTCAGGAAAAGTCTTCTAGTGAGGGCCACCAATGGGTCACCATAACCTTGCCGACTAATATCGAAAACTCATTTACATCGCTATGGATGAAAAACGCGACTGCCGATTAAACCTCACTAGATCCACCAGGAACATATAAGCCCGTGGATACACTGAGAAAACTACCGCGGACTTAATTACATAAAATTCATAAGATCATAACCAATTAAGTCGTGATAGTCCTCCATCGAATTCTTTTCAGCAAAAAACACCTATAAAAAACAGCAATTCCCATGTCCTTCATTGGATTCAAGTTATTGTTAATCACATTTGGAATGCGCAATGGCAAGCAAATATTTAATAGATTATAAACGAAGTGCCCAAAGGTTTCAACATTTGCTTGATCACGTTGAAAAAATATCCTTTCTGAAAAATTTCAAACGTTCCTCAATTTACTCGGTATCTCATCAATAAATTGATTAATAATTTATTTACTTTATGAAGCTGCGCTATGAATTGTTTATTTAATAGGGATTGAAATTTTATAAATAGGCGTTTGGAACGGTTTGTCGTCGTTCTGGAAACCAATGAAAAAACTTGAAGGCGCAATGAAAGATTAATGTTAGACTCAACAAGAATGAAATGAAAGGTATCGAACCCTGTTAGCACGCGAGTACGTTTTTTTGACATACAAGATACGATATTTTGCAGATTACACGAACTTCATAATTCATTTTCTTACTATTGGTCGATGTAAGAATATTTTTAAGCTGATGAGTTCCATTTGATGAAAAGATGTCGACTTACAAACTTTACAAGAGTTTGTTTTTTAATTTTTCCTTTGCTTAGTGAGGTTCATTTAATGAAAAGAGGAAATAATTGAAGAATATTTATTTACATTTCACTCTGAATGACAAATTAAGACTGTTAAATCATATTTTTAATTGACATCGGTTTATACCAGTGATTTATTTGGCCAGCGTTATCGATCCTCTGCTTTTGTTAGTAATAGTCTTTGGCTTAAATTAGTTTGCCTGTCTGTGTTGTGGAGTTACTAGGGTTTCCAGATAAGATGATTTGGTTTTTATATTTTTAAATCTGCTTCTGCAATGCATGCTCCAAAGTTTTCAAGAGGCTTGTAATCATTTTTAGAAATAAATCTTTAATATTTTTAAATCTGTGGAAAAAATTTCATTTAACCCTGATTGTTTGAAATTCTGTGCAATGAAATAAAAGGTTCTGGGGGCATATTACTTATATGAAACCAAGGTTTACCACTGTTGTTGAGGTGGTGTATCTCTTTCCAAATGCAAGGGGTGTAATTGCTAGATTTTTCTCTCATTTTTGTCGGCGATTGTTCATTAACCTCTTCCTTGATTAGGTCAACTAACTCATTAAGTTCGAAATGTGCTTCAGTTATTCCGTGACTCAGAATATTTATTTACATTCGTTACGTTCAGAATGTCAAATGAAAAATGTCAAGTGAATATTCACTAAGCGTGGATTTCTCATATTAGTCACTTTTGATAGACATTAGACTACGCCGCCAATGCCTTTATGTAAAATGTTTGTTGTTTTTGATATTTTTTCCATTCAAGTTCTATGTTCTTGAAGTTCACCTCAATATCTTTGCATTTTAATGGGTCGTTTTTCAAGACTTAGTAAATTTCATGTTAACATTTATTTTATTTGAAGATGCTTCACTAAGAGTCATTTTACATTTTTGTGTAAAATTTGCGAATTCTTGCCCTAGTGATACAAGTGCGTTTGATTCTCAACCGTAGAGTGTGCAAGCAGATTGACACTTGGTCAAATTTGAAGTTTTGCAATTTGTTCTGTTGATGTGCTGTCAAGTCGACATGGGAGGGCGAGTTGAGTTGTCGTTGAGGAACTTCTTTATTTTCAACTCGCAATATGGAAAGAAAGAAGGCGAAGTAAAAAAGAAAAAATATTGCTATTAAACAAATCTAACTATGTTAATCCTTGCCAGGAACATAAGAAAATTTTCTTCTATCATCCCGCTGACATCGATCTAAACACAAAAGTCAAAGATGTAGGTCTATGCGAAGCGATAATTCACTTTACAAAGTAAGAAGTGCTGCAATCTTAATTTGATTTAATAATTCGTCGTCTGTCTTTCAGTAACTTCTCCTCGAGTGATAGCTGCCAGGCTCTTTACACACAGAAAACATGTCAAATATTTCACTTGGCTGAGACTGATTTCTGGCTGGTGATGGTAATTAGAGTTTTGTTGCAATAATATGCCTCTGCTACCTTTGAGATCCAATTTCAATATAGACCGTGAATGCTCCCTGGGAAACGAAAACAAGGGATGGGACAGATTATACAGACTACCGCGGCGGAGATGTTCATACCAACATTTTCAGGGCGGTACTTCGTCAGGCATATCAGATGTTTCGGTTGTTCGCGGGCACATTTGCAATGAATTTGTTAGGCGAGACAGAGGAAGAAAAAGTTGACAACCTGCGGAAAAAGTTGAATGTTTTTTACACAAAGGTAGGTTGCACTGCCAGCATTGTATTGACTGGAATAACATTTCATTTTTTTCAGTATTTGTTGACAATAAAGCTTAAGAGCTGTGATATAATTGACGTAATGCAGAGTATTCAATATTTTCCGTTGGAACGATCACTATTTTTGCGAATCCATACGTTTATCAATATGATTGAGGAAACATTTCCGAGAATCGGAAAGTGTATTTTTCTCTACAACGACCAATTAGTGTGGTAGGTTTCGCCGTTACGATTAGTGTTTCATTTCTTCTTGATATTATTAAATTCATCTCTTGCTAGGAGTGAAGTTAATTCGTCCGATTTGTATTCAATTTATGAATATTTGACCGGGCAACTGTTTCAAAGAGCCAAAGAAACCGAACTGCAGGGCGGATCTCTGACGCGAAGTTTCTCGATGGAGGGATCACACTATGGCTCATTTCTTGCAGGTCCCGAATCGCACGAGAACTGTACAAAGGCGCCTAAAGTATTCATTTGTGATGGACCGGATTTGTGCGACTACTATATGGTAGTTTATCGCGCACTAACCGCGACAATCTGCTTGCTGGTCAAAGGTAACTTGGTTCGTTGTACTATAATAAATATTTGCTAAGGTTTTGTACTTTATTAAGCGGAAACACCTCCATGTGATGACTTCTACTCAGAACTTCATTCTTTTATGGGCCCTCAGCTATCGAATATTGCGTCAAAAATAGGCGAGTCGATAGTGAAGCCGAATTCGAGTAATTCGAATAAAATAGGGGGCGATGATGACAACTCAGGCCCCAAGTATCTGTTCATCAATGAACTCACGCTGCATCATACTGGAACTGTTCATGTTTATCCATCGAGGCCAAATAGCCCAGCCATGCCACTATTTGTCACAAATTTGATAGCAGATCTGTACAACGAGAAAAAGGGTCTTGAAGGGAAGTACGAAGAGACGGTAGTTAAGGCTTTAAACGACTATTGGATTGTGAAACGCATATCGAACTGGCGGCATTTCTATGTAATTGTAAACAACAGCAAGGCAACATTGCTTGATATAACAAACGAAGCAAACAAGCTCTTTGAGCAACAAATTACGAATGTATTCTTTGAAAAATGATTAAATTTACATACTACAACTAACAACTTATTTTGGATTAACTTTAAAGGCTTCTAGGCGTTCTCTCTGGTAGTTTGCGTTTCATTTAAATCCTTTACACCAACAAATTGCCGTTGTCAGATTCTGGTATGCTCGCATTTGGGTGCTTGCGTTTTACGACGAAGATTTTCTTATTCGACATACAAATCGTGTAGCTGTGGTCTTCATAAATGATGGAGATTCGTTCACAACTGTTCTTCGGCATAAAGCTCTCGTCAATACTAAACAAAAAGAACTTGTATTTCGCTAGAAGTCCTTTCAAAGCGGTACACGTACCTTTCCGACATGTTAATAAGCCCCATGATTATGTTCGCACTACGTTCGTCATTTTCCAGTTCGCCACCTGACTCCAAGACTGCACCGTCATCCTTCAACACCAAATATCCAATTTGATTTGGAATTTTTTCAATGGGAAGCATTTTAACTTCTTTCACAGCTGAGTGGACAAACAGCAATTTGTCGAAATGACACAATTTTAATATCACGATGTGTCAAAAAATCGAAATGACATTAAACGGGCACTGCCAGATGCAACCAGTACTGTATAAAATTTACTGGTTTAACAGCGTATTACAATTAACGTTTTTATGTTCGTTAGATTAATTTAAAGAAAGATGATAATAACTAAGATTCATTGATCCGTGTAACTGGGACTAAAAGAAATCCATTTCTCAAATTTTATAAAGTGACAAATATGCTTTTGTGTATGTTTCATTATATTAATAATTTAGCTTACGGAATCGATTTCAGAGAGTGACTGTTTGTTGATTTTTGATTGCTGAAGAAGACCGAAAAATCGCAAAAAATCTTTTCTTCAAGGCAGAAACAAAAACAAATCATGAAAAAGAAGGCTTTTACTCAAGATAATGAGTAGAAATAGCTTGTGACGATTAAACAGTCGTGAATACTCCTTACCGTGCCAACTTAACTCCCTGCGTTATACTTATCCTGAAACAACACAAAAAAGAGATGGTTGTATTTTCTGTAGTTGAATGAAAATTGCTATGAATGATACCTTGTGCCTAATGACAAGGAATTAGGCCACGATGGGACTCAGTACTCTTGTTAAGTTTATGCAACAACCCTAATTTTTGCGCCATCTTATTATTTACTATGGGCATCTTCAGAAAAATGTATAGGCCAGCATCGACCCTTTATTTGCCGCGTCCATCTTGCCATCCTTTAGAAATCAGACTCAAATAGCTCTAAGCTCGACAAGTGCTCCAACTCTGTTACATTAGTACTT
The DNA here is from genome assembly GCA_954870665.1 of Stratiomys singularior. Taxonomy (NCBI): domain Eukaryota; kingdom Metazoa; phylum Arthropoda; class Insecta; order Diptera; family Stratiomyidae; genus Stratiomys; species Stratiomys singularior. Next base: position 23,016,835 of record OX940880.1, read on the forward strand.
CTCAGATAAGTGAGCCGTTTGTCTGCGTGGCTCAGAAAATCAAGAAGGAAACATACTTTCGTCGTCCTTGTGACACGCTTGGCAGGTGCCATCTTTTTGGATTCCTATTCGTTTATCGTGTAGGTATTGCTAATATTGCTAACAGCGCTAGCGAATCTTTTGAAATTTTTTATCGTGGTTTTGTTAGGATGATGGCAACGAGTTCAATTTATCTTGCAGTCGTTCTTGTGATGTCAAGAGGGTTTCGTCTTGATCCCTTTTACCTCTTGTTGGTGGCACATTTTGTCTATTCTAGTTACATTTTGGTTAGCTGATCCGACTTTTGCTAGATCAATCACTCTTTCATTTGCGTTAGCGCCGCCGTTTGTCAATTAGGGCCATGTGGGTTTATTTATTCTTCGCTGTTGCGGCCATGAGATCCTATCTAGAGTACTGCACTTGTGGTGAAACCACGCAGTACGAGAGCAATTGTCTTCTTCCGTAAAGGATATTTCTGACTGCCTCTGTGGCCACTTTTCAGAAGTGTTTTAAAAAATTATTAGAAATGTAGTATAGCTCTCAAGTTTTTAACTCCGGGTGAGTTGTGGATGATCTTGAAATTAAATTCCGACTCTGCTTCCCTTCTTCGGTTTGGAATTATTGGTGAATATCACAAGTGGACTTCCTGATGTTATGTCTTACAATGCTTCCGTCTCTTTTCTGGTCAATATGCTAATCCTGTATGAGATCGTTTTGCTCACCACCAGTTGAATTCCAGACAGCTCCCTTCTACTTGACAGGGCCGCCCTCACCATTTGTTTTAGAATGTAGTGGTGACCCGTTTTAGGTTGGTTGTATAACTTATTCGTGAATTTTTATCTGGTGCTCGGAATCGACATCTTATGTAGAGGCAAAATATAAATACCTAGCAGATTTCATGAGAATCTGCCTGGCCTTGTTCATGGTTAGTTGGTTTCATCGACAACACTGCATGCTTATAAGCTTTATTACATTAAAAAGGTACTACGGAATAAATATATAGTGCACAGTATATAGATATATAGAATAACTATTTTTGGTCGTGATCGTAGCTAGTTTTGTCAAAATTATTTACTTTAGTGGTTCCACCATGCATTTTTCCGTTGTGCCCGGCAACGTTGAAATCACTAAGTATTATTTCGCTCTAATTTTTGCGGAAAGATTCAAGAAAGCTTTCTAGAGAATTGATTTCTTCTGATTTATCTGATTGTTCCAATTTCTCAACATATGAATAATGTATGTGGTTAAAAGTTATGAATCTTGTTACCAATCGATTATGTTCATAAACTCTAATTTAAAAGGTTTACGTTTTGTCATATAAATAGGCTGGATTTTGTGATTCTTTAATTTAAATCTTTTTCGACGTGATGCTTTCTATTTGTATCTGCGGAGTACACGCTTCCTTAATACATATATAAAGCTACATCTTCTTCTACAGTATTCTCAGTAGCGCACTAAAGACGCTGTACAAAGGCTAAAAAAATATTGGAGAAATGGGTTATCCTTATGGAACTCCGACTTGTATTAGTACCAGACTTGAAAAACCATTCACAATTATCCAAAATGTTTATTCTTATCAAATATAAATAGTTTCATTTAAGTGATATTTAAATTCAATAAACGATAAAAACTCATAAATTTAATACAACAAATGTCTACGTGCGGCTGCTTCAATTTGGAATTATATGCACCTTAGTATCATTTTGAATTTTCAATACATTCTTTTGACAATCTTTTTTTGAGGATATCCTTAGTGCGTACTCTCAGTTTATTGATTCGTCGCTTCTGTTCATCCCATAGATGTTGTATGGCATTGAGGTCTGGGTACTGAGGAAGGAAGTAGAGCTGTTTTCTAACTTTGTAGAGAACCCAATCTTTGATAATTCTAAGAGTATGCTTCGGGTCACAAACCGGCTGAAATATTTTACCCGAAATCAATGCTAATTCATCAACACTAGGTAAAAAGCTTCTTCTAAGGATATCGAAGTAGACATATCGACCCATGGTATACTCGACAAAACATATTCTACCTACTCTACTCGCCGCCATGCAACCCCAGTTCATATCAGAGCCAGCTTCATGCTTGAAAGTAAGAAGCACGTTTATAACCTTCCATTCATCCTTGCATCTTCGCCATATTTTGAACTTTGAAACGTCTATTTTACACTCATCTGCAAAGGGAACCTTACTCCAAAAGTCAGGATCGCTCTCATGTATCTTATAATAATTTTTGACGAATTTAAGGCGCTTGGCCCTGTTGGCTTTACTTATGAAAGGATTTTTACGGGATAATAATGCAAGATCCGCATTTCATTTCGTTTCCGATTAACCGCAATGTCAAGAGATTTCAAGATAATCCGCAAACTTTAGGGCACTTAACGTTGGTTCCGGTATCAATAAACAGAAAGACCATCAGATATCAGGATTGTAGAAGTTTTCAATTATTGTTTGGCACTGTTTTTGCCAACTCAATCGTTACCGTGCTATTTTTTAAACCTTTATTATAGTTTAAGCTTTGTTGTTATTTTCGGAACAGCTTATGGAATTTCTCTCCTTTTCGAACTCATTTCGGAATTCAGTAATCACTTCAATGCTGAGCTTCAGCTTCTACTTTTACTTCAGCTTAAGATCTATTCCTTTTCAATACGGTCCTCTTCCGAATCATAGTTTTATGAAGGCGGAGCTTTGACGTGTCTGTAAAAGTGTTTTTTTTTTTCATACACAATCAAATTTATGCAATTCGGTCCGCGGATATTCGGCAAAGCAACCTTACATCTCAAGAAAACATTTGCTCATTTTACGATATGTATTCCTGCCACTTTATGCAATCTGTAAGAAGCGGCCTCGTTATTCATTTTGAAGTAAGTTGATCTGATGACGTATTGGGTTTTCAATTGATCGAAACATAACGTACTTGATGTGAAATTTAGAATTTTTCGAAACCTTATAGTTTCCGGGGGAAATAGACTTCGAAAATAAGAATTAACGGTGTTTGGAGAAGAACAGTAAATGGTATAAAAAGTTGGCGCTGCATGACTCGTTTTCCATTTGGTGTAAACTAGGAATTATTGATATGTTTGTGAAAACTAAATATTTCCATGTACTCGTAGTTATTCATAGAAATTAATTACTTTTTCCTTGTTAATTACTTTGTATACGCTGTAAATCGTTAATGTCAAAGAGTACGAAGTCAAGTTATGGACGCTTATGGGTTTAACCTAGTTATAAATTCGTGGGCGCAATAATTATGATGTAGTCTAGAAGGGGATTATATACGTAAATATATTGACTAAGTGCTATGTCACATAGGAGTTGAGTTCGTGTTGGAACGAATATTTGCTTATTCTTTGAATACCAAAAGGGATACGATTTAGCGATAATAAGTTTTTCACTAGAAACTAGAACATTCAACATGAAAGACATTTTGTATCTCGATATTTTTTCATTCTTTATATTTCTTTTTTTTTTTCATGTTTACAAACGGTGCAAAGGTATTTTAAAAAGTTATTAGTGAATGCATATGATATTTTCTTATGACAGTAGTTCACGTGCCAAACAAAACTAATGAGAAAGGATAAGACGACAAATTTAAATAGCTACGTACATTACAATTACTATGATAATATCAATAATGTATTTTTTTCTTTCCAGGAAATACATACATATTTGGATTGAAATTAAAATAAAATTATCAGCTATTCATGCATACGCTAAAATTTTAGGTCTTATTCGACGGAAAAAAATAAATGAAGTGTATTTAAATTCTAACAATATCACGAATGAAATGACTAGATCGATTTGGGTAAATAATGTCATTTTGATTTTTTAGTTCGTTTTTCTCCACGTTTTTGTTGCTTTAATTGGTTTCTGGTATTTTTTTCTCTCTATTTATTGCAGTGCATTGTGCTTGCCTGATCTATACAAATCAACACATAGTGTTAAATGATAAACTAGGGCATCATTTCCTTTATTCTGTTTTAAGTCCGTTGGATTGAGTTTGTGCAGAAAGAGTAGCCGCGATTTCTTGTTCCTTCCGATTATTCTGTAATGTGAAAATAATTGCATGATAGGTTTTGCATTTTTAATTTCTTCTTTCTTTTACAAGAGATGTTTCGAAAGGAATTTTATCTGTTCTGCCTTACCTGATACCAAACTACCAATCTGCCACTTAGCATGAATGTGAACACCAGTGAAGGTCCAGTACGTTCGAAAGGATCATTGACCATTATATGAGAATAAACCGCTAACAACATTAATAGTAACAGCGTAATATTGGCTGAATTTTTTATTTTATCTGAAAAAAGAAACAACTTTTGTTTTCGTTTAATGTTTTTTTATCTAATGTGATTACACTTACGATGAGGTATTGCCACCATGGCTAAGCCGCATATAACTTCAGTGATTCCGACACATTTTCTATACCACTTGGAAGTTACCTTGAATCCCAAAAGATCTGATAATGGGAACACTTTGGCATATTTCACATAGTCATTCCTCTGAAAATGGTGGAAAAGCGAAAAGAAAAACAAAACAAATAATATAAAAATAAGTTTGATGAATTAATCGTGAAAATTCATATTGATACAGTCGAAAAATTTAAAATTTTTGTGCAAAATCGTTTGTATATTCTTGAACAGCTTAAGATGCGTCGAGAGATGCTTGGACGTCCTTAACTTGGAGATATTTATAGTTTATGAAATATTCATCGTCGTTTTAAACTTCAAGTTCAGATCATCTAAATTTATCGTCATTTAGAACATCGAGTTATCTCATCACATAATGGTTTTGCCAAGCTGTACCAGCAATAGAAAGCGATACGGAAATATTAATTTCATAGAGATCAGGGTGCAAGGGGTGGAAGCCTGATTTTGAACATGAATTCTCTACAAAAACTACCTCATTCAATTAAACATCTGATTCTCGTGTCAATATAAGTTTATTTGTAGTTTCTTGGATGATTGCTGCAATATACGCAATGGGGGACCACTTTGGTTTTTACGATTCCTCGAATATTTTTCAATTTATTCTTGATTTTGAACTTGGACGATATTTATCTTCGACAGTGGTCATATGTGTAGCTATGCGGCGGTACTTAGAATTACCGGAATGAGCATTTTATTGCAAGCATTTTTGAATTAGATTCCGAAGAATAACTTGACCATGAAGCTCCTCCTTATAGTTTTGATCATTTTAAATTGAGTAATGTGATCAAATTTGTTGTTCATCATAACGAACGATGAATAATTACATCAGTTGGTGTATTATTTTTCTTTTTATGCCACATGCGTGGTTTAGACTTGTCAACATATGACTAATTTGATAGAGCATTTGATTTTTATTAAAAAATCAATTTCCCAATGGAATTTTTTTACAAAAATATTCATGTTATTGATTTATACAAAAAAAAAAAAAATGCTTGTGAAACTAATAGATTGAATTCAATTTTAAATCATGAAAGGATTTTCTTTTAATAAGGCTCACATATGGATTTTGGAAGTATTTCATGAAACACGGGGAGTGCAAAAGTATGTATATGAATAATCTCCCGCTCATTTTGCAGAAAATAATTAATTTTTTATGTTTCCTTATTGGTGAAAAAAATCATACAGATGCTATTTGATTGTTTGAATAGAATTTATAAAAAAAAAATGAAAATGGACAATGTTCTAATAAAGGAAATCACAAAAGAAATTCGCAACGGTAGCAAAGAAAGTATTTGTCATCATTTTTACTGGCTCAGCATCCTGGATGGGCCTCTAGATGATGCATTCCCTCTAATTTTTTCGATCAACGGACAACATACTTCAGACGAAGTATTGTCTCTATAATTTTGCTCTGTTTTCCAAAAACCTTCTGCTCTGTTCCTTTAAAAGGTTGTCTGATATTTCTCATATCTCCTGTTAGTTCAAAGAGTTCCTGTAAGTTTCAAACTCCAGTATTTGGGGCTAAACTTCTTCGAGCTTTAATTCCACTTTCCACTATGCAGATGCTTGTTTCAAAGTCAGTGTTTATCAAAAATATAGGAGCTCCGATATTAATTGGGATTATTGTCGGATATTATATTTCCCTTAGGGATTTCTATGAAAATTCAATTTTTATTCGCACAACTTCGATTTTTTGTCTTATTCAAAATAATGTCCATTGGATTCTAAACTATCGTGATACCATATCTTACATTCAGTTTCAAAAAATTACTGAATTCAATATAACTCTGAGCCAATTTAGGATTGCTCTGTTTGGAGTTAAGTATTTGTCAAACAAGGTACTCAACATCGAATTGAATAAGTAGCTGTGAGGCGAAGGTTTGGTGAATATACATAGTCTGGTGAATATGCATAGTGTTACAGTAGGCGGTGGAAAAAAACCTTTGGCGAGTTTCTCTATGCATGGTACCAGGGTCACGAACTTCTGGTATACCCATCTGTTTCAGAGCGAATTCGATGTGATTTGACAGCTATAAGAAATCAAAACAGACGGCACATATGGTACTGATGCTGCGCTAGAAAGTGATCGGCTAGAGATCACTAGATCCGAAATCGATCCTAGAGATCTAGATTCGAAAATGTTTATATGAAGGACGAACCTCTCGTTGGTCGTCCTATCGTTGTGAAAGTCGATGTAATGGTACAAAATTTTGAATTTGAATTTGTCGACACGGAAGCATTTGCCACGTCGCAAATGAAGTGATCGTTGAACATGAACATTGAACATTCTAGACCCATTTGCGTAAGACAGCATTAAAAATTATCGCTAGCCAGGATTTAAAATAATAATTAGGGGTTAAAAAAAGATCGATACTAACAACATAAAACTTTATGGATGGGAGAACAAGATTGAATTTTTCACAAAAAATGATATCAGGCAACTAATTTTAAAGATAAAGGAGAATTTTCTCAAACCATTACAAACAGGAACTGACACTGAAGAAGATGTTTGTTTGGTGGGATAACAAGCGAGTCATATATCATAATCTGCTACAACATTGATAAACTATCGATAGCCAGTTTTCCAACCAGAAAGTTGGATTACAAGACGTGGCTAAATGTAAAACATGATCAGAATTGATTAACAGAAGAGACGTTGTGTTACTCAATGTTCAATGCGAGATCAAACATATTTTCGATATTTTTTCCGCAAAAAATTTTCAAAATTGTTTAGAGACCTCGCCTTGAAAGTTCTAATGCATTCGTTGTTTAGCCTCGACCTGTTGCTTTTATACCATTATTTGTTTTTTTTTCTTTGTAGAGTTGAGGATGTAAGGTTGCCTTAAAAGGAAGCTGGTGAAAATCACTTTTTATGGTTCTTTGCTTTAAAAACTTTAATGTTCTACAGCGAGGCCATTATAATTTTGCCCGAAATAAACAAAAGATCATTGATCAAAATAGCAATCAAAGTAGTTCATAAAAAATAATTTACAAATTTAAAAGATTTTCTTTTTTGGAAATCAGGCTGGAAAACAAAATAAGTCTATCTTTTCAATAAAAAATAATCTCCGATTGATAATTTTCCAAATTAAACTCCTCCTATTGCGATGTCCATGTTTTTGTTAAACACACTTAGATTTTGGGTGTTTCTTCGAGAGCGAATTACCCTCGTTTTTAGTTCATAGCTAGTAAATGAATCACATGATAACATGCGATCAAAGTCTTTACATTATATGGCTTTATGATGTAACCGGTCTAAGATTTACAACCTACTAAAAATACTCACTGAAGACAGGTTTAAAAGTAATTAAGAAAAGTAATTAAGAGAAAGTACAAAAAAATTGGTCATACTTCAGAGGGGCATCTTACAATGAAAAAGATACAAGGCCCCATATCCAAACAAAATGGGGGTTTCGCAATATAGAGAGCTTGACATATTTTACGTGATTTAATATCAGGGCTTAATAACTTGTCGGATAACCTTTTGTCTAAAGCACCTTATTAAGTCGATTTGGCATGGATTGAACCAATTTGGCTGTGTACCGCCAGGTCATTTTGCCCCATTCATCGATAATTATATTTTCAGCATATCCTTCGAGGTTATGTTGTGCTGACGGATCTTGCGCTCCAACAAGTCCCTCAAATCCTCAATGGGATTAAGGTCTGGGGATTGGGGCGGCGTACACTATTGATGTTTACTATTGTAGAGTAACTTGGATGCTTGGGATCATTATCTTGCTGGAACCAGAAATCGTCACCAAGCTTCAACTGCTGAACGCTTTGCTTTAAAGTTGCCTTTAAAATATTAAGGTAACCATTGACCATTGGTAACCATTGTGTTGATTCTATAAACACAAGTTGGTCAACTCTTTCTGCCGCCATGGACCCTCAGATCATCATACCACCTCCACCATGTTTCACAGTTGGTACGAGATTTTCTTTTTTGAGGGTAGTACCGCTCTCCCACCACACTAACTTTCTTCCTTTAATGTCATATATGCAAAATTTGATTTCGTCAGACAATAAGACCTGTTCTCAAAACTCTGGTGGCTTGTTTATATATAGTTTTGCGAAATCGACACGTTTCTTCCTATTCACTTCCGAAATGTATGGCTTCATACGTGCTATGCGTGAAAGATATCCATCTTTAATTAATATTTTTGGTATGGTATCTTCGTGGAGAACCTTGCCAAAAGAGACTTTTATATTTGTAACAATTTGGGAAACAATTACTCGAGAATTCTTTTTAACTGCCTGCAAAACATTTCTTTTTTTCGCGTTCAGTCAGTATGGAGGGTCGACCACAACGAAGCTTTGACATAATTGAACCCATTGTATTAAATGTTTTCACCACATACTGGACAGAGGAGTGAGTTTTGCCTACTATTTGACCAACTTCGTGGTAAGTTTTCCCTTCGTCATCATGTATTCTTGTGCACAAATTTAAACAAACTTTTCTCACTTTTAAACTTATCAAAACTATTATCGGACCTTAAAAATATTAATATGCATCTGCAAATGTCATCGAGTAACACGGGGAATCCCCCCCCCCCCGCCTTGTTCTGTACGGATACATTTTTTGGTCTATTGTGTTGCCATGAATTGATTTTGTTTGAGTTTCAAGTCTTTTTAAATAGTAAGTATTATGAAACACAATGAGAATCATGCAAAAGCGTAGATATTAGGACTTATCCTTTTTACTACAACGATAACTTTGTTATCTTGCATGTACGGATACTTTTTCTTGCAAGTTTATGTCAGGTATGTTATGCCTGCTTTTAATACGTCATATTTATTTGTTCTGTAAAATTATGAAGATCTTCAGATTTTGTGCGTTTTATTTATTAAAAGATGATGATGTGATTAATAAGAACAACAATATCTGATGAATTTAAATATTCAATATAAAGCCGAATTCAATGTAACGCGTATTTTGGCAAGTAAAGCTGCCAAAATGTACAAAATCGGCTGAGGGATTGGTGGATTCCGAGTTTTGCTTGCTATGTCTGATTTCTTAATAGAACTCTTACCATACATTTATTTACGTGTATTGTATTTGAGCTCGAAAAGTGGGCAAAGCAAAGCCAGCAAAGCGTTCATTGGTCCTTTTACTTTTGTCACCTGGAGTAAAATAGGGATTCTTGGATTTACAAAGTCATTTGTAGAGAAGACCAAAAGACGGAGCCGTGCAGGCGAACTTCGATAGCATGGGGTGGATTCGGTCAAAGAAAACAGAGGTGGATTGCTTGGATTTTCAGTCCGCTGAACGAGCTTAAAAAATCAAGCAAATTGGAGGCGAGATAACCCAAAGGCGGCTACGCTTTGACAACGACCGAAAAACGAAAGAAAATATATTTTTCAAAAATTTTATTATGATTTAATTGTGCCACAAATCCAATTTCAATAAAACAAGATGTTATAAATAATACAAGCACACTTGTATACACAACAAATATCCAAGGAAAATATTATTCAATACAAAGCTTGATATAATTTATGGTAGCAAAAAGCGGAAGAGTGAAAATAGAGAATACTAATTCGATTGAAAAATTAATATTTAAAAATGTGCCATCATTTTTTAAAGTGTGAATATTTCTGTATTGGACAAAAGAGAATTTCTATAATTTTTAAAGTATTTAATAATTGCGTGTCATACTCTTAGAAACCAAAAAGTCAGCCAACTGGCTCCGTGCTCATGCTGTCTAATAATATACCGGCTATGTAATGTTTTTCGCAAATTTAGAAATCTTCTATTAAATCTTAACGCTTGTTTATTATTGATTGTATTTTGCCCTGTTTATTTATAATGTATTTTTTGCAACACAGACCCTCGGATTAATTTTTGGGCATAATTTCATATTGATGGCAAATAATTCCGGCATACCATTGTTACCATATAACTTTAAGGAAGCTTCCAAAGGTGGTCCCCGATTTTTATTGTGTGCTACAATTTATGCTCCGACAACGAGTAGCATGCGCCCCATTATGTGGTGAAAATAATTGAGCTAATAAATATATTTATATTCGATTCATTCTGTTGAGTCTTATGAGGAAATTTCAATGGAAAGCACGAGGATGGTTGATGTAATAATACATGTGTTGCAAAATATGTATGACTCTTTGGTGTATGACAAAGACATGGATGACGGAGCAAACATTTGAATAAATAGAGTATTAGAAGTGCGAAAAAATACGTACGTAAATAATGAAGACGAGACAATTTTGCGGTTTCTGTTGTTCACGTACTCAAACTCACTCAATCCACACGTTCTTAGCCAAGGATGAGGGAAAAATTGGCATGATTTTAAAATAGAATCAGGCCTGGCCAAATTGTTTGATGTATTTCACCTGCACGGATACACACTCACATTCGGCGATTTCTTTTTGAACTACATCCAGATACATTTTTCAAGCGAGCCCTTCATTTGGGGAATGATTTGGGGTGAAATTGTACTTGAATCTTTTTTGTTATTGATTTTTTTTGAAAAAACTATAGAATGTTTTCAACAAATTTTCTGAGTAGTGGAATGAAAGGAGGAATAATCGTGATAAATAAATAATTAAAAAATAGAATATAAATGTCTCACCATACCCTTAATAGTCTGAGCAAGCAAAACATAAATTAAAACTTAATCCTTGCCTGGAATAATTGAAGTCTTTATTGTCTTGACCATTGCAAACATTAAATATAAGTTTGAAATATTCAAATCAATCTGAATACTGAAAAAACCAAGATCAATACGATAAGTAAATTACAAACTTTTAGAATTTTGTTGAACTCATTTTCAATATGCGAAAAATTTTAACAGGAGGATAAATATATCCATATACTTTAATTTCTGAAAAATAATCGGTAACAATGTACTCAAATACTGCTGAGGAGAATATTCTCTAAAACGAGAATCTCAAAAGTATTTTATCAATTTCTAAGGAAACTTCAAGAAAACAAATCGGATTTCTATGTTTCTATTTGAAAGTTTTGTTCGAATTGACATGAGTTGTATTTTCCTTGTATCCTAGTTATTACTTCCATAGCTCTCTGCAAAGAATGCTGAAGGCTATTGCATTTCGATAGTGTATAAAATATTTCGACAATCAGAATTGAGCAACGCGATTTCCTCGGTCTAAAACCTCGAGGATATATAATCTAAAACATGAATTGCAAAACTTTTACTTTGAATCCCAGCATAAACTTAACGAATATTTTAATGATGTACGATTGCAAAATCTATGGCACTCAAATTTTAATTAATTCACCGGAAATATGCTAGTGATGTACCTACCAAGTCTTTATATAGATCCTTGCTGATTTGTGGTGTTAATTTTAACAGTCCGACAAATATAAAAAATAGTCCAAGCAGTACTGAAAGACTTCGTAAAACAATTGTATTTGAAGCCATGGTGGTCATTGATCCCCGACTTTTCCAAACGTTTCAAGGAGAAATGTGGTCCGGATATTAATTTTATACGGAGTTTCGGATATTATCCTTGCACTTCAAATAATTCACTGCACTTTATGTATTATATTTCCTCTGTTCACCATTCAATTATCTATTTCAAAAAGATATTTACTCTTGAATAGGCTCTATAAACTATCTTATTTCCTTTTCTGTTGTTGATATCCTTTTGAGCTTGTGTCACATTTGCTATATTGACTAAATGTCCACAGTATCCTTTCTATCTACACTCGGCAAGCATCGTACGTAATTTATTAATTTCTCCTCGTTTGGGGAGTATTTGCTGTTTCGTAATCGTCACATTCGTTTATAATATATCCACGGATGAATAAATTATCGCGATTAAGTACTTAATATTAAATTTTAGTCGAAAATAAATAAAAATCTGCAGAATTAAAATACTACAGCTAAGTCGTAGAGCGCTGGTCACTGTGCTACTCACTGTCGTATAGTCAAAAAATCGATTTAAAAGCATGCTCACTGTATCGCATGTGCTTTAGAAATTATAATAAAGCTTGCAAATGGAATCCAAGGCATAAACCGAAACGGTATTTGCTAGGGGATGCTTTAGTATTCAAGCGCTTTCGTCCTTGCATGAATTCACGGTTTAAGAAGTGCTCGTGGTATTTTTTAATAGTAAAACTAAATTTAAAAATAGAAAATTTGATCGAATCGACACTACCACAAATTTGTTATAAAATATTCCAGTTTTGATCGCATTTACGTTAACATCAAAACTTTAAATTCGTCTAAAAGTCCTTTATTTTTTTATTTCAATTTTAATACATGTTTTATGTTCAATTGCATGATTGACGCTTGAGACGTTCGTGCGTATTTGCCTTTGGTAGTTTTTAACGAATCGATTTCTTGTAAAAAAAGGCAAAGCAAGCTTTGGACTTTTAGTGAGGACTGTTTCGGCTATTTGCAGACATCATCAATTACTTCACGAGAATAAGCCAATTATGGCCCGGCGGAACTAAAATCAATATATATAATTTCGGCCTGTGGCAACAATAAGACGATACTAAGAAATAAAAAAATTTGGTCTTGCTAACCCAATTTGACATTCCAAATAAAAAAAAACTGTATTAAACGGGTTTTCTCACGTAGAACATATTTTGTACAGTGTGTGTCGCAAACTGGACACTTTTATATTCAGGCGTACGATGAAGAATTTTTTGTCACTTTTTATTGAATTCTCGTTGTGATTTGTTGTTAGGTTTTTGCTGCTTTGAGTTTGGAAAAAGGTTTTTCTTAAACAAAACACACTTCCAAAATCACGATTTAAGGTAAATTATAATTTATATAATTTATATTATAAATCGATGTATGCTGAACACCACCTTGCTGACCAAATTATCTTTTAAACTCCCGATTTCATTCATGCATTTCATCGGACCCCCGTCGCCAATGAGGATATCTGAAAACCGCTATCCTAACGACATTTGGCCTGCAAGGATTTCCATATATGACATTTGGACTGAGAAACGTTGCGCTTACTTTTCAATAGCTTTATCGATTAAGTGCTACTTGACTTGGAGTTTTTAACGCGTACATCGATAATATGCTCGAGGCATCATCACCAAGTGAGGAGCATGTTCAGGATCTGCAAACTGTATTTACGCGGTTACAGGAGTATGGAGTCGTTATCAATCCCGCCGAATGTATCTTCGGCTGAACATCCGTCAAATTCCTGGGGTATCAAGTAAGCAGCAGTGCTAGTCAGCCATTACTAGCAAAATTTCAGGCGATTCGAGAGTATCCAAAGCCCAACAAGGTTAATTAATTACGCCAGTTTCAAGGTATGATAAATTTCCACAGCCAATGCTTACCCAGAGCTGCAGAAATTTGATCACCTATATTGAACTCTTGCTTGGAAACTTTACGGGAAATGGGCAAGTGCAATGGATATCCGAAGCAGAATAACCAACAACTTCATCATAGAAATACAAAAATTTACTACAAACACAACGATTTCCATTTCCATTTTCAGAACGTTATCAGGACAGTTTAACCAATCTGTAGCGAATAGTACCACATGTGTATAACATAACCATATATATAAGTTAGAATTTACCATAATCTTTTCTAAGCCATATTAGCAGATGGAAACCACGTTTATGTATTTATATACTACTACAACTACTAATCATATATCATATGTGTACACATTGTTAATGGCTTAAATTATTGTATAAATTGTATATTTTCCGATTCAAACTTATTTTCTTTTTAAAGTTTGTTATCGTCTTCCTAAGCCAACCGCAATAAATTATTTTTAAGGCCGCAGATCATTAAAAAACTTCACCAGCATCAGATATATATAACATCGATAATATGAAGTTTGTGTATGTGCCACTTAGTGAGTATGATAATTAGGAAAATGTAATGCGAAAAAGATTTTCTATTATCTTGAATTACTTCTAACATGGAAGATTCAATGCGCTTTACCTTTGAATGAAAATGTTTTTAAACGAACTACTTTTCTTCTGCAATAGATTCAATATATCATCCTACTCTATAAATAATTTTTCTACGTACTACGAGGTTTGTTCAAAAAGCAAATTTTGAATTTTCGCGGGCGACGTATGTTCGATTATTGATCTTTTGGTGGCGTTATGTTGGTACTCATGACCCTCACTTATGTTGACAATTCCGGCCATTTTGAATGTTCAGTCAGTTTTTGATAGCTATTGTGCGTGGATGTGTTTTAGCTTGTCTTCGATTTTCGTCTATCCCAAAAAATGGATCAAAGAATTTGTATTAAATTTTGTGTGAAGAACTTCATAATGTGCGCGGATGCATTCAGAATGCTGACTGTTGCATAAGGTGAAGCTACTTTGGACAAAAGCAACGTTTATCGGTGGTACAAAATGTTCTCAGAAGGACCGAAAAAAGCACGCCAAGTTCGGTCGAATGTGAAGGTTTTGCTTACAGTTTTCTTCGATTGCGGGGGCGTGGTTTATGATGTGTTCTTGCCGCAGGGTAGAACTGTCAATAAGGAATATTACCTTCAAGTAATGCGCAATTTACGAGAAGCAATCCGCCAGAAACGCACTGATTTGTGGAAGAACAAGAATTGGCTTTTGCACCATTATAACGCCCCTGCTCACACATCGTTACTTGTGGGCGAATTTTTGGCCAAAAACAATACTCTAATGATGCCGCAGCCACTGTATTCCCCAGACTTGGCCCCCTGTGACCTTTTCTTGTTCCTGAAACTGAAGAGGCCCATGAAAGGACGACGCTACGCCACGATTGAGGAGATAAAGACAGCATCGAAGGAGGAGCTGAACAAGATCACAACAAATGATTTTTCAAAATGCTTCGAGGATTGGAAAAAACGTTATCACAAGTGTATAATGTTTGATGGGGATTATTTTGAAGGGAACAAAATAGATATTCATGAATAAATAAATAATTCTTGAAAAAACATGAAATTCGCGATACTTTTTGAACAAACCTCGTACCTTTTCAGTTCAGCTTATATAAGGCTATATATTAGTTTACTTGTTTTTACAGTGAATAAATAAAATTACAATAAGATTCTTAATACTACATTTAAGATATAAAGTGGTTTCGTACCATATTTTTTTAAATGAACTCTGCTTCCGAACCATTTTCTATGAATTTTCTTTAGCGGTTATAGTATTCCACATTTTTAAAAATTTCTTATGATTTTACTTTTACGAGCTCCACTTTTTCACACTTTTGATTTGCACAGCTGCTTATAATGTATGAAAAATATCAGAAAAATCCAAAGTGTGCCTTTAGAAGTAGCCAAGGATAGCGGACACTGTAATGGTCGTTTTTGATCAAATTCAAAATTTCTTGTCTATATATGCTCAGGATTTCCCTGCAATGTAGCTCCGATCTATTTCCTTGAAGCAAATTCTTGGAACCAAAGAAAACTACAGGCATTGCAGACAAGACATTTACACAAAATTTTAAATTCTATAAATATGAAAAATAAGTAACAAAGGAAGTAATTGTAAATAAAACGAGTGAGAAACTAGAAAGATGTTTGTTGTACTATTTTTTAAGATTTACTATACCTTACCCTTTTCAGTAACCCATATTTGAACACTAGTAGAACAACAAAAAGTAGAAAATTTTAGACTATTTGTTGAATGCTACATAACCGCAGTTTCTCCGAAATATTCGACCGCCCATATTCTCGCAAATGATATAATAAAATTATTTTGAAAAGTATTTAATTTTCGTAAATAAGCTCAGCGGCTCTTGTCTATTCTAAAATATTCATAAATTTCAAGAGGGTTTGTCCAAAAGTTAGTTGAGAATTGGTCCATTTTCAATCGAACAATTGCTTTTCAATCGAACAATTGTTTTCGTCTACTGAAAACTGCACTAGCACCAGAAGCATCATTGCATTCTTTGACGCGGCTGCATGAAGGTTAAGGATTTGACCCCATGAAAAGTTCTCTCTGATTCTATATAAGAGAGATTGTGATATCATATTCTTAAGCATAGACATTTACCTTGATTTTTTGACATTTAACTACCAGCATGGTTCTCCTGTCGCGTTGACAGTTCTTGAATGTCAACATAATGACATCAAATATTTCACAAATAAATGTGAATTTTGATCTGTGAATTATTGATCGAGAATAAGCGAATTAGAACAAATTATTTATTCCACGCCGAGAAACTCAATACTACTGTTGGGTTTTTATGAAGATTTTATCGTCGATATTTCTTAGATTAAATTTGTTTCACACGCAGGTTTGTCTTCAATTTACCTGAGAAATGTAACATAGGCTCATCTTTGTTCAATTTACCTGAGACTTGTAACATAGGCTCATCTTTGTTTTCACTAGATTCAAAATGTGCAGCATTGGCGAGGATGATTTTGGTGACGAAGGAGCTGCACACGCTATGCAACCTGCTATTGAGTCAATCCAGATCAGTGACTTGTCAGGTGATTGCCCCCGGTGTAATGCCGAGCCTATAGCAGTCAAAATAAGCTTCAGAGGTGCCGAATGTTTGAAATGTTTTCTCATTAATGCCCGCCATAAGTTCCGCGCTACTCTCGGATCGTCTAAAATTCTCCCGAAGAATGCAAATGTCCTGCTAATATTTGATGGAAGTCCCAGCAGCGTTGCCCTGCTGGATATGACTTACTATGCACAAACACAAAATACATTCAAGAGACTGCACTGCAATTTAAAAGGAATGATCGTTGATGACAGCCTTCTAGGACAGCAGGATAGTGGGTACTTGGAAAAGTTGTTAGAAATAATCAAACGCTATGAGATAAGTTGGTACTACACGGCGTTGGCATCATGTGCCGCTCCGTGCAGAATTTTCACTCAAAGCGCAACCGAATTACAAACGATGCATTGTCAGGACGATAGAAAACAAAGTGAAATTCTTGGTAGAATCAAATCGCTAACATCACGACAGGATTTGGTATTAAATATTCGCAAACGTGTGATACGAAATGCAGCCAAACAGTTGGAGTGCCCTTTTGTGTTTTCATCCGAGATAAGTCCCGACTTGGCGACGATTTTCCTCACAAATGTCTCCTTGGGACGTGGCTGTTCCACAGCTCTAGACATTGGCCTTGTTGATGATCGCATTGACGGCATCAAACTCCTTCGCCCTTTAAAGGATCATACAGAGGAAGAAATAAGACACTATATCAACCTCCTCGATTTGCCGTTTGTTCTTTGTAGATCTTACGGAGAAGATGCCGAAACGATGGCCAGCATACAGAATTTAACGAAAAGTTTTGTACAAAATCTGCAAGAAAAGTTTCCATCGACAGTTTCGACTGTCTTCCGTACTGGAAGTAAAATTACTACGCGCAATCATTCAGAACAAAATAACGACGCTAATAAGATGTGCCAGCTGTGTAACTCAACATTGGGGTCTGATAGCTCGAAAACGCTATTCGCTATTGAATTCTCCAGAGCCATCTCAGAATTTGCAAAGGATGGAGGTGCCGATATCAGCGATTTGGAAGAAAAGGCCCGCAAGCGATTGATTCGTGATAAAAGTGAGCGGGTGTGCCATGCCTGCAGGAACATCTTGCAAGATGCCGATAATCCCGATATTATACTAGATTCGCGTTTAACTTGACATCGATAATAAATTAGCATAAAAGCATTTACAATATTTTATTTTCACAACTCGACGCACAAATTGCAATTAGACGGACAAAACTTGAAATTTTATATGTAAGAACTGTAAAGACTGCAGATCGCCTGGTAAAAATTTTATCCTGGTCTTCCACGTACAATTGATATCAAATAAAATTGAACAAGTTTTAAAAGTATTTTTTCGATTACTGGCACATTCTCTACACATAGGAACATAGCACCCTGTAAACCTTATAAACGTTCTCATATTTGAAAGCAACGACGCCCAGCTCAGGTGTTTTCTTCTACTTTGTGAAGCAAATGAAGGCGAGCGAAATATTCATTCACCCTGCGATGTGTGGAGGAAAATAGGGCGAAGCAAATGTAGAGTATCTAGGAAGGTGTGAAAAATTGGTTATGCCGTATAATTTACCATCGAAACGCAAAAATGTGATCTTTCCCTAAGTTTATTATAACGAGTTGATATTAACAGCTTAGGCTAAGTATGTTTGAAATTAGTGAAATAAAGCAGACCACAGAAACATAACATTTGATCATTTTATGCAAGCAAATCTTGGCCTATAAAAGCTTAATTTAATCTCCGTTTCATTATTCCGAATTTGCGCCATCCACTTTATATTTGGAAATGTTTAAAAACGATTACTCGTCTACGCCCGTCGTTAAAAGGCGTAAAGCTTTCTGAACATTTTGCACCGCTGACGGTATATCGTTGAATAATAAGGCGCTTCCGGCATATTTACAATATTTTTGGGCTCTGGCGATTTGCTCAGCGGTGAGTTCAATATCAGCTGGAGGCGGTACATATTCATTTGACGAAGGTCTTGCAGCTGCAGGCGGAATAAACGGCACAAACCCGCCCGGATGCTTCTCTTCATCAACCGGCGGTTTGGGAAGTACGTCTGGATTCTGCAGCACTTCTTCAGCAGTAATATTTGAAGTCGGCACATCCTTCTCACTTTCAGGACTGATTGGCGACCACTGATAGCTCGAAGGTCCTTGTTCAGGTGTATGCGCTGGAGGCGGAGATGGTTCCGTACCGCCGAACGCCTGATTGGAACCTTCGCCTCCTACTGCGCCCATTTCGTCGGTACCCTCGTCCGACTCCATCGGTCCTGGTACAGGAACCTCTCCGTTTTTCAAACAGTTGTGAATATACGCTGCCTTCCACTTGGCGTACTTCCTATTCTTTATCACTTCCTCAGTTAGTTCGCCAAACGTCTGGAGTACGTCGTATATAATTCCACTCGAATAGAAAGCTTTAACTACATTTCTGGAAAGGAAAAAATTCTCAATTCTGCTTTATCATGTTGTTAGCAACGTACTTTCCGTAATTGCCTTCACGGTCCTGTTTGTCTGCATACAAGAATAATTTGAGTGCATAATTTTCGAGGTGTGCTTGTGCCGCAACTTCATTTGTTATCGATTCGTTAGCAGTGTTCTCCTTTTTAGTTTTTTCAAGCCAATCCATAAGAGCTGCGAAATAAACATTGCGTGACTCACTGCGGTTAATACTGCAAAGTTTGTTTCTTACCCACAAGAAGTTTTGTCTCATCTTGTTGATGGGAGGAAAGCTTCAAACCAACTTGCAACGCATAAAGTCGGCACCAGTAAACAACAACTAAATCGCGTCCTTCGTGTTCTTGGGCTGTCTTTAAAAAATGCTGAACTGTTTTTAAAGATGCCGGGCACGGTGGAAACTCAGACATCTTGTTCGTAATTCGAGAACGACAAACGACAATTTACTTCCCAACAAATATCTGTCAAATATGATGTCAGAGTATGCATTCCACTGAACTGAACGTTCCACCAGAGCTTTTGTGCGAGTTCACAATGGACAGTTCTCCAGGAAGAGTCACAACTCGGCGACCATAAATTTTCGTAATGAATTTTCGTCAGAAATCCGGTCCTAGTCGAAACTTATCGATCAGATTTGTGAATAGTCTTTTTTTTCGAGAGTTATATCAACAGAGATCTGAATGTGACATTCCTAAAATCATTCGAATTCACTTGCATGAAAAGCTATGACGTCACATCCGGTTACAGTTTTAAGGATTAATTATTCATTGAAACACTCAGAGTTTGAATTTTAATTATATGCCTTTACTAGTTAACTTTCATTATGCCTAAATAGCAAAAAGGACCGATCACGTGACAGAAGCATATGAAATACTTTTATTCACATCCATTCAGTTATCATACCTGCCTATAACGCACACTGTTGTGAAACATTATACACTCAAGCTAATTATTGACATTTTTTCCAAAGCAAATCTAGGAAATGAATTTTCATGCCAGATCATGTCATTCGGATTATCTCCAAAAACCTTTCAATTATCTACTTTTCTCGTTCTTGTAACCACACTAAGTTCAAGGTTAAAAATTATTAAAAACGCATACTAAAGCTGCGAATAATTCTAAACTCAGTTGTAATTTGGAATTTGCTAGTATATTTTGTGTGGTAGATTTTGATGTTGAGTTTTGGCGGCAGATTTTAAGATTATATAGTTTTGGTATTTGGAAGATCTGAAACTGTGTTTTTAAAGAAATTTTGAATCAAGTATGTTTTTATAGAAATTTCGAGAAGTTTGTTTATTCCAGAAATTCCGCGAGGAAATTCGAAATTCAGTGATGTTGAAAAACAAAGAATTATTGATTTGCGGATCCGCGGACAAACTCAAAGAGAAATCGTGAGTGAAATGAAAAGGTTGCGAAGTGTAGGTAAAAATTTTTTAAAGCTTGGAATCGAAAATTATGGATGAAGAAGTCATCTGGACTTCTGTCTGCTGTTAAAAATATCGTTTTCAGCGAATTATCGAAAACAGGAGCTGCATCATCACAAATAGCCAAACGTTTGAACTTAGCATGTGATCCTAGCTTAGTGAGTAAATGGATTGCGCCTCCAAAAACATCCAAATATCAAAATTGTTTGCAAAAGCCAAAATTGTAGAAACGACATATTGACACCAGACTGAAGTTCGCCTAATATTTTACACAAAATCCAGACATTTTGGATCATTTCATCTATAGCGATGAAAAAAAAAAAATTAATCTTGATCGACTAGGTGATTTTTATTATAACTGGCATGACTTGCGGGAGGAATGAAAAATTATATGAAGAAGAGCACATGAAGGCGAATCTGTTATGGTTTGGGCAGCGCTCGAAAAAATTGCGAAATTGTTTTCATAAATGGAAAATTAGTGCTTTTGATAACCAGGTATTACTAGAGGAATATCTATTACGGATGGAAAAGAATTGCTACTACAGCCAGCATTAAGTCTCGAACTGAACCCTATAGAAAATGTGTGGCGAATTGAAGTGAGAAAAGTCGACGTCCAGGAGCACCCATCTATAGAAAATATTGCAGAGCTGTAACAAACAATAATTGTAGCATAGAATTTGATATGTTACTGATTATTTAATAGCCAAATAAATCGCCTTCCGACTCGATTATGAAATGTTATACAAAATAAGGAAAAGTTTACTAATTATTAAAAATAATCCGTATTAATTCGTATTTTTTTGAAATCTTTTTTTTTTATTGAATGGAACATAATCAATACTTCATGCCTACTAAATTATCTTAAATGCATGTTATTCAAGAAAATATATAGCTGTTCGAAATGTCTATTTTTTCTAAAAACCAAAAAAATGTTTGAGTCACTCTACATTGAAATATATCAGGCGTAAAAAGTATCTCGATAAAAACAGTCCTTATTTTCATAATTCCAGAATTAACACCCTAAAATCATCACGGTTATACGAACTCGTTCTCCTGTCGAGCAGTCCTAAAAAACACCAACTTTCAGTGTTTATCGTTTGTTCTTGCAGGTGACTTGTCATATAATTCATAAAACGCATCGTTGTAACGTAGTCTCAACTCTGAACCTTTCTTGGTTCCACCTTCTTGGTTCTAACCTTCCTACTGGACTAAACATTTCCAAAGCACTTTGCATTTAAAACTGTCCTGCCTTCGCGGAGTCACTCATCAGGGTCACTCATCATGCTTGACTTTCATACACCATCACCAGCGTGAAAAATAATTAAAAAAAAGTTTTCAAAAAAGTTGGTTTTGTTTGTGTCCAAATTTGTACAAACCTAAACCTTGTTGTGTACAAACCTAAGAGTGACAAGTACGGAGAGGTAGGCTGCACCGACCCTTTCGGCTCCCCTTTTTATTCAGGTTGGCTCCAAGACACACAAAGATCATAAAGGCACACAAGATAAATACACAAAGGTATCTACATTCGCAAAATTGTAGTCTCCTACGGTTATGTTTTGTCGAACTGGAGCATTCTTCTTTATTAGAGTCATGAGTTTAGTTTTCGCTTAACTTATTAACTCCTAGGCCTATTTTGTTTGCTTCAGATTCTAGGCTGAAAATTGCTTCTTTGGCATGTGCAATTGATTGTGCCATAATATTGACATAATCAGAATACGCTATCTGGAATTCTGCATTGAGCATTATAACTTTGACCATGTGTGCTAGTTATTTGTTGGATCAAAGTCAAACATTTCTTTGTACATATCATTTTTGTCGATACTGTCATATGCTTGCTTGAAGTCTACAAAGAATTTGTTCCCGTCCTTAACGCAGGACTTCAGGCAGCATCTGATTAACTGTAATAATTTTTTTGAATAGAATATTTGTAAATAGTAGACCGTCCAATTCGAAAGCCTTCCTGATACTCTCCTATTATATTTTCA
The DNA here is from genome assembly GCA_954870665.1 of Stratiomys singularior. Classification (NCBI taxonomy): domain Eukaryota; kingdom Metazoa; phylum Arthropoda; class Insecta; order Diptera; family Stratiomyidae; genus Stratiomys; species Stratiomys singularior. The sequence goes on from OX940880.1 coordinate 23,039,561, forward strand.
TAGTACGCTCCAACTTTCTTTCTATGATTTTGGAGAGCACTTTATATGACATACAACTAACGTGATGTTGCTATATTTTTCGCACATTAACTTGACTCTGTTTTATTGCACAGGACTATAGGCAACAATTCGTTTGAACATATGTGTATTTTTCAAAAGACGCGGTGGTACTCCAAGTACTCCAAGAATCTTATTTTTTTGACGTTTGCTGCAAAAGCTGCTACTGGTACTTTGTCTTTGATTGATGGTAAGACTGTGGACCTCTAGTTCTACTTAAACTGATGTTTAAGGCACTGCGACTAGTTTCTTAAAATAGAAAACAGCTGTTTTTGATTTCGACTGGATTACCTATGATTGATCCTTATACACGCTTGCAAAGACTTTTTCGTGAATTGAAGGCATCTGTCAGTTTTTTTTATAGAGGCATATGCCAATCTGAGTTCATGTAGTGTTATGTTTTCTTTTAACAGTTGTGCCTTAGCGTCGACGGTCAGCCGATTCTTATTTTGGCACACTTTCTTGGTTTATCATTATGGGGCGACATATTGGTCTTCCTTGAATTTTCAGAATTTTCTTTAGTTGATGCCCTGAAATCTCTTTTCCCAATTATGTTACCGCATTTCCATCTCACTGCTATCACAGTTTATTGATGCCATAACAACCTTCCTCCGCCTGCGGGGTGTGTTGCTACGATTGTCAACTGATGACTAGATATACGTCATCACTATGACAACTGACGACGTTTAACCTATGGAGCTGGTATCTTAGGGTAACTACTCATTCCTGTTTGCAGCTCAGTCCTTAACATAAACATTTCAAATTTACGTGACAGAGTAAACCTTCTGAAACAGATACAATTCCAACACATCTCTTAATATGAGTTAACTACATAAAGTTGGTCGTTTAAGTCTACTATCAAATACAGTTAATACTAAATAATTAAAAAACCCTCATCACTGATAGATTACCTCAAGGGGATGCGATAAGTTCCCTTCCATTCTATTTGTACACAGGCAAAGGTTACCAATTCATATGTTCTGAATGCTTTCCTATGTTCAGCGCTCTGTTTAATTTATTTTCTTATTTCAAAGAAAACGTAAAGTATTTAATATTTAAAAAAACATATTCCGCAGTTTGCTGCTCCTTTTTAAGTGTCAATTGTTTTCTACACGTTTATGAAAACACGTCATTAAATATTTCAACACTACAGTATTAGAATATAACAATGATATCTTCATCTTGAAAAGGAGATAGAGCCTTTTCCACACCAGCCCCTTTGTACAGGAACAAGTCAATAACTTCAAATTCAAATTTGAAGCTTATACTAAACCACAAAAATTAAAGATTATCAAATTATTCAAAGAACACCAACCGACAACACACCCACCGATGACCGATATCGTCATCCAATGGCAAATAAAGTATCAAATATCTGAGTATGGACCATGGAAATTAAAATTCGTAAAAAATTTAGCAATTCCGCATGTAAGACATTTGCGGTAATTGTTATAACGGAAATATTGCGTATGTTTGAGCATACATTGCTTGTGATTTAGTTGCCCCCAAGATTAATTTTAAGCGTGAGAGGGTCAGTTATCAACTTCCATATCCAATGTTTCGCATAGGAAACATGCGATATTAATTTAAACGGCTTCCCTGTCCAATGTATCACATATGATACATGATGTAATTTTTGTACCAACTATACGAAGTCCAAGTGCAATATATGAATTGGAAAGGGAACCTGTTAATACAGAAAATTTCAAGTACAAGTGTAGAAAGTCGCACTTTTTTGTTTTGACATTTGTGTTACGGTTCTCGAAATGACGCTGCCATATTAGTCATATGTATTTCACCAGTAGGTCGCTAACACAATCAAAGCTGTGCACTAAATATCGTTTATTTATACAAACTAGTTCTCAACTTGTAAGGAATTAAGAGCCCGTAAAGATTAATTGATGCATTCCACCATTATTCATAATCAAACAGGAATGTTCTTCCGTTTATTGCGTGAGAACATCAGAATCAAATACGTTCACTATCGCTTTCAGGGCTTTCATGCTTCCAATGTTTTTCGCCAATGTGCTTAAAAGCGAATATCCTTGATCTTATCATTACAACTAAAATATAAGCTTCAAAGATTTGTGTGAATTTTATGTGTGATTAATGCATTAATCTCGATTAAGAAGTGATGATCTGCTTATAATGTTTTATCTTCATTTTTGCATTTGAATTGTTTTTTGTACTTCGAACACAAGGTTACAGACCACGATTATGTTACTCGAGCACCGAGTGAACGTTTTCGATGATAATCTTTACATTTAATGACTTCGGCGTCATCTTAATGCGACTTGTTGGATCACATTTGAAGATGAAATATTGTTTTTGATAGTTTTGATTTAAATTAAGCGGCTGACCTTTAATGTGAGTCATTAAATAGGGTGACTTTTTTTTCCATAGTGAAATCGAAAATAATTGTTAACAATTTTCAAATTGATTAATGTTGTCATGTTTTGTAAAGATCAATGACGGTTGAGCATGAGATTTTGGATTCGTTATTTCTAAATGGCGATTTTTTTGCACCAACCTGAATAGGTAGCTAATTTTCTAGATTTCGCAATTTTTTCGCTAGATATTTCGCTACTGTACTTCTTGTATGCTTATCAGGTTCCCACATTATTTTCCTATTGCATGCCTAAATATAAGAGAAGACCGTACATCAAAAACTAAAGAGTATTATGGAAAAAATTAAATAATTTTTTTTCAACGTAAAACAAGAAAACAAGATGACCAATTAACCAGTAAAAACAAACAGAAACATCAAAACATACAATGTGACTGAACTGAATAAACGTGGATAGATTTCCGTTTTTGTTAACAACGCAATACAACTGTAAATCGACGGTTTCTTACCTTATATGTTTCTGCCAGACGCCACCCGAGGTTGTCGTCTGTCTGACCTTACCATGAGTTGTTAAAACTATTCTCGGAAATGTTTCAGCATAGAGCTGAGTAGACACTGATTAGAGACTGAACATTACGTCCTTGTATAGATGTCAGGCCTTAAGAATATTCACAAGCTTGTCATTAAGTACAAGTGGGCCACTCCACACTGGTCGCCATTCTAAATTCTTTCGTTTGCTTCAATCAAATTGCACATTCCTTTCGTTTTGATCTTTCCTCAGAACTAAGAGTTCGCAAACGAGAGTATTTCAAAATAAACTTTCCAAATAAGAGGCAACCACGGCTTACAATAGAAGTTCAGGAGCAAGGTCGGAGGCATAAGTTCGTAATTACTGACTCCTTACTATAATTCTTTCACATTTCAGTTAAAAATTCTGTAAATCAGCGGTCATAAAAATTCAGCAATTGGAGACGACAAAAAGATCCCGTCACGAAAAACAAAATCAGGGACCAAGCTACCTTCGTGTTCTACGCTAATAAGGTAAAGGTTCTACCATACGGGTTGACGTGTATAAGTTGACGGAAAATGATAACTACCGATGATATTCATGTGACTTTTATATGGTATTTAAGATCAATCGATGCTAAGATCTTCTAGTCATCGTTTATGTTTAAATGGTTTCCTCCCACTGTTAAATATCAAACGCTAGGATCGTATCTGCCTAACGATCAATTCAAAGTTATCTACGTGCGTTTAAAAACAAGTTTTTTCCCTAAACTTTCCACACATTGTTAAATCATCAACTTTTTAACTACCAGGACGACTATAATGGAGCTATAGGAGGCGCTAGACCGTTTCGGAAATTATAAAGGAGCTAGTTTCAAGATTACAAGAACTCATATTTAATATTTGTAATAATTTTAATTTCCTTGTAAATTTTTGATTTTCGAAATCGATTTCCGAAAGGCAATTAATTTTGAAAATAACGTTTTATTATATTTTATAGGTCAAGTATCTTTAGACCTGTTAGTACTTAAGCAGAAATTGCAAGGAAAATTTTTAAAGTCGCTGAATAAGGCCGAATGATTGCTGCCGAAAATCGATTTCGAAAGCAGGAAGCATTTTATTCCTTTTATCAGGCAAATATTTAAGCCTTTCGGCAAAAAGCTCATTATAAAACAATGTCAAAAATTAACCGATAGCCTGATTAAGCAGGATTTGGTAAAAAGGAAGGAGAAGCGAATTTTTAACGGACAAGAAGAAAAACTAAGTACTGGCATAGTTTGTCCGACTGGGATGGAAATGTTTTTAATAAGTTTTCAGAAGGAAAAGTTCTCCCTTCCCCGTCTGCATCTTTGTTATGTTCACATACGAGTTTCGGTGGTATGCCATTTTCGGTGTGTGATTTCGTCGTGGCATAGTACCCTAAGACAAATTCTAGTAGTGAAATAATGTGTCGGATTCAATGCAGACGTCCAACCACAAATCAAGGGAGACGTTTAACCATATAACGACCAGACTACTATCGAATTAACACCGGTAGCATTTGAAGCCAAAATATTATGGTAAAACTAAAATATTCGGTGACTTGATAAATAATCTCATGGCAAAGCAGGCGATGGTAGCCTTGCTTGAACGAAAAGTAAGTCTGGAATTAGGCGGACGAATCGTGTCCACACAGTTTGAATAGAGGAATCTCCATTCATTATTTTGTACGGCTGTAGTGCCTTTTTATTCAAACCACTTGTTTAAAAATAATACTAATAATTACAACCAAAAACTAAAACAATCATTTAGTTATTGTCGAGTAGAATACAACTAAACCCAAAAAAATAAATAAATAGGACATTATATGGGCGATTACTACATTATGTGCCATGCTGTTCGCTTAAACACTATGCATAAAATTGTGATCCATAGCTGACTGACTGGAATGATCATTTGGAATGTCACGGTAACAATAAACCATTGAAGCCAGAACCACGCCTCTCCCGTTTTTGCTTTTGTTCTAAGGCACGATCGTAGTGCGCATATTTCTGGGAATGTACTGACACAGCCATTCATATTCTGACGCTTCAGAGTCCGCTCACCATTCATATCCTAATTCATTTGGAAATTTAACGACTTTTTTATCGAGATATTCGCGTAATTTGAAATTTAAGGCCAAAAAGGAGGTTCAGCTTCAGTAAGTTCCAATCTGCCAGGATCCACTGTATGAAATAAACGACTTTTTCATAGAAAAGTACGAGTTTAACGTTTCAGTCTTTTACAAAATGTTACAAATATTTAAGTCAAAAAATGTTACGCACACTATGTCTAAATTAACTTCTGCTATTCGGTCAAATGAATCTTCCTGAAACGTTCTTTATTGTTTTTCTTGGTAGTAATACTTTATTGTGTCTTTCCATTGAACATGTTTGTGATGGCAAATACAGAGTTATCATTTGACAGCGAAACTAAATGTCACGTGTGTTTCTTAAATGCCTGAATTCTCCATTGTTATTCTCGAAATTCGATCGCGCTTGACAAACTAAGAATCATTGAAAATTCAAAATAATACTTCAACTGAGAGTTGTTTGAATCAACTGTCAACAGATACAGTCTTAGTCGGATATGTTTGACCGCTTCAGTATGATAGATATGATCATTGTCTATGTTAAAATTGATGTTATTCCGAATTTATATAGAGAGTCTTTAATTGTTATTAGATTCTAGATTTCTCTAGCATAGATCCATAATAATATAGATCGAAATGTTTACCGGCCAATTGACATCGATATTTTTGGTGTCTTAATATACTGTGCTTGCTATAAACTAGTGTTATTGGTAAAGTTACATTTTTAAATTGCTGTATTGAACCAGCGAACTGACTACATGCTAAAAGTGCAAATGTATACATTATGTCACGAATTTCAATCATTATCAGAAATTGCAAAAATATTTAACACCTACTCATATCCTCTTCAAGAATATGTACATTAAATAGTTGTTGGTATTGAGCATTTTTTTTGAAAATTCCATTTATGAATTAGCATCACCAACATTTTGTGAACGAAGAAAATACGCGAATTTCACTTCAATGGTGGTTAATGGCTTGCTCTTCGGATACCTTCGTAGAGTGCATATCAGTGTTTGAAGCAGAGTCAATAAAAATTATGTAGGCATTAAATAATATGTATTATATATATAAGCATGAGGCGGCCTTGCTCTCAAAGATTGTTAGGTTGTGATTTCTTTTTTCTTTCGGCAAGAGTGCGAAAGTTTGTTTTGCATTCAATCGTTGACCTCTAACTTAAAATACCTTGAAATTTCCTCTCTTCGGACGTTTTGCACTTATGTTAATATCAAATTAAAATTTATAATCGATCAATTGGATACACTAACGATTTTGATATGTGCAAAAAGTTTATTGATTTGCTCCAGCATGTTAGTTAGTAATAGAGAGTTGTCTCTTGTTTTTTGAAAAAAAGCTTAAAAATATCAGAAAATCTTCAGAAACACGACATATCGATTAAATTTTCAATAACTCTAATATTTCCTTAATTTACTTCTCTAATTACTTCTTTAACTCTAGTCCATTCCTATGAATATCGATGTAAAGTTTGAAGTTTTTCACTTTAACATGTATCTTTCTACCCTTACATATGCGGTTTACTGGTGCGGTTAACACTTTTACAACGAATAAATACTTATCCTTTAGTTAGAATGTTTTTGCCCATTCGTTTTGCAGTTTCAGTTCATAGTTTGTGCTATCGATTGAGAGTTTTCGTATTCATTGCATGTATTTGCTGGTGTCCCCACGGGATGACTTCTATAATAGATATAACTGAAAGGATGTGTTAGCATTTCTTGTCGAAATGTTGAATAGTTATTAGTGTAAGGATCAAATAAGATATACTAAGTACGGTTTTGATCTTTTTGTAAGAGTGAATAGACAGGATATAGGGAATTGATGTAACTGGAGAGTACATGAATCTGTGTACATTCTACGAACGGTGTTCAAACAATATAACATCGTAAGGATGTTATACCTTTTGAGACTGCATGCATGTTGATACCTAATTATTCATTAAAATGATGGAGTATCGTGGTTCAATAGTGGAAGGTAAGGCTTGGTCTTCAGAGGATGCTAAAGTCATTTTTTGTCTGTGAACTTCTTCGACATTCCAAACTGTCCATGCGAATCGAGTGTTTACAGTTGGACGTCCTTGTTCCTTTTAACTTGCATGGCAATTGTATTCCATTCGTTGGCATTTAGTACTTGTTACGAACAATTTTCAGTTTCAAAGCGTAGTGTAGCATGGTTATCACTTGAAGTATTTATACGCAAATTGTTTCATCATTTTACGTTTCAGGATACCAAAGAGTTAACTTTTTTCCTGTGAATTTCTTTGTCATTTCTTTGTCTGATCGGTCAACAATAATGTATTTACTCATGCTGCCGAATTCCATTATGCCTTTCGGTTTTAAATGAAGCACGAAGACAGTAAACAAGATTTTTACCTTGGAAAAATATTTATTTGAATTACCTTCATAGAAATATAAATTAATAGATACAAATTGTGCACATTCCATTAGCCAGTTATCAACTTTTGTCTTTTACCTAACCGGAATGATATTTTTAAGGACTTGAAATTACTCATTAGTACTTGAACAGCCGCATATACTCCCGTTCCTCTTTTCTGGATTGTCAATTCCCTCTTATCTGTTTTTCTAGATCCCGATGCACTCTTCTACATCTTTTTTCTTGAAATGTCATGAGCTGCATATGATTGCGCGCATTCTATGTTGATCCTGTGGTACTCCGCTGGTCAAGCCTCCTTCATCATGCCAAGCATGATGAAGTTTTCCGTCTTTCGGTTGCCTCGCTTCAGTTGTCAATTTCTTCATTCATCGCTTTGTATTCCATATGTACTTACCGTTGCAATCCTTGCAGTTCAATTCCTGATTCCACTTTATCCCATTCCGTTTACACCATAGCGTAACTACTAAAAAGCACTAACACTTCGAACGGGTATCAAGGCGAAAGAGACACGAATACCACATGTAGTAAATCATGCGAAGTATGCAAGACTGAAAGCTTGAATCGGGTGAGTGGTAAAATCGCAATGGCTAGCTTTCTGAACTTAAATGTATGTGAGAATAATCTGTCCAGTGTAATAGTATATGTGAGTCATTTTGTAGGAAAAATTTTTAAAATTTAAATGCATATCTCTTCACACCTTTGACTTTATGTCCTATCTTTAATAAGTTTTTCGTACAAATACCAATAAATCCTGAAAATTGAAACCGAAAACCGTTAGACTGGAAATTCGTTTGAATTTTAAGCGCTTGTTAGTGATAACACTATAGCTTGCCCTGTTTTTTTACCGTTTCAAGTTTGTTTTGAACTGGTTTTTCCCCTGCTAGAAACGATATCTGTCATTTTGATGCTTTGAATTGGTATTGTATGTTTTTTTTTTCATTTTTTTTGCTATGCTTGAATTTTTTCGTTTTATTTCCGTTGCTTTTTCTAGATCAAATAATTTATGCATTGCGCATTGTGGCAGGGGCGCGTGTTCGAGACTAGGTTGAGCTCTTCTAATCTCTCTTTCTAATATAATTTCACTTTCGAGCTATTCGACAAATTTGATTTAAACTTTCGCACCTCTGAGTCTTCGCTACAATCAGTGAAGCAATGGTATAAATCACTTACACTTTGTAAGTGATTTATACCATTGTGAATGTGAAGTGATTTCACTTACAATTTGTAAGTGAGAATAGATAAATGATGTTTTCGAAAAATCTTTACCAAAAAGTGTCCTATTATACAACGATTTCCCGTCGAATGGTACCAAAATTATGATGGTATGGTGAAAATTGTAGGATTGGTGACCCATGGTGATCGATTTTCGAAAAGTGAAAAGTTTGGAGTGCGATTTTCTCCCCTTAGAAATGGGAATGAGTGAGGGGCGAAAATAAATGGGTTTTTTCAAAAGAGCTTAACCAAAAAGTGTCCTATTATAAAATATTTTCCTGTCAAACTGAGCTTATTTGTTCTATAGCTCACTAATCAAGCAATAGTATTCACTGCAATCAGCACCAGACTCGAATTGCATTGTTTTTTTTATGACTTCTGTCACTGTCATCTGGGACGCTGGACATTAGAAGATAGATAGGTAAAACAAACGCACAAGGGACAGGCTCTAATTTTTTTTTTAAAGTTTCACGATGAAAGATTCAAACAAAACCAGGCAAGGATTGCCAAATGACAAATTGAACGTACTATACCTTATCAAACAGCGAATGCGAGAATCAGACGAAAGCGTTCAAATGGGCGATCATAATATGTCTTCTATTCACAACAAAGTTGGGGCAACCAGATGATATTAGAACTGTCTTTTCACTCCCAAGCTGCTTGGATTTTGAAGTTAGAGAACGCGGTCAAGCTGCTTGAGCTTCCGAATTGGAGGGTGCGGTCAAATGACTGACAGTTGGAGGCGCTTGTTGCATGAAAGCAAGATCCAAGAGAAGCTGCAGTGCTAAGAAGAAGAAAATTTCCTTCCAAACTACGTCATTGGATAAGAAAAGCCTAGATATGCTTTTATTAGCATACCAACCGACACTGCCTGTGTGGGGAAAAAGAGGAAAGCGAACTGCTTCGTGAGGTGAAGGGTAATATCTCATACTTTTTGGTAGGATGGGTAAATGAACGAAACATAGGACAGGTGGTCGGCGTACCTAATCAGTGACAAGAAGCATGGTTAGACTGTTTATTAGCTGACGCAACCGCTCAAAACACGTGTGTTCGTGCACGTACTTCAACAAAAGCGGAAAGTTACGGTTTACTCACGCTTTGTTTGCCTGTTTTTTATTCTTCCTGCCATCCATTTTCTTCATGCCAAAATTAGGCGAGGAATAGTTTATTCTTACTCAGAACGTTCTTGTTGCACTGGCTACAAAGCTATCTGTTGCTTTGCGCTTCAGGTCAAATTACTTTTGATTTATTTTTCTCTTATAGGAGTATTATCTTCTCTTATAATACCTATGTCTGCCCACTCCTCGAACTGAAAAAGGGATTTCATAAGCGCAAAGGGACTATCCGACGTTCAGGAAGAAGCCCATTTTCAAATAATAAGGGAAGTAGTTCCAAGCTAGTTTCTCAGTGTGGTAGGGGAACTGTTTAGCAAATAGTCATGGAAGTTTTTTTATAGTAGGAGCTCTACACTTACGGCATAAACAGGTTTCCTATTGATGCCATTATTTTTGCCTCAAAATTATAGTTATTATTTCTATTTAAATAGTGCCTGCATCTTTCGAATAAGTAGTTCTCATATATAATGAGTATTATATATAGATCCACCATTAGATTGTCTATGACCAATTGTTGGGTATTCACTTCGTTTTCTCAGTCCGTTTGACAGGTTCAAATAAACCCTAGGATCAACGGTTTCAAAGATGAATAAAGACTTATCATTGGGAACGTTTTAGCTCATATCAATGGCAATATTCTGTAATTAGATTATGTTATTGCTGTATTAACCTCATACTCTAATTGTCTTATAAAGTTGACGCAAACCACTACGAAAAAAATGTGAAGGAGATTCTCCAGCAAAGTATCTGGTAATGCCGAAATAGATATCTGTCGGCTCTTGGCCATCAGGTAAATCAAAAATTGGAAAATACAACTCCGTGAAGGCCTAAGCTCCTTGGATCCCTAAGCCCCTTGACTAGGTATTTAATAGCCTTAGGTAGATAAAATTAAATTGGGTAAAATACCAAGGACAATGCATACCCTGTGACACAAACTGGTTTATATATTTTCTACCTCATTTCTATTCTTTTTATCTCTACAGCGGTAATCACTGGGCTAGAAAAATAAGAACCACTAAATTATTGATTTTTATTAGTATTTGAAAATTCATGAATTTTTAGAAATTTTCGAAAAGAAAATTTTTCGTATGATTATTCGAAATAAAACAAATCTTTCGCAAGCAATAATTTATTCTATCTGCATATGCAGAATTAGTTTGGATTGTTCCAAGGGTATGTGCTGGAGCTTTTTGTTTTAGTATAAGGATACTTTTCGCTAGGGCATTATAATATTATATACAGGAATTTTCAAGTTTTTCCACACTTGAGGAGTATAGAATAATAGAGAGGAAAGTAAAATCAATTAAGTCCAACAACATTCACTTCCTGAATAGCGCTCCTTTTGACCTACTTAGTTATACGTCTCTTGCATATTTTCTAGCTTACGTAGAAACAGAGTAATGGAATGGTTAAATGAAACTGACTATGACGTCTTTGTTATATTTAGATTCCTTATAGCATACTTTCTTCTCGGTCTAATAAGGAAAGAAAAAAAGTTAACTGGGTTTCGCTTGTGAAAATTCATGTTGTTTGATGAAAGTTGATTACAATGAACACATATTAATATTAGGACTGCAGAAAAGAATTCTATTCTTATAAATGTTATCCTCTAAGTGTAAATGTAAGTATATGATATCGAGGTATTCTTGATTTAACGTACAACGAGTAATATATTCGATTGGAATACATGGCAAAAAATTACCAAAATAGAAAGCGAAATCACTTAAAACATTTGTATTCTTTATTTATGGTTTGTCTCGAGTACATTAAAATACAAAATAAGGTTTCTTCCAATCTTGAATCATTTTATGAATACGATGAAAAAGAATCTATTTAATTTGCTGAAATTTCTGTAGTAAAGGGAATTGATTTCAACATTCCAACAGTTAGCGAAAACACTTTTCGCAGCAAATCAAAAAAATTGGAAACCATCATAGCAAAATTGAATGCAATATATAAACAATTTAATGTTCTTTCGTTGCGGCTATTCTATACGTTTTCTTGCTATGCTCCGGATATGATCATTGGTTGGGAAATGGGAAATAATTCAACGTAATGCGAAAATCATTTAGCCTAAATCAACGTCACAGTCTGAAAATTGATCGATTTCGGATGAAATATTTCTTGGCATATTCTTGTCTGTATCGTTGTCTTTTTATTATCGTTGACACCACAAGTGCTATCAAGGAGCCACAATGCCAATCACAGGCACATTTCTCCTGCGGGTTTCACTTAACAGCAAATTACTTTTAATGGTTGTAAATGTAATGACTATCAACATCAAATTCTTGCTGTTGAAATCTTATGAAACAGGAAATTCAAGGATTTTAACTTTAAGGTTTGGCAATGTACGAGAAGTTCACTTATGTCCTTACTTACGCAGCTCCTACACTCATTACCCCTATGATTTCGTATGAGTTGAACATTCATGGTAATGAATTTTCTTTTCTTTTTCAAGAGGATGTTATCCTGACATTAAATTTGTGAGCGACACTTTAAAAGTTTAATTAATGAAAATGAGTTTGGTAGTAGCATGAGGATCTTGATAGAGTTTCCAACTACACTCTTCGGAAAAATTAAGGTGTCGGTTGATTCTCAAAAAAGTATTTCATATGAAGTGAGTTGTAGGGGCATATCAATTTTTTTTTTCAACATTTTTATGTCAAGCGCGGGCATTAACGCAAGCCACCTTGTTTTACTGTAGTCCAGCAGTTTGTGATACTCTGTCTCAGTAGAATCACAAAACTCTTTCAAAGCTTCCACTCGAACACTATAGAAAAATGAGTAAATTTTCACTATGATGCATTCGTAGTCAACAAGCAGACAATCAGCGGGAGTTTTGACCGCGTTGTGGACTATGTGGACTCTACATCCAATTCAAATAAGCTATCTGCCGAGCGATACGTTCAATTTTGAGTAAACATTATTAATTCCTCTCCTATTCATTCTCCCGAAATTAAAATTCGTGTTGGCTCCACAAAACGCCACAATTTTTTTTATTCAAGTCATTGATAGACAGTACTTTCTTCAAATAATCGACAATTATATCCGATGTTTCGCCTGGCTGCGCCCGAAACTCTAAAACCTTGACTTTCACGATCTCGTATGATAAAAAGTAGCGAATCAAAACTCGGAATAATTTGATTGAAGCATCTGTTAATAAAGTTATGCAGTGGGTTTTGAGTAAATGCTCTTTTAAATCTTTGGTTGCCATAGTTGGCAGCTCATTTACCACAATGGCTTGAGACTTTGTATGTGCACATCTAAATTATTGCTTAAAACATGCTTGAATTAAAGGAAAAGAACAGTCATTTGAACGAAAACTGTGATTATGTTGCACGGTGTGAAACGCCCAAGTACCCTCAGCTGCAGCTATAGCCAAATCCTTGGAAGTCGACAAATCAGTTCTCTTAAAAAACTTAACATTGACGAGCTTGAAACAGCAACTTGATTGGCAAGGCTGTGTTTTTTGTATTTTAAATTGTGTTCTGTATCACTGGCACCACCGTGTCCAACACTTAAGCTAGTACGTCACTTTTCACAAGTAACGTCTGCGGTACCATCTTTTCATTGTTTTATAAATGGATACTTCTGTTGCGAACTTATATTGAAAGAACACTTTCGTTTAGGCATTGTTGTTGCTTTGCGTACGATACTCGTTTGGTCCAACTTGAACTAAACTAAACCAAAACATTGCAGTCGTTGATCGGTAAGCGCTAGTGGAAGGGATTTATCTGTCCTGCTTACACGCGTTGGCGTAGCACCGCGCGGGTGGGCGGCGTGCTCTGTTTTCATCCTCTCCCTGTGCGGAGCGTCGGGCCACGCATTTCGTGCGGAAAAAATATATTTTGAACTATCGTTGGGTCTGCTTTCAAAACCGGGACTATTTTGGCTTCGTTGGGGACACCGGGGCAGACTGCCTGAAACCGGGACTGTCCCGCCCAAACCGGCACGTATGGTCCATTACTCATGCCTCTTGCCATAACCATCTCGTCAGACATTGAAACAGAGCTTCAGGCCGGATACTCCATTCGGATGAGCGATTTAGAAAAAGGTCAAGGGCCAACTACTTCACCGCCGTCAGAATATTCTGTTACTAGCGCTGAACAAGTGATACCTTATCCTGTAACTCGCAATGTTACACATTTGACATACAATAACAAATTAGAAGAAACAATTGAGAAGAGTTTTTGACATTTTTGTCAAGAATAATATTATTGTCTTTTTCAATGAGTCCTTATTTGTATAGAGTGATTGTATAAAAATAAGTCTTTGGAAATAAGAAAAAAGTTATGAACGTACGTTTTATTACGCTTCAAACGTTATGGATCCGAATCCCAAGCCCACTTTCTCTCTTCCTTTATGTCATGTAAATTAGCTTTACATACTGGAGGATTCTAACGAAAATATCAGTGAGATAAAAAATTGAGTACCGATTCAATTTTTTTAAGCAAAATAATTAATTTTTCTATCTTTTTCCAGGAATTTCTTCAGCGACTGTCGAGTAAGTCGAGTCGAGTTTTTTCCTTGGAGAATTAATTTGTGTTGTTGAGTAAATTTCGGTGTTCTACACCCCCAAGTGATGTTATTTTATTTAAAACATCCACGTTTAAATGTTTTCTGGCCATGGCTATGAACATTTTCGCATAACATTACGGAAACCCGGCTGACAAAAATGGTCAATTTCCATTCCCACACTTTTACTTTTGCCGTTCTTCATCGAATTTTCCAACATTCACGTGTGGTTCGAAGTCACATTTGGAATTGGAGATTATTCAACTGTTGTTTACGTGCAAAGCGTTCACAAGTATCTCAGATGTACTGAATTCTAATGAAAGGTTGTCTGACTCACTCCTAATTTTGTAGCTCCGCAAAAGAATCAGTGAAGTTCCCAACTTCTACGAACAGTTGAACCGAATTCATATGGGTAATTAGATTCCTCCAGAATGTGAGTAGAATCGTCCGTCTTTCAGCAGTAATGGGGAGAGCACGTGACGACTTGAGGGGCGTGTATAAGTTCACTTCCTCCATATTGATATGAAACAGATAAATCCACAAATGAAATTCGATACGGTTTGGTTTGATGGGAGCTTTCGGCGATCCAAGGCACCTGTCAGCTGTTTCTGGGTATACGTTTAACGAATTAAAACTGTGCTAGGCAATAATTCCATGCAAATCATTCCAGCATTTGACCATGACCATACTTAAAGTTCAAGAAAATCTTCTCATCTTTATTTCACGGCGGATTAATTAGTCGTGAACGAGATACTTCGATGGATCTACTTTGTTTGAGATACATACGGGTAAGTTCAAGCACACATGCCAGTCCCAAAATTTCTGCGTGAGGCGTCGTATTAGCTAGAGCAAACGTTTTGATGTGATGTTCGTTAACAATAGGATCGGCCTTGAAAAAAATTTGATTCCTGGTTTGCCACATGAATAATATTTAAGTTTACATAAGTTTCAATGTATGCACATCAATAACGGTTGGATAAGAAAAAAAAAATTACCATTCAAAGAATGTTTTAAGTAAATCAGATACGTATAGCATCAAGATGTTTACATACCTCTTTCGCTACACTAATTTATTGTACATATTTATCCACCACAAACGTATATAATTGCTTTGGCTTTCGGAATCCCAACTATTTGGTTCGAAAAGCAATTTATCGACAAATCTATTGAAGGTAAAAGAAACTGCTCCAGCAAATTTATTTGATGAAGAATGTCGATTCTCTTCCTGCCAATTGTTTACGTTCTTTTTCTCTGGGCGCATTAAGTATTTCTGCCCAAAAAGGAATCGTCACAAATTGTATTACTTGGAATTATTTCAACGCATTGTCTTTTGACAGAATACAGAACTGAACGCAATGTTTGCAACGAAAACTAATTTTCAGGAACCCAAATAGAATTTGCTACGATTAGCGACGAAAACGGATTCGTTTTCTCAGGAAAAAGTGATAACTTGTCTCGTAGGTAATCTTCAAAGATGCCAACGATGATTGCCGACAAGACCCTAGGGAAGAACTTGACAAGTCGTGCTTAATAGCAAGTGGAAAAAGGAAGGCATAGATATCAATGCAAGGTATCATGAGTAACTATTATGCTAGTGTAGTTATTATGGACTTTACTATGAGCTCGTATTAAGATTGGAATTTCTTCCACTGATAAAAGGGATTAAATTATTCCACGTATAAATTGAGCTGTCTTTTATCCAGGTGTAATATTCAGTTCACAATTACTGTCACACTTATCGTGTTACATGGAACGAAGCCAGAACGAGATTAATTCTCGGAAACGGGAAACGTTCTGGTTGATCTATTTACATAGATGTTAAGGACCTTCTTGGAAAGTTACTTGTCGAATTTTTACTTGACTGGTTTCGGATTAAGAGAAAAATTTAAAGATATCCCAGGAAATTTACAATTGCTTTTCTTTTCCATTGAAAATTAAAAATAAATTAATCGAATCAATTCTCCATCAAGAAAATTGCCATATTATGTAGTAGCATTGTGTGTAGTTTCCCAAAAATAAAGAACGGATTTTATAAACTTATTTCATTTCAACACTGGATAAATTTATCGCAGAAAATGATGCAAATGAATTCTTATGAATATATTAGGTGTGTGCAAAAGATTATTCGGTTTCCCATTTGAATTTTCTTTGAACTATTAATCATGACTTTTTTTCTCACTCTCAAATCTCACTATCGCAACTATAAAACGTCACCGTTGCATTTGTCTATTACTTTTGAAGCAAAAGTGGTACAATAAACATGGAAGCTGTAGAAGTGCATATGAGATATTTTTAATACATGAGTTTGATCTTAGATACTGCGCAGCAGAGGCTCATCGGAATATAATTAAAATTTTTGGATGAAAAGAGCTAACAGAACGAGTTTGTCAAGAATGGTTTCATCGTTTTTGTAATAAAGAACGACAGTTAGAAGATGAGTCACTAACAGGACGGTCGGAGGGGAAAACAGATGGTAATCAATTAGAAGCAATTAATGCATGTGATAAGATGACCATCGCAGAATTATCGGAGGAGTTCCAAGTCCACAAAACCACTATAGACTGAAGAATCAATGGGCTACGGTATGTGGTAAAGTTGGAGACCTGGGTACTCCACGAACATTGGTCAGAAACAAGGAAGACAAAATGGCTTGCACCGTTCCCCATCTGGCTGAGATGATAAGTGGGTCCTGTACAATAACGTGAAGGTGAATCAACAGCTTTACTAAGAAACCGGGCTTACATCCACTGACCAAACATTCCCAATGACCAATGCTGCAATATCATCAACATAGCTGATCTTCTGCGGAAGTTCCCATCGGAGCAGTTCGTCGTAGGAGATGTTCCACAAGTCTGTCAAGGATGGAGCCTTGGGACACACCTGATGTGATTAGCATACTAAATTTACTTCTGTTGATTAGTTCGAGAATGACTTTCCTGGGTTACCGATATACTGCTATTTTGGTGAAACCCTCATGCTCACTCCGTGCCCGTTAAATTTCCATTTGTGACCACCAGAACACCGAAACCATATTCTTGTAGCGTTCACCTTTTTCAATTACTGGATTGCCATTTGTCCCAACACCAATTTTCTAAGTATGAGAATTTTCTCCTTGTGATAAGGTAATTTATGAATTGTTTGAAGATTTTCATCAGCCCCTATCCTTCATTATTGCTTGTTCAAGAATCGTTTTAGGTAGACTGAAAAACAATTTATCCAAAGGGATTATTATTTCTGGAGATTTAAGTCGAGAAAGATCCTAAAAGACGCAAACCGTGATCGGCAGGCTTAAGTTTATACCCAGTTTAATCATAGAATAGAAATCATAGTGTTTACGTTGTGCGAAATAGTGTTTTACACGATAAAGCATAAAAGTTCGATTCGTTTTTACTTTTTCTGTGAGTATTTCAATTTTGAAGCGAAATGAAGAAAATACCGGAATACTTAGAAAATCGAATTGTGGAAATGACGAAAAACAACGAGTCAGCACGTCAAATAGATAAATCACTGGGTATTTGCGACCGAACCGTGCTTCAAGTAAGAAAGAGACGCAATGTCAGTGCACCTGAAATTAGTAAATCGCACTGGCACCGCCCAAATGAAAAATTGAAAAAGCATTAAGTGAAAGAAACCATGAAGCATGGAGGAGGCGGCTTGATGGTGTGGGGCTGCTTCACCTGGTGGAACGTAGGTCAATTGGTTAAAATCAATGGCGTTATGAAGAATGAACAACATCTTAATATTTTGGAGTCTAATCTACCAGATTTCGTAGACGAATCTGCTTACCCAGAATATGAAGTCATTTTTCAGCAGGATGGAGACCCAAAGCACACGGCAAAAATCGTTAAGGAGTAGCTCATTAGGCAAAGTTTTAAAAAAATGCAGTGGCTTGCTCAAAGCCCAGACCTTAACCCGATCGAAAATTTATGGGCTTTGGGCTTTGGGAAAATTTAGCTTTGGTGTCGAGTTCAGACGGAGTGGAGTAATATTCCACATGAACTCATTGAAAAATTAGTGGAGAGCATGCCTAAGCGTATGCTCGCCGTTATTAAAGCAAAAGGTCTGTGGACAAAATATTAAAAAAAAATTAGCGTCTTTTTTATGAACGTGCAAAAGTGGATACATTGCCCATTTCGATTATTTGTTTTAAAACCTATACTGAGCTTATATGTTATAATTTTGTTTATTATTTATTTCACATATATATTAATAAAGAATTCAACTGTAAACATTTCAAATCGATTAATGTATTTTTAAGGATTTTACAAGTATTTTAAGCCAAATTTGGTTAACATGTATCCACATGTGCTCGCCACTGTATGTTTTGTAACAAATCAAGAATAAAGTAGTGGTACATGCGATTTGAAGATGGCCGCACGTCAGTTAGCTGTGGTTCTCTCTCTCGCCGATCTTCCAGTGCAGTAACATCGTCGGTCAGGTCGTCGATAAGTTATACGTGAATAAAAAGTGATTTTGAAAAAAAGCAATAACTATTGTT
Source organism: Stratiomys singularior (assembly GCA_954870665.1). NCBI lineage: Eukaryota > Metazoa > Arthropoda > Insecta > Diptera > Stratiomyidae > Stratiomys > Stratiomys singularior. The sequence continues at coordinate 23,058,331 of OX940880.1, forward strand.
TAGAAAATGTTAAAAGAGGAGTCAGAATTTACTCGAATGTGTGTGAATTTCATCCCCGAATTTCTAATGGCAGAACAGAAGAACTTCGCTTTGAATTCGCTCGGAATTACATAGAAATTGTTTCTAACGATGAGAATGTGCGCATTTTATTTATTACTATTCATTTACTAATTTATTACTAAACATTTTCTATTACTAATCATTTATCTTGGGTATATGGTTATGATGCAGAAAAAAGCGACGCTCTTTACGGTGAAGGCATTGTGATTCGCCAAGTCCAAAAAATCAAGTTAAAGTCAGAGCAAACTTACGATGATGATAAGAAGATGAAGATTATGTCTGTCGATTGTGAGAGAGTTGTGCATTGCAAATATGCTCCCAGAAGTCAAACTATCACTAAAGAATACTACACTGAGGTGTTTCCAATACCTCAATTGATGATTGGAGGTTGTAGTAAGAAAGAAAAAAAACGGCCACATTTATGGTCAGCACTGATTTGGTGCTGCAAGTCTTATAGCTTTGCCAGCCTCCGTTTAGTTTCGACAGAGTTCCTTGTGAATGTATTCTACATTATAAGTCCCGCTCAAAGGACATCGGTTCGATGACCAAGAGATCATTGAAACTAATGCAACAAATGCATTAGGGGCAAATCTAAAAAGTGACTTCCAGGTCTGCCTAATAATTGAAATTTGGACTGACTTTGAAAAACGACAAGAAAAAAATGTCATAAGGAAGTCACTCCGTAACATTCCATAAACATTGTCTCACAGTAATGGTTTCATTTAAAAGAGTTTCAAGTGTATTGAAGCGTTAACAGCGATTCCGTTTACTTCCTTGATGGGGCCGTTAACACGATAAACTAATCGTTCATATATTTAGATATTACCGTATCGCATAAAATTTACATGCAAGTTCACAAAACCATTATTAAAATGATTTTTTTAGCAATCCGTGATTAAATTCATATCTCAAAATGTTGGCGTTGGTCTTCTTTTTTATGTAGGTTAGTACAACTGACCACGCACTCGTTTTCTCGCGATCAAGTATTAAAATATTCAGTTTGAAATTAACATATTTTAACTTGAAAATTATGTATCCATTGACATGGATTGTTATTGTAAAATTAAATCGAACTGATAACGAAACGCTACTACAGAGTGAAGCGGGAGAATAATTGAATGAAGGCATAAACGATTCAGGATGAGCTATTATTGTGTTTTCCGAGGTTGGCAAGTAAGCAAAGCATGACTTTCAAATTTTCTTATTGTATTTTCCTTTGAGCTTTCGAAATATTTCATTCAATTATGTAATATATAATCAGAACTTTGAAATATTTCCAATGGTTGCTCGGTTCCGATAATATTCAGACAAATACTTCATAGTTACGTTCTTACTTTGGAATGATTCGTTTTAGTAACGTCTCAGACTATCATTTCACCATTCTTTTGTTAAATTCCGCCTCAAATTTATTTCATTGAATTCCTGAATTTCTTCGAATTTGTCCTTTCTCTTGTTCAAACGTTTATATTTTTTATTACGTCCTCGTTACGGATGAAATGCTTTAATATTTTTAAGATTGAAGTTATCGTGTGAAATCGAGTGAATTGAAATAGAAATTTAAAAAATGAATTTCAATGGCTTAAGTGCCCTAAATTATTCGAAGTCAATAGTTCTATTATGTTGTATTCTGGACGAATTTAGGATTTTCCGTAGTTTGAGTTCATTGTTTTCGTTGAATTTTGTTAAGAAAATTCATGAGACCTGTTCGAAAATTTTCAAGTAGAACTTTTGTATTAGAATAGTTTTCACTGTAGTTTTCAATGTATCTATATACTTCGGAAATAAGTTCCTTCCTTTTTCAGTATCGACTGAATCTGGATTTGAAAACAAAGCGTTGTTATTGATAAAAACAAAGCGCTGGACTTTTTTAGAGCATTCAGAATAACTTTATCTAATCTTTAGTATGATATCAGCAATTATATGTTGGTAGTGAGTAACATTAAGTACTACAAGCTTGGTTCGGGTCTTGCAAAAACTCACACATACTGACCGACAATAAAACCCTTGCTACTTCTTTAACTGTCACCCTCTTCATCGCTTGGAGATTATATGACCTTTGTTGACATTTTGTAAATTGATTCGTTTGCTTTTCATCAAAGTTTAATTCCATACTCAGAGCTTCTTTTTGAATAATTTCATTCCTTTTGAATATAAAAATCTTTTATCATTATAATCGTTATGGTGTAACTACGATGAAGCACTCACACTTTAAATGGACAGCACGAAAAAAGAGATAAGCATACTCATTGTGACAAGTAAAGCGAGCTTTGCAAGATAGAGAGCGAGAAGGCTGAATGAAGATATCACGATGGCTAGCTATCTGATTTCGGTCTGATTGCGTATGTGAACATATGTGCATGGATGCAAATTTCAAGAGAATGCATCTCATCTGTTCAAGATTTTGACAATTTCGGGAGAAAAAATGCTGAAGCTCGTAGGCAGTTGAGTGATATTAAATTTATTTCTTGAATATATTTATCCAGTTCATTTGTTGAGGGCGCTTTATTCGACTAGATCCAATCCCTTCTATTGAAGTTTCATGAGCAACTTGTTTTCTAGATCGAATAACATGGCAACAGCTTGGGTCTCGATATTCTAGGAAACAAGACTTAATACTCACAGGTAATGTTAACTTGATTAATAGAATTGTTAGTCAGTTTATGTACTTCACCAAAATTTTATTCTCCCAGGAAGCTCATTTTTACTTCAACGATTTCAGTGACAAATTACATCAAATATGGTTCCGAGGTCATCAAATAATGATGGTCTTTTTTTTTGAAATTCTGTCAAAGATTTTCCATTATCCTTTTATCAGGGATATAAAAATGTGCTTTCAAACTGGTTATCAGAACAAAATTTTCGAATATTATGTCTACAAGTATTCAAATTCTAAGAAACGGATCCTAAGAAATGCTAGATTCAATCCATTCCGTCCCGCTGTTACATTTTTAAGACACTATTTTTTATAAATTATTCCATTTATTTTTATCGCTTTTAATGAAATTTTTATTCATGCATTAGTTTTTCATTAAATTAAATATTTTCTGCTGTAAAACGTATCTATGTAATTTTAATACATATTTTTCTAAATGGATCACGTTTGTTGCGAGAAGAAGAGCATTTTTTTCTCATTTATGTATCTTATAAGAAAAGAACTACTTACTTCAAAGCACATGAAGACGATTCTAAGATCTTTGTCAAATATAACGAAAATAAAAATATAGTTTATTTTGGAGTCATGTTCTGTATCTTCAACATAAGCCGTACTATGAATATGACAATGAGAAGACGTCTATACTATTTGCGGAGAAAGCTTGTTCGATCCTGTACGCTAGAATAATTTATTAATTATTATTATTAATTTATCATAAACATTCCATCGTTCCCAGTCACATCTTTTGTTTCTACCACAGACGCCTGTCGGGCGTTCGCCATCTTCGGTGTGATGTTCCGTTCTGTACAAATATGGACGAAACTAAGGAAGTGACGGGGAACGACGGAATGTTCCGAAGACAACAAAATTATTCCATCCCCGTCAGAACACAACATTTCAGCGTGTCAACTGTTAACTTCTTGGGGTTCGTTTGCGTGTTTCTATAATTATATTAGTCGATAAGTCTCCACGGAGCACATAACATCTCGTGATACCATTGTGATTAATCATATCGAATTATAGTTAAAATTAGTGAATATAATACATTCAAACGGGCACAACGTTCACGAAGGAAAGTATTAAGTATTGTTTTTATTTATATTGAAAGTATTGATTTTATTTATATTTATATCAAATAGTAAAATTTATATCTATTTGTTATTTGATAGGTCCACGTAACTGTTTTATTATTTACAGATCATGAACCCTGTGATGAAAAATACAAAAAAGCACTGAAGATGTCCAAAATTGCAGACTATCTTCAAGATATAGAAGATTCTAGTGATGAGAACTTGAATGATATTGTAGTTACTATATTGCCTCCGGACGAAGTGGATGCAATGACTGATATAGGAGAAGGTCCTGCCGACGATATTGAGGTTTTACCGGTGTCGAGTATGGCTGGTTAAGTGGTATTTCCATGTACGATTGATAAAAACGATTCTAACTTCAATTTGACAGTGTATGAATTGAAAGTTTTTATAGGAATTTTGTATTTCTTGTCGTATCACCACTTCCCTCAAAGCAAACTCAATTGGTATAGAGATGACCGATGTACACATTCCATTTGTTGAACGAACAATGTCCCGTAATCGTTTTGATGAAATCAAAGCTTATTTGCATTTCAATTCAAAAAGTGAAAATACTGACAAAGCTTTCAAAATACGTCAATTTATAGAGAAAACAAATGAATCATTTTAAAAGTTTGGGATGTTTGATTCCAATTTTGCTGTTGATGAAATGATCGTCAAAAATTTTGTTCATCATGGTATCAAACAATTTATAAAGGGTAAGCCAGTGAGATTTAGGTACAAGCTTTGGGCACTATGTGGAGTCAGTGGATATTGTTATAATTTCAAAATGTCAAATCTCAAATGTCAGTTGGTACTGGTTCAAGAGTGGTAAAAACTTACTTGAAGTATGTACGGTTCCCAGCGAACATATAATGTACCTCTATAACTGTCTTCTCTGAAACTTCTGAAAGGATATATTCGGCAATACTGATTTTTAGTTTTGAGATAAGCCCAAAGAGCAAAAAAAAATTAGCAAAAAATACAAAAGAAAGAAAGTGAAGAAAGTAAAGAACAGTCCTCTTAGAAGGCCTTAACTATTTTGAACTCAGAAATATTGATTAGGTTAAACTTTGAAAATCGGAAGGCGGACTTTAAAAGTTACTTGTTTTGAGGACATACATTTAAACATTTCAAAATAAAACTACCTGTTTGATCTGTTTGAAGTCTCCCTACACATATATTGTTGTTTTAATTGTAATTGGAATTCCAATTACTTGTATCAGCACTAATTACAATAATTTGAAACGTTTCTGCAAATTCTGTTTGTGGTATTCACTTCTTGGATCCGTTGCTACAATTTTATACTATGATTTCATGTAGATATGAGATGCCGTAGAACAAGAATACTAACAATCGGTTCTTATTGGTAATGTTTAACCCTTCCGAACGTATTTTTCATTTCGGTCTAACTTATGACGGTGGATGAGTAGGTGGTGGTTATAATTTACACCATACATAAGACATTATAAATGCCAATATATAAGACATAAGAAATGCCAATAAAAAACGAAACGAAAGTTCTAAAATTACAGTAGAACACTTACTCACAACCAATATTTGATGCTGATTGCAACCTTACAACTATTTCAATAAATATTAAAGTTAAGTTTCATAATCACTACAAAGCATAATTTTTATTATTGTTTTAGCAATTTGAAAAGGAAACTTTTCAAAGATAACTTTTAAAACTTAAATATAAACAAAAATATACACTCAATGATGACATATGATGCAAGACATATGAAATGTGTCTCGTGGCAAAATTTTTTCATTTGTCTGTCAATGATGTGCTTGATGCTCCATTCACCTTCAGTACTCGAGGAATAGCTCTTTGAAGTTCCCTTTGCAAACCAATCTATTTGTTCATGGAGTACAAAGTGGTGTTTTATTAGACTTTCTGCCAATTGTCTTATGTGTACAGGCCAGGACTCTTTTTTCTGAGCTTGGTTTATCTATGTAGTGGGTAATTTCAATGGCATCAAATGAAGATATACAATGGCGTGCTTCCACCCAACTGTGAACTGTGGGTAATAATCGCCCAGTAGCCCCTTATTTCTCTTGAGTGTCGCCTTATTATCGTTATTGTCTTCTGTGCAACCTTATTGCGCACACGATGCTCCATTGCGTTAATGTCTTTACCGAAAACTGCATTCTTCTGATCATGCTGAATTTCAAGAATAAAAAACATTTACTCGAACAGTCATCACCCCCCGCCCATGTATTTTCATAAACAGTCTTGGATCTGGCTTAAGCGAAGCTAAATGCCATTTGCCGTGTTTTTCAGACAAGTAAGAGTAACACATATTTAGCGACCACTTTGACGCAACCGAAACCCTAAACTTTCACTTTAAAAAACATGCTACGCACTCACTTATGTGACAATAACATCCCATTTCCTACAGTACACGTTGGGCAAGTGTCAACCATGCGTGACAGTTAGAAAAACTTGCGATAACTTCACGGTATAGTTTTTTTTCCGTGTGCAGTTACGAGAGAAAAGTCTGTAGATGTCAAATAGATAGCATTGTTCTGGTATAATCTGTCAACACAACTTTTCAATTGTTATAAAACATGATGATTTCATGTTTTGGGTATCCAGTTTCATATAATCGTTTTTTGTTAGTGGATATAACTGACACGTATTTGTTGAACACCATCATGTTGGCTTCATATGGCATTTTGGCATGTTTCTCTGATCCTTCGAGTATGAGTCGGACTCTTCTAAACATGTTGTGATAGTTTGCTCTATTTTGGACATTCTGGATTCATTTGGACAAACATTCAAAACCGAAACAAGACATAAATTTCAAATAAACCATTACAACCTACCGTCAAAAACGATTTTATTCTTTGACATAAGCTCCATCTAGAGTATTGCCCTTAGTGTAACGATCTTCTAACAGATTGATGCCTTTCTTATACTGTTTCACGTCAAGTCCTCCAAAAAGGGATTTATTTCATACTGGAGCTCCTCATTTGAATAAAAAGATTTTCCTAGTGAGCCCCAAAAAATTGTTGCTGAGGCTAAATCAGGCACAAATATTTGGTGTTCCACAACTTCGTTTATAAAAAATGAAAATAATTTTTCGTTTATTACTTTCAAAATTTGGAAGTATGTCACTGCAAAAGCTAAAACTGGACGATGAGTAAACCGAATGTCATGTAACTTTGACAGGATCGAATTGGAGGTTAGTACTCTACAAATTTTTTGGTGGCACCAAATGTCAGGTCAAATACTTTTCACCCAAATTAGTAAACTCATGGAAAAACGGGCCAAGCAATAACGAAATAATTTGAAAAACAGTGCTCATATATCACTATGCCCGGCCAAAGGTGATTAAGGGTTAGACATGCATTACATCCTAGGATTAATGGGTGAAGTGTCTATTTCAGGATGATGTCAAACGCATTGTTTTGAAAAGTCGGAAATTCGAGTTAAATTTTATTTGCAACTGAGTTTAACTATCAATGAGAAACCTTAGATGGGGAGAATTAATTTTAATTCAGAATAACATTAAATTAAGCTTGAAATTGAGCCTTTAAAATTAATTGAAGCTTGAGGTAGAATTCATAGAAAATCAAATTTGATAACACGAACGTAACAGCAAGCACGATTGCAAGAAGTAAACATTCCAGAAGACTAAGAAATTTAAATTTTCTAGTTCATTAAGTTCTCAGCAGGTTCATTTCAAGATGAATATCAGAACGGGCGTTGTATGAGGTAAATGGCTACATTTTGATTTTATTAAGTGCAGATGCCTCCTTTGCGAAACCAGTTGCAATATAAATACAAATGAGCACATATGTTATTACAGTATTATATTATATGCTAGTTGCCCACCATATTCTCAAATTGTATACCCGTAGTTAGCATAAAGTAACTTAAGACCGTTGAAGAGGACCAATCTTGTTTTGCAGGTTATCAATTGGATGTTAAAACTAGATTACATCCACATTGAATCCAACTGCGGTAACAAATAATCAGATGTCGGAAAATTAATTCATATATGTTGTTTTAACATGTATCTTACCATGAATATATTTGAAATTCCGTTAAAATTTTGTCGGGAATCTAAATAAAGGAATCTAAAATTTTATCAGAAAATGCCCCTACCTTATTTATACTTGGGATGTGTCGGTATTATAAAGACTCAATCACACTAACCGATTAAGATTGTTTTGAACGACTAATTTCAATCTTTTTATTTGAATTTTGATCGCTTATGGAGAACGTTTTGTTGGTTCTTTGGGCGTTTTGATGGGCTATAACATAGTAATCATTGATCACTTTTCTTACACGTACTTAAATGATTCCAATTTATTTATGGAAGACTGGATATATTCATAAAATGGTTATTTAAGGATTAAAGTTGATTAAATTTGGTTAAATGATAACGTCCATTTTCTGATTGGCTCAGTTTCTTTACTTTTAATATGTAGTAAGTAGTAAAAAACATATTCAACACAATATCCTTGATGTCAACCCACATGTTGACATGTCTAATCCGTGACATGTAGCAAACGTTTTCAGAGATTTTCAGAGAAGGTCGAGAGCATCAGTTTTACAAGTGTCTAATGTACATCGTATGCCTAGAGCACCAGATACATGTCCTGGAGACAAACTGAGAAAAAGTTTCCCACTGGTCTTCTCTGAAATTCCTGTCAGTCCTTACTACTGTGAAGACAAGGATCGAGACAATTGAAGATGACAACTTCTCGAACCCAAGGCCAGGCTTCGACTTGGTAATAAGACTTGGGTTTTGCTCATCCTTTGAGTAAACTACCTAGGAGTGATATGCGAACCTACTCATTGTATTCACATCATCCCGAATACTGAAATCGAAATATCGAAAACCATCAACGAATACCTGTCTTTGGCGAGACCCCTTTAGAGGATAAACTAGTAACAGTCGTATTTCAAGATGATTGCGTGACCAGCGATCACCATTTGAAGTATTTGACAGTAATCATTTCATTTGAGTTATAATAGCAATTTAACAAGGATAACAATTTTGTAAACTTTTTTTGACTATTGATTTAATTGCCAAAGAGTTGCAAACGGTATTAGTGTCAAACAAGAATTACTGGTTACCTTTATAAGACACAAGAAAATGAGATATGTCAATCTCTAACAGTGGAGCTCCTACCTTGAGCTATCAAGTCCTACTTTAATCCTTTCGTAGTGATCTCTTGAAACTAATTCGTAAAACGAACGTATGAGAGTGAAAGGTGAGCTTTTCGGGCCTGATGTCGTTTGACAGACGTGTTTTTAAACACACTTTCCACAAGAAAATGTTGTGATTTTTTATAGCGCAGACAAACTAGGGAATGAAAATAAAGGCCAAATCAAAAAAAATAAATAAATAAATTGAACTGGCGAAACATTCTGCGATTCTTTTTCTAGAAAAAGTGATTCAGAAATTTAAGAGCACTTATGAATGTGATAGTTTGACAGAAAGCAGCGTCTGTGAATTGATCGCTTATTTTCGATACTGACATTTACATGTTAAGAATGAACCCGGCTTTTTTTAGTCAATTGTCGAAAAAGTCAATGGAGACAAGCAAAAGCATGAGGACGACATGTATAGTGGCATATGAAATGGTTACACCTCTGCAAAATGCAACGTTGGAAAACAGTTTTTAAATTTTTGCATATAACAGGATTCAAAGAAAAAAGTTAGCTCACAACGCAAGCAAGTAAAACTTAATGCACCAAATTTCTATCTGAAAATTTTTGTTTTAATGAACCGAAATCGAGCAAACTTCGTACAAAAGTGATATTTCGTACCAACAGTGGGTGGTATTATATCATTTGATAAAATTGTGCAAAGATTGAGTCAAAGGAATAATTGTGGGGAAATTGTGTGTGTGTGTGTAATCTACAAAGGAATCATTTGGTACGAATTGCTGCTTTCTGGTCCAGTGATTGGTTCCATCCATTGATGTTCATTCAACTTAAAGTGAGCAACTCATAAAAAGTAGAACTGATGCTCTTCCCACATCTTGGACAACTGGACTCACATTGAGACCGCTCGGTTCGGTAACATGGAAGTATCCACTGTAAAGACCAGACTTTTTGCCTTGTTGTTCGAGTCCTTGCCGAATCAGTAGTTCAGTTCGATTAGTGGCTGGAGTCCTTGCCGACGTGGTAGTTCAGTTCGACTAGTGGAAAACTGCCAGTTCCAAGGGAGGATCATGAAATTGTTTGTCTTGATTGTACGCTGGTGAAATTGACAAATATGTCGAAAATATTTTAATTTCATTACTTAATTTCATCTAAAACGCTTGAAATTAGTATGAAAAACGAATTTAAATATCGGGTTAACTTTTTCGGACATTATTTCTCTAAGCTGATTGTTATTAATTTAGGTAACCTAGGTTTGATACAGAATTATTTGCTGGGATGAAACAAAGTTTGAAAATGAAGGGGTAGATTGTGTCAACCATTACTATCAGGTCATGAAAATCGGAAAATTGATTACACCGAGGAGGAGGAGTTACACTGAGACCTGAAAACATTTCCTCTCAGCAGAACTAGTCTTAAATCGTGCCTAGTAAATACTAGTAATAAGAATGTAGTTAGCTATTGAATATGACGGTGGAATTCTCCCATTTAAGACATGAGCAGAAGAAGAAGAGGGAGTTTTCCAAAATGATCTCATCTCATTTTTACACCAAACCATATTCCTAGTCAATGTTTTCAGGGATTTCAGGCTTGAACATTTCAATTGTCCAGCGCTTAGGACGGGCATATCGTCAGTGCATACTACGCAACTACTTCGAACAAACTTTTTTGCTTAATACCGTTGCAAATTTAAGAATATTTGACTAAAATAAGTGGAATTCTATTTATATCAGTATGATTCCCCTTAATTATTGCAGACAAGTATACCTCTCCCAAAGTATTTGTATAAAAATGCAACACAAATATGAATCTACATGTGATTTTTCTATCTCTGTCTATGAGAAGTTGCCCGTGAGTACTAGTCCTTTATATTGCTATGCTGTGGATCTAATTGATTTTTTTTAATTTGTCTCAAAAGTCTATGAATTAAATGTCACTCATAAACATAGCGTCGCAGAAAATCGCAAAACATTTCAGAGATGAAATTGGTCTTACTTGGTGTCATTTGGTCTTACTTGGAGTTGGTGTGATTGAGCACGTTTACTCCTGTTTGTCTTTGGGTGCAGATCCGCTGAATATTTCCACAAAAAAGAAACACTTTTCATTTGCATTTGCACAAATATGCATTTGTCAATGGAGCCCGTTTTAATATCTTTTTTGTATCTCCATATATCACGTACCTTGCAATTCAGAAGGCTTATCCTGGAAGGCTTGGATTCCGTTTTTGTTTCTCTGTGATGTTTGGTTCAGTACAGTGTTTCTGTATAATAGTCTCGGTCTTATGGTTTGGTCGCAGATCATAAGTTTGTTTTTATTGCTTCAGTGAAATTTGTTCAGAAGGAGGTCTAAGAATTTTGACCATGTAAAAAATCAAGGTATTTCGCTATGGGTGTCCATGGTGTGCCCGCGTGTTTTGTCAGTTTTCAGGAGAACGTATCGCTTGGCTTTAGATTTCGCAAGAAGCTCTTCCATTGACGGTTGTTAAACTCAGATATTTGGGTTTGTACTGGTTTCGATAGCTGGCTTGCTTTCGTTCGCAATCTAGGATCACCGGTGCATCTGGCGCTGGCTTATTAGAACTAGTTTCTTCCTCTTTATCAGGAGTTTGATTTAATGAAGGAATTCGAAGGAGTTTTATACCCTAGTTATGACTATTGTGCCCTCTTGCGCCTGCTTTATTTTGATTGCTATTTCCTCTGTCATCGAGCTTATGACTCTGACTATATTGAAATCTTGGGTAAAACTTTCGTTAGTCAGAGGATTTTGGAAGGCTTGCTAGTTTATTTTCTCCCTGACATCTACAGGTCAGTTAGAATCATTTTCTTATACATGTAGATGTCCTTTATAAGGATGTGGATTGGCTTATGATTTGATGTGAGCCTAATAATGTGGGTCGCGGGAAATAGCAAGATTAAAATGTTGTTGTATTCTACCAAAGCTTATCGATTCTTCGGGGTAGTGCAGACTTATCTGTTCGTTTGTGATCTTTTCTTTCTATCGTGGTCTAACCTATTTAGGCCAGTTCCAGATTTATCGTTATGCATTGAAGTCATCTATTATCAAAGGGACCCTCTATTTTTATCAGTTGCTCAAGATTTTGTTTCAAAAGAGGACTCTGTAGATTGTGCATTGAGAGTTCATGTCATCATGCTTTTATTAAATGTGGTATAAATTATTCCCAGGACATTTCTGGATGTGATTTAAAACCTTGAAGAAAGCTCTGATTGTTAAAAAGGATTATCTCATTGAAGAAGCAAATATATTTTGGTTTTTAGTCGCTCTTTTTCCAATTTTGCTAAATATCTAGAAATCCTTTCAGTTCCACCTCATTGATAATAAAACTTCAAAAATGTGAAGTGTTGTTCAACAAAAGAGGATATTTCTTTCTAACCGCTCGGAAAAAGTAGAAAAAGATATTTTGTCTTGAACTTTCTTTTATTAAAAAGAGTGTTCATAGATCCTAATGTGCATTTGATGAAAACCAGAGCGCGTGTTATCTTGAACCGTAATATATGCTTGCCTTCACAAAATTGAGTTCATTTTAGTTTAAATTTATCGGAATATCGTTCTTTTGTATAAAATTCTTGAAACAGCTCATCCTTGTGTTAGTGCTTTTTTTTCTCAAAAGAAATCAAGAAGTCGACAAGGTTTGTTGAACTCCTTTTGGGAAGCTTTGCAATTTCTTTCTGTTTTCAGGACTTTTCATCGACTTTTCATTGTCATCGTTATTTTATTTCCCGTTTGGAGCAGTTCCTGCATGAATGGCTTATTTCATAGGTATTTCCGTCCTGTTATCCGCATCACTTGATTTATCCGGCCTGATTCAATTAGTCATAACTGGTATCCGGGCACATCATATACGATAAATATCTACTATCTGTGCTATTGCAACAAGTTAGTGAGCATATAAATTTATTCTTTATAGTTTTAAATTGATTTGACATTCCGTGGCAAATAAATAATACCTTTCTTGTGGATGGAACCAGATCCTTGTTGCAAATGTTCTGAGTGTTCTCAGAACTAATGTGTGTCTGATTCAGAATAATTTATATGTATATTCTCAGTTTGAACTTTAGCTACCAACGCATGAAAATGTGGTCGTAATTATTATTAACGATTGAATCGCATGTACTTTGAAATTCAAACCCATCTGTATAGCAGTCATTTATTTTCAATTGCTTTCCAAACCAGAAATAATGTTTTCAACTAGGATCGTTCTTTCCGTCTTATGGTGTATGGGACTATCATATTCACAGTCAAGTGGATGCATCATCTTCTCCTTTTTGTACGCTGGCCTTCTTCTGGTTGAAATGGTGAACTTGATGGTCGGCCTTGTATGCGCTGCATGTAAATTGATAGGACGTGTGGTGGAAAATTCCATGCATGCGTTTTTCTCCTTCTATTTTTCAAGTGCGCAAGGAAATTCAATCTGATTAGGTTACTGGTAGTGGAGTTCATAGGGTTTGTGTCGAGTACAGGATGTTGGTAAGGTTGATGGTGCTGGTGATAGTGCAGCGACTGTTTTCTGCATCACTTGTTTCATTAGCTTATAAACCACTTCAATTCTGAACAGATAAATGCAGATGGTGTATCTTAACAAAGTAGAGACTGTAGGCAAAAATAGTGCGGATTAAGGTATTAAAGGACTTCCCAATGCAAACTGCAAGCCTACGTGCTAGTGGTTCGGCGGAAAGTAATGGATGCTTTGCTGAAAAATGCATTGCAAAACAAATTACTGATACACGTAATGGAAAACGCTAATCCCCTTGCTTTGTTTATGCAAAAAGATAAGCGAAACTTTGGGACCTAGTTGAGCTGTTGTTCAAACTAGTTGCTATGATTCATATTTTTTTTGAGAACTAGTAAAAACAAAAGCGCCCATAGTGTCATCCTCGAATCAAAACGTAATAAACAAAAAAAAAAATTTCGAAATAGCATGTTTTGAATAAAATCCACTGATTCTAGATTTCACTTTCTGTAGGTTTTATATTGATGGCTTGCCAATTAATTTTATAATTCGAGTATTTTCTGAAAACTTTCTTATGACTGTTTACGTATTTCAGCCTTAATTTAGCATTGAATTCATTTTACTTCTGTCCGCTTGCATTCGAAATGTACCAAATATAAAAAAATAAAATTGGTTGAATGCTAATTGGTGGCACATCCGTAAATTGACACCGTTTATAAGTTTTTCTCATGCGGGTAATGCCAGGCTTTATGCAAAAAAAACTCTACAAAAGGAATAAATTTCGATTTTAAAAACATGTTTAGTCATGTGGAGCTATAATTTGCAGTAGTTTCAGTAAATGAAAAAAAATATTTCCTTCCTTGGCACCATGGTTAGTAACTTATAGCTATTTTGCATTTCGGATTTCCCATTTATATTTTCCTTATCTGATTTTGCGTATATAATGAGAAAAACTTTGAAGGTAAGTTTATTTTTCCTAAACAAGATTCCGCAACACATAATTTGTTCTTTTTACAATAAAATTGGTAGTTTCATTGCAAAGTGAAGATGAAGCAGCTCCTTGCATTTCATGGATTCTAATATTTTGTCATTCAAGTATCTTGGATCATCAACTACTTCGTAGGTAATAACGCACCACCGCGTAGCTATGTGACGATAACGATACACTTTTTGCCGGCCAAAGTATAGTCAATTGAGGACAGATATAAAACTTCACCGCTGCATATAACTATCCCGGGCAAGTCCTGCTCACTTTTCCTAACAAATTTCCGTCCGATTTTTCTCAGAAATCTCTGAAAAGAAATATTATCTCCGCAAGGGTATACAGTGATGAGAAACATGATTCGACTTGGATAAAACCGTACCATCAAATGTCCATCGGCGAAAAAGATGTGTACAAATCCGCCACAACACACCGTTTGGACTATAAGAATTTTGTTCATAATCTTCAGCCTCCAGAATGCAGCGATAACATTTTAACGGTTCACGCACGCACCACTCATGGAACTCGTTTTTTGCGTACCTTGACAATGACCTCGTTCCTTCAGTGTCCAAATAACAACATTTAGATCACCTGCATCTAGTCTTCCAATGTTTGGCAGCCTACGGGGTAGTCATCCACGTTTAGAAAAGCACCTTCGCCATCAACGAGGCGACATTTCATTGTAATGTTGTGTTCAGCGAAGGTCCCACACCATCGCAGGAAGAAATTCAAGTCATAATTGACGTTTCGCTGCCACAAATTACCCAACAGCTTTGCTGTATCTGGGTGTGATCAAAGTCTAATGGACTGGTATGCCGAATACTGGGATGGTTGAGCATCCTTAAACGCCTAACTCCAAGGAAACATCAAAGAAAACTGATCAAAAAGATGAAATAATTCCTTTTAATTTTGCGAATCTTCTCAAGTGACTTCAGCAAGTCGCTGAAGAAGTCCGAACGATTACGGTTGAAAATCGATTTCGTAAATAAAAGATTTGAGCATTTTGTGAAATGAAAACTATTATCAATATCAAAAGAAAGGCTCCCCTGAAGTGGACACCAACAAATTCATTCGAAGAGGCAAAGCAGAGCTTCGCGGAAATTATCTTACCAGCACATCTTCAACGCAGTCTTCTGAGCTCCCAGTCTGAGCTCATCTTAATTAATGATGCTTATGACTAGTTGGTAGGAGGAGCTCTTCAACAAAGCGTAGATGGCGTTTGGGAACCATAAGCTTTCTTTTCGCAAAAGCTCACGCATCCGGAAAGCAACAAGGGCAATTAATTACAACTGCTTGCCATCTACTTTGCCATCACGCATTTTCAAAACATACTTGAGGCGCAAGAATTCACGGTTTCCACTGACCACGAAGCGTTGACTTTTTCATTCAAGGCATATCCACAACTACCTCGGCATCCTGATTTTATCAGACTTTTTAGAACCTAAATAAAGCATATTTCTGGATTTCACTGCTTGATTTCCTTAATGGAAATAATAAAACAAAATATGGCAAAAATATTCGTTTTTGCTCTTCTTATTCATTTTGAGGTAAAAAAAAACTGCAAGACAATATATACGCATGGAACTGGTAAAGCTAGGTAAGAATGACAGCTAACATATATAAGAAGAAAATCATACCATTTACGGATATCATAAAAACGGGAGTGAAAGGCAACTTAAATAACTTAATAACTTAAATCGGCAATTCCTCAGTTACCGAGCCAATAAAACTTTTAATATGAATGTAGCTGCTAAGATATTCAATTATTTGAAGGAATTTCAAATGCCCGGTGTTTCACAAAGCGTATTAGACCTCCTTGGAATACCTACATGCATAATTATAAAACGAAAAATTCTTGAAATCCCAATTGCTCAAAATTTTGGAATAGTTAACGATTGTTCCTAGTATTTTCAATAAGGTTTTTAAAGCGCTAACACTCTTAGACAACTTCTCATAGACAGAGATGGAAACAGTAGATTTAAATTTTTAATGGGAGCATTGGGAAGGTTTTATGCAAAAATCAAAGGAAATTTACCAATCCAAATGAGAAAACCCTTTTCGTAGTCAGATAGCTTTAGATTGGAAGTTTGTTAGAACTTTCAGTGCTGATGAACGTTTCGGGTTGAGAGGATATGAGTTTCGCTTATTTTTCAATCTGTTTCAGTATAGGACTTATACAATTTCACATTAGAGTTATAAGTTTTCGGGGAATTCAAGGCCGAGTTTGATGAGACGGCTTACGGTCCGCGTATCAGTCCATTAGTGCCTAAATCAAACTCCTTTATTGTTCAGAAATCCACTGTGCCGGTGGCAGTTCTGACACCAATTTTACAATTTTTCAATTGAGTATGTTGCGGTGAAGTACATACATTAACATTGACATTAATCTCATAACCTGTGCCTCGTACGCCCCTGAAGATTATTTAAGGCATTTAAAATTCTTAATGTTTTTTTTTCTAATCCACTCGACGATTTCATGTAGTTTCAGATTATCGCCGTAGTTTTCTATCAAAGTGTTACTGCAATATAAATCTGGAATTCGAAATTCAAATAGAACAATTCCTTGTTTATTCGAAATTGTGAAAGATAAGAATTTCTTCCCTACCCAACAACAAGTTCATAAATACTCTTTCCATGAATATAAGACCGTCCAAGTCTTTCATTACCAGCAGTGTCGGGATATTGTCAATACATTGAGCTTAGTACTCTGTTGAGGGAAATTACGTTATCGAATTATCTTCAATGGAATGTCATTGATTGCTTCTGATTGACTGGAAAATTCATTGACAAATAAATATGGTTTCGGGCAATGCGATCTGCTCAAATGCTTCAAAGCCCTTTCAAAGTAA
The DNA here is from genome assembly GCA_954870665.1 of Stratiomys singularior. Taxonomy (NCBI): domain Eukaryota; kingdom Metazoa; phylum Arthropoda; class Insecta; order Diptera; family Stratiomyidae; genus Stratiomys; species Stratiomys singularior. The sequence continues at coordinate 23,075,541 of OX940880.1, forward strand.
ATCAAATCAACATGCCAATCTAACCACAAATTAGCTAATGGCAAGAATCGTAAACAAGAAAACATTTAATATGACTTTAATTCACATATAGTAAATATTAAATCAAATACAGAGCATTGACTTTAGGTTAATGCTTACGTTAAATGCTTAGAGCAATTTCTATATCCTTTATGAATAAATAATATCATTTTTGAGTTCCTAAACACATTTTAGATGAAATTATTGCAAATTATAGATGCTTAATTCCTCTTAGCATTTAAGTGAAGGAAAGAGAAAAGAAATCAGTTGAAATATGCTAGTTTTTTCATAGGATGGAAATTCTCTACGTTCAATCCGAAATTTCACAATTAATGGGGACTAATAAATAGATAATGAAGCTTACAAAGAAATATATTAAGTATTCAAGGGATCCTTATCCTTTGCATGAAGTCGTTCGGTTTCCATTCCAGCACAAGTTGTACTTTGTCAGCCCGCAAACTAATATCCTTCCGTAAAATGTACGACGTCTAAATGGATGCGTATTATCAGTGAGAGTTAACGTACTGTGGAAACAATCCACGGTTAATCGAATTAGCTGTTCTGAGTGCGCAATGAGATTTTCCAATAGACTCGTTTTTTCGAAGTTGATTTGCACAGTTTGCAGACGTTTTTCAGGTGTTAGCCTATTCATGATGAAATCGCGAACCAAACTAACTCTTAAAACGCATGACAGCTGTCATACCATACGTCGCATTTAAAAGTGTTGTCTGCTTAAAGTATTAAACATTCACAAAACATTCTATATATCGGAATACTTCCGCAAATTGGAGATCAGATTAAATAACAAGAATTACTGACTTCAATGTTTTAATAGTGCAATTTGTGTGAATCTGACGTAAAAATGTCGAAAAACACTTAGTTCCGTAATTTTCTAAAGTAAATCCTTCAGTGCCTGCAAAAACGTAAAGAGGTCAAGAGTTATGACAAATAATACTGCTGGATGCACCGCCATATTGGTACATTTTGGGACAGCCAAGGAGTAATGATCACGATCCCCTGATCGTGGAGCCACCGTAACAGAAAATTGTGCACACAAAAACACTTTAGTTATGTGTTAGCAATCCAGGATGCTAACTTGGAAATCCTCGAACATCTTCCCCTTTTCATTAGACTTAGTTTTCCATGCACAGTGAGACAATATCAAAGAGATTGAACTTTTCATTTTCAATCTAACCTCTACATACCGAAAAACATTCTGGGGATATTTTTATTGATGTGAAAAAAAATTATCTTATGGACAACAAATCCGCTGACCTTCGCCGTGAAAAGAGACTGATGATTACATTGATGTTGGTCATTTGCTTCAAACAAATTTCGCTCACTGAACCCATATTTTGAGGAATTAAACTGAAAATATGGGTTTATTGAGCGATGAACATGGGGAACGCTTTCATCAAGATGTCGCTTTTGTTTCGAAGGAAGGTGGGGGCCAGCTATGCTCGCAGATTATTGTTGAAGCCTTATTAGAGTCTTAGAACCTTATTAGAGACTCCAGCGTCTTATAACATGAGTGGAACCAGCTGTTCCAGTAAAACCTCGCCTTTGCGATCAAAACGCTCGAAAAAATGAGCGGCCAAGCTGGGTATTGAAATAAACAAATGAATGAAAATGACATATATCATGTAACTTGAAAATGAGATGTGATGATTAATCTCGTTATGTATCTCATGTAGGTCAATGACAACGTATCATAATGATATACGAAGGTGCGTTATTAAGTTAGTGGATTGGAGGTCGGATCAGTAATTATTAAATGTAATAAGCGGAGTAATAACGCAAGTAAGTTGGTAAGTTTTAACTCGAGCACAGCGTCTTCATAAAGTTCTTTAAAAACGAAGATAGTCAGTTGAAACGCCACGAAAGGAATGACATTTACGGGGGCTGAGTTTTGAGTAAAACCACGATTTAGAAGGTGCACAGTATCTTTAAGCCAGGCAGGTTCTCAATCGATAATGACTAATGAGCCTGACGGCCGATCTAAGTGACCATTCCGGATATGATTCAGAAAGTCGAAAAATTAATATTGAAAATTGCTAGACTAATGAAAACACATCTTGCAGAAATGGTTATAGTGGCGGATACAATACATCTAAAATTCTTCAGCGACAGATAGGGGCTCAAAATGCTCACGCTGCCTCAAAAACTACACAGGGTATCGTATTTCCACGCGTTTTTTGGTCTTTGCAGTAAAAACAAGAATGGACTGTTGAATCAAATTATCACTGTGGACAAAATCTGGGTTCGTCATTATGAATCTGAGTTCAAACAGTACTCCAGGAAGTGGCATAAAAAAGGAGTAACTCCAATTTAGAAGTTAAATGTGTCACAGTTTGTTAAATCATGGCGACAGTCTTTTAGGACTCAGAAGGGATCCTGTTTTTGATTACGAAGATAAAGGCGCCTTCATAGCCGGAAAATACTGCACTACAAGAAGGGGAATTTAAACCAAAAATGTCCTACTTTTATACAACAATCCGCCTGTTCACAAGTGCTGTCTTGCGTAGGCTTCGCTGTACAAGGTGGGCTTCAATATTTGCTATCACCCAAACTACTGGAAACCGTGGACTTGCTCCCAGTGATTATTATTTGTTCCGAAGCTTAAAAAGAACTTCATAGGAATAAGTTTTCAAGCTATGTAGAAGTAAAACGCGCGGTTTCGGCTTAGGCTTGGACAAAGCCCAAAACCATTTTTGTAAACTTACAAATTCAATAGAATATATATATATATATGTGTATATATATACTATATATACAACATATATATGTATATATGTTGAAAAAAGAAAAATACTTTACTTTTATTCTCACGTTTTACCATCCATGCCGCGAACTTTAAAATGTCCCTTCGAAGTAAGATTTCAGATGAAATAAAAAAAAGGGATATGTTGAGTGTCCTATCGGTGAGATTAAAGCTCATTGCTGTACAATGGTCAATAAAATATTTTGAAAAGATTATCCCACCATCAGGAACCGCTTTTTGATTATGATTGCCTAGAGCGAAAGAAAGAAAAGCAGAGGACCAAGAGTAGATTCCTGGGGGACGTCAAATGTCGGTAGAGAGGATTGAAGGTTTATAACACTGCTACGGAGATCTATGCGATACGACCAAGAGGCGAGTTGTAATTATTAACATAGCAAAGAGTTCGATTTTTAATCCAATCAATTAATTTTTTTGGCATTGAAAAACGGTGATCAGTGGATTGCTAACCATCCGCAATCCGTGTTTTCACTTTCAATGGTTCATATTTGTCTTTGTTACATTTAAGACACATATAGAGGCATGTGTTGTACGTTGACTAGCCTTGATTGTGTACTAAAAGCTGAACAAACACTAAGAATTCCATTGTACAATCGACTCCTTTAAGATTTTGTATATGTGAATGCGGTTTCACACAACTGACCATCTTCACTGAGTTCGCTATGGATAATATATTATTTATAACACTTTTTGCATATTTACTGTCACTAACCGAAAGATTTACGCTTAGTAAATTCACAACTGGCTATATTTATATGGATATTAGCATATGTCAGCCGCTATGCTGCTCCACTAAACTGAAAAAAAGCATTATCAAAAGTCACGATTTAACATTGGAATACTTTGCATATGTTCACATGAACAAGCAAATAATCGAATGCGGTAACAATCTGGCGGTAATGATCTTCAAAAATTCTACAGCATCCAACAAGCCAGATTGGAATCGTGCTGAGACTTCTTCGTTGCAATGAAAGTGAAAGTGGACAAGATCTACCATCTTATAGCGATTCGCATTCGTAAGTCAAGTTGCGTGCGGTAACATTTGGACCTGATCTCCAGCGGGGCGGGTGATAAATGAGCCCGGCTGGGCAAGACCTTGAGGATCGGTTACCGGCAATAATTAATACGTAATACAACGCACGAGTGTACCATAAATTAGGCTGGTACTCTGGTGCTGCTGAACTCTGATGATGGACCACGTAGGCTCCAGAAACCTGATCAATCAATTATGTCGATAATAAGTAAAAGCCCGTGTGAATAATCTACCACGACACGGAGATCTTCGCCGTGGGTTGGTTCGCGGTATTACCAAATTAGTAATCGCAGGTGGAAATTCGTCCTCGAAGCAATACTCAGGCTCAATCGATTCACGTATGTGTGATAGAAATGGGAGCATTTAATTCGACTCAAGGCACTTCGATGTTTGGATGAAACCACCGTCATCATACGTGCTACGACTAAATAGTTTACCCCAACTTCTTGCAGACACATTTGGAATGGGAACCCTTTTCTCGATAATCCTGCAGACATGTTTCCGAAATTATTTTTCCGTTCCCTGTACCAATTTGTCGCGAATTGCGTTTATCCCCAAGACAATCGTCCACCAGATAAGGTACACGAAATTTTTTAGTCAAGTGTGACATATTCTTTGAATGGACCCTGAGGGAAATTAATGACACTGTCTCCTGAAACGGTCTTTGTGGATTAAGTTCACTCAGTCCTCTGCATTGTCGCAAGGGAACTTAAGGTTGATTCAAACATATCACCTTGATCTTAGGAGCGCACCTACCAACCTGCCTCTTGTCTCGCGTCGTCGTTTCATTTTCAGTTAATACATGCAACTTCGAGTGAACATATGCTCATATGTGGATAGCTAAAGCTTTGCAGACAAATATACTGTCAATAAACTGCTATTACACAAATTGCTCGATTAGTTTCAAGTTCAATCCACACAAGAGTTCATCTTGCAACCACGGAGAACTTCCTTCAGGCAGGAAAAAAATAACAATGTCATGTTTGCCTTGGAATTTACTTTGGATTCCTTAATCGCATCATTGTTGGCTACCCATGTATTTTCAAAAGCTTTTTTTTCTGACCTAACCGGTGCTTGTTGTATCAAAAAGATGAATGGGCCCAAAAGCAAATATTCTAGTGAATTACGAGTCATGGCGGGTTGATTCATTCGCCGCATTCAGTAACATTGAAGGAGTGACGAAAAGTGAAAATGATTTGCAAAAATGTTGATGAGTATTTTTGCTTTTTATTTATTAAGGCGACTGTTATAAGCTAATTGAAATCTTGATTTTGCAAATAAAGTGGGTTATTGTTCGTTGAACCGCGGGTGAAACTCCTGAACAGAAAAGCGGGAGCAGAGGACAGAGGCCCGGATGGAGGAAGTTTAAATCGGGTTTCCTCAAATTATCTCCTCAAAACAGGATAAAACACACAATAACATAATTCAATTGACTAATAATCCCAGAGACCAACTTAAAAGTGCCATTTTCCGGAAAAACGATTCACTAGGAATGAATTTCCACGCTTCCTTTGTTAAGTTTTGACACAAGCATACTTTACTTTATAGCTTGCAACCCGAATTTGAAATATATTAAAACTAACCTTGAAAGAACAACCATTTCCATCTAGCCCTTCGCAGTCGCTTTTCATTTGTTTGCAACAAAAACCAAACGTTCTTAACCAAATCTTTTGAAGCTTTTCACAGAATTGAGGAAGATATTTTGCGAGGATTTAACCATAAAGTAACCACTTAAAAAATTAGGAGAGGCAAAAGAAGGAGAATCGAATGTTCCGTGTAGCAAATGAAGTGCGCTCCACTAGAAAGAGAGTTTAAGTATCGAACGATGTAGCTGAATAGGTGACTATGTGAACATAATTTTTCCATTGTGATAGCATATGGTGACGTTAACTTCTTCTGTTATTGCACCGATCTTGGATTGTCCAGTATTGAGCACGTACTGCTGAGGAAAGAGACCTCCACCAGCTCGGATGACCTCCCCGAGTCTTTCTCTCTCGTTGATGAGTTTCTTCATCACTTTTTAGCGCCATTCGACAAACAAATGGACCGATATACAAATGGTAGCACCGGATTCCCTTGTCCCTTGCTGATCAGTACAAGCATTGTCTATTTCCAACATTTCGGGAACACATCCTATTGCAGGCAGGCGCCACATGTGTTTTTTTGTCAGGGTGTACTTGGCACACAAGTTGTTCTTTTTTCGCTGGGAAGCGTCTAGCCCTATGGTCATTCTTATTTTTAAAGATTGAAACGCTTTATCCAGCTTGATGGCGCTTAAAAGCGGGTACACATTTCAGTCCTTTTATGAAGCATCAGATTAACACCACGTACACGGCAAAGTGGTCCACCAACCTCGTCAACGAGCTTATAACACAAGCACCGTTGATCTCTGTTGACTTCCTCAACAATGTTCCTTTCATAGTTTAACAAAGTTACTATCATAAGGCCACCTACGGAGGAATTTCCTAGTCGACCTGTATGATAGCTTTCGGGAAAGTGTCTCAGCTGAATTCCTTGAATGACGACAAAGTCTGTTACATTCTCTATGCTTTTCGGCGATTTCTGTTGGCCTCAGGAATACAACAGACTTATCATATCTTGACTGTTGCTTTGACATAGAGAAGTCGCATGCAGATGTGGTAAGACTCATGCTGGAGCACGTTTTCAGCTGAAAATCTCCTAGTCTCCGGCGTGTTCCTCGTCATGGTTTCAATCCTGATGTGAACTCCGACGAACGCATCGCCAATTTCAAGAACGTTGTACTGTTAGTCACTCGCCGAGGAGTCCTCCGTTGGTGTATCATAGTCACTAGGGACTTCAATGCGAATATCACGTCCGGGATTGTTTCCAAGAAGTTCATCCGAAAGGTTGGTGTGTTGCCACATTAAACGACCAATTCGGTTTCAGCCGCCATTCCTATTGTTCGTTTTCCTTTAGAATCTGGGTGAAGCATACCCCATTCAGATACACGCACTTCACCCACATTCCTCTAGAATCTGGGTGAAGCATACCCCAAAGATACACCCTTCGGTGCTCGAGGCAGCTTATTCAAGTTCATCGAGTTTGCTCTGAAAGGATGAAATTGGTTCATTTTGTATGAGATAGATATAGATAAATGTCTTATTTGCCCACCTGACTTCCGCTGAAGCAACTCCGAATTAGGAGCAGTATACTATTCTGCACCCAGATGGTGGGGCTACCAGATCGATCAGAGTACCTTCCAGTATTCCCCCTGTTGAAATTCTCTATGGGTATGAACATCAGGTTGGCTTCTTTTTCCCATGTAAACTTGCTGAGCAAGTTGATCAGTAGGACTTGAATCATGTTTTGGCTTCCCGGTTGCTAAGAGCGTCTGTGTATTCCAGGCACCTTCCGCTTCCTGGAAAATGAGCCAGACTTGAAGGCCTCATGCCTTTTGGCTTGCACATAATGCAGCGTGGTTTTTTGTAAAAACACTCGCCTTATCGACGGGAGTATCACACTGTTATCTGAGGCCAAATCGAAGCAGTTCAGTTCCGAGAAATGTATCCGAAGTACAGAAATTTATAGCAACGAGTTAAAGCCACCCTGCGACAAATTTAGCATACTATCTAGCCAACATAGCTTCAGCGTTGCGCTGGAATTGCGCTGCGTCTTTCTGTGGGAAGTCTATTATTGCGAATTTTCGCTCTCGAGGCGTCAACCTAACCCTAAAGCTGTCTACCGTAGAGAGTGTTGTTTAATTGACTGTTCTGCTTCTTTGAAGTCCGCAACACAATTAAGGTTTTCTATTTCTACAGATGCCATCGATTGTAATGTCGAGATAACGGCTTTAGAACCACGGAGAGCTTTGACGGCTCTCTTGAACAAGCTTTGTCCGAGGACTCTGCCTTGAGTGTTTTGATCACTCCTACTGTGCGTATGCAGTGCATATGTCTCCTGTTTTTTCCTGCACCATATTTTGTCTAATTTCATGAGGACATCGAAGTAAGTCTTATCTTCGGCCATCTTAATCAGTAGAGCATGCTGCTTGCTGCTTGTGATTTGCCTTTTTAAGCATCGCGCTGAGCTTTACACCTTCGTCTTTTACGGCTGTAAGTTTTGTCGTTTCTTCAGCTCCGATATGCTGCACCTTCTTCGCACCCATCTGTTGCGTTTGGGAGCGTGACAGTTCAAAGTAAGCTTCGGTGATCTGTTCTCTGTTCTGCACATTTCGGCTTTAGTGGGCTACATGCCTTCCTTTTGCCATTACGCAGAGAGTTGTATTTTTGGCGACATTCTTGAGCTCTTTCAGCTCTCTCTCTGTCCTAAGCCACTTGCGACTATGATGCTGAATCCTATCAACGAGGTCTTCCAGTTGACCAACTCCGTTTTTGATGTTATTACTTATATTCGTTTGGAAGTTAGTTGCGTTTCTTATTATTTTAAATACTACGCATATAATTTGCGTAAATAAAAATATAAATATATTTCTTTTTCACTTCTGTCGACGACTATCTTCGCAGCCAGCTCGTCTTCCTCACGTTTTCGGCTCACCGCCTAAAGTTGTAATAGCTAAAGGTTCAGTAGCAGATGCATCATTTTTTCAGCTTCCCACAGAGTCCGTCATGTGCTCCCCTGGACCTAAACTACGATTCTTGTAGGTTTTCTTTCATTGCCTTAAGCAAGAAAAGACTGCGCATGCGGAGCTGTTTGGACTTGCACCTTCCTCGCAAATGAAAAGCATTCTATAGGATATGTTGCAGTTTTCTTGCAGCTATGCGTCAGTTTAGTTACTTTTTTAGGCGGAGTCGACAGTTGTTTTGGTCTGTGTGTGAACATTCCATCCTTTATGGTTTGATCACATGTAGCCCTTAATTTTTCAGTAGCCCAGTGCTCCAAAAATGTCCTGGCAACTTATTTCCACCCTGATTGTCGGAGAGAATTTCACATGAGGTCATGGCTCCCTCACTTTTCGGGGTGTATGTCCCTACCCTTAGTTTTTTGGTTGTTTTTGTGTCCATTATTATTGTTAAACGAGTACTTTTAGGGACTTGGTCACGCGTGTGAAGAACAGGCAACTACTTTTAGTTCCGATTAAGGACGCATGAATTTTCGAACTCTGGGTTGGATTTCGCTGTGACCTAAATTTCAAGTTTTGCTTTAATACAAAGTGAATGTTTGACAGGAAGTTGCTTCTTGCTTCATGACCAGCCAATCATTTAAGTAATCAGCTTTCCGAATAATTTCCCGTAGACTAATCGGACTTTATCCGTAGTTTACCCACTAAAAGTTCAAGAACAGTCAAGCTCAGCCATCACAAATAAAGAAATATAAGTACCCTGTGTGTTCAAATTATACATCATGTCGCAAATAAAGGCAGCTTTGAAAGATAGAGAGCTTACACATCAAATTATGTAGGTGAGTGAGCTTTCTGAAAAGTTTACGTGAGAGGGATATAGAAAATTTAAGAGGCTTCATGCGTGCCTTCGGTTTTATGACCTGGATATAAGACATAAAACCGAAGGGACGGAAGATTTGCTTACAATCAAAAAAGCATCTGGAAAATCTGTTCCGAATACCTTTAGTTCGAGAGATTTATCGCTGTATAAATTTTTGTCAGGGATTAAGCTTTGCCATAGATTGTTGGCAGGAATAGGAGGAATAGGACCACAGCAGCTTGTTTACAAAGGAGTGGAAAATGCCAGAGTTTTAAGCCTGCATTATATAATTAAAAAATTTGTCAGGCAAGCCATGCAATTCTTGAATTTTTCAGTTGATAAACTTTGAGCTGATTGAATATTACCCTGGTTTTAGTGAAGGAATTGGAAGTGAAGGAAATTTTAAGTGTTCCTCTTATCCAAGAGATCTATTACTTCGTTGTGGTGTAAATGATATGAGATGCGAGAATCTCAACTTTATTAGCGAGGATCTCAGCCTTCGCTCCGCTTCAGAAAATATGAAATCTCATTGAAAATTGTGAGCTTTATTATATAAAACAAGACCAATCCAAAATTGAATCAATCTCAGCTTACTGAAAAAACGCACAGCAGCCACGTGGAATCATTTTTAAAGATTTGGATTGAACTTTTCCTGTAAAACAGACTAAGGAAATTAATCTAAATTTTGCTGTTTCAAAAGTATTTCATTTAACACACGCGTTTATGAGGCTATTACACTTTATTGAAATCCGCAGAATACTAAATAGCTTCAGCATTCATTCAATAAACACAGAGGAATGAATGAATCTTTTATTTTACCCTCAAAAACTACATATTCAGTAATTCAGCTGAAAGTTCGACAATCGTGATCTGAATAAATAACTAAATTGTTGAAAATGTATAAAAATGTGAAAAGTGTTAACAGCATTGAGAATTCGCCATTCATCAGGTGTGAAACTATTGGCATGTCCAATATGGAAAAAGATCATATCAGCAATGTCCATGCAAAACCAATTTATTGCATATCAAATTTCACATCATATCCTACAATTTACCTCATCTTCTCAATGGTCATGTTCCGATTAGATAGCCATTTGGTTTTGGTGTTAATGTTCTCACAATACAGCATTCCAACTATCGAGTACACACCACATATTGCATAACTCTCATTCATATTTGCAAGTACCATTACTGGCTAAAGGCGAAATTTCGCAACATTCAAATGTACCAATAAAATGCATCAGTTAATTTGTTTTCGAGATGAAAAGGATATTTTTACGATATTTTGATAGAGATTTAATAGTGCATTTTGTAGAAGAGCAAAGATCAATATTCAACGATGAGTTGCCGATGTGATGGTACGAGGGATGTTAATATTGATTCTTGATATGTTTGGTGGTAGGTAAATGAGCTGTGCTCAATCTATTGTGGGTCATTATTAGATCCGGGTCATAAACAGATGGAAAATTAAGCGGAATAGTTGAGATCGAATGATTTTATATAAATGGAACTTAAGAGCTAATAACGTGAATGACTTGTGAGCCAGTCTACGAAAAAAACCATTAATCAAGAGAGTAAAACACTTATGTTTGTCTTTTCGCGTTACACAGACCGTAGTCAAATCAAAACGTATTGTTAACATTCCCAAAATATTAGGAAAGCGCGTATTACTTTATTTTGAAACTTTGAAACACTTTTAGCTACTATAGTAGTTAATATCATTGATGATAATGTTTCAGTAGGCTCACGTTGATAGTTATTATCTACACGGAGCAGTTATGGTTTCCATTGTGATTTTATGGTTTTAAACTCGCCCATTTCAGCGGCTCGCAACATTTTTGAGGCATGTAACAATATATTAGAATTAGAACTGATGAAAATGGGTTTGAGTGAACGTGTATGTTTCTGCATATGATAAAAGTTGTATTTTGTATGGGTGTCAAATGCCAAAGAAATTGTATCACAGAATCTTTCTATAATTGTTTTAATTGACTGTTCGATTTGATATTGTCAAACGATGTCACTTTTGGTAGTATTAATGTCATAATTAGATGGAGAAGATTCCCAGGCGAACAACGGGTAAAGGGTTAGATATTGTATTCAAAAATTTCACTCAATAATGATCAGAGCCTTATTCATAATTCGTGTAGTCAGAACCTTATGATATCATCAACATAAGAAAGTATGTTGCCAAACCTTAATTGCCTAGACTGTAGAACATATCAAGAAATGTAAAAAGGACATTAAGAGTGTAGTAGAAAAAATCTGTCTGAAAAAAATCATTGTGTGTGACCTAAAGAAAATCAAGCGGAGAGTTCGATACGCAACGCCATGAAGCATTCACCCGGAAAAATAGTACTCACCGATAATGTATATCCCGAAATGCAAAGGCAAAAATGTAGGAGTTTTTGAGTCAGCTAATAGAATTATTAAAATATAAGATAGAGAATATCATGACAAGCTTCAGCAAATTATAATACTAAATACGCCCGTGGAGTTTTAATAAACCTACAACGAGGCTTTCTCATAGAAGAGAGAAGACAGAAGTATCATAGTAGGTGAAGTAGTACCACGTGAAAAGAATCCCTTGTTGTAGGTACTGAGGTTTTTTTTTAAACAGTTTACTCCAGCTTCAGAGCCGTTCGAATATTAACACCACGACATGGCAATAAAGAATTCTCTTCCAAAGCTTCGCTTATGGTTAGTCACATGGATCATCTGGAAGAAAATGATCTAGCTAGAAGAACATTCAATTTTGAATGCAAATAACAATCGCTATAGGTTATGTGGGAATCGTATCGAAATCGTAAAATGTTTTGATTTGTCCTAAGCTTTCATTTTTCTGCAAAGGAGAAAAACAAACATATCTCCTTTTAAACAAACATATTACTTACATGGTAGCCCAAAAGCTTACAAGGAACTCACCAGCCAACAGGATTCATATCTGGAAAAGTGGAAGTTTTTACCCTCTTCAAATTGTTGTGGTCAACAAATGGACGACCATAGTGAAACCACTAATCGATGTTATTGTGTGGTTGGGGATTCAATTCAGTTAGTGGTAGATGTCCTACCTAGGTAACTATACGCCAATCCCGGATAAGTAGGTGTAGCTTCCGTTCGCACCTAGAGTGGCATGAGTAAGGACAAGAAGGAAAATAAAATAAATTAGGATTGTCATAGAGTTTGTAGTATAAACTGAAGCCTAATAGACAGTAGTAGGATTTACTCCTAACGACCCCTAACTTTAGAAGTCCTATTTGAGTCAAATTTTGCGGTCTTTAGTAAGCAGAGTGGTATATTATCTACTATGTTGTTTTCCGATAAATTTCTAATGGAAACGTTATTTACGTTTATTACTATTATTGTTTAATAATTTTAATTAATTAAATTATTAAAATTAGTTTAATACTATATTGTTTAATATTTTTGTAGTGTTATTTATTATTTTATTTATTTATTGATTGGCAGCAACTGGAGTAAAGGTCATTTTGGACGACGAATACTTTGAAATTCACCGAGCTCACATATATCGAAATGAATGGTATTGCAGCTCTTTTTTACTTATATAGTGAATTTATGTCATATCGAGATTTATAGAAATCCTGCTAAAATAGTCATTTTAAAGATATCCTTGAAACCTAGCGTATAACAAGGTGCGAGTTGAAATGGGAGAGTGGAACGATACTGGATTCGGCACGCTGTGTTTTTCATCCTAAAGCTGTTTATGTACTTACTGATAAAAGTCGGTCCTTCTTGATCCTTATATTTTCCTCTGATTTGCTCATTAATGCCCTATCTGTAAAAAATCCTGCTGGAGACCTAACGCTAGAAATGAAGCATGCAGTTCACAATGTAATCCAACCAAACGCATATTTTTACTACCCTTGTTGACCTTCTTTGACTGGTGTCGTTTTCTTCATTGCGTGTCTAAGCCAATCATAGGTTTCTAACTTTCATTTTCATTGTATAGTTCTTGTCTTGATAGCTTCCTATCATCCAGGATCTGATCAACTTTGTACTAACATTGTGAATGGAGTTCGTCCGCCATTTAAATCGTCTCTCTGCAAGCCTTCCCTGTTCTGTTCTCCAGCTATACCGTATTCCAGTATCAAAATGTCGTGCATGTTGTGCAAATGGCAAGCTTAATTACTTTAGTACTGGATGAATTTAATACTGGATCATTGAAAATTTCTTAAAACTCAAATATATTCCGATTTGACTATTTTTCGTAAATTTCGTAATGCAACCATAGCGAGAACGACTAAAGAAAATATTTGAAGAGGAGTTACAAACAAACAGATACGAAGACTCAAAACAACAACTAAAGCGAGCTTTGCAAGATAGAGAGCTTGAATAAGAATAAACAGCGTAGGGTGATAGAGAGTCCACAGTGGCTAGCCTTCTAAACTAAAATTCATGTAAGAAAATAATTTTTTGCGGTTTAATAGTTTAGGGTGTTTTTTTAAGAGCTTGAGAACTTTCAATAATAATACAAGGCAAAAATATTGTTGGAATGAATTTTTTATTATTATTATAATCTGGTCGATAATTTCATGGCATTTATTTTTTTAAACATGATTTTCAGCGTATGTGCGTCGCGGCTTTGGAGTTACATTGTCGATTCGATCAGTCCAATCTGCCACAAATTTTTCCAATAAATCTGACCGTGTGATTTCAATGGTGACTTGAAGATTGGCTCACAATACTTCAAGAGTTGCTGGTTTGTTCGCATAAACCAATGATTTAATCTAGCCCCATAAAAAGTAATTGGGAGGCTTTAAGTACGAGGGGGCCGGTTGACAGAGCCAGTTCTGGAAATAAAGTTGTCACCAAATTGATTTTGCAATAAATTGGTGGCTGTATGTCAAGTTGTAGCGTCATGTTGGAACCAAATGCCGTCGATGTTTAGGTGATTAATTTTTGGAAACAAAAAAATCAGTCGGTTTGGCTAGCCAGCAATCGCTTTTCACTGTAACGGGAGCTCCTTCCTCATTACGAAAGAAATAAGGACCCATGATGCCGCCAGCCCGTAAATCGCACCAAGCAGCCAAATTTAAAGGATGTTATGGTGATTTGTTAATGACTTGAGTATTGTCTTCACTTCATGTATGGCAATTTTGCTTATTGACGAACCATTTGACCAGGAATGAGTTTTATCGCTAAACACAATTCTTCTGTAAAAATGCTCATCTTCGGCCCTTCAAATTCGCCCAATTAGCAAAAATTCGACGTAAACGATGGTCTTTTGGCTTCTTGCAAGGGCTATACGCCAAAATCCTTACGTAAAATTTTCCGGGCCAAAGGGCAATACGTTGAAAATGGCAACGAATCGGTATTCCGATGTCTTCTGCATCCTTGCGCGCTACAGAAGCAATATTTTATTCAGTATGCACATTTCTTTGTTGTGTTGATGGTTTTGAGTCGAAAAGATTAAAATTTGTGTAAAAAGGATCAAAAACGGTATGAATTGCTTCTCACTAAGGCGATTGTTTTGATCGTAAAATAGACGAGTGATCTATGAACTTCGTGAACAGCTTTATTTTGATCAAAGAAAATTTCCACCATTCGGAAGCGTTGTTCTGACGTTAAACAAATCATGAAATGTCAACACAGTTTGACATTCTCAATTGACAAATCATAGACAACAACCATCGAAACTTCCCATGCAGCCAAAAAACCACACCATATATGGGAATCATTTTTTTCAACACAAAATTGAGGACGAAGTTAGTGTGCATGCCACTGCACTTTTGTCGTAAAGTCTTACCTCCAAAATATTCCGTTTACAAATACCATTGCTTGTGGAAGATTGGAATCGAATACTTTTGGATTCGGAGTTTTTTTATTTTCTTCGCAGTTCTTAGTTGTTATGATTTCAAAAAATTGTTACATCTGAATAGTAGGATTTTGATCTTGTCTTGATCTTGAGAATCATCCTTTTAAAAATACTCATCATTCTTAGGATGCTTGTCTAAGGGTGTTTGCTTTGCATACATAAGGTAACGTAGGTTGTACTGCGGATCGTTATTCATAGGGTTTAGGTTTTCTGAGTATAGAGCTGTGCCTCAAGATGACGTAGCCTCAAGATAGCGTAATAGAATATTTTCATCTTATAATGTCGAAAGTTGTGTTTCAGTGTCTTATCCATTGTGTGCCGAAGTTTTTGATGTTTTTTAAAGGTTCTAATTTGTGTCTACAGGTGTCAATTAATTGTTTTGCTTTTGTTTTCAACTGTTTGCCGTTTCAAGTTTACGGTTGAAATCTTAATGACACCTTCAAAGTCAATTTGAACAGAAAAAGAGCCAGACCTCAACCTTGCGTCATTCTTTTTTCCCGAGTTTATTCCCAGGGCATTCAAAGTGGCGATACACCAGTGCAGTTGTCATATTGTATCCTATCTTACTTTTTATGGGTTCGAGGTTACGATAGAGATATTAGATAACTTGTACCTCTATGGAGGTAACATTTTCGTTCATTTGTTTGGCATTTTTTCTCGGAGAGAAATTTTGTGAAGAAAGTCAAGATGGCGATCCTAAGGTACTGGCTTAATAGTCTTATAATTTTTGGTAGAATGTCGCCTTTGTTGACTTTCGTTGATTTTTTGTTGGTTTTTAACTCAATGTCTTCCAGTGCACGGGTGGTGTTGTCAGCATTCAAAATGATACTGCTTCTGCAAAAAAAAGTTCATAATTATCACGTATAATAAGATGGTATGAACAACCTATTACGGCTGCAGATTCGGTAATATCTCTAGAAATCCTGTTAATCATGCGCTAAGGAGCAGGCAGGCCTTAAAACCAATACAATTCCAACCATAGTTCATGATTCAATCAAGATAAACAATACCAAACCGACCGAATCTAATGTTGATTAGTCAAAAAGACGAAAACGCTAACGATCCTGTAAACGTTGGCCTAAGACTTTTGAAAGAAGGCAATGGATCAGCTGAAACACATAGTGCGAGCGCCATTCAAGAATTTGTGGTGACCTTCTAAGTTTTCCCAATTATCAAGGCCAGCTGTATAGTCAGAAAAACATAGCTCTAAAGCCATGATAAGGTATATGAAGTCATACTATGCTTTTGAGATGTGTTCCCTGGCAAGAAATTGGCTCGAAAAATAAGCAATTTTCAAAGGCTGGTCCTTAGGCGTATGATAGAAGCAAAACGTTAAGTAGATTATTGCTGAGTAAGGTACAAACACGATATGAACTAACATTGCTGCAATTTGCTGATCACATTCAGAGGATGAGTCAAAAGAAGAAAATTATGAAGACGAATACCAGTGGCCAAGTCCATAAAACGTCGATTGAATTCGATTTCCTAAGTCAGTCAAAAGTTAATGATATTTGGCAATTATGATGGACTGAGACCGTTGAAGGCGGCATATACAAGAGTTTGAGGTCCGAGATTTGTCAAAGTGAACACAGTTACAAATTATCTATTAAAGAAATGTCACTGCCGCGTTGACGAATCACGGCGCATGTGAGGACAAAACTGAGATTGACTTCAATTGTAAACATGTTTTAAAGTCTTCCAAAATATATCTTTTAATGAAAAATAATCGTTTTTAAACTTACATTTGGAATTGTAAGTTCGTGAAGTGATAAAAACCAATAAGGATGGGCCAATTTAATCGAGGACTATTAATTAGGACAACATTATGTGTACACATCCTCAGAAAGAAACGTGAAAATTAAAATCAAATTAAAGATTAAATATTTTTTTAAGGGTTCAATTCAACCTTGTAAGAAAAACAAATTCTTACAATAAAGAAACAATAATGAAGAATTCTGTTATTGGATTTAATTTTTTAAACTACATCCAATGCAAAATGCACTCGAGGTTGTCGTGTGTGACGAGAATGACGTGAATTTCTCAGTATTTGATATTAGTCAAATTTCAACAGGAAGCTGACAATAGGTTGGAGCGGTTGAGAAAGTCTGAAAACTATTAAAGAAGCTCAAGATCACTAGCGTTTAAATCAGTCATTTGTCATTTATCATAAGGTTAATCCAAAAGAAACTGAAATGAAATGAATTCAAGTTTTTTGCGGCTTTTTATGGTTGATTCAAGTTTCAAACAGAGAAAAGTGTCAACTTTTTGACTATTATAGCTGTGTTTGCATATACTCACAAGTGTATTGCATAAATTATGGTCTGAATGGAAATATGTTATTAATTTAAGTTGTTTTATTATATTTATAACTATTAGCTGACTTGTTTTGTCGCCTAGATCATTTTTATGTAAAGGTGAAGATGTTATGTAAATAACTTATGACATTGAATTCTCACTGTAAGCCATTTAATAAATATAAAAGATATTAACTAACGGTCTGACGTGCGAATATTTGAAGATGTCATTCTATTGTTAAAGCTTCAATTCAAATCTTTTCAACTTGTTACGAAATCAACTTGAGGTGAGTTTTTTTTTGAAAAGATTTTGGTGACATTGATGCCGGTTCAAATAAATATTTTTTCAATATGGACTACCAGCTGAATATGAATGAAGCTCGTACGAGCACTACCGTCGCAGAGATTTAGCTTCATTTGAAATCTTAGCAATAAAATTATAATTTTCAATAGATCCGAATAGATTTTGCAATTAAAGATCCGAACTCTTAACTTCAGCTTAAGTCAAGCAGCATGATAAGCTGCCAAAATACCAACAAAATTAGATGTGCAGGTTTGGACGTGAAATTCAATTTTAATTGGTTTTTTCATTTTGTTGGTATGGCTTATTCCAGAGCAAAACAAAGATTAATCATAAGTATTTCTATCTTTTGGCAACAGTGTTTTCCCTCTTTTTTGACATTTCTTAGGTCCATCTCGGAATAAGTGTCAGTTTTCGGCAAAAGAAAAGAATCGGTGGCATGCTAGATCGTCCTGCATCGTGTAATATCTTTTCTTTTTTTGTTTTGACTTTTCCTTCGACTGGTTGACTAGTAAAGCGTGTGGAGACTGTTTACTGGGGAACTTTTTCTTGCCCCTCTTACTAAGCCTTTCAGCTAGTAATGAGTCAAATTTATTAATTTCAAATTTTTCGTACTATCTACAACGAAAAAACTAACAATAATAAAAAGGGTTTTTTGACAGTCAAAACGATAAAATCTGAATGTCATCTGTCAGTCTAACCTTTCCGAAATTACGAAAATTCGCGAGTACTAGAAAATGTCATAAGCCGTAGTCATGTAATGAAAAATTACTGATCGACTTTGTACTCCCAATATTTAAACTTGAATATTAGTCAGCAAGTTTAAGAAGTATTCATGAAGTTCTCGAGACTTACGCAAACTTAATAAGGATTTCCACCTTAATAGCGGGATTGCAAATCAAAAGAAAGTTTCTAATGGATTTTGGGGCAAGAACCAATATACTGAAATTTCATCAGCAATGCCAAAGGAGACTTTGCTTGTCCCCATGAAAATATCACAATATCCTACAAAAACCATTTGAGGAGGGTTTTGACATTCAGCAGGAATTAAAAAAGTCGAAGGTATCGAAAGAACATCCCATAAGAAAATTTCGATCCACACTGCGTCTAGAAACGTATGTATGTACTATGTGTCAAAACTTTGCGCGTGAAACATCAGAAAAATCGGGTAAACCTTAGTCTTCTGTTTAGTCAGTTCATAGTTTGAACCATTGGATGGCTGATTTTGTTATCAGTCAAATGTTTTATATATTCTTAAGGTGAGACATCCTTTTTCATTCATGAATTTTGAGAAACATTAGAAGACCAGTGGACAAAGTGCTGGAACTGAGAACGGATTCTATTTTTCCATGCCTATCCATAGCCGCAAGTTATAAAACATTCTGTATGACATTGAATCTTCTGCACTTATAGTTTGCCACAGGTTCAGAATAATCTATATGTTTCCCTTTATATGGCAGGACTAATTCTAGTCTTTATTTGGAGTGCTTTAACTTGAAAAATGGAATCAGTATTACGTTTGCGCTGAAAAGCTCGCTCGCTCGAACACGATAGTAAATCAACGAGAGCGGTCCAATAAGTACTTAACCTCCTAAAGAAAATTCTGTTTATTTATTTATTTCATTTATTATCAGTGGACCCATGCTTCATCGACAGTCGCAAAACGGCGCAGAAACTCCTTCAGATTACACTAAATTACTGTCAAATTCGCTGCTTGATTCCCCATCCAAAAACAAGAACCGAATCACCACCCGATATTGCTCTCTATTCAGTTTCTCAAATTCGCAGACACAACCGCTTCCACATGTGGTCAAAACGAAACTACGAGTCCAATTCGGCTGAAATTTGGACGGCACCTGTCTACAAGAACGTAATACATGATAGTGAATGTGTCTTGACAGTGTTGTGCCATCGGGCGGTGAGGTCAAGTACTTATCGGACCGCCATCATAGTAACAAAGGGCGGTCTGATAAGAACTAGGCCGATTTTTCGGAAACAAACCGTTGGCAATCAAGCATGACAAGTGCTTACGAGTGAGCTCTCTAGAAATATGGACAATCTCTTCTGTTTCTTTGACATAGTAGTGTTAAATGTATATCCATAAATCGTGATCGTTTTACACCAAGTTTGTGAGAAAAGAAAAACGCAAACTTATTTTAATACAAATCCTTACAGCTGGTAGTCATCCGTGCCTTACACATAACAACGGATTACTATTAATAACTGATTTTGAAGCCATGATTGGGAAAGATATGGAATGAATTCAGCTTATCTGTAGTGCGATGATGCCCTAAAAACTTATCTTATGGAAAGAGGTTCATATGTTCTTCTAAAGAAAAGGGTGTATAGCCTTGGTACAGAGGAGTTTCTAACAGTAGGAGGGAACAAAATATGACGGCTTCAAAGTTACCAAAGAAAACACCAAATTAAAGTTCCCAAATACCTTATAAGGATTTTCGAACGTAGTAAGGCACGGAGCAACTCAACTTTTCTCGGATCAAGGAAACTGACTTGTTACTCAATGTTCAGTAGAGTCATAATGAACGAGACAAAGTTATAAAACTTCAGCGACGAGTTTTTATCTAAAGCATGTCGTGACAACGAAAGAAATCATCAACTTAGCGACAGAGTATTGACATTTTTCTGCAGGTATGGTACTGCCTAAAGGTTAGGTTATGTTCTGTAGTTAAGTTTTTTCGAAGTCGCTGGCTATCCAGTTTGTACATATGCTCATAACAACCCACAGAAAGATAAAAGCATGGATAAAGCTTTTCTTTGATAAAATAAAGACAAAACTGATACTGATTGAGCCATAATGGTAGATTCATCGATGAGTCGGTAAAGATAGCCACATTAGGCTCTTTGCAATGAATATAGTTTGTATCTAGACCAGAATCGATGAACCAATGTAGACAATGTGTTACGGGAAATTTATATGTCTTGAAAAGATATTTTTAAGGTGATCCAGTAAGTGTTGCGAGCCACTGCGATGGGCAGACAAACAAAAAAGCTATCATAATGAAAGTTAGAACTATCTAGTGTGTGTCTAATATTCTCGACAACCAATAAACTATAAGTTTATTCAATGACAGCATGCATGGACAGAAGTCAACTAAAAATTGTAAGACTGACGTGGTGGGCAGTCCGCGACAAAGTAAAAAGGAAGAGACTTTGCCCGATGTCACGAACCGAGTCAGACAACAAGCTCGACTGATAGTGTAAGGACATAGCAAACATAGTCAAAAAAACTAGGGCAAAAAAACGATACGAAGAGAAGACATGAGATCAACCAAGATAATTTCCAGACTGACGAAGCTAGAACAACAGTCACGGGATATAAAAATTATTCTGGAAAATCAAACTTTGAGAATTTGATGCCAAACATCGATTTTAACTGAGGGACAGAAGTAAAAAAAGGACAAAGTACGGGTGAATTCAAATATGAAAGGATCAATGTAAACAAGAAAAACTACTAGACTCCAACAAGGCAAGGATAAATCATAAGAAAGAAACAATAACCAAAAAAGGACAGGAAGCAGATGGAAGTGTTCAAAGGAGAACAAGGAAAACCAGAAGAAACAAATTTAAAGATGGTAAGTTTACCATGTCACAATAGGAAGGACAATATTTCAATAAGAAGGAGATGTTTGTTCCGTCTGACTATCACTATTGGTTTACAGCTCTGTCTAAATTTGGTGATGATAAATTTGATTTGACGAAGTACACTGTTATTATCTTCTAAAGCATTGTGGATTCTCCTGACCTTTTCTTTCATGGTTGCCGCTGTCACTGGTAAACGACTTAAACTCTGTTCGATGTACGGTAACTCTTCTCCCCGACTCTTCAATTTATTTTGTCCAAAATAAAAAATGTTTTTGTCCCTAACCAGCCTGTTGTGGTAACCGTTTACTGATGCTATCAACCTACAGTTCTCAAAGTGTATGTTGTGGTCCTCGTTGTTCAGTGCCTGTTCGGCTACTGCCGACTTATTATTTTGGCCTAGCTGGCAGCTTGCTTTGTGTTCTTTGAGTCTTCATCCCATTGATCTTTTGGTAGTTCCAATGTAGACCTTCCCACTTTCCACGTTGGAGCAGCAAAGGCTGCCCGCAGGATATGTGACGCATTTGGAGACGATATTGTGTCAGAACGTACACCTCAAAGATGGTTTGCCCGATTCTGCACCGGGGATGACAGCCTTCAAGACGACGATCATCCTGGAGCGTTGTTGACATAGAGGATAATCCCCGCCAAACTTTTGCACGAATTAAGCGTAAAGTTCGACGTTGACAAAAGCACCATTAGTCGCAATCTTCGACGTCTGGGAAAGAAACGAGGGCATTCACAGATGATTCCTCATCAGCTTACCGACAACAAAAAAACGCAGCGCATAGGGATATGTAGTTCTCTGTTGATGCGCAACGAACGGGAGGCGTTTTTGAATCGAGTGAGTACGTGCGATGAAAAATGGATTATGTATGACAATAGCTGTAGCACGTATCAGTGGTTATCGCCAGACGACACTCCTGGAACTATCCCAAGGCCAAGCCTTCATCAGCGGAAGACTTTGTTGTGTGTATCGTGGCATCACACAGGCGTCGTGTGGTATCAGCTGTTCGAACCTGGTCAAAGCATTACAGCTGAAGTGTATAGTCAGCAATTATGAGAAGTTAATCGGGAATTGCGTCGTGCGCATGCAGAGCTCGTGAATTGGAGGGGAATCTTATTCCTCCAGGATAACGCACAACCACATACAGCGGCGTTCGCCAGGGACACCACCGTATTCTCCCGACATTTTGACATCATATATTCACATTCCCCGGGCGATGGATAATGTCATACGAAGATGACAATTCAACAAACAGGAGGACTTAGAAATAGCATTACGAAGTTGCTTCGATGGGTGAGACAGAGACTTTTATCAAACAGGAATTTATTGTTTGCCATCATGTTGGCAACATGTCATAGATGCCAAGGGTAACTATTTTCAAGATTAAATATTCGTAAGTCTAAAAAGGATTGAGCTTTTTTTTTGTCAATTTTCGATTGAATATTTCTTTTATTTAAAATGGATTTTATTTAAGTACATATTGGCCATTATTGTCTATGACCTTTTGCCATTTTTTGGGTAGAGCCATTATTCTATCTGTGTAGAAGTTATGTGGTTTATCGGCCAAAAACTTGGCCAAGTGATTTTCACAGTCCCTTTTTGAAGTGAATTTCTTTTCATTAAAGCAGTTTCGCAGAGACCGAAAGAAATGGTAGTCTGATGTCGCAAGGTCTGGTCTATACGGTGGATGTATCAAAACTTCCCAACTAAGCCCTGTCAATTTTTACCGGGTCATCAAAGATGCGTGTCGTCTGGTATTGTCATGATCGAGGACAACGCCCTTTCTTTTGATCAATTCTGCCCGTTTTTTTTTCAATTGTTGCAATCTGGTTCATTGCTGACAGTGCAGACCCGAATTGAGTGTTTGGCCAGGTTCTTGCACCTCATGATAAACAATTCCCTTCCAGTCTCACCGTACACACAGTAAAACCTTATTTGGTGAAAATTCTGGCTTTGAATTCGTTTGTGATAATTCACCTTATATTGACCATGATGTTTTTCGAACGACATTCCCGTATCTTACCCATTTTTATCGCCCGTAATGATATGCTTCAAAAATGGCCCGATTTCGTTGCGTTTTATTAGCATTTCGCAAATGGAAATTCGGTCGATCAAATTTTTTTGTGTTAATTCATGCGGCACACAAACGTCGAGCTTCTTTCTGTATCCAGCCTTAATAGCCTAAATGGTTCAAAATGGTTTGGTGATGGATATTAAGTTCCTTAGCAATATCATGGCTGCTTAGGTGTCAGTCTTCTTCAATTTTTTGTAAGATTTCATTGACTTTTTCAGGGATTGGTCGACCTGAGTGAGGCTCATCTTTGACATCAAAATTTCGCGAACGAAAGCGAGCCAACAATTTCTTGGTTGTGGCTTTTGATAAAGTGTCTTGATCGTAGACACCAAAATTTGTTTCGCCAGCCTGCGATGCATTCTCACTTTGATTGTAGTGATAGTGTAAAATATAACGAATTTTTTCAGAAATTTCACTCACTTTTAAGTGAATACAATTTTTGACACAAATAACGAAATACGAAACTGTCCAAATAAAAATTGTAGACTGGAATGTCACCTTTCATACGCATGTCAGCTTGACTCACTCTGATTAGTATTGCCCGATATCGATCACAACAACTCGATCGACAACGATCACCATCTAGTGACAAAAAATGCTCAATACTTTTTAGAATATCCAATATATCGCCTTTTATTTAAAAAATTTACATGTTTTACTATGTCCAAAACCGACAATTTCAATGCAACCACCCATTAGATAGTTTACAAGCATGTGTAACAGTATATTTGCCATCACTCCATTTATAATAGAAAATCAAGTAAAGTAGAAGATTTTTGATGTGTGTATTTGTTGGCATACAAATATGTGTTAGTTTATATAAGTCAACGGTCAGTTAATATAACAAGGCCCACATTATATCATATGAAGCCCGCATTTTAATATAAAGGGACGTAAATATAAGCGCCTGTTAATTGGATGGAGTGTCTACTGTACTATATTCCACTGAAGTTACTGACATTTATTTCAACTAAAAAATCAGAGCATCCTAGTTGGAAAACTCGCTTTTATTTGAGACTTATGGTAAACAGGTTCAGCCACAACCGTGAAAAATGGTTAGATAGAGCAAATCATATGATCTTGATATTAGGAATCTTTGATTTATAATATCCTGCGATGCCTCTACAAATAAATTGTCTTCATCATTTATTTTCTGAGGAGACTTACATAAAGCATAGAAAACGATTGACTAAACAATTCGATTTACATAATATTTTTCCCATTATTGCCATAGTGGCTTCTATTATTTGCCGTTCACTGTACAATCGAGAAACGCGAAAATTTTATAAACGACCAATGTCCTTAGGTTATAATACTTTGAACTTCTTCTTCATCAGCAAACTTTTCAAGCATATTCTGTGTAAACCATGTCCTTGAATTTTAATCGGTTCACGCCAAGAACTTTATATTCAAGCTAATCAATACTTGTTAACGATTCCGAATAACTTCCGAATGGATAAAAAGGATGTATATTGAAGGGATTCCTTTGAAAAAATTTTGCATCCAAGCTGAAGACAGAGTCTCATGGTTCGATGAAGATTTTTACCTTGTTTGCATTAAACTTTGTAATAATTCATGCTGCCTTTCTTTGGAGGTCGCAAAATAGAATATTTTAAAAACTCAAAAACTTGTCGGCCGTAAGGGTCACCCGAAAGCATTACTTTTGTTTTATCCTATGACTAATGTGATTATAAGATATTTTATGTGGTCCCGGATATACCTACATAGTATTGAAGTTTGTTTCACAAATTTTCACATATGGATCTTCTGAATGCCAAGGACCATTAGAAAATTAGCATAAGAATATTGTTTTTGTGAACTCATGGATATGCTTGAAAGTATGCTAAACGCTAATGGATTGTATTTCACGCTGTCCACAAAGAAACACTGATCGAAACGGATTGTCGTGGTCTAACACTTATATCTTTTTGGGTTAGTTCCATAACACTTTTCACGTTTTTAACAATTAAAAATGAAAATTCAAAGGTGAACCAACGCCTACTTGAGTGTGATGATAATGGAAGTTATGAAATCGTTGTATTGATGCATACTTTTTCAATTATCAATTTTCATTCGATACAACGTACCATGACAGCAATTAAATATGAATTCGCCGCATAATATGTTAACATTTTCTTTTCTCTCAACATTTCCTGCATGTCGGTAAAACCACACACACTCGAACAGGCCAGCAATGTGGGAAGGTGAGGCTGGGTAAAATGCGAACCCATAATTTTGTGTATTACTCTATGGAATATTACAACATATTGGAACCAAATATCATACATTTGTATGTACATATGTGAATCAATCGCCATTCAACGCGCGAACACGTGGTGCTTCACGCATTATTAAAACTCCACTAAGCGATACCTCGAATACCTAACGAATACCTAACGAATGCTCAGCTATCAATGAAGACGTTGAATTTTCCACATGGTCAAAGTATTCCAACTTCAAGATAGTAGCGACCGCTATTAGAATGGGAAAAGGCAATTCTAATTTTTCATGCTATGCTTGCCCGAAACTAAACTATGGGTTTTCATGCGTATTGTAAAGTGGGTAATTATGATTAATGAATGAATCTGGGAAAAAGATTTCCAATAATTCAGTAGGTAAGTGATAGATACTCTAAAAGCTGTTAAGGATCATGAAATTTGACACGCTTTTCAAGTAATTTTCCTCGTTAAAAGTTTCCTTCGGGTGTTATCAATACACATTTCAATTTATTGAATCGGTCTTTCAATCCAAACAATTATTATTACATTGGAGTCAATCAATTAAAAAGTTTATTATAAATAAAATTTTATGGTAGGTTTCCAAACGTTTTTAACCTTATCAAAAAGTTAAAATGTGTTTCTTTTAAATGTTATGATGGAAGGCACAGATCTGTTGTACAATTGGAACTATTTTATCAAAATCAGATTTGGAGATTTTCCCCATATGTTCTCTTACAATGAAAAGGATATAAACTTTAAAACGACATCTATGAAACGCAAAATTAAAATCAATATTTGCATTGTTCTGAATGTTCGGCCTAATTCGTATTTAAAATTAACAGACAGTTGACATTTGTTGTAATCCAATAAGTGAACTGTATTTCAAAATATGCCAAACGTTCATATGAAGCGTTGTCCTTTCACATTAAGTATGTTCCGAACAAATTCGGCTTACATACTTGAACTGCACGCGAAGCGAGGAAGAATAATGTGCATATGACAAATGTCAAATTAGTGACGTTTATAAATGAACTTTGCTTGCAATTGTTTTTGATATTTTAAAAGTTTTGAATTTGGAATTTTCCTTCATTTGGCAAATATGAAGAGACTCTCGTCGCGCTCTCGTATCTCAGTGTCGCAGTATTGGATCTGGGCCTTTACGCGTGTTGTGGAACCCCCGCTTTCTACTAGCGAAATTTTTTGTCCCACGGCTTCAGAGTATCTTTCCAAACTGGTTCGCGATAAACACTGGCAGTCACCTTGCCAGATGCCACAATCTAAAAATAGCAGAGGAGGGCGGTTTTCGGTCGTCACCGCAACCATAACTTTCACAAACAGTGGTGCTTGACTTGTGGTTCCAATCCGAATGTCAAGATTATCGTATGACCTTCCTGTTAGGTAGACACGACTACTTTGCTTGTTCACGAATTTTCCAATTGTCTTCTTTACTTTGAGCTCGTTTTCCAATATTCCCTGCATCGTTGTCTTCAATATTGTGACATGTTCAAATAATGTCACGCTCCACTTTAGTCACCCAAAAAGCCAATTTCAAAACAAGTATCAATAACAAATACATGGATCATTCTCGAAGGGGAAGTAGCCATGACGTGAACACATTACGTCCGTTGAGTACGACAATGTATGTGCTAATGACTAAGCGCGTAAACTCGAGAATGATCAACGTGCTTTTGGGGTGACTACAGTGGTGCCTTACATTATTCGAACATGTCACAATATGTTAAACTCACGGGCCATTTGTCTGCTACTACGACGCGGATTTCGTTGTATCTGTCCCTTCACCTTCCAAACCAGCTCATGCGCTGATTCTGTATTTCTGAGACCTGCACAATAGCATTTTATACGCCATCAGTATCACAGTAACGAGCTATAGCACGAGACATGAAAGACTTAGACTTAAGAAGATAAAGACAAGACATCACATTGCTGTTTTGGAGAGGTCCTCCGATAGTCATTTGCGGCTTTCCGGCCAAATACAACAAAATCACATTGGCAAATTTTCATTTCATCCTAGAAAATTTCTTTTGGATCCATTAAAATGCAAATTGTTCGACACATGAAATTAGTGGTCTCAGCGGTATTCCATAGTAATTAAAACAACACAGTTGATCTAATCATAGTTCCTACTAAATATTCTGTTGTTTCATAAATACGACCCTTCGGTACTCTTCTTGAAGGAGTGATAAATTTGTGACAACATCAGTTAAACATGCATGTATGGGAGCGAATGGAGATTTCTAAACATTGATTTCTGTCAACACCTACAGAATGGTGGCCTGGGCACAAGAAATTCAATTCAATTCAACAACAATCTTTGAAAAAATATGAAGCCTATCGCCACTTCATTTGGATATGGAAACGGTAGCAACGAGTATAAGATCAAGAATCTTTGATGAACGAATATAATATGACCTCCAAATTAAGTTGATATTGATATATATTATTACCATGAATATTTGCACAAATTAACACAAATTTTATAGTGTCCTGAGTGACAAAAGAAAATTGAGCGTTGAATTCAAGATAACAGACCTTGATCAGATAGTATAAGAATGGTTCTAAAATATCGAAGAGGGAACACAAATTTGAGTACATGGGCTGGCACTTACGCTAGGATGTTCTTTTAAAGCTACAAAACTTAAAGTTGTACTTAACATATGCATATAGTACTAAAGTACTAAACGTATGCGGTGACAGTTGTCATGCAATTTATGGTTAGTTCATTTTGTCATTTTATCATGAATAAGTTGACGACTAAGCGTCGTCTGCAATTTGAAAATAAAAATGATTCTGTTCGAGAAACTCATTGCACACTCCGTCAATATTATGGCCAACATAATGATCCTTCACACCAATTAATTCGATGAACCATGGATCTTTTCCACAGCACGTTTACTCTCACTGATAATATGCATCCATCCAGACGTTCTTGCAGTGCGCAATCAAGAAACTAAGCAGTTGTACAGCGTCGTATTTATGAAGATCCAAGTGAGTCCTTTCGACATCGTGTTGAACAATTTTAACTGTAAGCATCCATATTTCTGAAGACTTTATGGATGGATGTTGGCTTATAAAATCCAACTCGTGCAAGAATTGAAGCCGAACGACCACCGGCCACGGCGTAGATTCGGTATATGGAAAACATTGCTGCAGATCTTAATTACATAAGAAAACTTTGTTTACCGATGAGGCTCATTTTGGGCTGAATAGCTATGACAAAAACCAAAATTTCCGCATTTGGAGTGATGAGCAACCACAGGCGGTTGTCGAAACAGCGTCATACCAAGATGAGCTTTACTGGCCGGTGATAGTCATTGGTCCATGTGTTTTCAAAAATGCTGCTGGAAACAAGCATGATCAATGATAAATGACTTTCTCGTTCCGGAATTTAGAATGCAGGAGACTGGTTTCAACAGGACGACGTGACATGCCATGCGATGCCAAAAGGTGCAGCTAATGACTTTCTGAAAGAAGCATTTGATGAGTGCATAATTTCTCGTTTCGGACGTTTTAACTGGCCTGCAAGATCTTTTGATTTAAAACCGCTGAACTATATCATGCGAGCGTACGTCTAATTACTCGTCTGCGCTGGCCAAGAAAAGACGATCGACCATTTAGAAAACAATAGTCGCCATTTTATTGGCGAGATATGGACCTCCTCTTTGGACGTCTTCTGCGTCAGCCGAGGGGCTAACGTGCCTGAAATAAAAGAATTTGTTTGTATTTTATTTCATTTCAAGGTTCTTAACCACTAAAATGAACACCCTTTATAATAAAGCAATGCATTGAAACACAGCGATTTTATGTTTTTCCGTGTAGACCTTGAGAGTACGTTTCCACACGCAACCAAGAATAAGTCCATAATTTGTCTTACCAAAACTATTACCATCCCCTTTTCTTCTGGTTCTATTTATATTGCTACTTTCTATTGTTGTTACTATTCGTACTACTACAGCAACTTCTACTACTACAACTACTGCTGCTGCTACTACTGCAATTATTACGACCACTGCTGCTCATGTTGCAAAGTTATAATGATATCATTTGAACTTTGTTATCCTTCTGCTCCACTTCAATGCAGGATCAATAACGCATATGTTTTCTGTTTACATAACCATTTCTCAAATCTTCAAGCCTTCCGCAGCCTTTCTTGGTTTACCCATTAAATGAAAACCTACAGTTTTAATCAAATAAAACATATGAAACAGAGTTTCAAGCTCAAATGCTAAGATCATTTCAAAGAAAACTTTGTTTCCAGCTATCGGAAATTCACAAACATAAGAGTATAAAGTGAAGTTCGCACAAAGTGCTGAGTGAAAGTACAAGAAATTTTTTCGACATTTTGGTAAACTTTGCTGATTTCAATCAATACCGACTAGGTACTGCGGTTGAAATGGTGGAAAACAAGAAACTTTCTTTACCAACTTTTCTCCATTAAATTCTTATGATTATGAAAATGAACCATGGAAGCCCCACGCGGATGAGTCGAGAGATAAGTTTGTGTGTTCGAGTCCTTTCGTTACGGTTTCAGTAAAATAAAATCTATGTTAAGTCTAACCGAAAAAGGAGTATCCCAACTTCTAGTTAATTCATCATTATCATGGAAGAGAATTTACCAAAAATTTCCATTTTTTTCGAATTATCCTTAACTTAAAGCTACTACGTAAGGATGAGATAATCTGCTGAATATAAACTCTAATAAACTAATTACAACCGGAATACGTTGCCGATTTCAATAACTCACTGGCGGTATCATTTTGTCTTAAAGGCTACTTGCTTCTCATGTGTCTCCTTATTGTTTCCTTACTCTAGATCAATTCGCAGCCTCTAAAACCAGAATTGCAAGCGTTTTGGCTTTACCACTGATACTATCACTCCCACTAACAACGCAACCGTATGCAGTCACCACGCTAGAAAGCCGTTGTTTCGCGATGCTACCGCTGTTGTTATCTCTTCATGGTGGCCTTGGAAGCCGTGTCTTTTGCATTTGCCTAATAGTGGATATCAGATGTATTTTGGTAATCAAATTCAAAACTCCTTGACATAATGCGATATCAGAAGAAAGTATCCAAGTGCATTGGCAAGATAAACGCAATTTGTGATAAATTATTCATTAGTCCGCGATTTTGTCGCTGATTGAACTCTTCGCTATCGAAAGATGCAACTTTATGATTAATTGATAAGAGACAACAAATGGTCGGAGGACAAACGATTTTCAGCCAAAAAAAAACGACATGTGTTAACCTGAATGCCAGGTTGCAGGCGGCTTCTGTTTGAAGGAACTGTCTCCTTACCATGCGTTGACCAACCAATGCCGGTCACATGGCATCGTGAAAAAAAAAACGCTGCCAATGTCTCAAGATTCAAGCGATTTTGTATGTCGTCCACCTTGGATAGCGGCAAGGAGGTCATTTGCGTATCCTCAGATGATGAAGATTAAAAAGATTGTGCGTGCCGTAAGAGGAAATTGTTTAACGCAGACAGTTGTTACGTTTAATCGTTACAATTCATCCTCGCGAGATTCCAATTTAAATTTTAAGTATTATTTGTGGGATGTTGTTAATATCATATAGCAGCGATTATTTTAAGCAGGAAGCTGAATTGGTATCAGTTACACCTTAAGTCATCTTCACGAATCCAATTTTTTGCTGTTTCTGTGAATTATCAACAGAAAAACACATAGAAATAAGAACGGCAACGATGCGTTTTAAATTAAATAGTTTAAGCTTAATCCTGTTCCAATTCCTGATTGACAAAATCTTTACAATCCTTCAAACGCGATTTGATGATTTTTATTGTTTTCAATTGCAAATAGCTATGGTATGACCGGTACCATTACGTATCACTTATTCCAACTTCCAGAAATATTAAAATCGATATAAGACCAGAAATAATAAATTATGATTTATATTCATTTACATGTTGGCTTTGTTGATTCTGGGAGACATTCGTGTCGCCACAACCAACCAAAGTGCAATGGTCCCGATAATTGGTATTGATTGTAAAGAAAAAAATGTTTCACGCTAGCATTGCAGTAATGTTATTTTTTCTTCTCTTTCTTTTTGGTAAATGCCTTTAGAGCCGGTCATATCAGCACAGAAACGTATTAGAGCTACTATCCTATGCTCCTGATCCTTAACATATCATCATGCAAGAATGTGACCATCCAAACCAAAAGTGAGGACTAAGACAAAAACATTTCCAATTCAAGCTGACGCAGGAAGTGCAAACGAAAGGACCAATTTTCGACTGCTCTAACCAATAATTGGGAACGTATCTCGCTAATAACGAGGCGAATGTTGCCTGCCAGGTGCTCGAGCGTTTTGGACCTTTCGGCGTGGACGAGAGATTTGACGTTTCCCCACAAGGAATAGTCCAGTAATGTTAAATCTGAAGATCTTGCAGACCATCTTACAGCTCCAAAACGAGAAATTATGCACTAACCTAATGCATCTTTCAATTAGTCAATGGTTGCATGAGCTGTATAGCATTTCGCGCGACCTTTTAGAAATTAGATGTTTCTTGCATCACATCCTGCACAGCAAGTTGATTCCGGAACGAGTAAGTCATTTGTCACTGTCAATAGTGATCGCCTTTGACGGTAGTGTTATTCCTAGCAGTATTTTTGGAGACATATGGACCTATGACTTCACCGGCCCATTAACACACCAAACAATGACTTTTTCCGGTTTTAACGGTGTTTAACAACCGCCTGTGGCTACTCATCACTCTAAATGCGGTAGTTTTGTTTGTCGACATAGGAATTCAAACAGGAATGAATAGAATATCTATATATAATAGGAATAGAATATATAATAGGAATAGAAATTTGTTCTTGGGCCTAAACAATGAATCTATGCTGGTTGTCGTTTGGCTTCATGCCCAAGTTGGATTACCTGAGCACGCAACCAATTTCCTCTTGTCAAATTTTATAATTTGGTTGGGCACAGATATGATTGTTGTGCACGATGTCGAACAGACTTACTTGAGTTTTCATCGAAACTATGCTCGACAGCTTCTATGGTTTCTACATTACGCTCTGTGTGACGTCTGAATGGATGCGCATTATCAGTGAACGTGGCGCGGAAGTGATCCATTTTTAATCGAATAAATTGTCCTGATGGACGATTTTGTCGGCTATAAAAATGACAAAGTATGCAATGAGTATCTCGAATCGAACCGTTTTTTCTAAATAAATCTTCGCAATTCCCCGACATCGCTGAAGCATCAACCTATGTATGATAAAATGACAAATCGAATTAAACGCGTAACAGCTGCCACAGCATACGTAGCATTGAAAGTGTTGCCAACGTAAAGTTTTTCACCTCCAATAACACCCAGTATTATGCAATTTCTAGTTCGGCAGTCTTTCAAATATGGTGAAAAGCTACATACTTGTTACATACGACAGCTTCCGGTTCATGTAGTTTCTCAGAATTCGCATGACATTCATCCATATATCTACCCATTTAGAAGGTTTAAAACCCCTTTTCGATATCCAGTGTCACCTGAATAACTAGGTCTTGGCGTATATCTAAACTAGTTGGAAAATACTCTGTGCTTCTGTAACTGCATTGGTGGTGAAGCATCCAGTTCCAAAGTCTCACTGTTGTAGAGTTAGGTTCTTCCTTTTGAAGTGTTCACAAGAACTTTCGCATTTATACTGAAAAAACGCATTGGTCGGCATTTGGAACGTGTTTCAAAGGTAATTCTTTCCATTGATCTGTACGGATTTCGGCATCTTTCAGAGCTCCGGGAAAGTCCATTTGCTATAGAAAATACCATCAAACGTACCAAGAAGTTGATCTTAGCGTAGGTAGTACGTCAGTTGCAGTAATTCTGCTAGGATGTTGCAACAAAGCTGCCATTTTGTTTCATATGTGTCAGAAATGGATATTTCACTGCTCTAATTTCACAGCAAGCAGCCTCGACCGTTTCTTCAGACTAAGAAAAGAGGACATCTATTGACCCCTGAAGCTTTGAAGTCTTCCTTGTATTCAAGGCCACACGAATCCCGGTCTAACATAAAGCGTCCTGCTGATAAGGGTATGGAGGAAATTTTTGGCATAACTGTCTGTTTTCAGTCTACAACTTCCTTTATCTCGATTTTTTTCGTAAAGAAACATTCTCTTTGCTGTTCAAAAATTTTGTTTGCTCAGCAGTATACTGGATGGGTCCCACACCAGGGTCTACGAAGGGATTGTCGCTATGTTGTTAACTTTGCACCAGCTTGTTGCCTTTGATAGCTGTCCTAAACTAGCCAACGGATCTTATGTAATTATATTCCTGTGTAAGAGAACTTACAGGATATAGCTCACTTCACTAGTTATTTGCCTTTCGTTAAGGTTTCTCGAGAAATTCGGTACTTTTTCACTTCTGAGGCATGCTTGATGTAATCCAGACTTGGATCAGCATCGTTGCGGAGGCTACAGTTCCTATAGACATTCCTTTCTCATGTGTTCAGGCTTATCTCATTTCTAGGAGAGAAAGGAAGAGCGAGAGAGAGTGGATCCTATATTGATTTTGGAATTTTTCCTTATTTGAAAGTTTTGTTCTGAGTTCAACTATTAGTAGACCGAATTGGGTGGGGCATACGATTTTCATCAATTATTTGATGCCTTTCAATTCGATTCCTAGTTTCGTAGGTCATACCTACAACAGCTCTGTCTTTCCTTGACTTCACTTGCTTAGCTTGCCTGAAGTGTCTACAACGCGGTTTCTTAGTTGGCTCTTTCGTAGCTCCTTGTATATTTTTATCTTTTGTGCTATATATCGTTCGTGAAGATCATCCAGAGCCCTGTATTTTTTTCTCCCTGTCACATACGATTGGGCCGTTAAACAGAATTTTATTGTTTTTATCCCATTTTTTATCAATTTGTCAATTCCGTTCATTAAAATTTAAAAATTGTAATTTCTCCACTGTGCAATGTTTTCCGAAGTTAATACTATCTTTACTATACTAAATATAAAAATTTTTATTGCATTTTTATATTTTCTATAAATATTCCGTACTTATAAACATTTAAAAATAAAGTGAAATTAAATCAAAATAATCCTAATTTGCAGACATCAAAAACGCTCCTTAAGAATAATTTACAAGAAATCTGACATTTTTGGCAGGAAAATTGATGACACCGAACAAATGTTTGTAGGCAGTTGGATAGTCTTCACTTTTTGGTCCTTAATTGGCAATGAATACATAGAATTCATGTTGCCATGTACAATTCAAGTCCAATATACACACCATCTATATGTTTTGGTCTGGCATACACATCAATAAACATATCACCAGCGCTTCATTATTTTCAAAGTTACGAACTTCTCGCCCTTCAGGCAAGAAATTTTAGCCAGCAAATTATTTCACACCATTTCAAAAGGATTCTAGTGAGTTCCATTGTTGCTATGATTGTCCATCTTGATAGAATCTATTCAATTTTTCGAGCCAGACGGTCTAACAAAACGAAATTTATGCTCTTTTCAGGGCCTCATGATTTCAATATCCAATTTAATGATGGCCACTAACAGGATTCAACAAATTGTCAGATAAAATGTTTGTACAATTGAATTTGATTTGAATTTTGTAGATTAGCTTTAATGTTGCTGATGTTTTGAGCTTCAGGCGATTTAGGGAACGATTTAATGAAATTAAAAAAAAATTAAATTGAATAGTAAAAGAAAGATAGCTTCTTTGCAAATGACGACGTAATATTTGTGTTAAGTAATTTATAGGAAGGATAATTTAATCAGGAAGCCATTTTTAGAGTTGACTTTGCGAGAATTTGAGAATGTCTCGTAATTGGAGTCAAGTTGTAATCCAGCAAATCTATGAACACGAAAGTATTATTCTAAGAAAACAACCCTAAGACTTTCATTTGACGCTACGATCTAGTCTAGGAGGAGGAAGAAGATTATTCAGTTATGGGCAAAATGAATATAAGTAATAAGACAGCTGTGTGAAGAAACTTCAACACAACATGTGTCGAAAGAAAAATTGCTCAAAAAGAAAGCATAAACTTTCGCCGTCTGCGGACGTAATAGAAACCACTTATAGTAAATGTTGAAAGAAAGAGCTTAAGAAAATTCAATCTAAATTTGTACCAGACTTCGAACAGGACTCCCTTCTGAGTGAGTCATTTCGATAGTTTCGCATTCGCTTAGAAACCATTTGACGAAGCAGCGGAAGGATTTCTTACCAGCATTCCAAAACTGGTGAAACCCGTCCCAGTCCTCATGAAGAGACTGAATGTAGATGAATTGCCAGAAATATGCTAAGCGTCTTAGAGAGTCAGGAATCAACCAATCTAATCTACAAATTAAATCCCGACTTCAATACACAAAGCGACCTATCTTCACCAGTCAGGTGAACAGCAGCACAAAGTCCAAAGTTTTAGTGAAATTTCATTAACCGCAGAATTGCAGTCTTGAAAAAGAGCTTTCAAGGACAACAGTCTCCAGTGCTAGTGCTCCCTAAAATGTCTCCTTCTTCTACTGTTCGCCGTAAGACGTAACTCAGTGTTGAACGCAGTAATAAACGTGAAACGTCATAGTGTCAGCTCAAATTCACAGATGATAAAGGATGTTTTATCTGAGTTCCCGAGTACCCGATTTTCAAGAACTGCAACACGTACGGTCATCCAACCTAATACAGAGGATGACCAATGCACCGAAAAAGCATGACCAAAGTCAACAAGAAAACAATCATCAAGAAAATCAACGACCCTGACCGTGAACAGTTTCATCAGCTCTAAGATTAATTTGCAGAGGAATAAAGAGGAAATGACAGGTGAGATACGCGATATCAGCTAAGGTAAACGCAATTGACAAGACGCACCAATAATCCTGTCACTTTCACCTGATACAAGCAAGCATGTTCCAAAAATTTGATAAGATAAGAACCGACGTATAATAATATAGTAAAATAATTGCTTGAATATTACACTTACTTACTCTTTAGGGCTAACTCATGGCTGTTGATAATTCAATTGTCAACCCCTTACATGTAGGTAGGCTTCGTATTATCTCTGTAATGAGGAGCTCTACCCGCGTAATTAATCAACTGCAGACAATCTTTAATGGGAGGGTCAAATATTATGAATTCGTTGAATATCATAGAGTGAGAGTGACAGTGTTGGTGAGACTGGATTCTCTTGACGAGATCCTACCATTTCAAGCACATTCATCGACCCAAGTATAAGAGTTTCAATTTTTCAGAAATTTCCTGGTTTCTGATGCGGTTGCTGAGATAATTTGTACGATGGATGTATATTATAACTTTGGTAGAGATACAATCTCTGACCATCCAATGACAACAAGACCATGCTCAAAGAAAAGGTTTATGTTGTAAGACCATCTTGAAGAACAGACAAACTATTATAATCATGCCGTGATAAAGCATGGCTGAACGCCACTAATATCTCCAAGGATGTATTCCTACTATCGTGGATAACATATCACCAAATTGATCACCAAATTGACATATCACCAAATTGATTGAATTTTTTTCTTTCGGTTCGATATAATAAGCGCAGGCCATAAACCAAATTGGGAACTCAAAAAGGATTGGCAGATGATTCCTGAAATAATGTCAATCTGCAGAAACCATTGAGGGTGAATTCATAAAGTCTGGTAACAAAAATCTTACTTATGTTGAAAGCGGTTAATTCTTCCCTAGATAGGACTCTCTAACGTCATGCAGTAACTTGTCCTCAAAAATATTGAAACACTTAAGGCTTTCTTCTAAACCGCATGAACAGCAATATCCATGTCTCAGCATAATACTCAGCATATCATGAAATTCATCAGTAAAAATATCTTGACTCTCATCAAATAAAACAGGAGGATCCACGTTCAGAAAAAAGGACGAGTAAAATAAAAGGAATTTTACCTTAAGAAATAAACGTTAGGTATGCGAACAATCAAAAACGGACAATCTATTCCTGAGAAAGTTACGAGTGCATCTTTGAATTCTGCAACTGTCAGGCAATGAAGTAACCGCCTACTGCCTCGTGCTTGTATAGATGTCCTTCTATACCTGACGCTTCCAGGCATCCTATTTGAATTTGCAGCGCCATTATGCAAACTAAGCATTAAATATAAGCACCCGTCTTGATGAGGCTTAGTCTTTTTAGGCAATAGTTGATATTCGTTAGCTACTGTCCTCCATTATTTGGTAATTAGGCTCAAATCGTAGTGTCAACTTGACTGCAAAACTCAACTTTTACTGTAAGCAAAGGCTACGCAACCCAATGCATGACTAGTTACCACAATATTAATGAACCCGTACCTAACCATCTAATACATGGATTGGAACATATCAGCTATCCTGGATACCTAAATATACTCGCATGATTGAGATTCACAGCAAGAATTACTAAAATACTCCAAACGCTTCTACGCTCCTAATTCAGATTCTAGTTTTATCTTTTCTCAGAACGAGGCTGACTAGAATCAGAACTTAAGTCTAGTATTTGGGCGAAAATTCTTTTGTATCAGCTCTAGACTTCCTTTGGCTTTCACCGTTATTTTCAGAGTCAATTTTTAGGTCTGCATCACTCAGGGATTAATGGCGGGATAAATATAGATATTCTAGCATTTAAAATCACTACAACTAATGTCAACTCCGCTTTGACAACGTCCGAAATCCCTTTGAGCACCAACTGGTCAACATCGTTTACGATATGTCCCTTTGCTTACAACAGTTATCTCCAGTTCGCGAACGTTAGCCTTTCATACTCCGGTCGAGGTATAAACCTTCGAGGTAAACCTTCCGCAGAGGCTATTGAAAGTCAAACACCTTGAATTAGATGAACCAGCCAATAACGCTAAATGATTACTATCTACAAGGGATTCAAATTAAGCATTCGGAGGTCCAAAGGATGCAACTAAAACACAATCATACAAAGCTGTTGAAAAAAGGGTTATGCTGCAACAAGGATCAAGCATATTTTCCGGGGAAATAATTTTATGTAATTGAAAGCAGGGAATATTGGCAGGATTGAATATATTTGAACTATACGAAATCCAACTATTTTGGATTATGTACAAACTATTTAAGGTGCTAATAACATCTAATGATAATATCAACTGTGATTTTTAGAAGGCACAGTGCATTTAAGGTTTTAGATGTCTCCCACTGTATATCATTTGTCATTGACAATCATTCATTCATTGTCATTTGTCATTGACATTTCTTGCAGTTCTATCAGTTCTATCTACAATTAAGAACAGTTTACCTTAAAACTAATAAGAAAATCATTTAAATGGTACATGCAGATTCCGATAAGCATGTTCACTGATTTAAAAAAGAAAATATTTATAAAAGTTGATTCCGATTCGCGTAAGGCTGAAAAAATCGATCTTGTAGCAGATACGCAGAAAATTCAACAGTTTATTCAAGTAAATGCTTGGCTTGTTTGAGCGTATTGCGTTGTATAACGGGACTTTATTTTCAATGCTTTTCCGGAAGAACTCACAACCAATTGCAATCGGTTAGTTTAGTATTAGATAGTTCGTGGAAAAGTCAAGAATTGGTTTTCGAAACGTTGTTCGTCGGTAATTGAGCAGCCAGAATTGGTGAGAAGTCGCTTTACGGTCGATCGCATCATTGTCCAGTTCAACTCAAGAGTGGATCCACGGACACAATGGACAGCAAGAAGAAAGAAGAGAAATACGGTATCTACGAAATTCAATGGACAAAAAATTGGACAAACAAGACGAACTGTTAAAATAATGTCCGAGGAGCACACAAAAGAGGCACAATTAGCGATAAAACGAGGAAACGTGAAAAACGTCAAATCTTCAGTAGCGAAACACATTTGCAAAGGACATCAAATAGAATGATACTATCTCACGCTAGTAAAGAAAGTCAGAAACATGCGAAAATTGGACTTATTCCCCAAATATTAATCTGTCAAAATTAAAATAAAAACATACCATCTTGGAATGGAAAATAAAAAAATAAAGAATAGTTTGGCAGTGCTAAACAGGTTAAAATAAATAGTATTTGAATACTACTTTCAATGAAATACCTCAATGATTTGAAAAAAAAATTGCTCATAAGTGCTGAGAATTTCGAAATACCAAATACACGTCATGTCCAACAGGACAATCAACCTAACCATAAGCGTGTCAGTTTTCGCGGATCTGGAACTTCCTTCATGTTTTGGTTTTGCCGGCACAATGCTCGGATTTGAATATAAATGAAAATCTTGTCGCAATTTTAGAAAATAATTTTAGGAATCACAATGTTTCAAACAAAGAAAAAATAATATTTTAACGGAGTGGAGGAAAATTACCCCAGCGACTATCCGAAAAATTGTCAGTTCTATTTTCTACAGTTGACTCACGAGTGTTATAGTGGTAAGTACTGAAATCACAATTTACTGAATTATTGAATTATTGGTGCAACCCATAGCAATGAACTATTGCTATGGGTTGGGGTGAAGCTAGACGGGAACCAACGGCGAATTCGATACAACCGTGAGCTGTATGAATTTTTTGACGAGCCGGAAGTTTCAACGCTTGTAAAACTGCGAAAGCTGCAATGGGCTTGTCTTGTGAATCGTATAGACTAACAACAGATACCCTGAAATTCACCATTGGTATTCGTTGAGGGAACTCAAGGGCAGCGACCAGTAGGGAAACCGAGAAAACGCTGGTCTGACGCTATGGACGAAGAGAGTTCCTTGCTGCGCAGATTTTGCGGATGCGGAGGACGCGCTCAATGAGTCGAGACAGTTGGAGGCGCTTGTTGCAGGAAGCGAAGGTCCGAGAGGGGTTGTAATACTGAGAAGAAGAAGAAGATGATGGGACTTATCCTGATAAAAGTTCCTAGGAGGCCGTAGGAATCACATTAATTTAATATATAATGTTTTGGTTGTGGGATGAGCAATGCAATGCAATAAAATATTAACAACTTCCCTCGAGTAATTCCTAAATCTATTGGATATTGGGAGTACTGATTGACGCGAAGCAATGAATGAAATGTAGTTAGGCATCTATATAGTGTGCTGATTAACATCAGGAAGCTCATAAACGTTAGGAAAGTCTTAAACATACACAGGAATGACATATGTCATTACATAGCTTTTCGGAAAATCTTTCCTGCAAAAGGTGATGTTACAATACGGAGTTGTAGCAGATGCAACTGCAGGGAAAAATACTTTGTTAGCCTTGGCTTAATCAGTATTCACACAGGACTTTGTCATCAATGTTCAGAAAAAATTGATATGAAGTTATTGTTGACATGTTAAAGTTCTTACTAAATATATCTCAGTATTCAATCCAAAAAGGGAACAGAGATTCGAATACCAGAGAAAAAACCAATTTGGTCAGGGAAGATGCCCGATAATGCACCTATGTTGGTTTGATTCCCAGGACTGCTCATGTTTTAGGGCTATTTCGTTAATTTTGACATGATTGTGAAAAATGCATTTTCTTATTAATAACTCCACAAAAGGCAATAAGTCTTTTGAAATCGGTCTCGGATGTCTGTGCAAATGGTACCACAATGGAGAGAGAAAATGTAATCTAATCAGGATATTGTCCTTACGGATATCGCCTGCCGAATTTTAAGAAGTTCCCTACAAAGGGAATATATCATTTTTTCATAATTATGATGGTAAAATTTCGACACGTGATGACTGTGGGGAATATTCAGTTATTTGTGGTTCTTTGAAATGAAGTTGTTCTGCACAAAAGATATTTTTTGAGCCTGCATTTAATTAAATATAAACATTCGTTTCAATACACTTGAGCCTGACCAAATACATTTGCTCACTGATTGTTTTCTTGTTTAAAACAATTGTTGATTTAATTCCCACATTAAAAGATGCAATGAAGTATTGTGAGTTCTTTATGGAGAAACGTAAAGAAAACCCGAGGAAAAGTGATTACGCGCTGTATTTATTAACAAATCTGTTATAATCATTTGCTGTGTGGCTTACATTTGAGAATAAACCAATTTTTCTTGTAAAATTTGCATGTTAACACATGGCACATGTTGTTTATTTGCTAAACAATCAAATTTTAGTAAATAATAATAATATATTTTTTCGAACTTCCGTTGTATTTGCATTGCTTTGAATTTTATTTACATTAGATTAAAATTTTTCAAATTAGGAAATTTAACAATAATCATGGACTTTTATATGTCAGCGACATTACACTGTCGGTGTGAGAAAAAATGAAATTTGTGAAGTGTTTTGTACTTTGGTTTACTTAAAGTGAATCATGGCCATTGAAGTGCTTCGGGCTGTTCGGAACAATAAAGTCACCTTTATCACGTCACGTTTGACTTTAAACGGTGACCCTGCGAATGACGCACAATATCTCGCAATAGAAAGTGTTTAATTGATTTAAACGATAGAGCCTAAATGGTTAATTTAAAGTTTCTATAGTTTCGCTATTATCTTAAAATCCTTGCTATGACTACGGACAATCTTTGGCAATCACTGTCAAGCGACCTGCATCATATTCCGCCACATGTAATGAATCATATTCATATGCTGAAATGGCCCGTTACTATACATACGTGTGTTAGAATATGATATAGCTATTTGTTACTAAAGATATTATCAATCACAGGTTTTTTTTTCAAAAGAAATTTCGTTGTTGTTGCGGTTGAATGGAGAAGGTTTTGTAATGATTATATTTTGAAAATGTGTTGTATTGACTGCTATCGAATGGAAGCGTGTTCTCTATCATGAATTTTGTATTAATTTTATTTAATAGTTCGTTTAATTTCGATTATTTCCATTGAAGGCTTAGAGTTTAGTGTTCTGAATTTGTGTTCATTTCACCTATGGCTAATTTGTTTGTTTTGAAGGGATGACCTTTACCTAATAAATAATGACTTTCATTGAAGATCTCGATCGAATTCTCATCTATACTTAAATTTAACATAATCTCTTATAATCCATCGACCTAACCTCAAGCTAACCTAACAATCAATTCGCCTGTCACTGACAGACATGACAACCACACGATGTCGTATCAGATAGCGGTTAGTTCAGCGGCATCTGAATGCAAGGGATTGATGCATTTCTGATTCTGGATAGTAATTTCGTACAAAATTATTGATTGTGTACTCATTTTTTGATAACATTTTTAATTTTGATAACGTGGATTTTATCCTTCATTACGTAATTCTACTTATCTGTAATATCTATTATGATCTGAAACGACTTAAAATCCCTCGCACTGAAAAGGTGTCTAACAAGTGTGTAATGAGCACAGGAGTAAAGGGTGTTTTAGAGGTATAGAACTTTTAAATTGATTAATATTAATCTTTCCAATTGGTTTTTCTGGAAAGACAACTGTTTCCCATTTCTATGTGAATATTATCTTGGGCACTTATGCACCACTACTGGTGTGGAGGATGTCCAAGCCAGTGGTTCAACTTTCGGCTACTCTAACCAATATTCTCGTTTTCTGTCTCATACTTCCTCGAATTTCTTATTTTGATAATAAGTGTATAAATATGAAATGTGGATTTTTTCTGCTTGAAATAT
The DNA here is from genome assembly GCA_954870665.1 of Stratiomys singularior. Lineage (NCBI taxonomy): Eukaryota > Metazoa > Arthropoda > Insecta > Diptera > Stratiomyidae > Stratiomys > Stratiomys singularior. The sequence continues at coordinate 23,118,629 of OX940880.1, forward strand.
GCATTTATTTGACTAACAGAACGAATGAATTCAATAATCAAAGTATCGGTTATCGTTAGCTACGACTTATTCCCATCTTTCTGTCAATTGACGGATTCCGCCCCAGTACCACTTCTCATTTCTTGAGGCTAACCACTCATCAAGCTAATTTTTAACTTCTTCGTTGGAATGGAAGTGCTGTTCCGAAAGTCCGTGCTGCATCGATAGAAACAAGTAGTAGTCAAAATAGAGCCAAGTCTGATGAATACCGTGGGCGGGGCAGGACTTCCCAATCAATGTTTCCCAAGTAGTTCTGGACAGGTATTGCATCATGCGAGCGAGCATTCTCATGTTGAAAAATTAGTTTATCATGTCTTTGGTGAAAGTCTGGTCGTTTTTCCTTAAGTGTGCGGTTCAATTTGATCAGTTCTTGTTGGTAACGTTTGCCAGTAATAGTATCACCAGGTTTCAGCAGTTCGTAATACAAACGCCCCTTACTATCCCACCAAATATACAGCAAAGTCTTCTTTCCATGAGCATTTCGGACTACTTGTGATGTTAATGGCTGGCTACCCATGATTTTTCCCGCTTGGAATTGTCGAAATAAATCCACTTTACATCGCGAGCAACAACCCGATGCAAAAAAACCTTTTCTTTTCTGTCTGGCAAGCAAAATATCACAAATGGTTTTTCGCCTTTCGATGTCTCTTTCTTTCAATTGGTACGGCACCCATTTTCCAGCTTTTTGGATCTTTCCCGTGGCTTTTAAATGTTGTAAAATGGCTGCCTGAGTAACTTCCAACGCTTCTGCCAACCGTTTTTCAGTTTGTGTGTTGTCTTCATCCAATAATGCTTGCAAATCTGTAGCTTCGAATTTTTTTGGTGGTTTTATACGGTCTTTATTGCTGACATCGAAATCACCACTTTTAAATCTTTTAAACCATCGTTCACAAGTGTCTTGGCTTGGAGCATGTTCGCCATATGCTTCCACTAACAATCGATAAGTTTCTGCTGCCGTTTTCTTCAAATGAAAGAAGGTAATTAGACTTTCCCGCAAAACCTCTATTTCTGGCACGTAATTCGACACTTTCGAAGCGAAAAAAAGCGTTGTTTGTACAATCAAAACCTATGACGTACTGTAATTTGTTGACAGATGTTTACCCTCCAAAATGCCATATTAGTTATCCTCGACAAAAACCATATGTAATGGTTATGCCATCTGTTAGTAAAATCCGCGTTTCATATTTATACACCTAATATATTGCATTTATAAATCGATTCGGAACATATCCACTTTCCATTGAAATGAAAAAAAAATTTTTTTTACTATAAATGCACTTCAAAATCTTATTATTTCGTGGAAATATAAATGGAAATAAATAACTAAAGAAAAAAAGGAGAATAAACCATTAATGAAAATTATTTTCCACATGACTTCGTTTCACTTTTCTATGAGGACAACTTCCTTTTCCTAGCCCGAGCAAAATTCTTTCCTTTTTCACATTCCATTTTTCCGGGATATGATGCTCTTCATCAATTCTTTTGTGCTATAGGTTGAACCGTTTTTCCTGTCGTTCAATGTGGTTGCTAGATAATATCCTTTTCTGCCTGCATATGATAGTCCTCGAAAGCACTCATATCATCTTCAAGTGCTTCCAATATCATTGGCCATGATAAAGAGTCCAAAGTGCTTTTCCATTGGTAACCGCTGCTAATGCGAACTTTATTGAATAAAATGTTATTTCAGTTTTAATTTTCTTAAAGATAAATATATATTTGGAGAATGAATCAACTCCTTTCTTCATAAAACATATGTTCGATATTGAACTCTTACTTCTGATGAATATGTGTGTTTGATTAAACTGATTTAAATAGCATTTTATCGAGGAATGTTTATGCAAAGCATGTTGTTGTGAAAATTTAATTAAATTTTGCTAATAAATGTTAAGTATTTCAATAAATGTGCAGTATTTCAAATAAAGTTGAATTAGGACTGTGGATTAGCTAAGAACCAAAAATTCTTCCTCGTTTCCAGGCATGGATCTTAGCAGGAAGCGAGATATGAGTTGCTAAATCTGATTGTGGAAAAATTGTCGTGGTATCAATTGTCAAAAAATCATCTATGGCAACATCACGTGACCTGGCAGAAGAGAAGGAATAACTGGTTTGAAAGGGGATGCCAAGAAGCTCCAAGTCACAAAGGAAATTAATATCGTCCTGTTCGATCGAAAAAGGGCAATTTCAGAATATCATAACAGAAGCCTATAAAGAAGTGGGTAGGCGAAATTGGGATCTTAAAACTAAACACCGCGAGAATGCAGATCGCAGAGAGGCCTAAGAGCTCTGAAGGACTTATTTCAGAGAATTTTTAAGAATCTTGCCTGCAATTGAATTACCTAAGTACATATCGGCTCACTAGCATCGGAAAATGTTTTGTTGGAATTTCGCGCTAGAAGAACAACCAGGAGACAAATGACTGCCTCAAAACTTTTGAGTATAAAAGTAATACAATCCGAAATCTATTTTACCTGAGCATAGTAAAAGGGTTCCTTTAAATTTTGCAATTCTTTTATTCTACTTGAAACCGATTTTTGACCGTGATCGGTCAGTCTTCTTCAGTATTTCAGCTATTAATTTTGCTTACAATCCCAGGTTAGTGTACTATCAGGCCTAAGGATACTTAATAACAGGCAATAAATCGTAGTGTTCAAGGGTAATTTCTGAAGCAATAAAAAATGAGAAAAGTGTTTAATAATTAGTTGGAGTAAACATGACTTACAGTTGTCTTCGTCCTAATTTATCCAGGATTTGCTTTTCTTTTACCGGCTTAATTCGAGGCTTTCTTTGACACCTAATTCACGATTCTGTCTAGTTTCCTAGATCGTTGTCTCCTCCGATGTCATTTCGAGTCTTTTTGTGATATGTTACACTACGGCCCACCTGAAGTTCCTCCCTTCTTTCTTGCTGTTGCTGCTTCACCTAGGTTCCTTAATTCTCTTGCCAATGAGTCTCCTTGGTTGTCTTATGTACATTTTTTCGGAAGTAGAACATTCGAAACGATAAATGTCAGATATTCCTTGTGTTTGACGTTTGTCATTCGTTCATCCGAGAATATTTTTGAGCTGGTTCTTGCTACTTGATTCTGTCAATTGCACAAAATATACCAATTGATTTTCCGTCTTATCTTGTTGCTGATACCTTCGTACGAATAGCCTTTCGGTACACTTCAAATGTAAGCTTCGTGTCCTCTTTACTACAGTGTCTGTGTACGTTTTGTTTTTATGATCTTGATTCAGATCAGCAAGCACCTTCTCCACCTTGCTCCTTTTTACGTACTTTTTACGTAAAAACCTTTACTAATCGTGCGTTGAATATTTCGCCGAAGAATGGTGAAAGAGGATTTCCCATCGCTTTTCCACCTTTGGTCTTGTAAAAAATCCCCCAGACGTTGAAATAATTTTCCGTCATACAAAGTTTTGCAATCTGTGTTTACAGTCTAGTTCTTGTCTGACAAAAACCAAACAGTTTTTGTCTGTTTTTCTTGGTGTGAGATCCACTCTTCTATGTAATCCAATGTTTTCATAACCAGAATACTCGCGAATAGAGCTTTCATATCGAAGGAGAGTATGATTTCACTTTGTGCTGGTGGACGAAACTGTAGTAGCTTCTCTGAGAATCCCTTGCTATGTTTGACAGAATTTTGGTTCATTGGTTTCATCACCTTAAACTCGTTCACAAGTCACCTTGCAGGTTCGAGAGGAGTTGCATTTATGGCCGATATTATCTCACTCATTTGGATTCCTTGTTTATGAGTATTTGGTAGACACTTTATCCTTGCCAGTGTGAAGTTGTTCGTTTTCACCTCTTTTTTTGTTTTTCCTACTTCCTTCAGCTAGAAGCCATCGCGGAGTATTCTCGCTGTTTGTGGATACATTATACTTCCACCAAATGCATGTACATGTTCACTCCTTCGTAACGCGTGTGTTTTGAAAATAGAAAGAAAATATTAATGCATCTATCAGGTAAATGCCTAAGTTTTTTCCCTTTTTTAAGTCAAACAATCCGTAATTGTCCAGGAAAAATTTTTTATTTATGCTAACAGGTAATGGTTAGGCGGCTGAAATGATTACAATGTGTCCTGCACTCGTTTGGCTGTGTGCGACGGTGCATTGTCGTACAACACAATCACCTTGCAATGCTTTCTGGTCCATTCCGGTCATTTTTCCATTAATGAGTGTTTTAAATTTATAATTTGTTGACGATAGCGTTGTTTATTAACGGTTTTGCCGAGCTGCAAGAGTTCATAATACACGATGCAATTCTGGTCCCACCAGACATAGAGCCTGGTCTTTCTTGCTTGAGCGATTTGGACTTGGTGTTAAAGGACCGGCGTCTTCAGGTGAAAGCCACATTTTTTCCACTTCAATTTGATTTAGACTTTGCGATTTTCCATTTGACGCTCATTCAAATCATGTTGAACCCATTTAGCGAGTTTATTGATCTTACTCTTTGCTCGTAAATGTTCTGTGATCCACCAGAGCGCTCACTGCCTTTCACATTATAATCACCAATTTTTAATTCGTTGAAACCATGTCTCACATGTTCTAATTGATGCAACGTATCCACCATATGTTTTAACCAGCAAACGATGACTTTCAACAGCCTTTTCTCTTGTTAAACAAGAAAACCAAAGCGAATGCACTTTTTCAACATGATTGATCAAAACGATACAACAATCACGCTAGTTTCGGTGAATTCAACTTGTGTGTGCTTATAGCTGAATATCGGACGACCAAAATGGCGTATGTGTCAAATTAATATCCTTCTTACTTTTTGCTGGCGCCACCTTTTAGTGAAATCGGAAAAAAACTCATGCATAAACCTCGTCCATAAGTAATAATAACATTCACAAGCCACCAAAATCTTTTGCATTATTTCAAGGTAGAAATGTATGTTTCGAATCTATAATTTCAGTTTTGTCCTGAAAGACTGTCTGTGCAATTCGGTGGACCTTACTCTTCCTTTTTGACATGTTCCATGTTCGTTTTGACAACTTATCACACCTTTCATGGTATGCCAAAAACTTAAGATACGAGAATTTAATGTCATTTGCTAGGACTAATTGTTGTAGATGTGTTTTATAACTATCATGTATACAAAAATTAGATAAGTGCACCATGAAGTTTGTTTTCAAATATCTTGCCAAGTCGAAATTAAATTCCGCTTTTTTACACCACTTGTTTCAAATGATGCCATAAAGCATCGTTTCTATAACATCCTGTAACTAACTATACTAACATCCTGTAAAATATCGCGATATTCTTGGTATATTTTTGTGATTCTCTTCGTCCTAATAACTACAGAAAAAATGCCTTTACATTTGAAAATTTTGACACTTTTGGAAAGAAAGGTTCAAGGGAAAAAAGTATCCGAGTTAAGGTTTTTTTACAAAGAGTTCCTAAATATTCAAATTGGATAATCGGTATCATATTAAAATTAATTAATGAATGCCCTATTATTTTATATGGTTTAAATTTCATTGATTGCATGTTGCTCAGGTCAAGTAATGTCTTACGAGGAAGCATATATGGCATAAATAAATTAACAGAATTTTTAAAGGATAAGCGTTGAAAAGAGTGTGCATGATGGCTTCACGGAATTTTTTAAATTATTTAAAATTCATCGTTTGCATGATGTCTCTCGTGCAGTTCTGTAAAATTAAAATTGGACGTTACGAGTTTGCAATTTAATTAAAAGCAAGATGTTCAGTTCGCGCTTTATCAGATCTAGGAAGCGGAGACACGAGTAACAAAAAATATATTACAGAATTTGTAATGAATAAGAGTTTGCATGATAGTTCTACTGCATTTGCTTATTTTTATCTAAAGTTTATAAGGTTTAAGAGTTTTTCGTAGCATGCTCCGTGCATGGGTTGTTAATTACTTGCATTATCAAACAATTGTTGAGTACATCATTTGGTAAAACCGAAATGATCAATTGTGCATCATCACTTTCGCATTAAGAGTTTAGTTCGAAATACCACCATGCCACAGTAATCCTGGTGCGAACTATCTACAAGTCTACGAATGTATCTGATGCACCCACAAAGTATCTTTCGGATCGCGTCTTCACCGTCATCCGTGTTGTACGGAGGCGTGGAATATTTGAACTGAGAAAAGATCATCTCGCGGATTCACCTGGAAAAGAAGTAATGCCGAAACAGCACTAAATTTTGCATATAACAGCTCTCATATGTGGGACTTGCATGTGCGTTTGTGTGAAATATCTGCGACATCGCCGAATTGCCCTGGGTTAGTTATTGATCGTATGTGGTCGCTCTTTGGAAGACTATGGATGCTGATGATTAGTGATCAGTGACAACAGTTTTAATGCCATTTACTTCAACTTTTTGGATGTCTTTTTTTCCACCGCTTGACTATGTGTGGCTGAGAAGTCATCACGGTCTCCTGATAGATCCGCATAATGTGCAAGTTGAATCATAACAATCTTTTGCATGACTATCAAGTTATTAGTTATCATAGATACAGACAATCTTAGCAACCGATTTTTTTTTCGATGGTTGCGTCTCATACATGAGAGGATTAGCAATAAAGATAGTTTAGTAGGCTTCGCGGATCGACATTTAAATTGAAAACTTTTGCAAACCTCGTCTTCAGTTGCTTAAGATCGGCCGACTTGCAACGGTCGTCCACCTAGTTGCTTCTTTGGAATACATTAAGCAATTCTTCTGGAACGGTTTGAACTCTAGTAGGATACGGACTATTTCTTGTCGCCTACCCATCAGTGGCGGACTAAAATTTTTCATGATTCTATTGAAAGTGAATTTCGTGCGTTGAATAAGTGATTCCGGGCAAGACAGTGATAGTAAAAAGTTTTATTTTTACGCAAACTTTAAAACATTTAACTTTTTAGTTTTTAAATAATTGCTTAGTCGAAGTAACGTGCAACGGCTGTGATTGAGTGACGAAAACGATCGAGAAATTTTACGAAAATGCGGATTCATGCCGTCTTGTGCATGGTGAGTTTTTGTGTCCTTTATTATTTTTGAAAAATTGTGATGATTTTACCCTGGAAAATTTACACTGCTGGAGAGTAACGGAAAGGATATTCATGTAGAATTTGAGTTGGATTATTACGTGGTTGTGGAAGCATGTCAATGGGGACTGCACTATTGTAAAACCCAAAGTTTTTCTCTACAAGTCCTTGAATCCTTGTTTGTCATTGAGAAAAGGCTAAATATATCTCCGAGAATTATGCCAGAAAATCTAAATACTGGTCTAAATTTTCGCAGCCTTTTCCGTAACCAAATTCATTTGTCATATCTATATGCCATTCTCCTTGCTGAAAGGAACAGCTGAAATATATATTTTTTCTGCAGCAAGATATTATGATCAGTATCATATCTAAGACTAACGTCTAAATTTCTGAGAGTTCTTGAGAATACTCGCGACATTTGGAACCAAAAGAATGTTTGTATCGTCATCATTCGATTTCATTGAAGGGCAAACGCATGATGCAATTGTTCGAACATGTACTTGCATATGAATTTACCTCTGCATGTCAATCATTATGGCACTATGCTAAAAGGTAAAACAAAAAACAACATAAAATTAACTTTACGTGGTAGAATTTCTACGAAGATTTGCCCACAGTGCTCAGCCAATGTAAATACTTTTTTTTTAGCAAATTACCCGCCCATATCGATCAATGACTTTCTTTTATCTGTTGATGCACGTATTAGCAATAATAAAAAACAAATTCACATTTATTTAAAATTTCATAATTTATCTATGAATCAGAATGATAAAACTACGTTTGTACGATTGCATCCCACTCAGCTTTTAAAAATAAACATCACAATATTACGCAATAATTTTTTTAGCGTTCGATTATCGATAGATACTGGTGAATCTGAATATCTTGGGATTTTTATTTGCATTTTCAATCATGGATGACAGAGGTTGAATTAGAGGCTGGTCAACAAGTGAGAGTGAATTCGAATAATGAAATCATTGCACTTTTAACACCTGATGATTTTTTCAATACTATGAGAGATGTTAATTTAATTTCCACACAAATGTTTGTCAGTAAATTGTTGTAAATTCGAAATTGAAATTGAATAAAATTGAAGGTCAAATGCTATCTTTACTATCTTGTAAGAGTCGTGTTACGTTTGATCTACAAAGCTCAAATTTTTGACTTTTTAAATTTTTCGGAATTCCAATCTGTATGAGAATTCGATGTAACGTTGACTTACTTTTTGATCCATTCCTAGACATTCTATTTTTGATTCTTAAAAAAAAATAATTAATTTGCATTTATGAGATCAATATATTTATCTTTTTTATTGCACGACGCGAGTCACTGAACAAGTCAGCTTTATCTAGTGCATTTTTATAAAAAAATCTTGTCCAGTCTGTATATTTAGAGCCCTGCAACAAGTAGAAAAAAATGCAGAGTTCTAGGTTATGTTCTATGTTATACGCATTCACGATACTTCCGTAGCATTTCTGCATAACTACTCCTGTACGTTACTTGCTCTTAATGTTGCACTATAGGTCCGTCTGGCTTTGACTCATGCAGCAACACAAGAAAATAATCGCTTATAAATCAAGAGTGGTATTAACAGTCTCCAATCCTTGTTATGTCTAAAACAAATCAAACTTAAAACTTAAATTTTAAATCAAACTTAAGATTTGTGGTTGCAAATCGAATTTCGCCAGTTACTATTCATCAGTTTTTAATGAATCATTTGAATTTATTCATGATTTAACTTGAAATTTTTCATCGTTTTTGAAAAAGATTTCCTTGTTATTGTACTATGACCACAATTATTTTGAACCTGAGTCCATAGACAGAAGTGGAATTTCGTTTCAAAGGAAAAAGCTTAAGAGAATGTTCGGGAAGTTCACTTGATCAAAAAATTGATCAAAAACAATCAATATTTCAAAATATATTATAAATTATTTATGAATTAGATTATTATATATAAATTTATATTATAAATTATTATTTGTAAATTATATACAATTTAAAAATGAGACAAACAGAGTACAGAACAGAGAAAGGACGAAAAAGTTATGTTCCTACTAAACGAAATCCTGGAACAAAAATCTCTTGAAGAATTTGCTCAGGGCTTATCCAAACAATAATCTCAATTATTACCTCAGAGTTCCGAACTTCTAAGTCTTCGCCAAAATCACTTTATCACGGTAGGTAAATCTGGGGTCCATCGTTCAATCAACATATTCAGAAAATTTATAAATAAATAAAGAATAATAACAATTAAAATAATTTTTTGTGGTTGAGAGGTGAGAAGTCTATTTATGCTTGTCAAAGGTGTTGTACATTCGGGTGTGCGAAGCACTGGCAACAACTAGACTTCACCCCTGTCATACTGAGAACCGAGAGGGCAACTGTTGATCACATTCATCGGGGCTCGGACTCTTTATTCTCGCCTAGCAGTGCCATCAGCATCGGGAGATTTCTTTTTCGGTAGTAAGAGTGATGACTGAAATAATGACCATTTGCCTTTAGATGTGAAGATCACAGCATATTAAATAGACAGATCACAGCAGGCTAGATATCTAGGTATCTCGCTAAATATCTCGAGCGGCTTCTCTTAGACAAAGATAGATTTTACTTAAGAGCTTTGAGGAAGGGGAGTTAATCCTCTTGCGCGAAAACGTGAAAGTTTACCAATCCAAATAAAACTTTACTTATTCTGGTCGACTACCGTAATGTTGGGAATCAGTTCGAAGATTAAATGCTGTATGTGCTTATGCTACAGTCAATATCCATCTTGTTAAACTTTCTGGGAGAAATTTTCCTATTCTCTCGTAGAAGTTCAATCGGTACCAGGAGAATCTTCCGTAATGTAAGAAGGCAAGTCAGAGTCTCAAAAATGGTCCTAAGATATAACAGACAATCAGGTAACGGTAACTTTCCTATCTTATGTTATTTCGTCTGAAAGTATCTATGCTTGCTGATCATCATTTTTGGTTCCGACAAAGCAATTCACTTGAAAACCTGGGACTTTACATCAGTTTCATGCTGCGCTCAACTTGACCATGTCGACAATCACTGTGCAGCACTGTGAAGTGCAGCCTATTCGCTACATATTTCGTTGAGCAACTTTTTACCTACAAAGACAGTGTCTTTCTGACCTGCTTTCAATTGATAAAAATACGTTCCTACTCCTTAAACATCAGGAAATAGTCTCTCTCGTCAGCACACTTTCATGTGTGCAGACCTTTGTTTGGTTTCCATCAGGGCTTCTCTCAGGACTAGTGCCGCTACAATAGGCACCACCGAATTAGAGATATTACGATATGCAGCTACAACCCCTAACGCCTCCTGCATCTGCGTATCTTCGTCTCAATACGACTTACGAAAAGTTTCAGTCCACCAGCTCGAATTTTGGAGTCAAACAGAAGCATTGATTCTATCGCACTAATGAGTAGACTTTTTTGTTAATGCTGGATTGGTTTTCCAGTCATAATCATAATTAGGTCACTGAGAACCGACTACATCGTAGTGGATTAGTCCGGCCAACCCTGACTCAATCGAAGAAGCTCCTATTCGAGTCAATCTTTAAGTCGGGCTATTTAAGCAACCTCATTCCATTCCTCTCCTTTCTTGCCAGGAACAAGACCAGAACTTTGTTACTTTATCAATGTAATGATCTCAGATTTTTCTATATTTCGTCTAAACCCACGCACGGTCTTAAGTTAGCGCACTCAAAACTGCATTATATCTACTTTTAATTGGGCTTTTGGTAAGCTTACTTGGCGGCGGTTCTGGTGACTGCTGCTGCTACTATGTCATCAGTATAATTGATCAAACTTGATACCTTCGGCAACTGGAGCTTCAAATGCTTGTCATACATATATGGAATATGGATAGAACTCTGTGTCAACTCTGATATCACGTCTATTCTTCGACGATTTCTCAAAGTGTCCTAGACGAGCATTCATTCCTTAGAAAATCCTTTTACCATTGATATTTTGTCACACTATAAGATTTCAGAGCGTCCAGGATGTCTATCCAGGTGGAGGAATCGAAAAAATTCCTGGAATCCGAAGTTGCAAGAAATAATTTTTGACTAACATGCCCACTGGTCCATGGATGCCTATGTCTTATCGTGTCCTGGCCAAACACAACCAAATACCGTGGTATGCAACCTAGGGTGAAGTTTACAATATTTTCAGCTGCATTTGTAGCCTCCGTTGCTATGGTTTGTCTCGCTATGGTTTTACTCCTCAAAAGTATACAGGTACAATCCTCCCCATGACGCTTTGAGGTTCGAGTAGAACGCTTTCTCCAATGCCAGGTCAATTTGCCGGAAATAGACAACGCCGCTTGAATTATCAATCACGAAATCAGCAGCAGATCGACTGTTTCTCGCTAAAATGTTTGTATATCGAACTAGGATGCAGATTGATTCGACAGGTTTTGATCCTTCAGCATGAAACGCTTTCTTATTCCATGAAATATGCGCCTAATCTTTCGACCTTAGACATTTTTGCTAGCACAGAATACTAAATCTTATGACGGCTCTTAAGTGGAAATCAACGGTAGAGCAGTAGTCAACACCAGTTTTAGGTTGCCTGTAAATTGAAACACATTTTAAGACCAATGAAATGGCTCCAGGACTATTATAGTCAGCGGGGGCAATGTTAGTTTGGAAGAGGTCAACAAATGTGGTCAGTATATGCATTGATACATTAATTTAAGCGTTGGTACCGTACTGTCAAAATGCTCTAACAAACAGAAAGGATCAGATCACAATCAACTAGGGAGTGGGATGTGCAAGAACCGTGGGGAATCAATGAACTGTTGAGCTTCAGGTAAAAGGAGCAGTCTTCTGGCAAAGATGAGTATGTACCGTAGGTAAGGACCTTCTCTAGCCACTCTTCTGTATGCTCTATATTTTAGGAATTGTAATAGGTAAAAGTTACAGAAATTGTAGGCGGAGTGAAGGTGGGGTCGGGGGTGGTGAATTAACTTAAACATTCAAACATATCCTTTCTTACGGCGTACCTGTTATATCTCGGAAGAGGTACGGGAAAGACGTCCGGGAAAAATTTCTCTTCAAATATATAGAGAATTCCATGCTGTGTGTGATGGAACCCCATCCTGTGGTTGCCAAAAGTTCCCTGATCCCTTTTCACAAACAAACTCTTCCATTCGGGGCTTCAGAAAGTTTTGCAAAATTGGAACAGAACGTTCTGCATTCCTTGTCATGATCACGCCTTCCTCTTCAAAGAAGTACAGACCTTAAATGACCAATTGTGATACAGAACGACACACTGTTCGCTTTGGAGAATGTAGTGGTCTTGTGTGGCCAATTTAGAGGTGGTTTTCAGTTCTATATAAGAATAAGAATGCTGCCTCAGGAAGAATCGCTGCAAATATTTCCTAAAACAGATTTTGCCGGCTGACTTGGGTAAATTATTGAACAGTCATTGTATTGAGGGGATGGAAATTCAAATCTAAATGCAAAATGCCCCTCAAGCTGTAGTCTGCAGACCCCAATGCAATAGCATACCTATGAGCAGAAGTTTCTGGCGATGTTTCTTTCCTTCTGAACATTTTCTAGTGTTTTGATTGATTTTCCTGGTTTAAGTGTGCTACCAGTTTCCATCTAGTATCAAATTGTGTTTGCAGTCTGAACAGCATTCTAGGGCGGGATTATGTTGCCCTTTGTGTCACAGTTGTAGATCGGTTGTATTTATAAATGACAAGCACCATGAATTCACGAAGTACTCCGTTTCAAACTAGTTGGGTTCTAAAAAAGGGATGATAATTGGAGATAACGATAAGATCCATGATAATTGGAGATAACTCTTATTAGAATTCCTAGAGTACCCATTGATTTTTATTACTGAACGATTATTAAGAAGTGAAAAAGAATGTGGAAATTATGACTCTATCCTTGTAACATAAAACAGCCTCTTTTTTGGCAAAGAGTCTAAATAAACGTATCAGTTTTGTGTGATTGCCTCAGTTGACTCAGTTCCTTATGTCCATTTCCTGGTATGTAATCGTCCTATTAACTTTGTTGCAGCTCATGAATGTTTCTGTGTCCATCTAAATACTTTCTTAATTTCTCATTTCGAATGAACGCAACGCAACAACGTTTATGATTTTAACAATGGGAATCCATCAGAACAAATTAACCTGAATAATATTTCGCATAAACATACTAACAATTGCACTGGCTGATAATTGAGTGCACTATTTGCAACGACCATTGTATAAACGACACTAGCATAATGCCACTCGCCTCCCACAATAGAGACATACCCTAGGGCAATGTAACCATTCCATGTATCTCCTTTTACCCTTTTCACTGTTGTCGATGGTCATGAAATTATTTAGCACTGATGTCATTCACATTTACGCTATAATCCTAAGCGCCATTCTCCTATATGATTTGGATACTATTGACCATAGATTCGTTTTTTTCGGCCACCCAATGACATTGACTTCTTTTCATTTTTACCTTCTAGACATCATGTCGCGATGATGGCGGCATATTCAAACTTCTCATAATTGAATTTCATTCAGTTATTCGCAAACAAATGTGAGTCCTATGAACGATGGACATACGCACATGTTGAAAGTATCTTTTTGCCGTATCCAGAGTTCATATGCATGGCACCATACCAGGTTGAGCCCAAACGCTGCTCGATGTCGCACAGCCAACACCAACTTTAATCCATGCAAAAAAGTAAAAGTCCTATGAAAAATTGATATTGTAAAGTTAAATTACAAATATATCAATTTCGCCCCCCGGGCGAGACATTCCGAATTTGTTGTTATTTTTATTGTGCAGTCGGTGCTATGAAACGGGTACTGTGTTGCTAATAAATTATTAACAATCATTAAAGCAATCTTTAAATGAGTCAATCAAGTTGGAGGTAGGACTTGCTGCCAAGATTATTGAGGACAAATATTTTAATTTTCAGTTCGGATTTTTAGGGTGAGCTCGAGGCTTCCCCGCGAACTTTAAAGTTGGGTAGGGACAAATTGTACTGTCTTAGTTAATCTGCCGGACTACTAAGATATTTATAAATGATCAGTCCTATTGTGTACAATTTTATCCTTTTGTGGAGATGAATGTGAAGTTGGTTGTAAGCCTACTACGAAAATCATCCTGATAATACATGACAATTATCATTCTGATAAATTCGACAAGAATGTCGACTAAAAGACCCGTGAAATGCCTCCGACATTTATATAACTCCTATAAAATGCTTTTTATCACGTTAACAGTAGCATTGAGCGCCATAAACATAATACAAACTTGGTAAGTGCGGCGTGGGGCGTGTGTGTAAACATACTTCATTCACATACTCGCATGAATGTTGTTTCGCACTGGGATCACATTCATCCAACATACAGGAAGGAAGCAAGCTTGAGCAACCTCATCCACTCCATTTTAAATATTGATTCAAAACACATTCAAGGCATCAAATACTTTTGGATGTTTTATATTTTCTTAAGGTGCTTTTCTTTACAAGATTCTGATGCCGTTGACATGTTCAGGCTCCAAGTGATTTCGATGCTGAAACCTGCGAACTTTGGTGGATGTGGTTTGTGGTTGCGAAGTAACTTGGTGGTAAGCACAATCATCTCAAGCAGCACGTTATTGTGGGAAATAATTTTGGGGATGCTTGAAATATACCGCAATATTTTGCCCTGCAAGGGGTTGGCTTTGTTTGATGTGTTCCTATTGCTCTGTTTTCACAGGATCACGTACAATTGCTTCCCGGCGTTCCAAAACTTGATTTTGCATGAAAGAAAATAATCAAAAAATGGAAGTGGAATTTTTCTTTCATACAATATTTCAATCCCTTTAGACAGAAATAATAAGTTTATATTGAATAGGTTTGTTTAGTAAATCCATAACTTGATATAAAAAAATCGCCCCACGTCGATCTTAGAACTAAAAAACTCTAACATAATTATAGTACGTGCACGGTTCCTTTTAAAGATGGCATTGACCGCATTCTGTCATTGCTCTTAAATTATGCATAAGGATTCAAAAAGGTTCAATGTCTACGTTCAGCGTATGTAGACCTCTAATATGCTTCATTACGTTAGAATGTTCACTGAACCCGGCAATGAAGTAAGTTACACGATTAGGTTCAAGATACAGATGATTGACTTAATGGGAATGAATAGGCGGAAAGTGGAATCAAATTGAATTTAATGTAACATCATTTGTTCGGAAACTTGGAAACATCAAGCTCATACTGCTTTTCCAGAATTGTTTCTCGGAACGTGAAGGGAGCCACCAACTGTGTGTGGTGGATTCGCAATATGTATTCTCAGAAATGTTAAATCTTCGAGTTCGAACAAGTGTTTTGAGAAATTCGGGGGATCTGCCAACTTTGCCAATGAGTTGTTTCATAATGGAACTGAACAGCAATAAATACCTTGGCAGGACTTTCCATCAATCCGAATCAACCTGATTAAAAGTGATGGTGACAAAAGCGAAAATGTAATCCTGTCATCAAGTAATTAAATTTGGCATGATGAAAATCCGGTAATGTCAAAAAATCACTCATTGCAAGGAATGACAATCTCTCATGTACTCCTTTGCGTAATTTATTAATTTTTTTGGGGGGAAAATCATGTTAGCAAAAATGATGCTAGGAGTCCTATTTTTAAATTAAACAAAAGCTGAACACAAACTTTTATAGCCACGATGGAATCTAGCTTCCTTTTTCTAGGAGCAGTTCTTACTAAAGTTTGTCCCTTTCTACGAGTCAATGATTCGTCAATGATTCGATCAATGAACGTTCTAGTTTTTCTATTCTCTCCCTGTCCTTCTGCTGTTTCTCTCTTTCAGTACGAACCGAATCAAATCCATCTGCAATAAAGAATGTTGTTATGAAAGAATCATAGCTCCAGGTTGTCTTCTTCTGGTTACATGGAAGAAGATCAGGCAGCCAAGATTTCTTTGGAATAAGTATTATATGTTTCTTGGACTAGAAGCATTTCTATAATTCCAATCTGTGCAGAACGCATAGTTTAGGAATGTAGAAATCAATAGAATAGAATAGAATAGTTCAATAGAAATTGAATATTGAAAACCGATACCATTGGTAATTGGATTGGCCTGCGATAGCGAGGAAGTCATCGTTCAAAAATTTGATTTTAGAAATTATCTTTCAAGGGAAATTTATTGATGATTTTTTCATATATAATCGAACACGTTGCTATTTACGATTGCCAAGAAAAAGGATAAATAATGTGTTTTAGACATAATATTAATTTGTTTATAGAAAAAAAGGAATATAACATTATGTTTTTGTAAATATTTTGTGATTATCAAAACGAAAAAAAAACGTCAAAACGTAATCAAAGTTTATGTCAAAAAGGAACTCGGGCAGGTGTCAGCGCTCGCCATTATTTTTAATTTAAAAGGAGGATTACCCGGTTTTTTCCTTCACCGGCTAAAAAAGAATAAAATGGGGAAGCAACATGTTCGATATTCCTTAGAAATATGAGCGTACATTATTATTATATTATTAAGGATAACCGGTCCTAAAGACAAAATCGCTAATGAATCACCTACCAGTGTTTATGAGATAACAAAGCGATTCAAGCCCTCCGTATTATTGGAAAATTAACTAACATTAACAGGCCTCCTATATAGGGCTGTAGTGTTTTTGAAGTCAAATGAGTGATTGTTTGAAAATTTCATCATTTTGTATATGGAGATCATATAAAATAGATTTACATTCTTTAGAATATCATGTATGCTATGTAATATTACAAAAAATAAAAATAAAGTTCATAAAAATTGAAGATACACTGCCCAAAAACTAGCTCAAAAAGTATCGAAATATTTCAATGAAAGTGTACATCTTGAAACAATAAGGTTGTTTACTAAACGAAGAAATTTACATGGAACCAAAGGCCGTAAAAATCATTCACTAGTTAAAACAAATAGGAAAAAGAGACTCAAGTTTGTCCAAAATTATAAACGTAGTGGCCTCTTATTTTGGAAAACCGTGATAATCCCGGATTTATTCTATTTAATTTAATTTAAATTTAAATTTAATTTTAATCTATTTTAGCCAGATTGTCAATTTTTGTCTTAAGTTAAGGTTCATAATGAGCTCAAAAAGTGCTAACTACAGTCCACTGTGAAACATGGCGGTGGCTTGATAATAGACTGAGGCTGCATTTTCGCTGCTGGTTTACATAAAGTTTTTATAATCTATAATATTTCGTACTAACCAAGGAATTTGATCATTCTGAAATACATTTTAGAGGAAAGTGCTGAAAAATTTCAAATTGGAAGTTATCTTCCCAATATTATCAGTAATTCGATCTAAAGCACATAGCGCTCAATATACGCTTGTGTCCGCTCCTACCGGTTCCTACCGGAACCATGGAAAGCTAGCAGCTCAAAAAATCATTAATTTTTCCAAATATGTTGCGAGACTCCATGCCAGTCGTTCAAGCCTTTATTTTAATTACATCCTTCCATCTAAAGAAAATTGTTCAGCACTCGTAGCAGGCTGCAAATATGTGAATTGCTGATATAATTTTGATTAATTTGACATATTCAGCGAGATGTCAGTCTGACACCGAGAAGTTGGTCAAAATAGTCTGTTATAATTGGCATAAGGCTCTTTGCCCAACTCACGTACTTCCCTAGAAGTTATTGAGAATTCTATTTATTGGACCAAACCCTAAGCGCTGGGCTCATCATGGCTTAATTTGCGTGATAACAAGCAGAGAAAGAGTGGTATATGCGTTTTAAATTTTTGGATTGGTCGTCTCGTCGTCGTCAAATTATCTGTCGGCCGCTCTTTCATTTGTTTGTATGCAGCACTTCCATGAAATTTTTTGTCAGCTTTATTATTGATTGCTACCTACAGTCCCACATGCGCTATGAAACTTTGCCAAAAGGGTGTGCAATTTGTCATTGAGATATCTCAAGGTAGATTTCTGGCTACCTCGATTAGAAGCATATCAGACAGAGAGACAGTGTTTTAAATTTCTTTCCTGTAGAAACAACTGGAAAAGAATCAGGGTTTCACGCTACACAATCTTGACTCTTTTGCCACTGCAATGTTGTCAATTTTAGCCCCCATATTTTAGATTCAACTGTGCAGATTGTAATTTCATTTTTTGCAGATCGTGAAACTTTGTGTCTTTTGTTGCTGGATCGTAGTGTGTCGGGGAGCCTTATCAAATATCCTTGCATACTCTACCAGCTGCGATTACCTTTCTACTGCTATGAGCATGACCCTAGTTCATATGATAATCCGGCCGTGACCTGGTTGAGTCACCTGGTTGAGTCAGCTTTTTCTTAAATTTCAGTCCATTGGTCACAACTAATGCTAGTTTCATGACAGGTTTACCCAGTAACATCGAAAAATTCATCCTAAGTACCGAACATATGTGGCATCGACTAAGCTTCATCGTCTTTGCACCTGCTGGAGTAGCCTTTCAGTATTGCCTCGACGAGACAGTTTCGCTTGAATTTTCAGAACATTTATTGGATCGTTTACATGCCATTTTCCAAGGATTCTCAGCATCCCCAGTGATGATGCTAGTTCAATTGTCAAAACTTTTGAAACCAGGCCAGTATTAACCTAATGAGGAAGTTTGGGTTTTAGTCCCTTAACACCTATTTCATTGAGAACGACGCCGCCATTGCCCTTTTTTCTGTTTTCTCCTCTTAAAGGAGTCTGCATTAGTTTGCTGTCAATGATTCCTCCTGAATATGTCATTTTGATCATTACATTTATTTGATTGAGTTCTGTTGAAGGAGAGGATTTGTTGCCGATTTTTAAACATTTAATCTTTGTTTTGTTGGTGGTGATATTCAGTCTATTTCTTGTGTCCAATTGAAGCAATTATTAGTTCCTGGTCTATAAGAATCCTGCTAGTGTCTCCGGAGGCTTTTTGCTTCTCAGTACATAATTTCTTGATTATTTATTCCACGAGAAATCAAGTTTGGAAAACCAGTGAATTAAACTAAAGGAACTAACCTATTGTTCTTAGGTGTGACAAAACCAAGGTGTAAAACAAATCATAGAGAGTCCTTCGTTATCCACTCTGACTTCGACTTCTATGCATCGAGGATCAATTCGCGATCTATATAGAAGTTCACTGTGTTATCCGAGTAGGGGAGCTTCTGTTGTTCTTTTTAAATTTCTTGTAAGTATTTCTAGTTCTTCTAGATTTGAGAAGTAGAATGAAATAAGTCACACTTGTTCTCCACATTTTATGAAAATCACTGTCAAAGTTGACTTATCAGCCCCGGGCAATAGGTTGTAAATTCGATGTTTGCATATGGTTCATATTTTCATTTCTACGTAGCAATTATTTGGTCGAAGTTTTATTTGAAAAGTTTCTATAAAAAGTGATTTGGATACGAATAAGTTTTTGTGAAAAAGAGTTGAATGGCAGTTATATCCTGAGCGTCGGTTTCCTAATGACAGGAAGCAATGGGACTACGGATTGAGCTCTTTTCTCCCTTTCACAAATCCCTACTCTCTGCGCTAAAATTTAGTCAAAGATGTGACGTTCCTTTCTGTAATTGTCTTTGGGTTCCATAAGTCCTCCAAGGAACTTTATGGAGATGGCTACTCTCTCGGAAAAGAACGAGCGTGGCCGAGACTAAGATTGTTCGCATGAGATAAACACGTGAAAGTAGATTTATTTCAGCCTTTTGTCCTATTAAAACTTTGTCCAGTCTTTGTACAGTCCGTCTGTGTACAGTTTGTCCGTCTTTGTACAGTAGTCCCTGTAATAGTTCTATCAACATTAACAATAATAGAAATCATAACAGAAATAGCAATAAAAAACTTACTTCTTTGTCGCATTAAACTGAAGGCTATTATAACTCTGAATATTGGACTTAACGTTCAAAGAAAACAACTGGAATCAGGACAAAGCACTTCTTTTCTAGTACCGAGAATCAACGTTGGAACTCCATGTAATATCATTTGGGCTAGGCCCCTTTAGATGCAACATATGACATCCTTGGCTAAGTAAAAATCTCTTCCAGTAGGGACGTTAGAGAGTGGGGTTAGGGAGAGAGGGTTCAAGAGTTAAAATAGTGAGAAAATGTTTTACCATTTTCATCCATCGTTAAGCACTCAAACATGGCTGTCTTTATCTCAAACATGTCTGTCTTTGTGTAAATAATCCAACTACAAATCGTATACCTGCTACCTGCAAATCGTATTGCAGGTGTTAATTGTTGTCCTTCAAACGTTCACGCGTAGCTTCGACTATCTTCCGTATGCGTATTTAAACGTATGCAAGCATTATTTGTGGTCCTTGTGCTAAGCTAAAAACCAGTTGGTTAAGAACGTTACTTGTGGTTCTTGTACAAAGCCAATAACCAGTGTGGTACGGACGTTACTTGCGGTCCTTGTGGAAAGCCAACAACCAGTGGTTTATGCCTTCCCAATGGCTGAAGCTTTTCTTGTCCACTGAGGAGTTGAATGAGGTGATAATCTCTCTCAATGTTATCTAGGCTAAGGCTGATTTGATAGTCAATGAAAAGGGTGGTTTCTGCACTCCAATGATAGTGTTTAAAAAAAATTCAGCAAAAAAATCAATTTAGATACATCTGCTCTTACATATCCAGGACGCTTTTTGGCAAGGATTATCATGCTTTCAAATTTATTCAAAGTGGTAAACGTTAAAATGTTAAATGAACATTTGTTACCAAACGAATTTATTCCTTGAAATAATCTGGGAAAAATTTGAGGGAAGGAGGGGAAGATGTACGGCTTATGACCGGAGGTCAGATACTTTGTAAACTTTGCTTGCTTGAAAGGAATTGAATAAGTTTTTCGGTTACTTGCAAACACACAAAGTCCTCAATTTTCTTTCAAATTGTTATAAAATGGTTAGGTTGCAAATTTTAATGGTATTGTTTTTTATCGTCAACGAAATACGAAATTTTATTTCGCAAAAATTAATTTTGGCTACAAGTGAGAGGCAGAAATCCTTATTAAATAAATCCTCATACATTAATTCCTTATTGAATGCAAAATTACAGGCGACAAATTTCATACACCTTTGTCGAGGTAAGGCGTAATGTTTATTTGTTGTTTCGTTGCAGCAAGCCTTTGTGTACTTATTTATTTGATCTTCCAAACCTTGCTGCTTCATTTTTGAGGACGTCTTTCGTTTGGTTTGAGTCGTCCTTAACTGAAATCAACTGGGCTAGGTGGATTCGCTAGAAATAACCACATGTGCATACAATTCATTGGCTAACTCAATCCAACTCGTGTTCAAATCCAAGGGAATCACTCTGAAAAGCTGAGACAAAGGCGTATCCTGGTCTCAGTGCATGCTATGGTGGATTCCATTCAGCGTTCTAAAAATAAGAAATGAATCCGAATATCCGATAAATGGTGAACATCCACTTCGTTTGGAGTGAATACTTTTTAACAAGTTCGAAAACTTTTTGTTAGCGCTCTTTTTTTGGATTTTTGAAGTTTTAAGTTTTCAGGTTCCATAAGTGTTAACCAATTGCATCTATTGTAATGGATCTGCTAAAAATTAATCATAACAGTCACAGAGGATAGAGTAGGCGTGAAACGTTTCGGAGCCATGAACTTTTTTGCCAGCTTGTCTTCTGCTACTATGTCTACTCAGAGGATGGTATGTTTAATGCATATCAACTTCTATTGTGAAAGTGTAAAACCA
The DNA here is from genome assembly GCA_954870665.1 of Stratiomys singularior. NCBI lineage: Eukaryota > Metazoa > Arthropoda > Insecta > Diptera > Stratiomyidae > Stratiomys > Stratiomys singularior. The sequence goes on from OX940880.1 coordinate 23,140,334, forward strand.
CACAAACAAAGTGAAAGCTTGATTGCAAAAATGTTCACTACACCATACCCTGAAATGGGGTTTTTCTTTCAAAGGATACAAACCTATTTGTTCTTCTCGGTCGCCGTGAAAATTGACTTTGAGTCTCCCACCAAGCATCTCGTTCTGCAGTAAAGGTCCTTGCGCTCGCTGCATCACAATTACTTCAAGCTTCTTTGTATTAATATATTGATTTGTGAGAGGGCTTTAATGCGTTACAGAACCCAAATTCATCTGGATAATAAGAATGGAGGAGGATAGTAAACAGGATAATTAGAATGTAAACACTATTTTTTCGTGAAGATAGACTTTTTTGGTTATTAGGAACAACCCCAGAAATAGTCATACAAGAAATTTTCTATTTTTCCTTTATGTTTTCTTATGAATCCTTTTCTGAATAACTGTAGTCGAAAACTTATAGTTAATAAGAGTTTGGTATTGTTGATTATTATCTCTCATTCTCATGCTTCGTCAAATTCAACACATGGGAACATATTCTGGATATTCAGAAATGAGACTTCTCCGAAGGAACAAGTAGAATTGTACAATGAAAGTTTGAATAAGAAAGTTAAGAAGCATGAAGTGTTTGCATTAATATTCAAGCGAAACATGGGTATCCTTTTTCTGTTGACTAGTTGACTGGTTGATGATAAGAGAACTGGAGCAGGAAGTTTTAGGGAAGGACTATAACTAAGTGCTCTTCAGTGCGTTTCAATGATCTATTCGTCTTCCCTATCCAAGTTTGTATGATGCAGAGAAACGTCTTTACGTTTCTATTCATACCAGATGCCTAGTTTACTTGCTATGTTGCAATAAACTAATTTGCTCTTCCTTTATTTGAGATGCTGTGTATTTCCTTTTGTATATTTGCGGAGGCAGTACATTATCATTTTCTAAAACTTCCAGGTTTATTTAACTTATTTAACAGTCGAGTGTACTTGTGAGAAGCTTTTCAGCCGTTGTGATAGGTAGTCTGAGACTCTTTGAGTATGTTAAGGATATTTCGGCTTAAATTCGGCTTCAGCAAATTTTAGCGTACGTGTGTCAATAAAAGTAGCACATCCTTAGCGAAAATATATTCATACGGATCGATTACATACAAACATTCAATTTTCATTTGATTCTCAACGTGCCGTATTTCTGCGCCACGAGAATCCTCAAATATTCATTTATGCAAAGTTGAATCCTCACGAAATACGAGTAATTCCGAGACACGACATTTGAAACATTCAAGTTGATTTACAAGTGGCAAATGGAGCCAGAGTACGTTGAAAATGAATTTCATAACATATTTCACAAGAAAGATTTTGGCAGTGTGTTGAAGGTATTTGATAGGCACGATTCTCCCAAGTACTCTTGAGCATTCTTTGAACTTTCTGAACGAGCCTCTTGGAATGAATAGCACTAAATCCAACTTAACTGCTACTAGGCGTTCGGAAACGAGGAGTTTACAGAAGTCCCTAGAACGGGTAGATAGTGTGTTAAGCTTTTCGGCCCATATATCACTAATGCAAACACGTAATTGATACTTAGTTATGTTAAAAATAATGTTTTTAACAATTATTCAAAAAATTTAATGCATAACATCGTTCGCTTTGCACGAGGTGTGTTATTTTCACTATATGCGGAAAATGTCTTTAAGCATCATCACAGTGATCTATAGTGAATTTTAATTCGTAACTTATTTAATCGTCATATTTATGTCCATACCAATGCTTTTGGAATCTTTTTCATCTCCGCTTATGTCAGCCCCGGCGTCCTACAATGGTCGATGACATGAACTTCAAGACACAAAGGAAGATTAATTACGCTCTTACGATATCCGATTGCACTGAACTGATCAAATCCATAAGACTCCTAATACATAGGAAATGCGAATTTTGAATTACGATTATGACGCAAATGCCTATGGTAAGGACATCATTCGCGTTCTTTGTAATGCGAATCCAGATGATAAATTACTTGTCGATATGCTTAAAAAGTTTTACAAATTCATGCGTTTTCATCCTATACATCATATCTAACATCTACATGCTGTGAATTGGAAAATTCAAATAAAAAAAAGATTATGAACATGAGCTCCAAATGGCAATGATTTTTTTCATATGTGCATAAGTACTTGTCATGTTATTGATATGGAAATAGGCTTGGAACCAAAGTTTCCTAGGTAACAATTTGAAAATCCATTACGTACGCTTGCTACAGAATTAATGTAAGGGAAAATTCGACTCACCACTAAATTTTGCGATGTGATAAATGCGTTAATGTAGAGTTACGTTTTATCAAACTAATTCCCATACGTTTCAAGTGCTTTAACGAACAAGTCTTCGATTTTCAAATTTCTTTACAATCGTATATGTTTCCAGCATAGCTTTAATAAAGCACTGAAAACTTGAAGTGACTTCCACATACCACACCTTCATGAAGTCTTTAACATTCAGATTCATCGATGCACTCCACACTCAACATATGAATATGATTGAATCTGTACATGGCTTTATCTGGGTTTCGATGCCTTTGTTGACAGGTTTCGTCAGCCCGTTGACACTGGTGCCTACTACCTTGAAAAAATAGACATATTAGGGTTTTACTGGCTGGTGGGCTGTTTTAGTCATACCAATCTTTCGAACCAGATGCGATATTCTGTGAATACACACATGCAGTCTATCTCTGTGGGATTTTCGCCTCATGTGTTCAATATTATAACGGCAATGAATATTTGGCACGATTGTCGAAAAAAAACATGCATGCATGACTTGCATTTAGCAGAACGCCTATAGATTTTATGAATTAACCGAGTAAAGATGATTCGTCAAATAGATTGCATAAAGTGAATTCATATGTGTTCATATGTGTACAATCGAGTACATGCATACGATTTAACGAACATGAGTGGCTGAAGAAGCTGAAGGTAATTGACAAGAGTTCAAAAAATCGTCCTTGCTTTACTCAAAAAAGATATTTACTCGCTTGCTCTCGTCTCGTTGGTTTTTTTGTGTATTATGCTTATTTTGTTGATACAATTTACATATTTTTGAAGCTTGTATATTCTAAGAACTAAAATTATACGAAATTGACGTGAGTCATCAAATTTTTCCACGTTTTCCCTATTTACCTTAATTGTCATACTACTAAGGACGCTTCTAAAGTTGCTAGTATAGTCACACTACGATTTCTGAATTGCTTGACAAGTATCTCAATGGGTTGACGTACCAACTTTTACGCTTGAATTTCAATATGGGCTTTTGCGCCTCTGATTATTATGACTTTTTTTCACATAGTACGAGCTCAGATCGCAAAGGTTCATTTAACCTAGGGATAACTTTCGATGGAATTCGTGTAAGGAGTTAAGTGAGGCTCACGAAAAAATAATTTTTGTAATTCTAGTGTCTTTTATCACTCCGTTTTTGGGACAAGAAAACAGGATATCGTAAGTTTTTTTTTGGAGGGAAATCGCCGAAATCTTATATGGAATGCTGTTGAGCCAACATTAAATTCTTGTTTTGACTGCTTCAAAACAATTTATTTGAAAAGACAATAAAGTCTCAAAGTGCTGAGTGGAGTATCACACTGAAAAAATTTATACAAGTACAAGTATATCTACAAAAGGACCTACGGCTACCAAGATTGCAATGAATTCTGAACCGAGAAAAGGAAGGAAGAAGTTCTCTAGCATGATTCAGACAAGATCCTATCGAAGAGCATGTTGTAATACCGATTTTTACCTGGTAAAACCAATGGCTTTCTGTATGTCTAGCATGACAAGGACTTGTGGGACAGAAGCCAGTCAAATCAGTAAAATTTTCAAGAACCAAAAGTGAGGCGGAAGCTGAATGGAATAGGTCGGAGTCGAATGAACGAAGTTGAGATCGAAAATGCTTCTACAGACGCATCCTTGATCCCAGTGAAGAAATAAATATACTTTGTGATCGAAAAAATGTTGGGGCGGGTTATCTACTGGCGAAAAATTGACATATATGGTCAGCAAACATGATGCATATTGACAATATGTATAGCAAGGTCGAAGTTCGGAGAAAAATTGATTTTACTATGTCAATGTCTATGAATGGGTTCGCTGATCATCAAATAAGAAAATAATGAGAAAATATCAACAACAAAAAATAAATAAAAATAAAGATATGTTTATATAATATTTACTGAAATAGTTTTATAAGAAATAAAATTATTTATTGAATACTAAATGAATAATTAAAAAAATTAAATTAAATATTAAAATATTATTCCATAATAATTAAATGTAAAATATCACGACAACAAAATAAAGGAAAGTGAAGAAATCACAAAAATTCTCTTCAAAGCTAGATTCAATCAACCTTTCAACAAAATAAGAATTGTCTTTAAAAATTGAGTATCGAAAAATTAATTGTTCAGTCATGAAAAACGATTTCTAAATAAACCCAAAAAGGCTGGTTACAATTGTCTTTCAAATGGTTAAGCGTCTTGAGCTATGTCACTTTGATGAGTGATTTGACTTCAGAAGAAATGGTCCAGTAGTGTTAACTCACAAGAACTTTTTTTTAATTTGTGGTAAGGAGGTGAAGGCTGTTGACGCCCTGAGTGTGGGACTCCCAGACGCAAAATGCTTTTGGACTACCCACTAAAAACACTTTCCCTGTCAACCTGAGAACCAACCTGGAATCATTTGCCCCATTACTTCGGGCTAGGCCTCGTGTTCCTACGCCTAGAGGCACCTTCGGATTATGGAAATATCTTCTCTAACGGGAAGGCAGGGAGAGGAAGGAAGTGCTAGAAAAGAGATCCATCCATCTCCGATGCCTCCCAGGGCTCCAATAAAGCTTTTTTCAATATCAGTTGAATTGCTGTTGAGTGAGCAAAGACGTCTTTCAAAAAGTTAAAAACTCGGACAGGATTCGCAATGAAGGGTTGAGAATGATTTTACGGGACCTTAGCCAAAATCCATGGTATATTGTCTAGATTTTGACATTGCCTTCAAAATACTTACTTAAGCTGTATTTTATAGATTTTTAACTTTTATTTGAGTAAATTCGAATAAAACCTTTTTAAATTTTGATAAATCTTCTCTCCAACCAATGTTGTAATTATCCATTGGTAGCTTGGTTGGTTTTTTCTTGCTATAAGTATAAATAAGAAGAGTTGAAATGCGAGTTTTCTTGTTATTAAGATCTATTCAAGCTTTTACTTCATTTTTTAACTGATATTCTACTGACTGAATTTACCTCACTCGTTTTTTCACCGTAATTTTTTTCTCATCCTTTCAGTCTAACTTACTATATTATAATCAATTTTTATCTATTTTTTTGTTACTTTTTCAAAGGATTAGTGTTGAGTGATGTAACAAACACGTTTAAAAGAATCGAAAGTGAAACTTGATGTATTTTATGCGACGGAATACGTGTTTGGTTTTTCTTAGACGATTTTTTTCTCTAGTTCGTTCGGCTAATTTGAATTTAATTATAAAACGAACGTGTGGAAGACACTTTTTGTATTAGAATTGATTTTAATTTTTTTCTTTTGTTCTTTAAATGTGCCAGTGAAAGTGAGGAACCAACTTGAACTTTTGGAAAACCCCCAAAAAAAATTTCTAATTTCAATATTTTAAAGTTTGATTAAATTGTAAATTCGTTTTGATTTCAAAATGGAAACGAAGGAAACTTATTTTTCAAAAGATACCACCCCCTCCCCCCGAAAAATTAGCAATAATAGTGATATTCTCATTTCAAATTAATTTTATGCTTCCAAACTTGAATTGAAGATGACCAACCATCAAGGTCGTCGAGAATATTTTATATTGACAAAGAATATTTATTATTGATTTTTTTTCGGATTTTTCTTTGTCATATTATCATTCTAAAAATGTACAAGAGAACACATTGCCAGTTAACATTTAGACTAGATTAAAAATCAGTTTCTAGTTTTGTTAGTCATAGCGCAGATCTTTTTTGTATGGATTTGAAGACGATTGCGAGGATTGTGGTTACCAAACCATTTGCAGGATGAAGACCGGTTGACATTTTTTTAAAGGAACTTGTTCATCTTTTTTCTTTCGTTTCTGGTAAAGTATTTGTGTGCAATGATTTAACCGGCCCGGAATAAATTTGGTGTGTTTTCTAACAATGCTAAACGATTACGGTATGTGAATATATGATCGACCTGCATGGCGACTGGATTGATTTGAATTCATATGACTTTGCAAAGTATTCTAGGTTTATTGAGTGACCTAACAACAAACAGGTGTCAACTTACGTAACACCAGATGTTTGAGTTTTTTTTAAATAGTTAACTAGAATAATGAGATATGTAGAATAGGGTTCAAAAGAAAACTATTGAAATTGAGCACTGTCGGCACATTGAGTTGCTCGCAAACTCTAACTGGTAGATGGCCAATTTAGCTTAACTCCTTTTGAAGATAGTTCACGGCTTCAACCATGTTTCGGACCATCATGTCATTAAAAGTGTCGAAAAATTTGTACTCATATGTGCCCATTCTGAACCTTTTTTAGCGGAATGATTTCATAACACTTAAAAGCTTTTCCGGATTCGCATCAACTTCATAATTAATTTAAATAATAAACCTGTACCGGATTTATAACTATGAATATACGAATGTTTAATTTTCATGACTCAAATGCTTTGGATATTGTCGACATCATTAGTACCAGTAGTAAAATATTTAAAAATTTCCAATCATGCATAGTATGGTTGGTGACCTACTGTTTGATGAAATCGCTGAATGTGTCCCTCGTCGAAATAATTGCAATTCGAATTTCACTCCTTATGTGGATTTCTCGGAAAACGAGCAATATGCATGGAGATGAAGACATTGAAATGACTGTAGGATTTTCTTTAGGTCTAAAACTGGCACCCTGGGTAATGGTAACAAATAACTATAATAAAATTTAATTTACGCAATCTCATCAAGATTGAATACTAAGTAACCAGGTACTGATTTTAATACTGTGATAGTCCAGTCTAGACTCAACAAACTGCTAGTGAAGAATTTTTATTGTAACGCCGAGCTTTTGTTGAATACTTATATCCTGTTGAGCAACAATTTTTCAACTAACAATTTCGATTTATTGATATTTGTTAATAAAATGATCAATTAACGCTAATGAAAATGTCAACGACATACATTTTATTGTTGAAATGAGTGGACTGTCCTTTCACTGAATTATACATTAAAAACTTTTCAGGATATGCTAGGTTTAAAAATTCATAATCTAATTAAAACTGTATTCGTCAGCACGTCATTATCGAGTCGTGCATTGCACATACAACAAATGCATATACAGATAGTAGTAACAAGTAAGTATTTGTTAACGTTTCAAGCTGAAAAAACATCCGAAATTGACAATTCGTAGCTAAATTTCTAGAAAATATTTGAACAAATCAAAACTTAAAATAAATAACCATATTTTCTTCTTTCTCTTTCAGGTAAGAAAATTATTTGAAACGGATTAGCATATTCGGTGCTGTGAGTATAAAATAAGTCCGATGAATTGCGTCCATACTAATAAAATTAATAAATTACTTCGATAAATAAATAGTTGTTTTTTGTTAATTAAATCTTGATCTATAAAATTCTGTTATACAAAAAAGCCAAAGAAAAACAAGAACTAACTCAAACTCACAGAACACATGAGGCTTAGTAATGGCTCAACATCTTTTTTAATGATTTAAAATGTATCGAGGAACAGGATCTTCAAACTTTGAGTTTTTATGTTATTTTAAAGTTTTATTTCTTTTTTACATTTGTATAGTTTTATTTGAATTCGTCCGCTGTCCTGCATGCCGGATATAATTTGGTCTTACTCTATCGGAAATAACCAAAAAAATTGTACTTACAGAAATAATATAATTAATTTAAATTTAGCAATAATTGAGTTATTTTTGTGAATATTGTCCAGATAATCTTGCTTTGTATTGTCCAGACCATTGTTTAACATTATTTTTATAATCAGAATCTTCCTGTCAGTAGGCATCAGGTTCTGACGATTCTGACCATTACAAGTTGCAAAGTTTGAAGGTGTTGTAGTCGAAGGACTATTTTTATTCTGTGTTAAGCAAAATTTCATTATAAATAAGAAAATATTGAAAAGAATAATCATAGAATGATAAAACGCGAAAGACTGCGCATCGACCCCAACTCTTTTGAAGCCCTGAATTCATAGGTGCTTGATTTGTAGGTGAACTTTTAATCCAGAAAGAGGGCCACTGTTTGCTGACTTATTTTGGAAACGAAGAATTTTTCTAATAAAGTAAAAAATAAATAAGAAAATTTATATGACCTGCCAATTCAGTCATAGGTTACTAGGATGAAAGCCTTATATAAGGATACTGAACTCGCAATAGGTTGAATCCCCAGGTAAAAGTATTATATGGTCTAGTGTAGTATTAGTATGTGGTAGTATATAGTAGAATATAGTTTTCTTTCTATATCAACCATCATCATAGTCAAAAGGACGTATTTTCGAACGAGATTCCGTCATTCAGCGACGGTATCCATGTATCCATCATATACGCGTTTCGGCTGAGTGCCATCTTCGGAGTGTGTTTCCGTCCTTTTGCGTCCATTTCAATTCCTGTCGGAAAAAACCAAGAAGTGAAGCGAGGGATGGCTTTCGTGAATGAACACAGTCTCCCCCAAACTATACTTAGTTACTGATTTTAAAAGAATTGTTAGGGACTGCTATCCATTCCGCATTTAACAATAAAATGCAAGGCTTTAACCTCCAGGCACTGAATTTTTGCTATCTATTTGTTTTATTCTGGTATTCAAGGTATACTGACGATACGTTCTTCTTAGACAGTTTTAGTACGTTTAGATATGGTGCCTAAGTTGTAATATTATGTTTAGTATCACCAGAATTTCATTAACAGCTATTCCCTTTTTCATTTTTAAATATTTTCCCTATTTGTTAACATTCGTTTCCTCATAAAGCAAGGAATAGTCATTAATTACTCCCAAAGCGGTCGATTCTGCTTTTTCTTCTATTCAATTCGATTCTTCTATGAATACTACATAACAAGACATACCATACGTAGCAAGACTACTCTCGCGCGACTTCTTGAAGAAAGAGATAGAAATACACAAGTACATTACTATTTTCGTTGCTTTTTTACACAAAAGCCTTGAGACGGATATTCTTGTTCAGCTGAAAAATGAGAGAAAGTGTAACAATTTCAACAAAGTGCCAATTACTTTGGTTTTTAATTTTAGATATTAATTTAGGAAATTTAACAACTCAAATGGCGTTACCCTGTTTTTAGTTGAATATTCGGGGGTTTCTTCAAAGTTGTATGACTATGTCGTGATTAGAATGTGGTGTTACTTCTCCAAAGCGCTTATATTCCTATCGAAAGTAAAAAGGAGTTGCAATCAGTGAAGTATATGAAGGGAGCTATTGCGAGACAGAGTGCGTGCAAATAAAAGGACGAAATTTGGTGATGTGATTATGATGGCTTCCTTTTAAAGTTTGTTTGAAATGTGTGTGATTGTAGGTATTGATCGTTTTCTATAGACACATTTTAAGACTTTAGATTCATATAAAAGGGTATGTTCCCACCAGACCTTCATCTCTATGTCCTCCATTCAACCAGACTTGCTTGCTAAAGCTATTGCATTAAGCAAATATAGGGCATATTCCGTCAGGTTGGGAATATATTCAACGAGTTCGTATTGTTTTGTACCCACATGATACGGTGCATAGCCATTAAATGACAGTATCAACGACACCAATAAATATCATCAACTGTTTCACGTGAACACTACAGAGTTGGTATGAATCAGCGCTCGCACATCGAACAACTTCCCGATCTAATGATACTCAACTAAAGTTATTGGAATTTCATTTGGATTGGTGAATTTCTCCTCATTTTAATCTCAAACGAAGAAAACTTCTATCAAAACGCATGCGTAAAAACGCAACACACGTGTAAATCTACTTATACTTTTTCTATCTCTTTCTGCGAGAGGCCGTCAGGGAGTGTTACTGCTATATGTACTTACTCAATGACACTTGTCCGTAGCGATGTTGTGCGTGTGACAGGATGGGAACGTCTGTATTATTCGCGTCTGTATTCAGTTTTTTTTTGTAATCAATTCGTTCATGGTTCAAATAATGAAACACCAGGGAAAGGGCGAGTCATTTGTATTTATCTCTGCTGTAAACGGATCAGTACGACCATCCAGATTTCATTTGAAATTTCAAACTTACTGCTATTTTATTGACATAAGGCCATTGATCAGTGAGACATACGCAGAACAATAGCCTTTATCATATAAAGTGATGGCCTGGTTTGTTCGCTCTATTGGCTAAGTTTTGGTCAAATAGCTAACTTTTCATCCAAATTCTCATGCTGTAAGAATCAACCAACAAAGGTGCTTATCAAATACTGGACATTGTCAAAGTCAAAATTAGCGTCCTAAAATATTTTCTATAATTCTCATATTTGCTCAGCAAAGAGTTTGCGTGAATATTTCTAGTAATACTTTTATAAAATTCAAAGTGATCCAAACTTATTGGTCTTTTCCAACTGAGTTTCTCAGTGAAAAACCATACGAATCAAAAAAATTTTTTCACCCTTTTTTGTAGAATATCATGCTGAAAAAAGCAAAACTTTTAAAGAAAGTAGGGGATGGAAATTCTATCCAATCTATGAATGACATCAACTTGGGTATAACCTCATGAATTATGCTCTAGTATTCTGATTGTGTATTGTTTTGAGTACTCGCCTTCTGAGCATCAGGTGCCGGGATTGAATCCGACTTGTGGCGATGATATTTCAATGTTCTAATGTTTTTCGTGTCAGAGCAGAAGCCTACCTACCTACGATGGGTACCCTTGGGGAAACTATTATCCTTAAGTGTGTTTTTGATTTGATAACATTCTCGTGTACAGAGGTTCTTGAAATGAGGTGGCTTTAACAGGCAGTATGTCTGATTTTCTGGAGTTAACTGCTGCACTACAATAACAATAAATAATATTTAGACGCAAGAATATACTATGCCATATCAAAGGGATCTTTTCATTTTATATCTTTTGCACAGATTGCCTTCGCAAAGATTATGTCAATAAATTTGATTTTTTTCTTTTTTTCTTTCTTTCCATTTGATGTTTTTTCGAAAATTTAGTTTACTTGACAGATTAAACTTTTGAATTCCGTTTATCAGTATTTGTGCTCTATTTTAGCAATGTTCCAACCAACAGCTGAAGGGGCTGCTCTACAGGCTGTATGTGTAGGTGCGCGTCGAAGAACACTCGCCGATTTGCGTGGAGTGTACTGGTGATCAATCATCGAATTATTCCTCTAGTACACTCCATTGCTGTTTCATAGACAGTAAGGACTCCGAAGCCAACATCACGTCCGCAATGGTCCCCGAGCGGTCTGTCTGTGTTAAGTTTGGTGTGTTACAAAGGTTTCGTCCTAGGCGCCATTTTTAGGGTTCTTTTCCCTCTGGAAATTGGTTAAGGTATTACTCATTCACCCACTTTGGCATTGAGGTCACCGCGACCAAGGACTCGATCTTCCGTGCTCGAGACAACTTCCTAATGTACATCGAGCTTGCTGGACAAACAAGCATCTAAATTGTGATGCAAGCCAAACGTCAAGTTAGGGGTGCTTCATGCATTTATTGACTAGACCTTCTTGGTTTTGGCTGGTAAATTAGTAGATAGGGTTAAAAAATTTGTGTATTAGATAAAGACACACCAGTGAAAAAGGGAGTCTAACCTCTTGGAAATATCTGTCGATTTTTTTTCAATTATATCAATTCGAAAACAGAATGTTATCAAATTTTTTTCCCTCGATTTAAAATCATCAGAGTTATGATTAAATCAAATCAGTTTATTTACTTTCTTTTTATGTCAAGTTTCTGTGGAGTTTCATAGGCGGTCATTGGAGAACTTTGAATAATTGACTCTCGTTTGCAAAGGCTACTAATTGGCTCACCTTATATAAGAATACAGCTGTTATATCTATGGGTAACTTTTTCGGGGCTTACTCCAATACCCATGGACTTACTTAAATACCCATGGGATCAAATCATTTCCTTGTCTTTCTGACATTAGTGTCACAGATGGCTGCTACACTGACAGTAAACTATTAAGGTTGCTTTAAACTAAGTGGTTGTTTTTGTTGTTATATCTATTGATGTTAGAATTTAGCTGGAAAATAGAAACTCTGCACTAGCTTCTATACTGCATGAGAATTGATATTATGTTCGATATGTTTGCGAAGATTTAAAGGACATCGATATTAAGTTATTCAAAGTTCCCAAACATTCAATAGGCCTAAAAAGTTTGGCTCGTCGTTCAAGGCCCAGCTTCATCTGGGTTTTCTTATGTCGCTGCATATTCTGTTAGATAAATGAGTTGTGGTATGCCTGCTTCATGATAACGTTTTTTAGTCCTGTATTTGGGACCATGGTGTACTTAAGTATCTTCAAAATGTAAATTGCTTTGGTAACAGGTAGCATGTTACATCTGACGATAATGTTGAAAAGCATGTGGAAATCGTAACAGTTATGTACGTACATACCTACATCCTACATCCGACCCCGCTTCCTCCCCTCTTCCTCTTTCTCTCCCAGTCTTTCTTCCTCTCCGTCTATCCCTCTGTTTCTCAATTCCGTTCTTCCTCCACCGATCCTCCATCTGCTTCGCCTTGTCTTTCTCTTTCCCCTTTTCTTTCTCCTGCTCTTCTCCTTCACTTACTCCTTCTTCTCCTTGTCCTTCTCTTTCTCTTTCTCTTTTTCTTTCTCTTTCTCGTCCTTCTTCTTGTTATCCTTCTCCCTCTCCTTTTTCTTCTCCTTATGTTTCTCCTTCTCCTTTTCAGTCTACTTCTCGTTTTGCTTTGCCTTCTCCTTCTCCTCGTCCTTTAACTCCCACGCCTTATCTCTCTCTCTCTAACTCTTTGTTTCTTAGTTTCCTTCTCTTTCTTCTCCTTCTCCCAGTCGCTTCTCCTCTAACTCCCCCTCATCCGCTAACTTTTCCTCTCTCTCGTATTTTTCTGTCTCTCAATCTCCTCCTTTCTGTTCCATATTATTTCAAGTCAACAATAAAATCATAAAATTCCAATTTAAATTACATAATTTACGTTTCAAGCGTTGAATTGCGATAAACAATGATGATAAGTAGTATCAACTACATTAACGTATGCCTTATGCACCTTCAACGTATTCCTCGAGCCAAGTTCAAGTTTTATTCGTTTTAATTTTCATGTATAATATCCAAATTACCATATTACAATGAGCAATCACTTTCTACGGCCTCGACCCAGTGCAACTTTAACGCCGTCGAACATGAATAACCTTCTCTTCGGATTAAATTTCGTTCACTGATACAATAAATAATTGGAAAATTATCTGGAATAATTCCGGAATCGCGGCAACGATATGAAACGTTGATTGATTGTATCGCGGCGTATAATTATTTTATGCATTCGAATTTCAGGAAGATATCTCTTGAATAAGTTCGCGTACAGAGATCTGCATGGTTTTACATTTAAAAAAAATTACACCCCAAAATGCTATTCACGTTCGGAAAATTCTACATTGCCTTACACTCCAATGAATATGAGACCATATTTAATCTGAATTAATTTGTTTTTGACATGGAAGGCGGAGTGAACATGCTCGTTAATTCTTAATAAAATAAAAAGCCTGAGTTGGCTTGGAAGCATGTGTCCTATGTACGATTTAATCGCGTTCGTGTGTGTAGAAATAATTCATTGAGCGCTGGTAGCTGCGGATTTGTTAGACGACGAAAGGAAGAAGAGAATATGTACTAGATATAATTACTTTAAGGCGAAGCTATAAGACAATTCCGAAATTCCTACGACGTGAGTTTAAATACATGTACAATTAATTTCCCGCCACAACTTCAAAATTTATTCTGCACATGTGAGGACAAGTCACGTATGTTTGCCAAAATTTCAATCCACTTGTCTGAGTTCCCTTTCATTACATGGTTTCATCCATGAAACTTTTTCGAAGAGTTCGAACCATGTAGGCAAAGATTACTATGAAAACCAACGTCAGATAGAATTTCTTAGAAAAACTCCTCAATCCCGAAAATTAACTCCGCATTATTTTGTATCAAATTGGCATTTAGATTTTCGGGCTAATACTCGAAATACTCGACTAATACGAATGAAACATTTTTTGAGTGGGATGATTGGTTTTTTTCATGTGAACACTTGAAACGGGTTTTTCCAACGTCTTTGCCTATGTTTCATTTGCTACTTGCCGAAATTCTCGAAGCAACCGAGGAGGAAACAATGGAAAGAAAGTGTCTAACATTGAACTACGTTCTCTGGACCTCTCGTCAAAGAGAACTATTTTACCCAGAGACAAGAGATCCGAGAACAATTAAAAGGTGCTCTGACGTCCAACCCTCGGCCCCTTTTATTAGGAAATCATATTTTGCAACTCAAAAGTTCCATAGGCAATAAACGGTCGCCGGAAAAGGCTTCATCTGCACTTCAAATCATTGCTATCAGCGAGGCGTTTCATCCTTCAAAAACATGAGTCACCAGTCACTAGCACATCTGTCTTCCATTGTCCAATACCAATTGGGTACACCGGCCCAATAATCGTAATCAAGGAACAACAAACAGTAGTGGGCGGAGGGGTCACTTCAATGGGTTCTACTAACCAACTTAATTAAGCAGGAATCATCAAGAAGAAGAATATTAATCAACCTCAACTTGATTTTCCTCGTACCAAGAACCTTGTGTTGTTTTCAGCAACCGAAACTCCAGTAGGAGCAATCAAGGATCGAATTGCTAGAAATATCTGCAGCCAGAATAGCCAGAACCACTTGCCCCAATTATAGCAAGACATAGAAGGGAAGATAAGGAAGAATATGAGAATATGAGACTCGCTTGTGAAAATCGCAAGAAGGAATCCGAAAAAAAAGTGTTCAAAATTAAAATAGAGGAGTAAAATCATCGAAGTTGTCAAATTCATCGTAGACAGAGGAAAATAAAACATTGCCAAAACAATAGCGTATCAATGGAAAAGTAGCAAAAATTATGAAGGGCGTCAGAAAGAAGAAGAAACAGACACAAATTCTCCATGTAGCAGAGAAAGCGAGCTTTGCAAGATAGAGAGCTTGGAAGTTAAACGAGGTAATCGAGTGAACATATGATCATTGCTAGCTATCTGGGCTTTAATGTTTGCATGAATAGTTTTTCGGTTCAGAATTATCCATAAAAAATTACAAATTTTTTTGACGATTTATCCGCATTCATCCACTGCCTCGTCTTCATGTCCTTTCTCCAACAAGTTTTACAAACACTAGCAACGAAATACTAATGCATCTGTGAAATTAGGGTAAAATACGTTAGATTGGGATTTTTTTCATGATGTTTGGATTAGTTAGCAGTTACGCTGTGGGTGGAGCTTTCAAAATTCACAAATTTATTTCAGGCAGAAGTATAAAAAGCACAATTAGGTTTATATTTGCATTACGTTTTTGGGCAAACGTTTTAAGAGGGCTATTTTTGCTTTATACAAAAATGAGGGAAAATTATCAATTATAAATTCTACTTATTCTGGTCGAAAACAGTTAAATTGGGAGTTTGTTCAAAGTGATAGAACTGTGTTTACATACGCTATGATCATGTTGATGTGATTTTTCTTTTCTAATGCGTTTCATGAAACATCTTACGAGTGGGTTTCCAAAAATATCCGAACTGATATTATAATCGATCAAGTTTATGTAGTACCCGTGTTCTGATGCCAGGGGTGCATAGAGCCACCATTCATTTGTCAGGAATTCAACCATTATCGCTGAAAAAGGTTCCGTTCTGCTTGTGTGAATTTCTTAGAGACAGTTCTGTGGTTTGCTCGTCCTTTCTGCAACGGCTGATTCTCATGAACAGTGTTTTTGGGAGAACTCAAGTGTTTGAGTGGTTTTCTGGATTCAAAAATGGGGAAGTGTCAAACCGACGAAAATGTTGGAAAAATTCGAAAAACAATCCTGGAAGATCGAGTAAGGACCATTGAAGTATTTGTGAAAAAACAAGAAAACAAAGAAATTAATGAGAGTTTGTTGAATTCCGCCTCAATATTACAATAACTATACACGTTTGCGCCATCCAGCAATGAACTGTCAAATACTGAAGGCCATAGTGCCATTATGATTGAAATGCTAAAATGTTTAAATAAAAGTTACCAACGAACGAGAAAATAAAATCATCTTTTGATAAATTCTAGTAAGCTAAGATCATTATCATGTAAATTTTTCGGATATTTAATGGATTTGTGTTCCATTTTGTTATTGAACATTGTTTGTTGTTGAAAAATTTGTTATTTGAACATTGGTGATAACAATGTCCAATGACAAACATAGCCTACATCATCCTTGAGTGCCGTTCTGATGTAAGAAATATGTTCTTTCATCACAATCTTCGGGTTATAATGATCGGAATTCCTGAAAATTTAGGGATCTTCAACTTCTCAATTAAAAACTCAGTATAAATTTTTTAGGGAGCATCTAGGGTTGATGGCATTCTAAGCCTATATCCGAGCATTATGAATCTCCCATTGTTCAATTGCATCCATTTGTAAATTGCATTAGAGACTTTGAGGGTGTCTTTGTTTCGAGTTCCAGTTTAGTTTCCAGCTGATACAATCTGTGAAATCTATGACCTTATAAAGGCAGAGAGAGTGAAGACAGGAAAGAAATGAGGAAAGGAAAGAATTAACGGAGAAGACTCTGTTGGTTCCAAAGCCTCCCTTAGACCAAGCCTGCTCTTCATTGTTGCTGGGAGAACTCGAGCGTAAAGAATCCCCTCTAAATCTTTCATCTAATTACAATTGATAAGGTTTTGGTATCCAGCCGAAGCTCCTCACTTTTCGTTTATTTTTATGGAAAATTCAACGCGATATGTTTCCAGTATGAAACAAGGTATGATAGACATCGTCCTTCACTCTAATGCGGCTCATTCAATTGGAGATTTCGACTTACCGATCCGGCCAGGTTGGTCTGAAGCAACCAATTCTGCTCTGCTCAACAGCTAAAAAAGATAGGAGTCGGTGTCATTTTGCTTATGACTGTGCCCGGATCTCAAATTTTGAAATGACACATGTGGTCCATTTCCATGTAGCCCGCCCTTCAAGGATTGTTGCCGCTTGTCGAGTATTGCTTTTTATCTCGAGAGATAGCTTGATCTCCGGTGGTAAATTCTGTTGTGTTCTTTGGAAGGAAAGACGATGGGGATCATCTCTAAGATTGATGACATGGCTGATTAAGATTAATGGTACCGGTATCCTTCTATGGCCTTTGTTGAGTTGAGAACGATTGTTTTCTTATTGAAAGGAAATGATTATTTCTCTTTCTGTTCTTTTTAAGCAACGCAATCTTTAAGTTACTCACAAGGTATTAAAAGTCGATCTTTTGCCGTCAATCAACTGTCCCCATTAGGTTGATAACTCAGATATGTTTGCATTTCCTTCCCGCATATAGTTTTATTCACAAAGACCAACATATCAAGCGTTTATCTGTTGGATTGGATTATGCGTCCTTGTTTTTAACAGTTGTTAGTAGCTGTGTTGAAGCCTAGTTTAGCTACTAACCAGTGCTTACATTTCAGACAAACTCCTGATCTAACTGTATTCTACTAAGGGATGAAGTTGTTAAATTTTTGCCAGAGCGTTAGTTAGAGTATCAAATGGATGGAATAAATTTTGGAATGAAGTCATTTTTGGCGATGAACGTACATTTCATATGAGGTCACCATACACCTCATATGAAATGGAGGAGGAGGAAAACTCGGTTGAATTACTTATATCCTTCGATCAAACTCGTTGGTGGTTCGATTCTTGTATTGCGTGGCGTGATTGAGCCCGTGGCTCATATGGCGTGAGCCCGTGGTGTTGGGAATTTGCACTTTATAGATAGCATTATGAGTCACAAAGTGTTTATTAAAATTTTAAAGACACATCTAAATAGTAGAAATGAAATTGTGGGACTTCATAATGATTATATATTCAAACAGAATAAGGCACCAAAGTATACAGCTTTGAATACAAGAATTTGGTTGTTATATAACATAATACTCCTAAATGGATCGGAAAACTCCCCCTAAATCACTGCATATTAATCCGATTGTGAATTTATTGGATATGTTGGAGAAAGGTATTGATCAGAGGAAAATTTTAAATAAATTTCTACTACTAGGATGAAATGGGACAGAACTTTCATCATAAAAACTCTTTTTTGGTAAATTTGGGCTTCGGTAGTTTTCGAATTAACCGATTCGATTATGTTTGGTATACACTAACATGTGATCACACAACTTTGACCAGCGTTGGAACAGTCATAGTTAATTACTTGTGAAGAAGTCCGGTGAATCTAAAGTTTTCATTAAGTCCTACAAAGTATTGCGCTTTGTTTAAAAGAGGGCTCAATGTTTTCTATTTTTCAGTTTCCGGCTCTATTACAGACTAAAAGAACAGCTGAACGTAAAGGAACACATACAGGATGATACTAAGAACCAAGTTTATTCGAAGTAATGAAAAGTATTCTCAGTCAAGTCTTCAGGCAAGTCTTCAATCCCTGAGAGTTACTAGCCCGGAACAAATAAACCCTTCCATGAATACCAATCAAATCCTGCACCATATTTCAAGTGAAAAAGAAAATACAAACAAATTCTTTTCTAAATGTGAATTTTTTGCATTCAGTTTAATCTATCGACCGGAATCAATTTATCTGAATCTATCCTGAAATTCATGGATGTTGGATTTTCAATTTCCGTACAACATCACACTTCCTTGGATATCCCTGAACTGATTTCGTCCTTAAAATCTATTAGCAAAACATTTAAATTGAAAGGTTGAAAGCTTGCACGATGTGGCACCTATTGCCCCAATTCCTGGAAGCAATTATTAAAACTTGATGATGATGGGCTTGTCGTGTACTGGTAGCATTATTGTAGGCTCTGATGAATGGTGAATCTCCTTGCCAATATACCATAATAAATGCTATTTGGAGTCTGTTGTACGTACAAAAGTTCAAAGGGTAGTTAGTCGTTACAGATGGAGATGCTATAGAGTAAATTGTCGGTATCAGTCTTCTGCCCTCACGTCCTTGTACTATTTGCTGCAAACAAGTATTCCGTCGTGCTGAAAGTTGAATTTATTTTTAGGTTCTGGCATTTCATCGTTTAAATATGAGATATTTTCCATAATTTGAATATCAATCAATTGTTAAATCATAGAGTTAACACGTTTGCTATACTTGACAGCATCTTAAGGTATCAGTCACGTAGATAGACTGCCGTCTGTTAAATTTAATAGAATCGTGCAAAGCTGTGGAGGCTATACAAAATGGCTTGAAAAGATACTTTAATTTGCAAAATTTAATTGATGATGAATAATTCGAAAGTGATGAAATACTGGAATTTAGAGTGGTTGTTTCTATGGGTCTAGTAACATTTGCTAATGCTTTATATGAAATGTAATTGCTTTATTGCAACCCTGAGCCGGCCTGTTTCGGTGTAGTCTTCAAATGCTTTTATTTGTTACTAAAGATGCCACGCTGAGGCTAGAGGACATACCAAAGTTCAACAACTTTTCTTGTTTCAATCTTACTCCAAGATATAGTTCGTGACCAAAATCGCATATCAGACTTGTATGGTACATGAACTTCAATTTTCATCGGCGGAATCATACATAATCCTACATCCATGACCTTCACACTAATACAACGACAATGGAACGTGCGTCGCTTGTTCCGCATATTAAAATTCATAAATGCTACCATTAAAAGGCGTGATACCGACAAAATGTCCATAAAACTTTTTGATTCATTATATCTTGATGATCATCTTCGCTGCTTCACGGGTCAGTGCAACTCTTAAACTAGATAAAAGAGATACCTTAACATCTTCACAGTCTGCACAGTCTGCTTTTCAACATGAAAAAAAGGCCGCACACACACTAGAATGGCTAATTATGCTGAAACTGATCTTTGTTTTTCCTTTTATTTTTGCGACAGTAAAATAAATCATCGGAAAACAAAAATTTCATTTTCAATGTTAATATGCCTTGACCAGGCTTTTCCATTTTGGATTTTCGAATTTCTTTCAAATGCAAATACACAAATTTATGCCACCTTAAAAATATTGAGTGGTTTACCTTCGATAAAATTTTGTCGGACGATTGTATCTGAAAGTCCAGAAGTGAACAATCTTCCGGTTAACATTTTGAAAATTTTCGCGTGAAACAAGTTTTCTTAGTTTACCCAAAAAAAAAAAAAAATTTTATCTTTGGCTAGTGGACGTTTATGGTCAATTCAAATATCATCTCACTAGTTTATCTTTGGCGCGTTGACATATGCACTTTCTGGTATTTCAAAGAATATGTAAAAGTTTGAGGACCTATTGCGGTGTTGTGACGCTGATATAGTGCATAGAGAGGACACAATTTGCATAGCTAGTGACATTTACGTTTGGTATCAGCCTTTCCGTTTCCTAATGTGAAAATAAGCGTGGCGTAGTCGAAGGATGCAAGATAGTATGAAGGTGAAATTTAACGTAAAATACTTTGTAGTAGTTTGATAAACGTAAACTATCGATTGTTATGTGAACCAAAGTGAAAGCTCATTCTATTCTTCTTAATTGATATAAGAGTTTAATGAAATATATAATTTTGCTGCTCATGATATGTGCAAGTACATATCTCCTGGCACCTGTGGTAAGTATTCGTTTAATTTGTGCCGAGAAGTATCATTTCGCATTTTGGTAGTCTTAATTATTAACTAGGACACGAAAGATGGCTGTTTTTCTACGCAATTCACACGTGAAAATAAATGTTTTAAACAAATTTTCCTTGTCTGTTTTGGTGATGCAAGAGTCCATGATTCATCAGCTTTATTTTCATAACACATGGTTAAAAAACAGAAACAATCGGCTTAATTTTTTATTCACATACTCCATATAAAGTGTGTTAAGTAAAAGCGTATGCAGCATTATTCATAACATGCTACATGGTCTGAAATGCACTTGGCCTGACATAGAGATGGCACCACAAAGAAAAAGTCATTTGACTTTGTGTTGACAAAGCCAACTTGTTCTATATCATCAGCCTCACCTTAGATTCTATCGAAATTTCATGCCATTTGGCTTAATCATATTCAAATTGTAGCTTTCAATGTAACGCTACCTCTAAATTTTTTTGGCTCGATAAATGTTATACCACATCTCCCCACCATTTTCAACCATTAATATTGGATGGCTGAATTTCGTCATAACCGAAGCACACCAGTAGTGTCCGCAATCGGAAACAATAACTCCGGAAGAAACATGAATTTTGTATTGATTTATCGTAAATTTATATTAAGTGAGATAGCTCACATCGTAAGTATCTCAAGGGAACGCGTTGTACACATTATTCATGAATATTTACATACGCGAAAGTTGTATGTGCGATGAGTGTCGCGTTTTAACGCAATTTACTAGAAGGCACAACGCGTTTTTCAAAGCCAAAAGGCAATTCGGAATTCGGATCTATTTCGCCACAATAAAAAGGAATTTTTGAGGGGATTTGTGACAATGGGCAAAACATGGCTTCATCACTACATGCCCGAGTCCCATCGACATTCGGTTTGTTGCATGCTCAAAGCTGTCGGAAGTACCCGAAGATGCAACAAACAGTTGGCAATGGCTTAGCCAGAATTTTTGGGATATCATAAATTCTTTTCAACATGGAAAAACAATCAACAATCTATATTCCTGTGAGTTAAGGCCGAAATACAATACTGCGTGACGGCGATACGTGAGCGCGATGTGATTCTCCCTCGTCGTCACGCAACGCATTCAATTTACAATGCACGCGATGCGGGGAACATTAATGTTCATGTGACAAACGTCAAATTGGTGTCATTTTAAATGAAATTTGCTGGAAATTGTTTTTGATTTTTTAAAAGTGCTGAATTTGGAATGTTCCTTCGTTTAGCAAATAAAAGCCTTAACTAGGATGCACGAAATTTTCATTCAAAGTTCAGTCATAATAACCAATGTACTTAAAAAGTAATTAAAGCGTTTGAATTTCAAATTTCATTTAAGCGCCATATTGCATTTGACAAACGTCACGCACATCGTTGCGAGGAATTTTCGTTTTTCCGAATATTTCCGGCCTTGCATCGACGCATCGCAATCATTGTACGATGTCGCATACAAATGCATGTTACAAAAACTGCTTGGCATTTGCTGCGAGACTCTCGTCGCGCTCTGGTATCGCAGTATTATATTTCGGCGTTTATTCGATCGATTGAACAGCGAAATCAAATCTGAACGACTACATTTAGCAAAAACAAACAAAAATCTTCTTCCACCAAGCCCTTGAGCATTGGCTCGGCACATTCTGCTCGTGAAAAAAACCGATAAATTGGAGGAACTACGTTGCGAAGTGGTTGAATACCCACTAATTTTTTGATTAGACGACAATTTTTTGTTGTTGGAAAAATGGCTCAACGGGAAGAGATTTCATTAAAATAAGGAGGTCGAGTATGAAAAAATGCTAATTTGAGGGAATTGACACGGATCACCGTATGAAAGGCACCAAAATTCTGGAAGATCATTGCACTAGGTTCGTTTCACTACACGGAGATTGTGTCAAAAAAATAAAATCGGTCTTGCACTTAAAATATAATTTAATTATTTCTAAAGTCTTTTCACTCCATGTGATATTTATTCAACAAACTATCTTTGATCCATTATGCATTAGGTATAGTTTGAGTGATTAAGCGACTTTATTAATAATAAGTTCAATCACCTCTAACTCCAGAAATGGTTGCTATCTTCGAGACATATTATCCATTAAATTTTCAGCGTTTTCCGGGGGTTAGGCTCTTCAAATGTGTCGAATTTCTTGACCGAGCTGCTTCAAAGTAAAAAGACTTTTTTCTTGGAGCTTATTACAAGACTGATCAGCATAAGGTGTATGGAATCTTTGTTCACCTGCATAACACAAGCTTCATTTTTTCCACTGAATTGACATTTGATAGTCGGTTACAAGGTAGCATTATGAATTTCGAATGTCTTACGACCATGGAGGTTGTTGGTAAAGAGATGTAATCTACCAGAAAACTTTCGTTGAAAAGCAGTTCCAAAGGTGCAACTTGGTTAGACTACTTGCCTGTCCGCTAGACGAACTAGTTTCGAGTGGAACTCCATGCCTATTCAACCATTTCAAAACTTTAAACAGATAATCCGTCGAAAAGGATTAGATTACTCCAATCACTATGAATGAGTTGCTGGACAGAATTAGTTTCTTCAATAGAATTTCATAATATTTCCCACTTTATTTGTCCAAATGAATCCACTTCTCTTCATGTCTGTCAATAGAATTACTGGGTTCAGAAAATGTGCAGCTCAATTGTCAGGCATTCTACTCGACTGGATATTGTCATCAACTTCAGCGTCGCTTTCTAAAACTGTATCACTTTTAGAGCTACTGTTGGATATACTGACTTTCTAGTGTCATCAGATTAGCACTGTTGCCGTTGTCTACTCCACTTTTATTAAATATTAGACCGCCTTGTTCGCGTCTTTCTTGATGACATTGTCTAGGAGTCTTAGCCAAACGCAGAGATTCGGTCAATTGTTTTTATAAGGTAATGCTGTGATCACTTTTACTTTTGCAGCCTTTCATCCACGTTTTAAAGTCCTTGTTTTGGCCCTAGAGACGGGCTGAATGTTTACAAGTAGAATCAAACCAGCCAGCGTCTCTTGTTTTGCTGGGCTCACTTTAAGGCCATCTTGATCCGGAACAACACTGCATATTGATTGTCTGGGCTGCAAAGTATCTGATTATTGTTTGATGTTTCCGCGATAAAACCCGCGTCAGTAAAAGCTTGCAGATTGAATGGGTGAATGCGTGTAGCACGAAAACCATTCACTGTAATTTCCCCCCTGGCGGACTTGAGATACAACCGTCCAAAATGCTATGCAATATCGTAAGGCTTGAGCATTCTTACAGAATGGAAAAGAAACTGGCAAATCTTCTAGCTGTAATGACTCCTAAGTGCTCCCATGATACACTTGTCTAAAGGCTGCAGTTATTGCGTTGTATGTAAGATTGGAGACTGATAATGGTGACATGGTTTTCGTGGACCAGCTCTATAATGTCGCCTTTACGTGTATGAATATAATTTTCGTCAAAAATTAACAACACCGGAGAGACCTCAGCTGAGTTCGTTTTTTTTTCAATATAATTCCTCAACCATTCGATAGGCAAATTCGATTGAATTTAATCAGATGGATGAACTTTACCTGTCGCTCCAGGCGATGCGACCAAAAGGTATGGATCAAAAGATCCCTAAAGTTTTTTTTGAGGAAAATTATCGCAGGTGGTGCAAATATACCTGAAGCAATCATGCGAAAAACCAGAATACATAGTAAGCCTCATTCTGCAACAGTCAAAGCTCCTATCTGCTTCTTTCCTTGTTGCCCCATCACCCAGTCCAATCCCAGTCTCATCTACATAGGAAATCCTGTCAGGATATTTCTGTTTTTCATTTCAGTTTCCAAAATACCGAAGATTCTTCGACTAGTACGAGCCTATGATGTATGAGTACGCCTATGAAGCCTATGAGTACGAGCGTATGATGTCCCTATTGGTCTGCGTAGGGATAAATTGTCCTTATGTCGCTTCAAAAAGTGATACAACCACGCAACATCACAATTTTTTTTCCGATGTTGATTTTGAAAGCCAACTAGTAAGCCTTTTTCCTAACATCCATTCTAGTAAGTCCATATAATCTAGCTTCCATAAAAAAATATACTATCCTAATTTTTGTAGGACAGGTAGCTGTACGGGTTTTCTCCCAAGGCCCTCGAGACCATGATAAGAACAATGTGAGGGGACCAAATTACTAGTATTTAAGAATATATTGGCAAGCCATAATACGAATATTTTCCACATATTTTTGCATAATCACCTTCAAAATACAGAAGGAAAATGTGACGATGACTTTTTGAATGGACATGTTCAAATTTTGCTTCCTTTTAGTGTTGAATCAGTCTATTCGAGGGTGGTCCGATAAGTACTTAGCATGAAACTGAAAAAACAAAATATTTGGAAAACATGCAATTTTTCAATATAATCTCCTTGAAGTTAGATACACTTGACTCAGCGATGCTATAACTTCGTTAACTCGTTTGAAAAAATAGTTTTCTCGAGGTCTGCAAAGTAGGCCTCAGTGCCGGTAATTACTTCCTCATTCGAATGAAATTTCTGTCGGCGCCTGACATTTTTCAAGTTGGGGAACAAAAAAAGTCACTAAGGGCCAAATCTGGAAAACACGGTGGATGTGGGAGCAGTTCGTAGCCTAATTATACCAATTCAGCTATGGCGAGTGCGGAGGTGCGCGCCAGTGCATTTTCGTGGTGGAAGAGAACTTTTTTCTTCACCAAATGGGCAGTATTTGTCAAAATTCGGCGTCAAATCGGCTCAGTACCTCGTCATAGTACTGCTCTGTTACCGTTTTGGCCTTCCCCAAGTAGTTCCAGGTAGTAAATGCATATGACGCCTTGCACCCTTGAGTCCCAGAAAACGGTGGCCATCAATTTTCCGGCTAATCGGACAGTCTTCGCCTTCTTTGGAGCATGATTACCGGGTAAAGTCCATTATTTCCACTGTTGCTTGGTCTCTTGTGTGGACCAGTGAGTCCATGTTTCGCTGACGCAAAAGTTCTTCCGGATGGCTCTTAAGCAGTGACAAACACTGCTCTGAAATTGTCACACGGTTGCGCTAGTTATCTGGAGTGAACAAACATGGCACCCATCTTGCCGACAGCTTTCTTATTTGTATTCAATAATAAATTGGTGGTCAGCCAAAACGAGATCGTGCATTTCCGTCACGTTATCCTCCGTGGATGCTGCTTCTGAGGCACCTGGGCGTGGCTCATCAAAAACCAACGTGTGATCGCGCTGAAATTCGTTGAACTAATTTTTGACGGTCGCCATCAAAGACCGAATCACAGCAAGAATCGAATCACCGACTGATATTGCTTCTTCTCCTTACAAGTCCAATTTTGCCGAAATTTCGTCAGCAGCCGTTTGTAGGAAGATACTGAACTGTAGTGTATTTATCTTGCGATAGTGGCACCCTTAGGCAGTAAGGCTAAGTACTTATCGGACCGCCCTCGTACATCTACTTTTTTGGTTGTCTCTCTTGTTTGTTGGTAAATACCACTGTTTACTAATGTAATAAAGTTTTAAAAGTTGACTTGTATAAGACTAACTTCAAGTCCTCATGAAAGGGAGAAAATATAGTAGACGCGCTTCGTTTTCGCTGTGGTTTATTGCGCCAGCAGTTTTTATTCTGTAGTCATGTAGAAGCCGTTGAAGGCTTCTAAATCAATTGCCTGACGTGAAATTCTTTTAAGTACCTCCCATACTTTTCAGATGTTCAATAACCAGATATTCACCACTGGCTGTTTCTGGAGGCACACCTCCTTCACCAAGATACTTTTAGTAGCGGTATCCAAAGATATAATTATTTTAATCCCACACTTATTTAGGGTGTGAATGTAAATTCCGGGAGGACGTCTTCCTCTAAATCCAACAAGTTACATGACAATGCTGATGTAGCTACGTGGTTTACAATTGTTTCTACAATTTTGTAGATGTTTTCCCGAAATCGAAGAAACCGGTACTAATTTATTTTGTTTCTTGTCGTGTTTAAGCTTTGCCAATTCAGGATGTAAATCTCCTCTGACCCATGGTTCCTCTGTATCTACCTCCACAGGAGATAATTCATTCATTATTATTGATTGAAATGATTATTTCCGAGGGTAGTGGGCGGCACTAAAATACTAAGAAATGCTTTAATTTCGATAATTTCTAGATCTGACAAACTTTTGGGTGTTTTTGATCATTTGTTTCTCTGGTTAGGAATTGATATGAAAGTTTACAAAGAATGTTTCAATCCTCCTATTGGGTTAGGATGAATATATATGACTTTTTCGCTCGCCGCTGTTTTTTCTTGGATTGCAGCAGTAATACGCTCTTGATGTCCTTATTTAAATTCAATACCTACCAAATAAAATTTTTTTGAGTTCCTGTGATGATTGGTGAGTTCATTTCACCGGTTATTTACGTTATTTTCACTATTGTAGACTACTTTTCAATTGCATACTGCTTCCAGTATATTCTATTATCCTATTCTCGCCTTCATCATATATCAGCTAATTTTGTTCATTATTTGACATTCTATATTGATTCGCTACGCAAAATATCCCGGATCTGCAACACTATCACCACTATATTCATCAACGTTAACAAGGATGCTCTCTAAATTATTATTCTTTTAACGATACCCTGACGAGGACTTCCAGTACTTCCTTTGCTTATTGCTTATTTATTTCCTATTATTTTAATTATTAGTTTGTTTCTGAGAAACCTCCCATCTGTCAACATACTGTCAAAAATGGGATACTGACATATTTGGCTGAGACACATTATTTTTGAGGACATGAGTAACTGAGTTGACTTATTGTGCAGTAACTTCGAATATGTTCGCTCATATTTGTTAGCTTAAAACCATTGCAGAGCTGAGTTAGCTGTTTTTTTAGGTGCCTTAAAATAAAAAAAAATCTTGTAACTTCTTTTAAGAATATTTGAATTTAATTTCATTTTTTGGAACTCATACGTGAGCATAAGCAATTTAGAACATAATAATTTAAAACCTCTTCTTGCGCCTGAGACCGATATTTGAACTGGATATTTGAAATGTTTACATTACAATTAGTCTAAATTTCATTTATTAGTCAGTTACTTATCGAAAATTTCTGCAGAAATGTGTTTTGCTGCTGATTTTTAAAAGGAAATCTGTGGAAATTCATTCAATGTTTACCATTTTTAACATGTTCGTGCATCGGATATGAACAAAATTCTTGGATAGTTGTTTATCTGTATCGCTAAAGATCTCCTTTCAAAGGGAAGAATTAATGACTGGCAAGAAAAAAAAAAAACAAACGAAAAATAATAAAATTCTGGTGGTACTTCAAAGCATGAAAATTTTTTTCCCGGTAATCTCAACGTGAAATATTTTCGTTATGCTTCAGGATGAAATGTAAATTTCTTAATGATAATTGAGTCGTCCTTTTTGATCCTTTGGTAGATCTCAATGGATTGTTAGAAGCCTCAAAAGAATTCGTGTCCATCATTTTACCCCAAGGAACGTTTCCAAGAACCAATTTAACATTAATGAGCTCAGTCAAAGCCATGTGAATGTTTTTCAAACGTTACTTTTTAGTTATTGAAGCAAATATTGCACTTCTACTAACATTTTTCGTTTATCTACTTCAAATCACAATTGAATAGTTACAAAGGAAGAATTCCGGTAATAAATGGATACCATTCACGTCTGTTTTCCTAGCCCCATTCGCAACAAATCCCAAGCACCCACCGGTACTCCGATATACGTTTGCCAGTATGTGATGTATTGTCTTACTTATTTTCAGTTCTGTTGCATTGAAATTTTTGAACCACTCCTGCCAGGGAAAGGAAGGAATTTCGTTCATTTCAATTTCATTTGTTCGACATTTTCGAAAGCCCACACATCGATGGTATGTGCTCAAAACAAACGATGACTTCATTCGGTGGTATCCTCGACTTTAATCAATTCATGACATTCCCTTCATAAATTTGTCATTACTTGGCTGCAAATCACAAAACTAGATTGTTCAATAATCTGACACGGATTCCAGTACGGCTAACATTTAACAAATACCAACAGATAGTTTTGCTCCGGGCAAATTTGATGTTCTGCGATCTTGATTTGCCCGTGGAGCCTCTCGCGAACATACCGCTTGTTCGCAGACATTCCGTTTAGAAGTCAGACGTGCTGCATAATATGATTCGCACAGTGCCAGTTAGTCATCCTCTCGACTGAAGAAGCATCAAAAGTCGTGTACCACCCCCCAAACCTGAAGTAACTTCAGCTCGAAGCATGATGTGGAAGATCCTCTTGGAAATTCGTTTAGCAAAGTCACCGACAATCATTCGCACGGTGGAAATCGTGGCAAGGTCGCGCACTATAGCAGAATAATTAACGCGACCCGTGCGTGATCCATTAATTCATTTGGTGATGGACCCCCATGTATGGTATCGCGAGAAGATACTTTTGGAGATTTGGAAGAACTTTTGAATAAGAAAATGGATTCGATGTGAAGTGGTTGGGAATTATGAAGGTAACAACTATCAGAATCCATGGTTGAAGCTGCTAATATGTTTTTGTTCAATTTTGTGCGGGATGAATTAACACACTTTCGTGGATGAATGTGTGTCTATACTGTTGTCAGTATTGTCGGCTTCGCTTTCTCAGTGCACCTGTAAGACTACTTACTATAATTTAAAAACCGTTTATCGAATCCTTGAAATCACAAATTTGTCATCTGGGCACATCGTTGACAATGAAACGTCTCAAGCATTTGAAACTGAAAGTAATTCATGCATGCGGGAATCTTATAAGGACAAGAGCGCCAGTCTGATGACTGATTGAATCAAGGAAAAGATTTTAATTATATTTACTTTCCATCGATTGAAAACCGCAGCTACTACCTTGAGTTTTCGTACGGTAACACTCTGGAAACGATAAAAACAAATTCGTTGATATATGGTCGTACATTAACAACATACGTAATATTGACTATTTACCTTAGAAGTTTGTTTAAAGATGAAAATTACGCCTGGAGGGTATGATTGTCGCAACGTTAGCGCACACGCTAAGATGTTGAATACGTTTCTTTGTGGTGCAAGCGACCAAGATGCAGAAGAAAGTAACATTAGAGGCAATGTCATCTGTGGTAAATAATCTCCACACTTGTCAGGTCGAAGACTGGTATGTCTGCATACTATAATGTTATAATCACCCAATAATGAGTATAAGATGAGGTGCAAAATGCTAATAAGTGTTTGCGATTTTTTTTTCACGTGGAAGAGGGTGGAGGACAAAAACGTAATCAACCTTGAGGCTATCAAGTGGTCAATTTTGACAAATCTGACTAATTTTTTTTTTACACAACAGGTTGAATTTTTTCACAGCTTGAGTTAAGTAAACGAATTAATTTGATTGTTCAAGAAAAGTTAAGAATGCAATCAAATGGTGCTTGAAAATCAAATGAAGTTAAAAGCTATTATCCGGCCTTATTTGTGGTCTAGACGTTTATTTCCATTGTTCATCACCCAGCGAAAGTTAATCTATTTTTTTTTGAAATGATTCTTTTATTTTAAAATATTTCAACGATTTTCTTTATTTCCGACCAATGAAACTCGTTTCCTTTTTAATTCGTTGCTACTTTGTTACTTTTTTAATTGAAATACCGTGGGTTTTCGAAACATACACCTTCAGTGATTCAACTAACTCAGCTTCTACAACATTTTCTTCTTTCATTCATACAAATGTATTTGGAAAAAGAATCGCTTTACTTTATTTATTATGTCGCTATATTCGGTCAAAATGAATAAATTCTTTGTCGGAATAAATTCTTTGACCTCAAAAGTTTGTTCGTGTTTTTCCACATCTTTTAAACAGAGAAAAAGTATCTTAATTAATATGGATTTCATTCATTTTCTTCTTGATTTTTTGATTGAATTTCGTTCTCTGTGTCTTTTCTGTTAAATGCGCTTCCTCCTAATATTTGTTTTTTCCACGGGCATTGTATTATCCTTCCATTAAATAACGTTTGATTTACTTTCACTACAGCAAAAGCAATGTTTGATATGGTCAGATTAGTTTTGTGGCGCACTCAAACTCTTACGTGGAGTATGTTGTTGTGACAATATCTTCATATCTTTTTCGAAACCGACTGTGAATTAAAGGCATTGAGAGAGAGAGAGAGTAGTTCGCGCTGTAATTCACTAGCGCAAACACTAAGCTACAGAGCTAGCACTAAAGAGCGGCAACAACGCCAAAAAGGAAACCTCCTGAACTAATGGCATTCAAGCGACAAAAGTGGATAAATCTTCTTCGACTTTTTCTATCTCTTTCTGCGAGAAACCGTCTGGGAGTGATCTTGCTATTAATGCGTACGCTTTATTCTAAGCTCAAATTTCTAAGCCCCGGGAATTTGACCGTTGTTCTTTTAAAAAAAGAAAGGAGCAGTGAATTACATTAAGGTTCGAGTATTTTTTTGATTACACACACAATGACATTTAAAACATAATCATATGCTTTAAATCGAAACGGCACACAATTAGCAGGTTTAGTAGCTCCGTGGCTTGCTTGGTAGCGTACTTCCGTATACTTGCCAATAATATGGTGGCATCCTTGCATTTTAACTCTGAATCAAAGTTGAAAATGTGCCCTCCTCTGTATTTTCATACATAGAAGTGCATACCCAAGCATCACTTCGCTCGTTGGAACCGGATTTGGGATCTATTAATTAAATGTCAAGCAAATTTTGTGATCACTTAGATCTTGTGACTCATCAGAATGAGAAATTCTATTTCCAAGTATCTTGTTAAAAGTTACTACTACTTCCAAGTATCTTCCAAGTATAACAGCTTGCACATCAACTTTGCCCTGACAAGCTGCTCACCACTTTCAATGCCTGTCTGCAGCAGGGTACGTTTCCAAATTGCTGGAAAGAGGCGAGGCTCGTGCTGATCCACAAGGGAAAGGGGAACGCCGAGCAACCATCTTCATATCAGTCCCTATATATGTTGAACGCCACTGGGAAGGTGCTTGAGAGGCTCATTAGAGAAAGACTTGGAGAGGCCATCCGAACTGTCGGGGATCTGTCTCCTCAACCGTACGGCTTGAGGGCTGGTCGATCCACAATCGATGCAATAGCAGAGGTAGTGAGTGCGGTGCAGCAGGCAGAAGCCCACAATCACCACTCGATACGAATAGTACTGCTCATAACACTCGATGTGAGAAATGCCTTCAATTCTGCTAGATGGACAGATATTCTACATATTCTGGAATATTTCAGGGTGCCGAGGTATCTGACGCGGATATTGAAGGACTATCTCAAAAACTGGAAACTTATCTATGACACATTGAGAGGCCGGCGAAGCATTAATTTGACATCAGGGGTGGCACAACGTTCCGTTCTGGGCCCGGGCCTCGGGAATGTCTCGTACGATGAGCTTTTGAGATTGCAGTTACCAGGGGAGTCGTGCCTGGTTGGCTACGCAGATGACGTAGCAGTACTAGTCGCCGGACGGACTGTCGGATGGGTGCAACTCAAACTAGGTTCGGTAATACGTCGAGTGAGCGAGTGGATGACATATCGTGGGCTTAGCCTCGCGCTGGAAAAGACCGAGGTCGTCGTCCTGACTAAGAAGCGGATCCCTCGTGTTATTCCCGTCCGGGTGGGAAAAATGATCATCGAGTCGAAAGAATCAATCAGATACCTTGGCTTGATGATTGACTCGAAGATGAGTTTTTCGAGCAGGTTCGAGCGTCAGCAGATAAGGCAAGTGCGAGTATCGGCTCTCAGTCGCCTTATGGCCAACACGCGGTGACCAACCTCGAGCAAAAGACGTCTACTGATGAGTGCCATGAAGTCATTGCTCTGGTATGGCTCCGAGGTTTGGGCTGATGCTCTTTGTAAAAAGACGCACCGAAGGCACCTAGCACTAGTGCAGAGACAAGGAGCTTTGCGGATAGCGGCTGCATGTCGCACTGTCTGTGAACCTGCAGTGCTGGTAATCTCGAGGGTGGCTCCTATTAAGTTACTTGCAGACGAACGGGAACGTGTATACTTACGTAGTGGGGAGTCGGCGAGAGAAACCGTCAGCCGAGTGGAACGGAGAAGGACCCTAACCTTGTGGCAGCAAGTATGGGAAAACGGAACGCGAGGTAGGTGGACTGCACGACTGATTGGTGACTTGGGGGGGGGGGGCTTTACAGAATGCATGGTGAGACTGACTATTA
Source organism: Stratiomys singularior (assembly GCA_954870665.1). Classification (NCBI taxonomy): domain Eukaryota; kingdom Metazoa; phylum Arthropoda; class Insecta; order Diptera; family Stratiomyidae; genus Stratiomys; species Stratiomys singularior. The sequence continues at coordinate 23,173,254 of OX940880.1, forward strand.
CCTGACGCAACTACTCAGTGGTCATGGGTTTTTTTTCAGTCTTAACTGTATAAGATGGGAAAGTCACCATCTCCGGCTTGCGTGTTCTGCCCGGGGATGACGGATGAAGCCTGCCCCACGTTCTTTACGTGTACCAAATGGACAAGACTCCGTTCGCATCTCTCGGAGAAAAACTCAAAACAAAACTCACTTTTGGATTAAATACTCCACTTTTTCACAAGATACTTGGCGCATGTGTCTTAATTCTAGGATGCAGGAATAAAAACAACATCACGAATTTTCTACGTTTCATATGAAGCCTTATAAAATCACGAAACTGCATGAAATTTTTTAGAACAGCTGGTCTGCTCATGGCAATACTCCGGTATTACCATGTATTAGAGTATGATGATACGATCCAATATAAATGATCCGTCATTACTGGATCAGCCGGTAATACTTCGAACTCACAATCTAACAGCGTTCATACTAAATAATTAGAATTTTATTGCCTTGCCTAAATGTTCATAAAGAATGGTTCGAATCTGCTTATGTTTGAGGTTAAAGTTTGAAGTTAACTTCGAGTGTCCGAGCTGAATATGTCCCTCCCATCTTTCTTTTATTCTCTAACATCTTGCTACCTTCCTTCTTAGGAGAACGTTAGATCTGGGTTCATTGGGATCATTGTTTAGAACCTGCTATGAATGGAAATATTGTTTTTAGTCCTTTTACCAAGTTATGCGTGGAAATTATTGACTGCTCTGTGCTCCACGTCAAATATGAGACAAAAGTCATTTGCAAAGAACTTCCACTTGTCAATCAAACGATAGATTCAATATTTACAATACATGTGTGAACACATAGATGGCATCATTGTGTTTTGAATAATGATGTTAACCCTAACGAGATATTTGCCGTACTGTGCATATTGCATGAAAAATGTGCACTATAAATTTTCAAAATTACTTGTACCCATTTTGTTTTGACACCAAAATAGTATTATCTACTACTACATCATCTGCGTAACTAATACCCCCCAAACTGGTATCTGTCATATTGTCTACTGTTGTCATTGCTGAAAAGTTGTCACACAAATGACGCGACATTCAAATCATGAACTCAGGCAGGTACTAATGCTTCTCGCATTGATAAATTTTACTATTAAATTTTTAAATGATTAAAAGTTATTTTAAGAAATAAAATAACCAAGCAAAAATTTAAATAAAATTTTTTTTCCAGGTAAGTGCAACCATTCTGACTTCGGTTTTTGGCTAAATGGTGGATTGTAAGTAATACATAGTCAAAAGTATTATAAAAATAGATAAGATACTGGTGTAGATGAGATACTTTGGTGTAGATTTATTATAAATCGAATAGGTATACAATGGATTTCAGAAGAATATTGCGTTCCATATTCCCACCAAGAATAAATTTTGAATTGCTTGAATGTCTTTTGAATATCATTTTGAATTACTCTGATATCTTTGCGATTAAATGTGTCTATTTTCGCACTTTCTAATCCCTGCCGTAAATCCTTTTTTCATTGATCAACGCTTGGAGAAAAGTTGAGTTGCTATTATATCCGCCAAAAAATAGCAAATTGTTAATGTTTTATCTTTTCTGGAATTCGGGAATTTTCAGTATCTTGTTCATTGCACTTGAAAAGCTTTGACGAAATTTGGTAACGCTATCTCATGTTACGTGGTTGAATACTCAGTATATCCTTATTTTCGTGTTTGCGTGCAGATGATTTCTGTAGATTACTGTTTTCAACTGACGTACGATACGTGTACAAATTTAGCTAGGAAATTGATAAGATCCTTACCTTTCGCATTCGCGTCAATTGGAATCTTTGTGCTATTTAAATCTATCTGGAGAGAATCTTGATGTTACGTTACTCGAATCTCTACAATTGTGCGGTAACTTGGGTACAGGACCATATAGTGCTTGTTTTTTAAGCATCCCAAGACGATAACGAAATTCAGGATAGCAAGTACAGAATGAGTCTTTGTTCAGGATAAGAAGATGTGGAACATTTTCTTTTGAAAGAATCAAGCTCGTTGGATATTTCTGAGAATTATTGATTGATGAAAAATATATCTTCATGATGTGCACGTTCTTGCGTACCTTTTTCAGGAGCTTGATTTGATATGTTGCAATTTTAGGTTGCCTGGAACCAATGACTCCTTGGTTATGTCCTTCAGATGAAAATGCATTTTTTCACGAATTTTTGAGGTCTTGATGACCTTAACATTCAGTCTTACAGACAAGTACTAGCACCTGTGAAAGAGGATCTAATAAAAAATAAATGAAATAAAAGCATTGAATCCGCTTTGACGTTAGAATATTTATATGCAATTTTCCTACTTTATTTATTTTATTATTTGGATTTCAATCATTTTTTTTAGATCTCCTTCGAGACTATTTCTGATGACCAAGCCTCCACTTGGGCTGTGGCGATATCTATAACAAAACTGAAGCGACCAAATTGGTGCTTGTAAGTAAAGGTTCAAAGTTTGCCTATAATCGCTCATATTTTCAAAATCAGTGGTGTGAATTGCATCAATGTTATTAACAGTCAAAAAGCTTAACGAATTCTTGTCGAATTTAGTTAAGGAAAGGCTGGTGATCTCTTTTCCTACATAGGATTGACTTTTATATCTTGTTATCATCATATCATCAGTTCCTTTTAAACTATGAATTGTATTAAATTTTTGAAATTTGGCAGATTTGTACGACACTACAATCCAAATCAAAAAGTAAATCTATTGGAAATCTTGCGTCTCTGATTTAATAGAAAAGAATCTTAATTATATGAAAATTATCAGAGTACCTTTGTTAATTCAGACCTTGGGATTGCCACCCCCTTGAACGTCTTCGTCATCTCCCATGAATCTTCGGACTCCGGGTCCCAAATGGCAGCCATTCTCAGATTAAAGGAAGGATTAACCCATGGTTTGATCTGAACCACAGGTTAGAGGAAGCCCGTGACAGGTTCCTGTCATTGCTGACTGAAACGTGGTGGTTTGTGGCTTAATGTGACTAGAGAGTAGCATTGAGCACTCTGCTAGTGTAGCAGAGCACTGAGCTCTACATCCTGTGCTAGTGTAGGAAGTGGTACCCCATCTTGATAGAGACGCTGGTTGACGCACTATTATGGAGAAAATTCCGTCAATGGAGACATTGGAATAACACCTCACTGGCAAGTGTCCATGTTAAACACTTCGATTCGTACAACATTGTTCTGAAGTATCCTCGGGCACCAATATTCTGAACATCGATCGATTGCCAAATCGATGTTTGCTCATTAAAAACTCTTTAAAAGACGTTAAAATCCAGGGGCTTTCTCTTATACTATTCCGTTATAGTGAGGAAAAATTCTCCTTTTATACTTGAAATATGCTCTAACTCTATCTTTCATTCTTTCTCTGTTCTATATCTTTCTGTCAAAATTTTTGAATTTTGTACTACTCAATTTGTTTTCTCATTCGTCTGGTACTGCTGACACTCTTATGGCACGTTTATCTGTCTTATTAGAATTTTTTCCTTGTTCTTATGGTCTTTTCTGTTTTTTTTTTGTTTTTCTGTTTTTCTGTTTTATTTTCCTTAAAGTTTAATATTCAGTTTCATCTCTCCTGCTTTTCTTGGCATTGGATTATATTGTGGACCTATGTTTTTCAATTTTACCGTTATACTGGCTGTACTAAAAATTGTACTAAAATATCCTCGAGTTTTTAAAGTGGACATTTATGTCGACGTACTTGACATTCGATCGAATGTTGATTTTAGAACTGAGAGTTTGTCAGTGTGAATCTACTTGTAGTAGACATTGACAGATACTTTGCCCAATTTCATGTTTTTTCGGAAGTTCAAACATGACTTTGTATTATAACGCATTGAATTTTCAGTAGATTACCTTACGTTCCACTTTGATAAGGTTATCACGTTCAATTCTCATTTCATTCGGTCTATCGCAATGACAATAATCTTTAGCATCATAGTCCAGTTTAACCATCTAATTCTTATGGGAACGGATGACGATGCTTAAACTAGCTCAACTAACTAGCCTTAAATTCGTCAGGTTTGACATTTGTGAACTAGTTCAATTATGATGGTGTACGAGCAGGATCAGGAAATATTCAAAATTCAATTCGAAATTCTAACAGTTGGTTTTCTCATTTTCCACTCCCAGATTATGCTTGAGCTTACTTAAGTCAGTATTAAAACGTTCGATTTCGGGATCAATTCGATGAGCTAGTTCATGAAGTAGTTCTTCATATATTTTCTGGACGTTGACGTTAACATAACCATCTAGTTCAACCGGCATCCAAGACATCTTAATATCTTAGGTGACTTAGGGCAACCATAACAGACCATAGGTCAGAATCACGCCATTTTGCTAGTAACTGATTTGCCTAACAAATTTCTTGTATGCCTGACAGCTCAATTGAATTCCATAAGAATGCGTGCACTGAATTCGAGCTCTTAAGGTCTGCAAATCGAGATAAGCAAACGAAATGCGTATTAGGCTCTACTTTTAAGTCGACATGGTTTGATTTCGTCGAGTCAAAAGGTGACAGTGACACCTACTGTCTTTTAGATGCTTAATCAGTGCTTCATCATGAACTCATCTACTGCCACAAATATCATTTGAGACTTGTTTCTGTTGTGCTACATAGTTTGCTCATTTTGCTAACTTGTACGTGGGTTCGTTAGAAATTTTTAACAAAACAAGACTTTTTTCCTATTAATTTTTAATGTTGAAGAGGGTAGGATTAGCGTGGTATGATCGTGCTTTATTCTGCATACTATCGATCTGTGTCATGTAGGACCTAATAAGCCTTGGCAAAGGGATGAGACCGTGGTAAGTGTGAGCTGTAATGATTTTAGTGGATTGTCTGAATGACTTGACTGCGTTAAATTCTCTAGAAAATCTACTACTTAAATATGTATCTCTTAATTTGCTTTATTTTTGGAAACAAAAACTTTGGATGTATATAAATATATTATGTTATTGGTGGTGGCCGAGTTCTAGCAAAAATTTAGGGTTTAGGTGGTAACCTTTTCCTTCTAGAAAAACGGACGTTTTTGTTAGTTCTGCCATTTAATACCTTTCAGTGAAAGTTTCCTCTATGGAATAAAGCCCTGGAGTAGGTTTTTAGTTGATAAGCTTCCTTCTAAATGTCTGCTGTAAAAATATCGGTTCATATTTTATAGACTGCCATGGTATCGTCGCATGTTTAAGAAAGTATTGCATCTAGTTCTGTGAGTTGTTCTCAAACGCTACTACCGACATTACTACCGATGCCTTCTTTGTCCGGGACATTGAATTTGTAAACTGCTCGGATGTCAATGGATGGGATCCTTATATTTTATCTGAATTCGTCCAATTCAATTTCAGGGATCGTACACAATCAATCTTCTGTCTTTATTCTGTTTCGCGATCGAATGATGACTTCATAGCTTGTAAAAATGATACATAATTCTGCTTCTAGGTCAGTGACTGTACCACGGACGTAGTTTTCGATGTACCAAACTAATTTTACATCGTCTTCTCTGCGTTTGCCACGGATACTAATTTCTTGTGGTAGATTCGAGTTAGTATTGGTATAGGGTAATTTGGTTGAAATCTCCTTCTAGAAAAACTATTGGAAGTGTCGGTTAAAGATGTCGATTTTTTGTGTTCTTTGAGAAGTTTTTTGCATGCTGTGATTCGGGCATTGAGTTGATTCTCGTTCAGTTGATGTGGGACCCATTTGCCAAGTTTTCACATCTTTTCAATTGCATTTGAACGTTAGAAAATGGTTGATCGAATTGAAATGATTCTTAAATTTCAAAATGACATTTTCATAGTTGCTTTTGAGACTGTTTCCTAGCCTGAATTGGTCAATTAAAGTATGGAAATAATCGTCAGAATTCCTACTTCCTTCGGGGTGAAGTATTCGCATAATGCTTTGACTGTGGGCTTACTACTATTTGCATGATATGGTTGTCAGTTTTGATGTTCTCCATGAAAATCCTGGTGTATTTGTAGTAATGGTGACAATGCTATGTGCTCACCTTGATATTATATATGATTGGTATAATTAAATCAACTTTGCAGGCTTGAAAGTCTTTTAAGGGTGCGCTAATATAATAAGCTTTGAACTCTCCGAAGTATATGGCATAGGCTTCCTGTCTCTTACAGGTACTAGTTCAGTTAAATGGTTCTACCTTTAGATTTGGTATTTTTGCTCCAGTTTAAGTAATTGTTCTTAAACAATGAGTTGTATCCTGGATCTTGGCAGTAATTAAGTGTAGCAATACGTAACTTCCTGATTAGATAAGTGCTCTCTCTGCGTATCAGAAAATTGCCTGAATGTAAGAGGTAGGTGTTAGTGTCGGCTTTGTTGCACTGCACGATGATGCTAAGTATGTTGATATATGGTGGAATTTTGCGTAAGGTATCAAGATCAATCTTTTCATAAAGAGAAGAGGGCTCGAGTATAAATCTAATTTGAAGGATGGTTCTAGAAGGAAGGTTCTGTTGCTCTATTTCTGGAATAACTTGTTAGGGCAAGTTAGCAATGTGGAGCTAAATTATTTTTATCGTGTTCACCCTTGCAAAGTCGTGATCCCTTTCCGTTTTCATTGTGAGCTCCTCTGGTCATTCTATTTGAATCATTGAGATATTGAAATTGCCTTGGCGTTGACGAACAGGAGTACGGTCTTTTTGTGCTATATTTCAGGGTACGGGCTTTTGTGGCCGGATTTTAATATCCAAGTACCGAGGAATAAATCAGTATAGAGAAGAGTATGAATTCGTTTACAAAATAAATTTGTTCTTATACCTTACAGTGGAATAAGTTCCGGAATGTTTCGGAATGTTAACTTATATTTATAGTAAAATGAAAGATAAATATTTAATTTGCATTGAGTTCACACTATCAGCAAACAACCTAATATACATTTTGCATATCATTACAAAGAAATGAATTGATCTTTAACTTGTATAATTGATGATATTTACAAATCAATCAAAATTACATTATTGCTGAACACACCATTATCGAACGTAGATTATGCAATTAATGTTTATTTTTCAGTCCATATGCACCTTTGATAATGATTTACTACAATGTTGTAATAGTTTTCTACTTAATTTCCACTAAAATAGGAATTTCCAACCACGACAATTTAATTGTAATAATCATTCATCATTTGTCTTTATTGGAGAAAAAAACTTTGTAATTTTGCTATTTACAGACCTTTTTTTGTAATTTAATTTCAACATTTTCATGTTGAAATTAATTTATATGATTATTTTGAATTCATCAGCCTCTTCGATTTTGTGCTATTTATCTTTAATATCACAAAATGAGAAATTTCCAATAGTAGTTAGAACTGTAATTCCGATGTAATTCTGGTGGAATTTGTTAAATAAGATAAACATATCCCTTCCCAATAAATGAAAATCATGCGTTTCCAAATTTTTCAATTTTTCTGAAACCCCATTTATTATTTATTACGCTTATTCGGAAGTATATCCTTCCAATGGTCGCTTAAGATTCTAAAATGACATTGTGTGGGTCAAAGGATGAAACGCGATAGGTGTCTTCATGAAATTAAATGTGATGTAAACCTTTAACTCACTATGCAATCGTTAACATGGAAGTCCTGTTGTATTTACACACACGTTTTCAGCGGGTGGTAAGCCACTGCGAATTTCGGCTGAACCTCCAAATTTATGATCTAAGCACCTTCTCTTCTTGGTTATAAAGGTGAAATAGAATGAAGTTAAATAAACAAATTTATCACAATTAAATTGCAGCGGGTCCATTGATAAATATGAGAATTGAATTTGGTTTTCAATGAGAAAAGGCAGTATAAAGTACAGCATGTGTGCTGTACTTTAAACGAACATAAGCAAATGTCCTGTAAGATTCGAAAAGAAAAAAACTCTGCAGAATCACTTCTTAGTTTGCATTATAACTTCACTTTGCCCGAAAGTCAGCCATTCACCAGGTAACTGGATGCAGTGTGTTACCTAGTCTGAGTTGCGTTTGTAACATTTAATCTGTGGAGCTTATGTGACAGTTGATGCCTGAAAAGTCCATTATTCGAGGCATTCCATCTGGGCAAAGAATGGCATACTGCGGCAAACCTGATGACACGTCCATTATTCGCGGGCCCTCCAGCTCATCGTAGACAAGTTTCTCGTATTTACTGATGTACTCTTCTATTATCTGCAAAAAAATGCTTCGGTACTTGGAAATATTGCAAACCTCTGAAAATATCATCAACGTCATTGAAGACCTTCGAAGACCACCTTTCGCGTGTAACGCGATTTCTGATATCATGCGCAAGACTCCTGTTTACTGCACAGCCTTCGCGACTTATTTCAATGATCGTAGATTGTCCTGCTTTGAAGGCAAACGTCTGAAAAAATGGAATCCTCTGGCTAGGATTACTTCATTTGGGTCTATCTCTGATCGGTATTTCGAACATTTTCCCCAACTTTATACATGATGAGTAGGAGCATGAGAGCTTCAAATTCCTCTTACTCTTGCTGATTAGCGCAAGTCTTAACTTCTTCGATTTTAGGCATTCATCCTCCTGGCAGAATCCGTACACAACCTATAACATTTCCAAAGGAATTCTGTATAGTTCGGTGGTCGTTCGCATTTATAGTCTAAATCAGTTTTTTCAGCTCGTTGGCACTATAAAGCGAGCAGTCAACCGGATTTCCCTCGCATAAAACAAACTGGATGCACTAGGATAAGTTTCCGAGCATCTACGTCAATTTGGTATGCAAGGGGAAATGGATGTCAGGATTTCCGTAGGACTTCAATCTTCTGCATGATGAGCTCATGAGCCAAGCTACATGGATCCTTGTTATTGTCATCAATCATTTTTCATCAGCAGCTAACTTTGCATTCGTTGACCACCTTGTGAAGAAGTATCCTTGCTGACCTTTTTGCCAGCAAACGGGAATGTGAGTCATCCTGATCCCTACGCAGTGGTGTATTAGAGATATTGTACGCTTTTGGGTGATCACTGTTCACTACCAATACATAGCAGGCTGATGATATCAAAACTATCGCCGGAGCATGTAAAAGTCGAAGGCAGATATTACAAAAATCGTAGTGAAGTTCAATACGTTTCAAAATCAAATGACCCCAATTCACCCCTGATAAGTATGTTAGTGAACATCTCTCAGTGTTATTCACCAGCCTTTAATCGAAGTTAAAATTCTGAGCGTCGAAAAACATAGTCACCACTTTGACAAAATATATACCACGGAAAATAAGCATCTAGCATTGTGGTAATCCTTCATCGATTAGTCTTCCTTTTGTGCATCGTAGATAGAAAGGACGCCATAACTGAGTGTCCCCATGCAGTGACGTTGGTGTAATGTTGGTGTGCCGTGTAGGTTTATGGCGTTCAGTCAAGTCATAGCTATCTTTTCCAGTCTTCGTTTCCTACTGGAATCTGAATCAGGCATTCTCCAATCCTTCGAGATTGGATCTTGAATCATCCCTAATGTGGGATTGAACTTAGATCAGCAAGTTTAAGAAAACCTAAATGGCAGTGGTGCAAGATAAAAAAACCTAAATGGCAGTGGTGCAAGATTGATTGCTGGCAATCCTGCATGTTCTCTCTTGCGATGCTTTTCAGATACCAGCAGCACGCTAAATAGTTTCTTTCTTTTTCAGTACACCACCACTTAAAAATATGCAGGCATATCTTTATTGATGGAACAAAGTTAAAATTCAGAAGTAAATGTGCAAGATCACTTTTCCTTTCTTTTTGGAACTACAAAAACTCAAAACCTCCATTATTTCTTACGGTCAATTTACACACACTTTTATTGGTGTATCCCTGGGACAGAGAAGCCTTTGTCCGTATATTTTTGTACAGTGGGTACAAAAACTCACCAAGGATAAATATGTAGAAATTTTTTAAGTATTAAGGCGGAGACTGTCAGTACTCTGAATGCCGGGTATCCAGTGCTAAAAATCAACTGCGCAATCGACAAAAGACCTCGTCTGTCAACCAGAGAACTAAGATGGTAAATGTTAGACACTCAAAAAACTTCGTACTAAAAGCCTTATAATAAATCTCTCATAAGCCTATAGCCAATTATATATATTCTCTATTTCTTATCTTCTTGTTATAATTAATTATCTGGTTTGGAATCGATTTATTACGGAATCTTTCTAGTCGAATTTCCCAGACAGAATACTTCTAGTTTTCAATAAATCTTCAAATGATTTTCATGTCAATTTACGTTTTTTGAACAAAGCTGTATGACTTTTGCTTTTTAAAAAAGTAGTTTCAACTTAAAAAGTACCTTTTTGAGTTAAGCTGTCCAAATCTTCAGTGCTATTCCTTTTGCTTGGACAGCTGTAAGGTGTCAAATCATGAATAAATTGATTGATCCTTCACTACTGCCTTTCCATTTTTAAAAATGAGATTTGCTTATGGGCTGGGCTTCTGGTTGGGGGTAGGAAAAGTGGGAAATATTTTTTTTTGGAACTCCACCAACATCATTTTATTTTTTGGATAGTAAGAAGTATAAAACAATCAATTGCATGACTGTGAGGAACCAATGGCGGACGCAATTTCACATTATTTCTGACAACGTCATGCAGGGGGAGGATAAGCTGTCATTGCGGAAAGATTTTGAATTTTCTTCAGTTTTCTATGTTCGGAAAAAGATTTTCGTGTTGAAGTGAATACCTGTCAGTATTTGACATTATCCCGACGTTTTCTAACTCGGGATTGATCCTTATGTCAATTGCTATCCTTACCAGCTGAAAACACTTAAATTACTGTCAGCTGAAAAATTGTTTCAGTCATCAGTATCATCTTATTTTTGGTCTTTCTGGATTCCCGAATTCGGTTGGTTTGTTATCTAATTCTTGTGTGTACTTACAAGCTTGAGAAACTTCAACCAATAAGTTCTAGCCACTATAGGCTCCTGACTATATGGGGGGATGATAGTAACTTGTCATAGACGTCCCCGACCTGTGGCTCAGATCACAGTGTAGGCACCTAAAGTGCTTATACTCTCGAGCGGTTTCTCCCAGACAGAGATAGAAGAAGCACAAATGGATTTATATTTGTATTGTGATTTTCAATCGAAGGGTAGGATAGAGCATTCTGATTTTATTTTAGGAAATTTTAATAATCCACAAATAAATGTGGTGATTTTGGTCAAACACTATTAGATTGGGAGTTTGTTCAAAGTGATAGCGCTGTATATACATACGAGATGGTTAAGGTAAACCTCTGATTCTACGTTTGGACAATGTGCTTCCTCTGCTTCACTTTCATTTCAATTTATGCCTAATTTATTTCTAGACGTTACATATTATTCAGAATTCAGCTACGGCAAAGCCAACGTAGACTAACCATTAGGAAATTTTAGGGTTCTGTGAATTGGATATAACATTGTTGCAAAATTCTTGTTATCCAGGATAATTCTCTGTTCGTCTTTCACTTGTAGGAATAGGAAATAGAATAGGAAAATGGCAAAGGAAATTACTCGCTCTTCCTCCAACAATCGATACCTACTTCCGCTCTATTTCTTTCTGCTTACCTGTTTAGCTACAAATATCCTCTATGAACTCCCTATATTACCAATTAGTTTTATGAGTTTTACCAATAAAAGGCATCTGTTTCTGATGGCGATTTCGAAGGATTACCTGAAGAACCGCAGGGTCTTGTACGATACGTAGGATGGACGATGAGTAATGGATGCTTCGTCAGGAGTCGCACAGTGTTACATTCTAAGTCCTGACCTGTAGAACGCCCGTCGACCTGAAGCAACTTAACGTGAGCGATGTGAAGGGACATGCTTATAAAAGGACAACCTGCCGCGGGTTCAGACTGGCACTAGATAAATCGAAGTGTTCATTTTAATGACAGACCCTTTCTTCCACAGTTACGAGTTTCAAGCTGAAGATAGCAGTCAAGTCGTTGGACTTGATAATAAATTCTTAGACCTGCTTGACAAGCCCAGGAAGGCAAAGGACTCTAGCATTGAGGCAGAATGATTGGGAGCACCAGGAGTGAGTTGAGTAGACAGCGCGACCCATATGCAACGTGAAGCCATGGATTAGTCGAGGATACGACGGAATGCCAAACGGTTCCAGGCTATGTTTTCACGTTCGATGGGGGAAGTTTTTGGAGGGTAGTCTAATAGCCTTCTATACCACAGACCCTTGCTCATGGCGTAAACAGCTCTCACCTCCCAACCACAAAAAAATGTATTGTCTTCAACTAAAGCCTAAAAAAAATGTATCTTAAATTTGATGATTTAATGATTTAAATTTGCAACGCCTTCAGCTATAATTCTGATATATTATAATAATGACAGCAACTCTGTTAGGAGTAAATTCCTTATAAAAACCAAGCCTATATCAGGATTTAAACTAGACAGGCAATGCATGAGAAATTACATCCTCGAAAACAGACTGAACAGATCAAACTTGGTGCGAACCTAACATATAGCCTTTAACTAACATGTTAATGAGCAAATAATTTGGAAGAAAAGTCGAAAGTCGACAATGAGGATGAAAGGAAACAGGAATCGTAGAAAATACAATCACTTTTATGAAGATTATGCTGCTATCAATGAGGATGCAAGTTGTTCACTCAATCTGCCGATTGAATAAATCACGAGTTGAGTCGATCGTCAATTCTGTGAAGTGTAGCACTCATACATTGGAAGTGAGAGGTCTCAGTGACCTCATTAATGTCCCTTAGTTTCGTGTGAGCAAAATCCTAAAGTTCCAGATAAGTTTTTATATGAAACCACTGATTTAGCAAATATACCGACCCTTTAACATTGGATCGAACGTGTTGTTGTGGTTAATGTTGAGGGACTATGTGAGGCTCCAGCCGTCACAGAAATTTGACTTACGGTATCCTCAAGTCCTAAGGATCCTATAATCCATATCGATTGTTTGTCCCGACCGATTACACTGGTCAATAGTGGTTTTGGTGCCAAGAAGTTGTAAAATTCTATTATTAATTTAAGACCCTATACTTATTACACTTATAGCAAAAAAATTGATTTTTTACGTATAGTTTTCTAGATTTTTAATGGAATAGAAAAAAAAATATTTACACCAAAAACAAAATTTATTAATATAAATTCTTACAATTCTTCTTCTTCTTAATTCTTTTTAATTCTTCTTCTAATTCATAAATTCTCATGTACATAAAAACTTTTTTTTATACGAATTTCGTGAATGAAGTGTAGCAGGACAATCACGTTGCATCGCCCAGCAGTAGTCAGCCATCATATAATGATCCCATCGACCTAGGTACCTCTCCTCCATAGTTTTTAGGTCCTGGTGAAACTGTTCCCGTTGTTCTTTGCTATAGGAACCAAAATTCTCTGGAAACTGGTCAAAGTGACTTATCTCCACAGTCACCTTGACCAGTCTCCAGTTTTCATGCACTTTGATGGACATGTTACATGCTAAGTTTTTGAAATTCTCCAGCATGTTGTGAACAATTAAAGCCTAGTTACTTGACTTGTGATTTACCAGAAAGTTTTTAGTAATTTTAATGAACGAATTCCACGCAAGTTGTTCCAAACTGGTCATAGAACTTGGGAAATTGGTATCTTTTATTAATATTCTTATCTGTTGGCCATAAAAAATACCCGCTGTTATCTTTTTTATGCTTAAACTAGGGAATTTTTTCATTATATAAAGAAAACATTGCCCATTTTTATGTAAGGCCCTTACAAATTGTTTCTTAAACCTATTAATTCATTCCATTTCCTTCGTTTCATTTAATGTGCGGAGGGGGCAATGTAGTTTTATCTTTTGTAACCAAAGGTGGGCTTATTACATTCTGCTATCCCGCTTAAAACATCTCACATACAGGCCAATCTCTTCTTGTCCAGTGTTGACGCTTGGCAGGACTATCCAGACAGACAATAAAAACTTGTGTATTTGGTGTATCCACTTTGTTCTCCTAATAAGAAGTTAACCATCTTGAGAACTTCACAAATGCTCCATTTGTGTTCCTTATATTTGATTTTTTCGGGAACAAATGCAATATTTTGATGTTTTTCCTTTAATTTGGTTGAATGAGCAACGGGAACTGAACCATATTGGTTGCCATTGTGTAAAAGAACACACTTAAGGCTCCGTTTAGCGCTATCCATGAAGAGACGCTATTCATTTGATTGGTATTCTAAAAAACCCATTTAAAGTAGGTGGCCTTGCAAATCCCCACAAAAAACAAGATCATTCTCCGATCTTCCGAAAAATGGTAGCAAGTTTTTCTCACTTGTACGTTAGAAAGTCACTTTTGTACCTGATGCCAACAATTCTTTTTTCTTTTAATTAAATGGTGTTTAGAAGCCCACACCTCTGCAGATTCTTTAGGTAGTTGAAGATCCCTTTGGCTCTGTACACGCTATTTCTTCGATATCACTATCGCTAGTCACTTTACTATAGGTTTCTTCAAATTATGGTTCACGGTTAGAACAAAATGTCATTTTTTAAGCATTAACACCACGTAAATTGACACAACAGAAGTAACAGTCATCAAAGAGACTATAAAAAATATTTTAGTGCTGCCAATGCATACCAAATACAAAACCACTAACGAAATCTCGGCATCAAAAAATTTTTTTTTCATTTGTTGACCTGTGTTATCATCAGTGCCGTCCACCAATAAATTACATGTAATATCTATATTTTGTGTATATCCTTTTTGATTGTTGATCACATTTCTTTATTGGTGCTTTATACGCAATCCGATTGATTTTGTACAAATTTCAACTGTCTCTAGCACCAAGAGCGAGGCGGTTCGAGACCATTATTTTTGATCATCATATCCAACTAATTCAGCTTAAGAATAATGAAATGAAGCACTTCAGGACGAAAGGATACGGTTTGATACTTTGATTCATTCGATTAAGATAATACTAAAATTATAGCATAAGTATTTCTTCTTCTTCATGTGACTTTGCGGGGATCACAAACATGACCACAATCAGCTATGGTGCCTGTTTTTTATTAATGCAACGGCTTTTAGTCTTCGGTGGCAGGGATATAAATATTTTCAATCCACATATTAAAACGTTTGTCATCTATCTTGGATTCCTTAAGTTGATGAGTATCAAATTATAAATTGTTGCGCATGTGGTGAATTTCAATATGCTGAATGCATATTCAACGGCCGAGTCCTAACTCATAGTGGCAAATAATTGAGGAAGGTCGGTGGTATTGATTAATGTGTTAAATTTTTTGATAAGAAATTGCAGACTTGTATACTCGTAGCACGCAATGTATGCATATGTAACCGAACATATAAGTTAAATTCGTTATGGCGTTTAATACAGGAGCTCAGAGTTGTCATCTGAACAACATGCCGTGAATAAGTCTTGGCCATTTACTTTGAGCCCAGTCAACACATCCAGACATTGTTGTCCTTTGGCATTTGCTTCAAATCTCATCTTTAGATATTACTAAAACATTTTCTTTAGACACGACCAACATAAACAATTCTAACAACTATTGCTGATGATAATAAATTTGATTTACACGCTTGTAGATAACATAAAACCTTGCAAGTACTTTGTTCCATTGAGGATGCTGCAACAGCATGAATTTACCATAGGTCCAGGTCCCGATTGATGGGCAAAGTTTGTTAATTCAAACCTGGGAGTGCATAGAATCGGTGTCATGGATTATGATGAATACCATAGATAACCCGAAAAAAATAATACATTTCCATCAAGTAATCCTGGCAGGTTGATGAGAAAAATTGACTTGTGGTTACTAGGGAAAATAAAATTTTCCTAGTAGCGTCTGCCTTGTGAAAATTTTATAAAATTATAGTAATCATTTCTGGTAATCATAGGTGTCTAATAATGGTCGATAAATCATCCTTATTGTTCAAGTTGGCCTTTCGGCGGCAGCTCTATCACGAAAACCAACTGACCGTACATTGTTATTAAATATCTACCGAGCAACAATTATTTTTCTTAGTCTTATTATTTGTCTGCATGAGAAATCAAGTTGAATTTTGTGCTTGCTGAGGTGTAAAACCATTTGAATTTTATACGCGGAAATTGTTTGACTATTACGCTTTTATACCAAAAACAATATGAAAACTAATAAAAAAAAATTCACACCAAGCGCAACTGGAAGATATGTCCGTCGAAGAACAATTATGAAGTGTACAAAGTTATTATTTGAGGCGGCGTTATTTTCCTAAGTGTATGACTTAATAGCAATATTTATTGCTCAAATTATAATTAACTCTGTCCATTTCCTTGGAATCTCTTTAAACACATTCTTTTTTCTGGACCATGAGTTAAACGCAAATAAATTTAATGAATAGTAACGTCACGGGTGTCAAATTTAAATTTGAAATGTTTTTCGAACGTTAAATGGATTACGAGTAAATAGCGACTAAACAATTTAACGTAAATAGTTCAAAAAAAAAAAAAAATAGAAATTAGATTCTAGGTTTTCGTTGATAAGATTTTAGTTGGTTTCATGAATTTTTTTTGACTTGATTTCATTTATTTAAAGTCTAATTTTGTAGGATTTTGAATTTTAATTTTTGAACATTAAAAATTAAAGTTTTTTGCATTTATTCTTGTTAAATTTAATACTAATTAGTATTAAATTTCTTAATTAAAATTTATAAAAAAAACTTAGTTTTAGTGCATAACACAAAATCAATCAGATGTAAAAGTTAATTTGACTGAACACTACCCTCAACCGTTGAAATTTCGCTGTTTTAGTGGACCCTTATCCTCCAAACCATAGTTAAAATACATGAGTGCCATTAAAGTTTAGTTCTCATGAAAATGCTCCACAACAACTATAATATGCCTTTCTATCTCCCATTCAGATTATTTGTATACGAACGGATTCAAGCACTTTTGAAAACGGATCATTACTTGACATTTCGAGACAGTGCGTTGATTCTTTAGCATTATTGCATAGCATTTTACTATATATCCGTTCTGTGTTATAATAGCTAACCACCAATTTCGTCCTTTTTGCAAAAATAAGGATTGACGGATAACTAAATACACGGCTCTTAGAATGAGAAGTGTTTTTGCGGTTGGAAATTCCCGGACTATCCGTCTATGTATATCAGCCCTAATACGCCACCGTAAACTTTCCTTTTAGACTGCGTTATATTTCTATTGGCTGCTAGTCTGAGTATGCTTTATTTGTCTTTTTTTTGTCCCTATATTTCGTCCTTTGTAATATATGTATGTCATAATATTCCTGCTCAGCACCTCGTGGCGTGCCTTATTATGACAGTGATATGTATTTCCAGTGGATCTCATATCCAAATCCTTCTTCAAAACTGGTGGTCAACAAGTTAATTCCAACTAAAGTTCTCTTTTTGACCACCTTATATTTCTGTTGGTTTTTCGCATGAAGTTGCCTCTTGGGACTGTTTTGTCCCTGTATTTCGTCCTTTGATACATCCGCATGTCATAATTTTCTCTATATTGACAGTGGTATCAATTACCAGTGTATCTCACATCCAAATACTTCTTCAGCTACCGACCTGAATCGATCTCTCAGTTTATTCCAGGTCTTTTCTGTAGATTTGTTCTCTACCCCTGCGTTTGGGTGCAATGTTTCATCTTGCCTGACTCTGTATAAATCCCAATTTAAAAAAATTTGGATATCGAGCCTATCGAGCCTAATTTGGAACTGAGCCTAATCCAAGATCTGGTGCCATGACTCAGCCAAAAGTCCGACAAGAGCTATTACTATCTATTTCTGCTTCTCAGCGGGCAGAAGTATTTTCGGTCTTCTTCTTCTTCTTAGCACTGCAGTCCTTCGCGGGCCTCGCTTCCTGCAACAAGCGCCCCCATCATTCTTCGTTTATTTACCACGTCCTCCAATTTGCAAATCCGAACAGCGATGAACTATCTTCGTCAACAGATTCAGACCTGCGTTTCCTCGGTCTATTCAGTCTCACCTGCACAAAAAAGGCGAATCATCGTCTCCTGGTTACCTGTTTATAACTGGTCAAAAGGTGGCGAAAGGTGGGTGAGACATCATTTACATCTTGTGGAGGGAGTAGGTAAGCTCTCCTTAGGTGCGAACATTTCAAACAATTTTTTCTTGTTATATAGTTAATATATGTTCTTGAATCATGCTTAGCGCAGAGAGCAGGCAATCCCATTCTTTCCTCTAAAAGTGAGATCACTGAAGCTGGAAAGCACCACTTTGTTGGGCTTAAGTCGCCTAGGCCAGATTCTCTATTTAACAGGGAAGTAATCTACTGGCTAGCTCAGTTGCTATGTGCCAATCAAAGTCCGACATTCAGAGTACAAAAAGCGTTCACATCTGGACCAGAAAATATTCTTAGCTAGGACCAATCTTTTATTCAGCATTCTTTGTCTCCCTCTCCGTAGATTCAGTGGCAAGCTCTTTTCAGATATGCTGTTATAACCTGATCTTGAATTTAGGTTAAGCCACTTTGGGACCCCGATATGCATATATCTTGCAGTTTCTTGTTGTGTTTGCTTGACTCACGGCCAGTTGCTTCGCAAATAAGGTGCTGATAACTGGATCTTTCCTTTCAGAGGTCGCTGTACCTAGCTTGTCGTTAGTATTATCACGCTCTTTGAAAATATGAACCCTCGTCCTAACGAGCGTAGTGGGAGTTTAAGTTCGTATCTAATTCTGTGGAAATAAGTCTATGTCTCATTGGATAGCTTGGCTTACTAGTAGCATTCCGTCAAACGGCCTTTAATACATGGTCCACACAATGTACCATGGACTTTTATACATGGTCCGTACGACACTTTATTCCCCAAGTACCTAAAGGTAGAAATCTTAGGATTTAAGTGCGTAACGCATATCATCTCTTTCTTTTTCACTTATTTCCAGTATATGTCCTGAATCACAACTTATTTAAAGTATACGTCGTGAAGCCTTAATAAAATGCTTTCACTAGAATGAAAACAGCTTTGTCATTCTATAGATGCAACCTCCTTGCTACGTGACATCCTGTGGAATGCAACTGTTTGTGACCATGCTCTTACTTGTCTTAAGTTGAATGGGCTTAACCCTCTCTATAATTTTCAAAACAAAAAAATTTTGAGGAAAAATGAAGTCCGTCACCAGTCAGGACAGATTTTTTATATTTGACAGAATGACAAATGTCATTCGCCTCTCAAAATGGCTGGGAGTCTCTGGTTACAAAAGTCGTATCTAGCGATGCTAATGACACTCCGACCTTACAGCCATCAATATCACAAAGAGAGAGGTTCTAGCTTTATATGAATGATTCCCCAAAACGGAGATGTGTGTTCAACTATTTTCCGAGTCTTCAAAATCAAAATGGATTCATTTCAACTAGGATGAGCTGCTCATCTCGTAAAGGGATTGCAATAAACTATCACCGACCTCATACCATTCCAGGATAATCTTTGATCATATTTAATGTTTATGTTTGATGTAAACACTCAAACCAGGCAGTTTTTGCTTCGGATATAAGGTCCAGGTTCTATTCACATAGAAGATATTTTCATTAAGAATTAGAAGATAATATTCAGATTGTTCTCTCAAAGGCACACCGTCACAAATCTGTAAAGCCATACACGAAGCGACAGTATTTTGCACTGTTCCACGTAATTGAAACTTTTACTGGAAAAATAAACAACTGTGGGGTTGTGGTTTGATGTCATGCGGATAAGGATGTATATAAATTGTATATTTAAGGATAAGGTCGTTCAGATTGATTCCAAATAAGACTCAACGTAAGTAGATTATCATGCATTGTTGGTTAAACAGTCGTTGACATTCTCCGTTTCTGATTTTATTTCCTTCCTACTCGACTGATAGTTGGAGTGTGGTAAGGTAAAAAGCAGGACATGCATTCGGGAGCAACATTTAAATTTTTAAGAGAAAAATTACCTAAACCGCTTTCTTATTATTTATATTTGTCCTGAGCCAATTATTCTGATTCCTTGATTCTCTTTTGCTTGGGACTTGTATTTTAAAAAAAACCTCCTTCGGCTTTCCCATCGAACATCATACATTCACACATCCATTACTAAACAAACATCCAAGAAAGTTTCGTGACCTCGAATTGTTTACAAACGCTCTCCGAGATTAGTTGTTTAGTTAAACCAAGTCGATTGGAATATACACATGTGCATAAACTTCTACACATCAATCTATACACGCTCAGACTAATCCAATCAAAAAGGACATGTTTCGTCACATTTTATTTTATTCATTTCAGCATTCGCAAAATAAAATTTATTGATTTCCACCATTCATGTGTCAGTTGGTGTGTCCTTCAGACTTATACATACGTTTGTACACTGTATCGAAAACAATAATTGTATTCCGTATTGTTTTTGAAGGAGCCTACATTTTGTTGACAGTTTTCGCTTTGAGAAGATTGTTCCACATAATTGACATTGTACAGGGTGGTGTGACATTGAAGTAAAGTTCGCAAGCTTATCCTAGGCTTAACTGACTGTGGGGAGTTTGAAAGTATCATAGAAATTTCCTAGCAATTCAAAGGAAAAAAATCCCCTTATGGAAATAGGATTTTTGGCTTTCTTAATAGATTTTGCGAAATGGTAATGTCACCAAACACAGGGTGAAATTAACTGGGTGATGGATTTAGTTGTGAGTTTGTTCATAACAAACTTCGTTATTATAATACATATCCTGAAAGTATTTTGTGTTTATAGAGGATTGTTTTGAGCGCTTGATAACGTTCAATTGACATAGAACATTCAAATCTGTTTTGGTTGTTTATTTTTTGAATGTGAGTCCGTTCAACTTCTTTTGACATTTAAAATGATTTTCGGCAAATAGATTCCACAACTAGCAGTTAACATACGCGTTTAATCAAAACAATTTTTCGCCATTATAGCTGGTTTGATACCTTCAATGCTATGCGCTATAGTTTACTGCAATGCGTCAACTGTTCTTGCTTTGTTAGAATAAGTCAAGGATTGACATGCACTCAAAAACAAAAAAAATTAAACCAGGAGACGTAAAGCCAATTAATTTGACCAGTTCCTGAAGTAATGCTTTCCCTGAATTTCGTTTTCAATGAGTCGATTCTTTTGCTTGCCATATGCCATGTAGCGTCTTCTTTATCCTTTTAGAACCCAATATCGGTTGTTCACCACATCGACTGTTAGAAAAAAAAATTCATATGATACGGTCCAAAAAAGTTCTTCTGAAAATTTCTTTCGCATTGTTTGTATGATGCCATTAGCGTGTATACCAGACCGCACAATAAATTTGAATGGATTCACTATAGCCATAAGGTATTGCCATGACATATTCGCACTTCCTATATTTCAAAAAGCAACCAACCTTTCAACACGTAGTTACAAAGTAATTAATTACTTCACTGAATAAAATTTCACGATTTTTCAATTGAATATGAGTACTCTGATAAACTATGATCCACATGTCAAACTTTACTGAACCAAAGATCACAATGACCAACCTAAGATAACACAAATGTCACAGAATTGTCAATTTTGACAGGTATTGTACACAGTTTATCCGTTTATAAATTTTGACGGATGTTTTACACAGAGATCTGTTAGAAGATCTCGTGTACCAAAATATGAGAAAATAAAATTTCCATACTGCATTGTCCATACTGCAACATCAGTCGGTTGACCCTGGTTTTGTCAGAGTCGATATTGATCGACTCGATCGATATGAGTCGTCGGAGAGATTTGAGGGAAGCGTAACTTTGGACAAAACGTGACAGTTGTAAGAACTAAACTGTTTTTGTTTTAAAAGCCACAACAATCAATTTTTAAAAGTTTGCTTCAACAGGCATTGGTCGAAGACGAAGATGACAGCAGGTTGCTTGACGTTTGACAGGCAACATTCTTTCGCAGTGGATTAAACCTGATGTAAAACGTAGAAGCTTGAGGTTACGTTAAGGATCATCCTTAGTTCCTATCTAAAATCACATAACAAACAAAATAAAAACGCGTCTCCCACTGTCTCCCTGGTTTTAACCTTTGTTAGCTTGTCTTTTCCTGATATCTTTATACTCATCATCTTGTCTTCTAGTGTTTCATATAATATCACTTTACTTTCTCTCGTTTTTAGCTTGGTTTTTGTCTTTGGAAAGAGATGAGGGTATACCAACTACCGCCCTATTTTCCGCTGAATTAGGTCTCTGAAATCCCCTGTAACTTGAGAGACATCATTGGTCCTAAATTGTTGCCTGTGCTTTCTGGAGACTAGGGAAAGATGATGAACACTGTCCGGCTGGCTTCGGATTTCCCCTCTCACATTCATTTTGCATTTCTTAAACAAGATGGCGTTCGTATCTACAATGATATCCAAACTACTAGTAAGGCTGCTAAACGCTCACACCTAGAATAAGTCCTTAGGATGCTTTTAGTTTGGCACAGTAATAACATGTTTCAGTATCCTTGACGCTATCGTAGGATATACTTTAGTAATGCAGTAGGAATTACTTGCACAGACTTTAACGGGACAAAAGCATTATTGAATATTAATCTTGTTAAATTTTCGCAAGATAAAGGACGGTAAGCACCGGATATAACGAATAAGATAGAAGCATTCTCGATTTCAGTATGTTCATTTCACTACCCCAGCCGAATCCTTTATCACTTTGTGACTCAGACGCGCCATTGTTTTGGGAATGCGTTTTGCTATTCCGGAATCATGTTCAGCTCCTTTTGAATGGTGAGTGGTAGGAAACAGCGTACTATAGGCAGACCCGAAGGGACAAGTGGAAGTTGTTAGAGGTTATGTAAGCCTGGGAAGAAGGCTAGGAGTCCGAGATATTTAATGGGAATTTTTTATCAGGGATATTTATAATGCTGTACTTCAAACTGTTTCAATGCCTTTCGTTGTTCACCGATGGTTACACTTGTCATCAGGTTTTCTTTTTTTTCAGAAGGGTTGGTTCAAGCAGAAACTGGGACTGGGAAACTGTCGTTTTGCGTACAGATATTTGCAATTTTCAGCAATTCCAGTCGAAGTCCCGTATTCTTTTTGCAAAGTGATGTAAACTTAGGCATGGTGGTGGGGTAAACCATACCGACATCTTATAAAGCAGCAGGGAGATCATAGGTTTTCTATCCAGTTACGACTAATGAAGACCCAGTTTAAGAAGTTTAAGAAATATGGTAAACCAGATCAGGAAGGGTCCTGATCCAGCTGTTGTCTAAGCAGAAAATATGTCAGTTGTATCTGTATAAGATTGTAAGGTCACAGTCTCCTGATTCCATTTTCCCGGATTGGGTATCATGGTGGCCTCTTAACGAAATAGGTAACGTCACATTTGACAGTTTGCATTCATTTAACAAATACAATAAGAAATAATAAAAATAAATAACTTTCGGGCAGTACGTTTCAAAAACGATACATTTATCTGTTTGGTGCTATTGAGGCTGAGATGTTTGCCGTTCCAAGAATCACGGCTATAGCGTTGCCAAAGTTAAGGTACTGGTAAAGCCTTGTCTTTGGTTTCCTTAGTTTGATTTCAGCCTTGGTTTCTCATGCTTTCAGGAGAGATGTTAGGTATGTTTTTTAGAAGCCTGCTGCTGGTAGCCAGATGTTTTATGAGACAAAAGCCTTCACCTTATCGACATAAATATCCAAGAATATGGACCTCGTGAATGCAGCTCTGCATGTGTACGTAGCTCCACGGATTTCAAAATCAGAGGACACGGTCAGTAGACCTAAACTGTTGTTTGCTCGTGTACCAGGAAACGAATGCCCGAGAGGCCTGTAGTGCTAAGATGAAGAAGAAGGAGTACGTAGGTGGTAATGTAGCATTTGTATATTCTCTGTGCGAACGCTCGAAAGTGTTTCGAATTAATGTGGAAATTTTTCCATGAAAATCATTTATTTAAAATTGCAAGCGACTGTAATTCAATTCGCCATTTAATTTCCCATTTTTGAAACACTCTTCCATATATCCCTCGAAGACAATGTGACTTTCAAGTCAATTACATCAGAAAAGGATTTCTAACGAATTTAAATTGCCATCTCATAAGAGCATCCTTTGGTTTAAGATTTCGGGAGACATCACAGTCTTCACTTTTTGAAAGCCATTCATGTGTATCACCCTGTTTTTGTATTTGTACAACAATATGAAACAAATGAAAGACAAAAAAAAAATTCGCTTGTCAACAAAGTTTCCACCATAAAAGCATGTTGCATGCTTAGTTAATGTTACATTGTGACGTTTTCGAGAATGTCCTGTTTAACATAGTCTGAGCATGGATCAGTGAGTTGCAATGTTGTCATTTACCACAACGTTTGAAAACGATACATTTTGCAGTGTTCATTTTCAAAATTCAGCTCTGCTGTAGCTGGAACATATTTCGAAACTTTTAAAATGCAATGTCATTTTGTTTGTTTGCTCATTGTTTCAATCAATTTATGTTATTTTTTATTCAATTTGAAATGCAGAATTACGAATCAGGATATTCGTATAGCAATTTATAAATAAGGACTCGAAATATTTAGGGTACCTATCTAAAGTCTACTGACAACCTGATACCTATAAGGGTTATTTGATTCACTACCTATTAGCCGCAATTGTGCTTATACTACTCTCCTTCGTGTTGCTCCTTAGAGCTTGAGTTAAGTTCAATTGATCACTATAGCTAAAGCACCTCCTTTTAGAAGGCTTTGAATGTGCGCGGTATTCTAAAAAAATTGTCAGTATTAAGGACTTGCAATTAATTACTTTAATAATTCATCTTGTTCTCTTGGTCGGCAATCATATGAGATCATGTGCCTTAAATTATATTGACTACCCCCAGGACTAGTTCTAAGAGTGTTGAAAAAGATGTTTTGGTCAGTATAACGTTTGACCTGGTTCACTATCCCGTCTACAATAGATAAGTGGGTCACCATTTTGACCAATACTATTGACCCTCAGATCTGTTACAATACAACAGATCTGGATCTAATTATATACGATGTAAACTTTTGCGTCATTTGTACATAGCAATAAATGAAAACTTTCTCCATTGCCATATTCAAAATTGAGTCCATGTGTGTCTTACTAAAAGCTCTGTTTATTGTAATCGAACCTAAAACCCTGATATGTGTACCAATAAAATTCTCAATTTTAAACATAAAAACTTCTGTAAACCTATAAGTTACTGACCTTGAAAATCTTCCAAACATTACTTAATAATCTTCCTTTTTCGTATACCAACCAATACAATACAATAATTTGATAATTATTTTTTTCTACCAGATCCTCGCTGTCATCTTCTTGCGGCAAGCAAATTCCGCAGAAGAGCGAAAAGAGACAGTGAAACGTGAACTGCTAGTCGATATCGAGGACACACACAAACAATATTACTCAGCTGATTTTGGTGAAGGTAAGTTTGAAGATTTTCCTCACTTGAAAGGGCCGTGTTTTAATTAACTTATATTTCAGGTGCATATCGATATGGATATGACATTGGTTTAGCTGGTCATTTCCATCATGAAACGCGTGGTCCTGATGGTGTCACTTACGGATGTTACGGATGGATTGGTCCTGATGATTTGCTTCGCGTTGTTCACTATGTAGCCGACGCATATGGCTACAGAACCGTTGAACCTGAAAAGGATGTTGAAGTTTATCCCGACACTGGCGATCAAACATCCCTCCAAAATATTGATGAAGGCGGCAAACCACGCACTGGAGTCAAGGTTTCATGGAAAAATCTTTACTTCCCCAAAGGCTGTGGTAAAGTAGCAGGAGGTGTTCGACCAGATATCCCGATCATCAAGTTGCCTGAAGGTGGATTCGCAAATGTAAGTGATTTCCTAGGATAATAGTTTTTAGTTCATCGGTTTTAAATGATGTTTTTTTTTGATTGGTGTAGATTGATAGTCCTAAAATTAGCGTGAGCAAAGGTACTAGCTCAAGTGGTGTGACAGTTACTGGTCGTCCTTCAGGTGCTGCTTCCATACAAAAGGTCATAACAGGCTCAGCAAGCTTGTCACCATCGATTAGTCGTCCTCTTGGTGGAGGATCAGGGCAATATAATGGAGATGGGTCGGGACAATATGTTTCAGATAATTCTGGACAATATGTTCATGTTGCAGGCCCTAACGGTCCTGGAGCTGCACCATATAATCACATTACTGGTCCAAATGGAGGCTTTGGAGGAGCAGGCTCTGGTGGCGGATTCGGACCAGGTAAATTTTGGACAACTTATTGTACAATAAAAAAGTTTATTGTTAATCTGCTTACTATGAAAAATAGGTGGACCAGGAGGTCCAAAAGGACCAGGAGGCCCGGCAGGCCCAGCAGGTCCAGGAGGCCCAGCAGGTCCAGGAGGCCCAGCAGGTCCAGGAGGTCCAGCCGGCCCACCAGGACCACCAGGTCCACCAGGCCCACCAGGCCCAGGAGGTCCATTTGGCGTGGGAGGTGGATTCGGTGCCGGTGGTTCAAAAGGACCTGGGGGCTTGGGAGCTGCTAGTATTGGAGTGAGCACATCCTTGAGACCTGGAACAAGTCTAAGTGGTGGCGGTAAGCTATAAATGCATTTAATTTACATATTTTGTCGCATTTTTTTGTCCGTGATTCAATTATTGTAAAAACTTGTTCGGAAATATGTATGTCGTAATTTTGGATGTGTTTGTGTTAACCTTTCAGCCTCATTCGGTAGCGGAGGAGCAGGTAAACCAGGCTTTGGATCTGGGAATGGTGCTGGATTTGGTGCTGCAACTGGTGGAAAACGACCAGGTTCTGGTCTGGGCGCTTCAGGACAGTACGTCCCA